>CM035843.1:420183840-421383840 GCA_020510985.1 Pholidichthys leucotaenia
TGGCTCTCCCAGCGGCGGACCACGTCTCCTCACCGCCGCATCCTCGCTGCTGTCACAGGCGCTCCAGGTCGCTGTCTCCCGGGCTACGCCCTTGTCAACGCCAGCCACCTGCCCAAACCAAGTAAGCCAGCACATCCTGTTAATTCCCTGTATTGGTGTGGTGCCCGTTACCCTTCTCCCTGTGCTCTCTCCCATAGGGTTGTCCGGCTGCACGGCTACTTGCCTCCGCGCCTGATGCAGACGTCCACCACCAATACATCTACACCTCACAGACACGCAGCCACACACTCTTGTTGTTGAATAAAGCTGTTAAATCTACTCTGAGCCTGCGTGTGTGTCTCCTGAGCCGTGCATTATGTCAGTACGGCTTCAGCTGAGCGGCTCAGCAGACAGCGGGCTCGCACGCCGTCTTACCACCCTCGAGGCTCGGGTGGATTTAATAGCCCACCAGCAACAAGTGATTCTCAACCAATTAACCCTCATTACTAACCGATTAGACCGCCTGGACCCCCGGCAGCCGTTCCCCCCCGGCTCGTCAGGGTGGCGCAGCTCCCGCTGCTCCGGCGGCCGGCCAGCCTGCTCCGGGCGCGCCGGCACAACTCACACCCATTCCAACCCCCGCCCGCTTTAGCGGCAAGCTCGGTGGAGCACGGGGGTTTATCATGCAATGTGAGTCAGTGTTCCACCGCGTTCCTGGAGATTTTCCCTGAGACCACAGCCGGATTGGCTATATTGGGAACCTCCTGGAGGGTCGGGCGCTTACCTGGGCTTATGCCGTAATGGCGAAGCCCAGCTACGCCACCCTCACCTATGGCCAGTTCGTGCATCAGTTTCTGGAAGTGTTCGATCACTCGCGTATGGAGAGTGTCCAGGTCGATCGCCTCCTCAGTCTCCAACAGGGGAGCTGATCGGCCGCCGATTACGTGATCGACTTCCGGGTCACAGCGGAGGAAGTTGGCTGGGAAGAGCGTTCGCTCTGCGGCATCTTCCTTCACAGCCTTAACTCCGGTCTGAGGGATGAGCTGGCTGGCCGGGATATCCCGGAGACGCTAGTGGAGCTGACTTCCCTTGCCATCAGCTTGGACAACAGGCTGCGCGAGCGTGCCTCGGAGCGGAAGTCCACTTCTCACTCACGGGGAGCCTCGGTGCGCCTGTCCCAAGCTCGCCCCCTGGCATTACCACCACCAGAGTCCTCCGAGGAGTCGGAGCCGATGGTGATGGGCCGGTCAAAGCTCCCTCCAGCGGAGAAACAACGCCGCCGTGAGTTGGGCCTCTGCATATATTGCAGGGGCAGCCAACACACCGTGGAGCATTGTCCGGAAAAGCCAAACGGGGAGCCAATCGGTTAACTCCCCTCACTCATTTGACGCTGCCCATCTGTTTCTGTCATAACCCCACAGGGCATCTCACGCACGCACTGGTGGACTCAGGCACAGAGGGGAACTTTATTTCACAGAGCCTGGCAACCCGATTGGGCATCCGTTGCCACCCTCATGCTACTCCTCTCGCCCTAGTCAACCTCTCCCGTGTCTCCCTGGGGAAAGTGACTCACCGGACGATCCCCGTTCCGGTCATCATCTCCGGAAACCACCGGGAGGACATCACCTTCTATGTCCTGTCACCCTCTGTCTCACCGGTAATACTCGGATACCCATGGCTCCGCCTCCACAACCCTGTCCTGGACTGGAAGACCGGAAGAGTGGCAGCCTGGATTCCCTTCTGCATGGGCACCTGCCTCCAATCCGCAGCCTGCGCCCCATCCTCTCCTCCCTCTGCCAAGGATGCCGCGCCACCGGATCTCACCTTGGTGCCCTCAGAGTTCCATGACCTGGGCGCAGTCTTCAGCAAGTCCAAGGCGATGTCCCTTCCTCCACACCGGCCCTACGACTGTGCCATAAACATCCGCCAGGGGGCTCCATTACCCTCGGGACGTCTCTACAGCCTGTCAGCGCCGGAGAGGGAGGCAATGAACACCTATCTCAAGGAGTCGCTCAGTGCTGGGATAATCCGCCCTTCGTCATCTCCAATAGGCGCAGGGTTCTTCTTCGTCTCCAAAAAGGACGGTTCTCTTCGCCCCTGCATAGATTACTGCGCCCTCAACGACATCACGGAGAAGGACCGCTACACCCTGCCCCTAATGGACACCGCCTTCCACTCCCTCCAGGGGGCGACCTGGTTCACCAAGCTGGACCTCCGTAGCACTTACCACCTCGTCCGGATCCGGGAGGGAGACGAGTGGAAGACAGCCTTCCGTACCCTGAGCGGCCACTTTGAGTACCTGGTTATGCCGTTCGGGTTGACCAACGCCCCAGCCGTCTTTCAGCGCCTCATCAATGACGTCCTCCAGGACTTCATCGACCTTTTCGTGTTCGTCTACCTGGATGATATCCTCATCTTCTCCAGATCCAAGGACGAGCACCAGGTCCACGTGAGGGGGGTCCTTCAGAGGCTGCTGGAGAACCAGTTATATGTGAAGGCTGAAAAATGTGAATTTTATGCCAAGACAACGTCCTTCCTGGGTTTCGTCATCTCCCACGATCAGGTGCTCCCAGACCCAGCGAAGGTTAAAGCGGTGGTAGATTGGCCCACACCTACCTCGAGGAAACAGGTGCAGCAATTCATCGGGTCTGCCAATTTCTACCGCCGCTTCGTCCCAAACTTTGGAGCCATCGTCGGCCCTCTGACCCGCCTCACCTCCCCGAAGACCCCGTTCCGGTGGACTGAAGAGGCCGCAGCGGCCTTCCAGGCGCTGAAGGCGGAATACTCCTCCTCCCGGGTCCTCAGCCAGGTCGACCCCGCGCTGCAGTGCATCGTCGAGGTAGACGCTTCGGATACAGGGGTGGGGGCGGTGTTGTCCCAGCGGTCACCTGCTAACGGGGCCAAACGGCCCTGCGCCTTCTTCTCTCTGCGCTTGTCCCCGGCGGAACGAAATTATGACATGGGGGACAGAGAGCTGCTCGCCATCAAGCTCGCGCTTCAGGAGTGGCGCCACTGGCTGGAGGGGGCCGCCTTGCCTTTCGTGGTCCTCACTGATCACAAGAACTTGGAATATTTAAGAACTGCCAAGCGTCTGAATGCCTGTCAGGTGCGCTGGTCCTTGTGCTTTGCGAGGTTCTGCTTTACCATCATGTTCCGGCCGGGCTCCAAGAACGGCCTACCCGACACCCTCTCCAGGCAATTCGCCCCTGAGGCGTCAGAGGACGCAGTCCACACCATCCTGCCCAGGTCGTGCGTCGTGGGGGCCATCTCCTGGGACATCGAGAGCAAGATCCGGAGGGCGCAGGAGTCGGAACCGGACCCTGGCGGCAGACCGGAGGGGAGGCTCTTCGTTCCATCTGCTGTCCGGGGGGAGGTTATTCACTGGCTCCACACATCCAAACTCAGCCTGCCACCCTGGGTCCTCCCGGATGATCGACCTGCTCCAACGTTCCTTCTGGTGGCCGGGGCTGCGGAAGGACGCCACCCGCTACACCCGGGCCTGCCCCATTTGCGCCACCAGCAAGTCAGGTAACGCTCCCCCCGCGGGCCTGCTCCAGCCCCTGCCTGTCCCTGGTAGGCCCTGGTCGCACATCGTCCTCGACTTCGTCACCGGTCTCCCCATCTCCAACAACTTCGACACAGTTCTGACCATCGTTGACCGCTTCTCCAAGGCCGCCCACTTTGTGCCATTACGGGGGCTCCCCTCTGCCTTGGAGACGGCTGATCTTCTCATCCAGCACGTGGTCAGGCTGCATGGGATACCGGTTGACGTGGTCTTTGATCGGGGCCCTCAATTTGCCTCGGACGTCTGGAAATGCTTCTGCAATGCCCTAGGAGCCAAAGTAAGCCTCTCCTCCGGCCATCACCCCCAATCCAATGGGCAGTGTGAACGGACCAACCAGGAGCTGGAGGCAACTCTCCGCTGCGTCACCGCGTCGAAGCCCGTGTCCTGGAGCACACATCTCGCCTGGGTGGAATATGCCCACAACACATCTCGCTCTTCTGCTACTGGGATGTCCCCTTTTAAGGCATCCCTGGGCTATGATCCACCTCTGTTCCCCGCGCAGGAGAGCGAGTTAGCTGTCCCCTCGGTCCAGACACACCTTAGGCGGTGCCGCTCCTTCTGGTCCACGGCGCGCAATGCGCTTTTACGCACGGCGGAGCGCAACAAGTCCACGGCGGACCGGCACAGGAGACCTGCCCCTGCCTACCAGGTGGGCCAACGAGTCTGGGTATCCACACAGGACGTCAATTTAAAGGGTGAGAGGAGAAAGCTGGCCCAACGTTTCATTGGCCCATACCCCATCACCAAAATTGTCAACCCGGTGGCTGTGCATGTGGCTATTCCCCCCTCCCTCCGCATCCATCCCACCTTCCATGTCTCCAAGGTGAAACCGGTGGTGTCTGATCCCCTCTGCCCTCCACCTGCAGCGCTGCCCGCGCCCCGGATGATAGGTGGCCACCCGGCCTGGACAGTCTCTGCCATCCTGGACTCCCGGCACCGGGGTCGCGGGCTACAGTACTTGGTGGACTGGGAGGGCTATGGACCCAAATGGAGACAATGGGTGCGTCCCTCGTTTGTGTTGGATCCCTCTCTCATCACTGAGTTCCACAGAGCGCACCCGGAGAAACCATCGCCAGGAGGCGCTGCTAGAGGGGGGAGTACTGTCACGACTCGCCGCTCATCAGCGGCGCCAGCTGCGCGCACACCTGCGCCTCGTCAGCGGCGAGGGATTTAAACCACTCTGCCCTGGGCTTCGGCCTGAAGCCGTCTGATCTCGTCGGCCTCCCTTGCTGAAAGGAACCCCCTTCTTCAAGCAAGATTACCCACGTAAGCATCTCTTACCTTCTTCTCCAGTCTTCTCCCCTGTGCACAGGTGGATCTCCCGGCGGCGGACCACGTCTCCTCACTGCCGCATCCTCGCTGCTGTCACAGGCGCTCCAGGTTGCTGTCTCCAGGGCTACGCCCTTGTCAACGCCAGCCACCTGCCCAAACCAAGTAAGCCAGCACATCCTGTTAATTCCCTGTATTGGTGTGGTGCCCGTTACCCTTCTCCCTGTGCTCTCTCCAATAGGGTTGTCCGGCTGCACGGCTACCTGCCTCCACGCCTGACGCAGACGTCCACCACCAATACATCTACACCTCACAGACACGCAGCCACACACTCTTGTTGTTGAATAAAGCTGTTAAATCTACTCTGAGCCTGCGTGTGTGTCTCCTGAGCCATGCATTATGTCAGTGTCTAATAGGTCAGGGTTGCTCTTTGTATAGAGTAAAAAAAAAAAATGAATCTTTAGCCTAATTGATTAGAAAAAGGTAATGTAATAATAAATATGCTCATAATGAAAAGCAATGGCTATGAAATCATTCAGTCAATTTTGAACTAACTTAAGAATACTTACTGAACACTGCAGGAAAAACTTGGAAGTGTCATCTCGGACAAAGATGGGGAGTCCTCTCAGAGCCGTTGTTTTTCTATGAGTCAGAATGTCTGAGGTCTCGAGAAAAACACAAGCATCAATCAATTAGTACAGTGCTATCTTTATTTTTAGAAAAAATCAAACACTTCAGGTCAGATCATTTAGACACCTTTTATTCATTTACTGCTTACATCTAAGCAAATCAGCATAGAGAAAGACATTTTCAAATTCAGTTATTAAATATTGACAATGAACCCTTTGCATTTGCTGACATATTCTGATGACTCCACTGTTTTCCTGAAAAAATCAGCAGTTTGATGGTCTACATGTAAATGAAATGATTCTTTATTATTTATTTATGCATACATTAGCTACAGACATTTACAGTAAATTACCTTTTCATCAAGTGCATCAAGGACATCCTCCATTTTCTGGCCAAAAGCCCCCTTCCTCGCCCGGTACAGTCTCAGCAGGCGAGGCACATAAATGTCAAGGGATCCTCTGAAAGACTCCAGGAGATCTTTGCTTGTGATCCGACAGAATTCTTGAGAAATCTGAAATGATGTATTTTTTTGTAGCCACAACGTTAAAAGTAAAGACAATTGAAATGTAGCAGTCTTGTTCAAAATCTATACCATATTATTTGCCTATAATAAAACAAACAGCAAAATCTATAGAACCAATCTACCAAACCACATCATCAAGCACATCCACATTTCAATGTTTTCCTGCATGTTCTTATGCATCTATATTTTGTGTGCTATTTCCAGTGATATAATATACAGCTGATAAGAATAAATCACTCCTACTTATTTGTAGTCAATAAAATTAGCATGTGAAACACATAACAACAATCTCAGCCTTACCTGCTCACATGAAAACAGCGCTGGCCACCTCTCCTGGACCTCTGATACCATGGGCTGTCCCTCAACGATCTCTTTGCGTCTAAGGGAAAATGTCAGCTCCATCTTGTGCTGTATCAGTGTTTGGTCCCTTTTTTCTTCTTCATTTCTTCAACTAGGTGAAGCCTTTCCTCTTCAAGAGTAAAATCACTGTGGTGTTGAGGATAATCTGGGACATGATTAACCTCCCCACGTCTGGGCCTTTTCAGGGTGAATGGACTATTGTCCTCAGTGCTCCCTTTTCTTTTACTGTTTACATCCACCTCATTGCAGCCTGCACGGCGCAGCTTAGATCTGAAGTTTCCGAGCTTGTACTTGATGCTTGTTTTCCATCCCTCATAGCCTGTGATGCTACCTGGTTCCTTTAAGCATGGGTACTTGAGAACCAGTGAAGAGGCAACAGATTCCAGTTCATCTTTCTCAGGGTAGCTTTTGATTTCAAAAATAGCCTGTGCAATTTTATCCAGAATTTCCATTTTAATTTCTCTGGTGACATCAAGGCCCTTCTTTGACTTCTCGTAAGTCTCGTTGCCCTTTCGCAACTGTAGTTCCACATCATATGATAACTTAGGGATAGGGAAAGGAGAGGGCCACTGTGTGACATGCCTTAAATTGGTCTGGATTGAATCAGTCCAGCTGAACCTGATATCACCAGAGTGGACGCTGGCTGTATCAAGGGAGGACACTGAACCAATACACTGGTTAAGAGAAGAAGAATCACTGTCCCAAACAATATGCAGAACTGCATGCTCAGCTGGTAGTTCAGACATTGTTGTCAAATTGCATAGTGCATTTCCAAAGTCTGGATCTTCAAACTGCACTAAAAAATCACCTTGAAGTTCAAGCCTTTCTTTAATGACATCAACGAGCTGGTACACAGATTCTGGTACTTCAGAAAGCTTGAGTCGCCGGGCTTCTTTTGGAGAGATAACCACACGAAGTAACAAGGCCTGAAAAGTGACGAGAGAAACTAGTGAAACCCAAGTTGAAAGTGTCTGATAATCTGATACATCACAGATGTTTCCCCAGATTTACTTATAACTAATTATCTTATCATTTCATCTCAAAATATTAGAAGTGTCAGTCCAGGGTTGTGTAATCAAACTTTACTGTAAGGATGAAGAGCCACAGATATAAATATGACATGTACAAAAGGAAAACATTTTGTCACACTACATACCATATCCTGAGATGCTTCACTGAAGAATGAACGTCCTTGTGGTTACCATCAGCTTTCCGGCAACTGTGTAGGCTGCAAGAGGGTGATAATCTGCCAGCAACTCTTGTTCCAGCAGTATGAGTTCAACACAGTGGCCTTCAACAAGCTCGTATGATCTGAAATGATCGATGTACCAAGAGGTAAGTCTTTTACATATGAGTGTCACTTGCTCAGCATCAACAAGAACGGTCACAATCTGGTGGAATTCTGGGAGGCCACTGCACTGTCCAGCAGATACAATCATGCCCTCAGCATATCGAGTTCCATGCAGGTGAACTGATTTAGACAAAGAAACACTGTCAAGATGTGGGTACTTCTTCTGAATTTCACACTGAAGTGAAGTTTCCAGTTCTGAAACCCTGACCACTTTTACAGACTCAACATACAGTTGTAGTGTGAAAACTTTGTGGCTGTCCAAATGCAATGCCATCATTTGCTGAAGTTTTGAGGAAAGAGTGAGCAGAACGTTTTTCCAATTATGGGCGTCATGAATCACTTTTTTAAAGAAGCTATGCTTAGCTTCGAATCTCATTGTTCATAATTCCACCAACGGCCCATAACAGCGGATGAGGTCCGGGTAGTGGTCAATGAAATGGTGTTTCGGCTTTAATTTGAACTCTGGAAAGGTGTGGACAAGCAACTTGCGATGATCACGTAGTTTAGATGAAAAGTAAAACAGTGCTTCCTCCGAGAGCTTGTTTGACACCGCGATGTCAACAATTTCCTTAAGGTCCATTAAAATCTCCCATGCAGGCTCCTGCTCAGGTATCTTATTTCCAATTATGAAAGGAAGTAAGCGCAGTAGTGTCCAGTTTTCATGTCCATTACCACCAATCGTTCCTTTTTCAAAGCTCGCTTTTGGGATTTTTTGTGGTTTGTTTGTTTTGTCTGAAAACTTGTAAGGGAATGATTTTATGCAGTCATTCAATACATCAAATGTAATGTAACCTTTGGAGATGAGATGTTTCAAACACAAGGACAGTTCCACAGGGACAACCCCCTCAAAAAGGTCATGCAAAACATCTGGAGGAAATGCAGTGATTGGATGAAAGAAAAGTAAATTTTTCCTCGGCACACAGTCATTTTTTACCCCACAAATACTTTAAATATGATCATTCTGCATAAGCTCTTCCACAACAGTGTTATGGTGACCAATATCCCTCAATGGAAAATCGTTTAATTCAGCAGCTGCAATTTGGTCCCGGCTTATCAAACAAAAATGACAAAATTTTTCAACATTAAAGCTTTCTTGAAAGCCTGCAAGGCTGTGGGCCGCAAGGTTATCTGCACACACACAAAATACAGTCCCCTTGACAAACTGACCCACAACTTCAACAAAAATTCCGTGTTCTTCTAGGAACCTTATGTCATTAATCAGTGGTTCAAGAAACTTTTCATAGCCATATCGTTTGACATCCTCACTTTTTCCTAAGACAGCAAGTTGAATTGAAGTGAGACTTGATCTGAGTTTGGCTGGCAAATTCAGAAGAACCCAATATACTGCAGTTATCTTATGAATTTTTCTGGAGGTGCCCAGCAGGTTACATATCTCGAACTCATCAATATACAATGCCAAACTGAAAGAAAGGTCTTGCTGTCCAAATAGCCTATTTTTTTTGTAATATTTTCCGTCTTGATGAGACTGAAAATGTCCAGGTAAAGTTTGCTGATTAAAGACAATTTGGTTGACAAAATCAGCACACCTTAACAAAGACTCAAGTACCTTAGTGATGGGTACATAAACATAAGCTTCTTTATGGGTTGTGCTATAAAGATATTCAGTGGTTTCAATAATATTAAAGTGGTTCTTGAAATATAAGTTTCTTCTATGATCTGTTGACAAGGAACCTTTAGCTGATGTTATTGAAACAAGAGGGTTAGTCTCAACTATTGCTCTATGAATTTCTTCCAAACAGAATCACTTGTCTCAATGTTATGCTTTGCAAGGATATCTTTGACACTGTTAAGAGTCTGAATGCTAGAAAAAGACAGCAAGTTATGCAGATCTTCTACAATCTTTTGTGTTGAATCTCTAGAAACATGTAACACTGTCTGCATAGACAGAAAGAGACAGGCCAGTTTGTGCTGCAGTGTCTCAGGATCTACAACTTCTGAAATCTCTTCAAGGTCATCTGGTCTGGAGCTCTGAAGATGAGATGATGATGTCCCTGCTTCACCATCGGATAGTGCTTCAGAATTTAATCCATATTCAATATCAGCTCTCACTCTAGTTCGAAAATCTTTGAGTGTACAATTTTTATGGTTTCGACTTCGATGAGAACTAAGGGATGAACGTATATTTGTTTCAAATGTACAATTAAGAAAGGGACATTTTACAGTTTCACGATTTTTTAAATGCTGTCCAAGATGGTTAAGAAAAGTTTGAGAACTGCAAACTTCTTTGTAATCACACAATTCACACTGAAAGGTTGAATTCTCATGAATTCTCACAGTCTTGTGACACCTAGAGAGGTGTGACCTCAGTGCACCAGGTGTTTTGAATACACAAACACAGTCTATATGAACACAAGGCCAGGAAGCACCTTTTCCGTGATGAAGACGGCAATGTTTCAGGAGAACTTCTTGACTGGAGCTTGTGAACTTGCAAAATTTGCACTGCATATGAACTCCTGAAACACAAAGGTCATGTGACATTCAGTTTTGTTGCAGACCCATTCATTTGCGAAATAACAAAAGACAATTGATATTACAATTTCACAGTGTTAGCAATATGATATATGATATTTATAGAATATGATACGATATCCTGAGGCATTGACAACACCATGCTCCTGTACATGATAAGGTATGATACAGGGGGAAGTCCTGGCTTAATCACAAAGTGAAATAAATATGCAGTAATTTTAATTTAGCAAATGATAGCAAAAGAAATAAAACATAGTTTTGTGTGTTACAGAAATACATTCTGACCACCAGACCGCCCAGAAAGGAACACATCAGAAGAAAACTGACTAATTTTGTAATTTGGCTCAACAAATTACAGATTTTATTTATCCCTTATTCATTCCTTATCCTATGCTGCCATCTTCTGACGAAAAATGTACATACAGGACAGGACGATGTGGAGCGTCCCTTCCCTCTCTTCTGACCCCGGATTTACACCGGACGTGGCCGCGCCGCGTTACGGCCGCGCCGCGTTACGGCAGCGCCACGGTTTTGTTCCGTCAGCATAAACAGTGAATGTGAAGAGGATGATAAAATAAAGGCAGCGTTGGATTTTTAAATAGCTTTATTATCATCCGCCTTCATCAGAACTCGGCTGCAGCCCATGGCTTGGGCAGGCTGCAACTTCGTTCCTCCAGCTCTCAAAGAGGAGGAGACACACAGTGCGTGTGTCCAGCAGCAGTTGAAGAGTGAGTGAATGAGAGTCAGATTTACAGCACAGTGCAGCATATATACTGTACTCAACTCAGACAATACATCAAAGACATTCACAGCGGTCAATCTGGGCATTTGCATATCAGAGGTACAGACAGGATGCATGAACACAATGCATGGATGACACTTTAACCTCACAGCTGTAAACGCAGCATGCAGCGGAAAAAACCCAGGAGTGCGAGCTGACTGTCTCTGTGTGTTGTGGGGGGTTGAATCAAACCGCTACACTGCTCCCCCCCAGAGGGCATGGTAGGGGACCGTGACCTCGATGTTGCAGTTTGGGCAGCAAGCAGGGAAAAGCTCTGTGCAGGAGGAGGGGGAGGGGGGGTAGCAAATGCTGACCGGGAGCGGGAAAATCGTTTGAGTCGCGCCAAAAGTGTTTGCTGCTCCGCGATGTCCCGTCTGAACATGCGGAGATCAGAAGAAGAAAAAAAAATAGTCTCTGACTCCTCTCGTGGCCATGAAGAAAAGCAGGAGCGGCGGCAAGAAAAAAAAATAAAAGCAGAGGGACTGGCGTGTTGACTGTAGGGCAGACGTAACCCTACAGCCTCGGGAACCACAGACAGCTGAATTCCCCTTGTGTGCTGTGGCTAAGACCATAAAATCCCGTGAGCAAGCTGCGGGCCTCAGGTGTACAAGCAAGCCTGAAGGGCCAGTGTGCAGCAGAAGGAAGGCGGTCGGAAAAGCCGTATTTGTCCCGTGCGTGGTGCGCCGTCCTCGTCACCCCCGGTGCGCGTGCCGGGGCTCCGTGCGTGGGTGGGCCCGCTGGAGAGGAAATCAGGGCCGGAAACTTGGTGGAGAAACATCTCTGACGAGCCGTGGCTGCAGATTAGTCATGGTGCGTTCAGGTCCCCGTGTGCTCCGTCGGCCATGGGAGTCGCCCGCATGTGCTCTGATGTGGAGGAGCTGTGCGGCCGGTCCCGCATGGATGTGCTGATCTCGGCGAGGGCGCGCCATGACGTTCTCTGCCGCTTACCCGGTCTTGGTTGATGTCCTGAGAGCAGCTCGCCCGCCGTGGGCTCTGCGTCGAGGTCTCCCTGAGGCAGCAGGGAGGGCAGACCAGGCAGGCTGCTGCGACGGAGCATTCATGCCCGGGTGCTGCGTTCGCTGGCCGCTCATTTTCTTCAGTCTCGGGTCGCCAGCGTGGCTGTTCAGATCAGAAGGTTACGTTTGCACAAAACGTGTGCATTCCGGGGTCACCAGTGAAGCAGATGATAGAATAAAGGCAGCGTTGGATTTTTAAATAGCTTTATTATCATCTGCCTTCATCAGAACTCGGCTGCAGCCCATGGCTTGGGCAGGCTGCAACTTCGTTCCTCCAGCTTTCAAAGAGGAGGAGACACACAGTGCGTGTGTCCAGCAGCAGTTGAAGAGTGAGAGAATGAGAGGCAGATTTACAGCACAGTGCAGCATATATACTCAACTCAGACAATACATCAAAGACATTCACAGCGGTCAATCTGGGCATTTGCATATCAGAGGTACAGACAGGATGCATGAACACAATGCATGGATGACACTTTAACCTCACAGCTGTAAACGCAGCATGCAGCGGAAAAAACCCAGGAGTGCGAGCTGACTGTCTCTGTGTGTTGTGGGGGGTTGAATCAAACCGCTACAAATGGCTATTTCCACTAAGTACAAGTTACGGTGTTACGCTTGTAGTTAGTGGACCCAGCCATTCACTGTTTATGCTCAGCTTCGAGACGCTCCGCTTCTGAGACGCTGCTGGTGTAAATTGACGTCGCGTGTATGACGGAACAAAACTGTAGCGCTGCCGTCCGGTGTAAATCCGAGGTGAGGGTCAAGGCAAGGCTAGTCAAGACATGTAAGCTAGGCTAAAACAAGGCTAGCCTCTTCTGCCTGCTAACAAACTACAACGAAATTGCCCTCATCTTTAAAGCTCATATATTGACCGATAAATTGAGCGTGCATTTTCGGCACACAAATGTGACCATTGATGTTATAGGGTTTTTCAGGGTTCCAGAATGCATTGCGTGCCGCGGCGTAGTTCCGGTCCAGCAGCTGTTTGACAACAATCGCCACCACTGACCCGAATCAGGGACAAATACTCACGGAACTGCATGTACTAGAGCGTGAAAATCGGTCACCCAGAGCATTTAGGGGCAAGAAAGGGTGTGGAAACTTTTGTGGAAACTTTTGTATTACCACAGCAAATTGCTGTTGCTGTGGTAATACAGCTACACAGGTTAATGTTTCTGTACTAGCAATGATGTCTTTATTTTCCAAGCGCCTTTCGCCTTATTTATCCCCCACCCCACCCCTCCCCAGATTCTATTCTTGATTTGTATATATCTTTGCAACAATTATGTACCTGTGCATATTAAGAAAATAAATGAACATGCAAACTGAACACTTTTAAAAAACATTTATTGGCTTATGTCATATGAAAAATATGCCATTCATTGTTATCATAAAATATGTGAAATATCACGCTCAGTGTCAAGGGCAACATGAAATAGTTATTATGTACCAAATATTCCACTTCTCTAATCAAGCTCAGTGTGACAAGGGCTAGTTAAATAAATCCACATTTTAAGCAACTTCACAATTCAAATGTCACAAAATCTGTCATTGTAATGTACAAAATATGCCATTTATGAAACCATGCTTAGTCTGACAAGGGCTATTGAAATATATCCAAATTTTAACTCGTTGAACCCCACAAGCGACATATGGCACTCAGTAATGCATTATTGTCATGTAATCAAATAGTAATTCTTCAGCAGATTTTGTGAAAAAAGTGTGTGTGGTATCTCCACTCTACTATGAGCAGGAGATTTTGTGGTCTCTGTCAACCCAATCCCTGGCATCATTAGGAGTCAGGGCTTGGATTGACAGATGTTGTAACATCTACTGCTCAATTTATGATTTGCATCGCACAAACTGTGATGCAATTTTCAAAGTCATAATTTATTCCCTGCATGCTCAGTGTGACAGGGGCTACTAAAATAAATGCACATTTTATTTGATTTCAAATGTTAAACAGTCTGTCATTGTCATGTACAAAATATGACATTCAAATGTTATTTGGTGTCTGATGCACCTTGTTCTTTATTGAAATAAATAATTGAGTGTACTCATTACTTAGTGACTCCTTTATTTTTTGTTCTTCAGATATCCCATATTCCAGGAGGCAAAAAAATGGTACCAAAATAACTGGTATTAAGAACCCATTAAGGATTCAAACTTGGAACCTTGGAAAAACGAGGGGCTTTAGTGTCACGGCAGTATAGAGTTTTTCAGGCACATGATTACATGACAAAAATGCATTACTGAGTGCATTATTGTCGCTGCCACTGACCCCAATTCGGGTCAGTGGCGGCGATTGTTGTCAAACAGCTGCTGGACCGGAACTACGCTGCGGCGCGCAATGCATTCTGGAACCCTGAAAAACCCTATTGATAGCCGCGAGGCAACGTCACAGTCACGTGACGGCTGCTGCCAAAAATAGACCGCAGTGAAAACAAACCCACGTGTCCGCTATCACCGCTTGCTTTCCATGCTACCATGGCGCACGAGTACAGCAATACGCTCGATCCTACGGCGAAATCACGCTACAACGCCAAACTACAGACATCATGATGATAACAGTATTTCAAAACATTATATATACGGGAGTTGGTAAGGCCATGAACACACATGGAAAATAAAAACAGGTGATTTTACCAGTTTTCTCCTCTTTTGTGTCCTCTCATACCTCTGCAGTTGGTGTTTGGCGTGCTCATAGCTACCTTTTTGTGATGGCAATATACAGGGAATGTAGTCAGGATGCTCCATGTCCTTCTTGACTGGCTTCCCTGGAATATATTATTAGTAAAAAAAAGGGTAGGATTGATGCATCTATATTACGCTTCCAGGTATCAACTTTAAAATGTGATGTATTTCTGGCTAATGCAATGATTGCATTCTTCACAGATTACACACACGCACAAAATAAAAACTCAGATTTTGCCCCATAAGGACTTACCTGTAATAAAGTGGTCACAACACACAACCCTGCTTTTGGCTGGAGACCACTTGCTCCCATCATCATTCTGTTGTTTGCATGATGCTATCCATTTGTTTCTCCTCTCAGGGCTTCTGTCTCGACTGGGAAGCTTGTAGAAACTCAACTTTCTGTCTTTCATCATGTTGTGGTTGGTGCAGCCGTATATCACGTATGATGACAGCATTTTAACGCAGAAATCGACCCAATCCAACTAACTTATCACACCTCCGACGCTGCAACGTGGGTTTGTTTTCACTACGCTATGACATGACCCACTTTTCCGCGCCACGTGACCACGCAGTTGCCCGGATGTGCCGCGGTTATCAATTACAGGTGGTACGTAAGTAAAAAAACAAAAAAACAAAAAACTAAACAGGCTGCCCACACACAGCAACAATGCTAGCCTACTAAGCTTTCTTTATGTCCACATTTACAGTGTTTTAAACTAACAACTTGTTCTTTATTGCGAAATAATACGACCGTGAAAAATTATGTCAATGTAGTCACAAAAACACACTTACCAAGTTTGTGGACCGTTAATGTTCTTGCCTTACATGCAGCCAAGGCCACGACAGGAGTCGATGTCGAGGAATCGTCCACACGACGAATGAGACAAAACTCGTCCAATAAAAAAAATGCTCGTAATAAACTTGTTTGAGGTACTGTCGCCACTGCTTCGTGGGCGTCTTTCCCGCTCAGCAGACTGAAAGGTTTTGTGTAATACGCATGCGCAACTAACGTATGTCAGGTGAGAGAGGTGCATCAGAGATACGCTCTAATGCCAACTCTCATGTCTTTGTTGAGCTGACGAAAATACGAGTGTAGAGGCAGTTAGAGACAGACATGCTGAGACAACAAGTTTTTCATGGTTACATACATCAGACGTTCACTTTTGAGTCACATCAGTTTTTAAATTGTACTCAGATCAACAACTGCTAGTTATCGTTTTTACAGTGTACTGGGATGGTTTGCTATTTAGTGTGAAACGGCCAGAATAAGAATCAACACCTCCAAGTGCTAATCCATGGTCCGGAAATTGGTGGATTGTTCTCCGCGTTTTGGTAGAGCTCCTGCCCCAAGTGGAGGAGTTCAAGTATCTCGGGATCTTATTCATGAGGGGGAGAATGGATGATCTTGTACCAGTCTGTTATGCTGAAAAGGAAGCTGAGCTTTACAGCGAAGCTGTTAATTTCCAGGTCAATTTATGTTCCTACCCTCACCTATGGTCATAAGCTGAAATGACGAAAGAATGAGATCACTCATTCAAGCGGCTGAAATGAGATTTTTCTATAGAGTTGCTGGACAACCCTTTAGAGATGGGGGAGAAGTAAAGTTATCCAGGAGAGGCTTGGAGTAGAACCGTTGCTCCTCCTTCCTCATCAGAAGTAAACCGTTGAGGTGGTTAGAGCTATGTTGTCAGGGGAATCTTAACCCTGGTAGGGTTTCCCAAGGCAAACAGATCCTGGGTGAAGGGCCAGACTAAGAGGGGTTCAATAGATTCCTGTGATAGTTCAAAAATCGAGGATTCCTGTGCTAGATTAGTTAATATCACATCTGTGTTCCAAATAGTGTTAACTAAATTTAGCAATTTGCTATCAAATACTTTTTCTTTTATTAGGGTAGATCTCTTGGTGTGGCAGATGCCAACAAACATAACGATTTTGGGATTTGCCAACTTTTCTGATGAATGTTCACAAACATCAGGGTTCTCCTCTGTCATTAGTAACAGCTACTGATGTTTAGCAACATTTAACAATCCTTTGCAAAATTCGCAAAATTCACTAATGTTTGTGAGAGTGTTTGTGAAAAACAGCTGCCAAACATTAGCGCCTATTAACAAATGTTAGCAACAGTGTTTGCAATGATTAGCAACTCTTTGCAACTCTTGCCACTGTTTGAGAATGTTTGAGACTTTTAGCCAACTCCAGATAAAATACCAGGCAAATATCATGCCATTAAATGCTCACTCACTTCCCAGCATTCAAATTTCTGCTGACCACTGTTGAAGACAGACACCTGTAGAAGCTATACAGAACATATACTGAATAACAAAGTATATGAACTGCCTGATTTGAATGGGCATCAACTGTGGCACATAGGACGAAGCTTTGGTGCACAGATGGGGCAAAAGCTTCCCGCCTCTTCCCTTCTTACATAAGCTCCAGACTGCAAAACACAAACATGGATCAGACACACACAGAGGCTAAATACTGTATATCCACTGTATTTTTTAAAGCAGCTTGTAAATATAGCAAACCCTACCTTCATTTGGAGACGTTGAATGTTCATCGGTAGAGCTTCTGTTTCTGTCAGTTCTGTTGAGATTTTTAGGAATGGATTAGGCTATAATTCTTTATTCGTGAAGGAGATTTTATTTGTTTATATACTAAATCAATTTATATTCACAAAATAATGTCTGTGTAGTAGTGTTTAATACCTGGAGTGGACATAGGCCTGTAGTAGATGCCTCAGCGGACAGTGAGCTTTTTTCATGGAGATTCAGGCTCTGAGTCTGTTCAGAGTTTTATCTCTATCCATATTTATTTGTTACTGTCTGGTGGATGAAAAGGTGATTGTGCTCCCTCTTCTCTCTTGTTCTCTCTTCCAGATCAGGATATACAATGCAATGTTGGGAGGAATACAACAGCAAACTAATAATAATTTAAAAAAGCACAGACCACAAAAGCATCCCTGGAAGCTGAAACATTGTAGTAACTCCTTATGTGGGCATAATTCCTTTTTTATGGTTGTAGCTGTGACCTGCTGTGGTATAAATTGCAGCGGGTGGCAGTTCAAGGAATAAGCGCTCCAAAATGATTGGTGTTTTAGTTTAATACATTCCAGGCTTCAGAAAACACAAAACACACATATTTAGGAAAAGTCATGGACTGGGAGACCTGAAGACTTTGTTCAAAGTTATTCACATAATAACATCCCAAATAGTCTGTCAGATGTCTAATGGTTCACTGCTAGTGTTCACTACTTGGCAAACCAAAACAAACTGTATCAATATGTGTTACAACTGTTTCCAAACATGTTATAACTGTCTGCAAACACTTATGACTATTTTGCAAATGTTTGCAACTGTTTGTGGAAAAATGCATTCACCCCAAAAAATGTGACCATTTAAAAAAAATTGGCAACAAGAAAAACTGTTTGGGACCTTAAAAAGTGTTTGCAAACTGTTTGGCAAACTTTTAAAAACCCTGATGAACCCTAACAAAACCTTAAAATTGCCACGTTTGCCAGCATTCGCTGATGTGCAGTTCCTATGAATAAACTGAAGTCAATTCCTGTATTACTAATAATAAAATATATAAAACTTCAGGAGATCAGGTGACAGCTCCTGCTGGTTGCTGAGAACACTCTGATAATAAAATGCAGTTGGTACAATAACAATAAGTGGAGTTAATGACTGTAGAAGATATATGGAGCGTAAACAAACAATAAAATCTTTATTCTGTTGTTTGCTCATTTGGTGAGTGTAGCAGACTGGAGAACTCTCAAAGCCAGAATAAATTCTGCTGCAGCTTTAATCAAATGTTGGTTTGGCAATTATTTGGAATGATCATGTCAGAACACGCATCCATAGAAAGACAGGTGTTCAAATAAAAGTCTACCCCCCCCCCCCCCCTTAGCAAAAGCCATAATTTAGAAGTTGGATTTTGGGCTAAATCAGGTCCATCGGCCCAAGCCTTAATTTAACCCACAAATAGATGTTGAAAATTGGGCTGTGTTTCGTCCATCTAATACGGACCATAATTAACCAGAAAATATATATAATTAACCATTATAACCAAAAACTAGTCCAGTAACTGGATTGTTTAGTCTACAGGATTTGGTCCAAATTTATCCTCAAAATATTTTTTCTCATTTGGTGATGATTGCCATATTCCTCTTAACTTATTCTTATTATCCTCTAATATTCTGTTGTAGTATTCTTTCTTACAAGTCCTCATTATATTAGTTAGCTTGTTTTTATGTCTTTTATATTTGATCTCGGTAAGCTAATTCTGTAGCCACAGCTGCCTTGGGACAGGCTGACGGAAACATGGCTGCCAATCTGCCCCAAAGGTCTCTCTGACCACCACTCAACATTTATTCACATTCATAGGTCGATAAAGTGTCTTGCCTAAGGAAACAACAGCAGGGTGGAGGAAGCAGGATTCGAAACTCGAACCTTCAAGTTACTGAGCAACTCACTCTACCTCCTGAGCCACTACAGCCCCAGTTTAGAAGAAACTGAAATAACTGTTATCACAGACCAAAATTGCAATTAGCCTTATTGTACTATGTGTTTGCAAATTTAGTTAAATGACATTATAATAAAGTTTAAAATAAAGAAAGTTTATCTATTTGCAGAACTTTAATGTTTACATTGATGGAAAACAAACAAGATAAGATAAGATAAGCCTTTATTAGTCCCACAATGGGGAAATTCCAGGATTGCAACAGCACAGGGATAGCAACACTCAGAGCAACAATCAGAAGGCAAGAAAAAAAAAAAAAAGCAAGCAAGCAAGAGCAGCTAATATACATATGTACATATTACTATAAATATATACAGTACAGTATATACACACAGACACACAGTGTAGAGCATTGTAGCTGGATGGGATAAATATATGAGTATATAAACACACAGTACGGAGCATTGCAGCTAGATGGAATAAATATGTAAATATATAAACACACAGTGCGGAGCAATGTAGCTAGAAGACTGCATTTGTAAAGGACTTGAAGATAAAATAAATATTTCCTCCATAAAAACATTTTATTTGCTTAGAGCAGGTCACTCGCATATCTTTTCAATATATACGAAAAGTTACCAAATTTTTCTTGCTATCAACTGATTTGGAGACCCTGAGAAACCTATCTTGCTAAAAAAAATATTAAACCCAGGCATTCTGTTTGGGACTGATGAAACAAAATCTGGCCTTTGGCTGGAAGACTAACTGTGCTGTACACTTAAAAAGCACATTTGAATACAAGCACGTTTTACACATTTTTCTCTGTGTTGTGTTTTTTTTTAATTGATGTCCACATATTGGGCTCCAGGAGTCGCCAGACACTCCTGGTCTTGAAAGCTAAGTAGGGTCTACTGTGGTTAGTACTAGGATGGGAGATTGCCTTGGAATACCAGGCACTGTGATGAACTGGTGATCTGTGCAAGATGTGCTCTGCCTCCTGCTCAAAGATGCTGGTATACACTAGGTGCACCCCCTGAACCACAACCCCAAAAGGATCAATGATGCTGATAACTGTGGTGTATGTAAAACAGTGTGATGCACTACGCTGCGATAGCACGTATGCACGTGTAACGTCATGACGCCTCAGGGTATATTAGACAGCTGTCCAGGGCCAGTTGTCCTTTTTGCCTGTCTTCCAGCACACCCTGCACTGTGTACTCCTGCTGAGACGCTCAATAATGCTAACCTCAACACATGGTTGTGTCCGCCCTTATTTCCAGATATAACATTGGTGACGAGGATAATGGAAACTCTGTTGACACCACTACCACCATTCCTTGCTCTGCCTGGTGAGCCACCTATTCCTTGGTCTCACCGGTACGAGTCGTTTGAGACGCTCATATCTGCCATTGACTTAGCTAAAGCTAGCAAAGCTAGGCTACAAGCTATGCTAATTCATAGCCTTGGCAGTGAGGGACAACTGTTTTTTCGGACTCTTGGACCTGTAGACACCTACAACGAGTGAGTTGCTTTATTAGCCAGACATTTCACCACCCCAGAGAGCGTTTTGGTCCAAAGAATCAAGTTCTGCCAGTGTCGACAGCGTGTGGGTGAGTCAGTCCAACAATATGTCATTGACTTCCGCTGTTTGGGTAGTAAGTGCCGGTTTGGACATCTGGGAGACGAGATGGTGCGAGACCAGCCGGCAGAGCACACCACCAATCCGAAGCTGTGGGACAAGCTACTAATGGCGCCGGACAACTTGCCACTGGCCAGGGCAGTGGAGATGGCATCCCAGCTAGAGGCAGATGCCCAGTTAGCAACGCAGCTAAGGGTCTCCAGCCCACGCTCCCCACATCCAGCTCCACTAGCACAGGCCGTTACCCAGGCTGCTCAGCCCGTCAACCCCATGTCTTCTTGTAACGACCCCGAAGTGAACATTGTGGGATGACAAGGCACTACAGCACGCCAACCACGTGGTAACTGTGGCTCTTCCTCACACCGTACATGCGTGTCTGCCTGCCCAGCCAAAGGACAGAGGTGCCAACGCTGCGGTAAGCAAAACCACTTTGCATGAGTGTGTTACTCGGGTCCTAAAAGCCCTTCATCTAGCTCACCAAGTCGGCCCAGTCCGACCACCGTTCATTCTGTGGACTCCAGTAACACGCCGTATAAGTGGTGCACAGTGGAACTGGATGGCATCAGTCTACCGCTGCTGGACACTGCTGCTACAAGGTCCCTGATGGACGAGGCCATGGTTTGGATGTTTTTTCTCCTACAATCAATTAAGCCAGACATGGTGGAACTGTTCGGGTATGGACACATGAAGATCGGCATGGTAGGAACTGTTACCTTTTTGGTTCGCTATGGGTCAAGAATCCTCCCGGCGTTCACATTCCAGGTGACGCACCACGGTGACAACATCCTGGGGTGTGATTTATACCATGAACTGGGCTTTTCCATCACAGACCACATGGGATTCTGTTTGACCAACAAAGACCTGAGTCCACTCCACCTGGACGTTGATGCAGCCGCTCCCTGCTTCACACTGCACAACGAGCAAAGCACTAGAAACTTTGAACCAATCCTCAAGCAGTATGAGCCTTCCCGAGCTGCTGCCTCCCTGCAGGAGTTCCAGTCTGTGTTCATGAAGGACCCAGAAGAAAATAGGTTCCACCTCATTAGAGGTGAGACCAGCCCGCCTCTATGTCCATATGCGGACCGCTCACATCGTCCGCCAGATGACACCCCAGCAATGGCATCCTTCTCCAGCAGCAGGACGAAGGAACAGCAGCACACCATGAAGCAGAAGCAACCCTTGCTCACAGTGCTCGACTGAGTCTGGATCTGGCGACCCAGTCACTCACACGAGCTGCAGTTGTTCCAGTCAACATTGATGCAGGTCACTGCTCAGCTTGGACCAGCCACCTTCCTGTTTGCTGATGGGTCCCAATGGCATGCCAACCATCTCAAAAGGGTCACACCACCTCCTGCTCCGGACCAAGAAACAGCAACCGAACCGACCCAACCAGTGTGGGACCCAGACTGGAACTCTGCCGATGAGTAGACTGCAACTCCAAGGTGCCCTCCAGAGTTGCCCAAGCCGGCATGGCCAGAGCTGCGCACACCACAGGCTTGACTGAGGCCCCGCTAATTTCTGAACTATGTTACTGACTCAAAGTTCATAAGTACATGTTCAGTCAGGGCATGGTCTGTTCAAGTGGCAAAATAACCCACATGACCTTACGGGCACACCGGCAGTCTATCCGGTTTCACAGTTAGAAATACTACGGTTGACATGTTTAAAAATTTTTCTTTATATTTGGTCCTGTCAGGTATGTGTTTCACTTTACATTAGCCAATACGCTAATATATGCATGTTGTGCTAGCTGGTTCCTGCTAAGCGAACTAAATGAGCTAATGTTCTAAGCTTCTCAGGGGGGCAGTAAATGTGTTGTATGTAAAAATGGCGCTACGTACTATGCTGCGTCAGCATAGTACGATGGGCAAAGCCCATCCAGGGACAAGAGTTGCAAATTAGCTAATAGCTATACACTCTATGTGCAACACATCAGATTGATTGTCTTTGATTAATTGTCTATGTTTATTGCACTGTCCCTGTCAAATAAACTAATCTTCTACTACTACTACTAGCATGCACGCACGTGTGACGTCATAATGCCTCAGGGTCAGCTGCCTAGAGCCAGTCGTCCTCTTTGCCTCTCTTCCAGCACACCCTGCACTATGTACTCCTGCTGAGACACTCAATAAAGCTAACCTCAACACGTGGTTGTGTCCGCCCTTATTTTCAGATATAACAGTAACTACGATGACTCTTTCTTTTTAACAACCTTAAAAAGGCAGCTTTTAATTTTCACTTTTCAACCAAATTCAGACATTTTTTTTAGATGGTTTGCAAAGTTGTCTTTTCAATATTTTTTCAACCAGTTTGTGCTGAAAGGGATATAATTAAACATTCCACATAATGTCATTTTCTATGATGACTTTGGGGAAGCTCAGATGGAGATGAGTTTGAAGCAGCATCTCTGCTGACCTCTGGTGGCAGAGTTGGAATGACATGCTCTAATCTTCACGTGCTGTTATGTATGTACAGTATGTATGTATGTATGTACTGTATATTCTTTATTTACCTGCTGCTGAGATTAAACGAGATGACATGCAATGGTGTCATTAAATAATCATTTAAGACTAACATGTATTGATACAACATACATAGCATAGTGGCATTAGAAATCCAAAATTCATATTTTAGCATACATTTACTACAGAACAATGTGTGTGTGTGTGTGTGTGTGTGTGTGTGACCTTGCCTTCTCCCTGCTCCTCTGTTTGCCTGTAGAACTTTGCGCGCGCGCGTGCGTTTGTGTGTGTGTGTGTGTGTGTGTGTGTGTGTGTGTGTGTGTGTGTGTGTGTGTGTGTGTGTGTGTGTGTGTGAGAGTGAGAGTTCTGCCTGTATTATTTTCAGTGTTTCTGCTCCCGGATAAATATCTTTCACAAGTTTCAGGGACGCTCACTTCAGCTTCTGACTCAGATACGCTCAAAGCCGATGTTACCACAGCAACTTGAAGGCTGATGCCGCTGAGGTAGAACTGCATAGGCTGAGAAACGGGAGATACTTGTCTATTGGTGGCTTTGTTATGGTTTGTTCTGGCCTCAGTTTTTTCAGCTGGCAGTAACAGAGGGCCTTGAATTCATTACCGAGGTGCCAGTCAAATTAGAGTGCTTGTAAGTATTGAATGCATCAACATTTTTTTCAGCACATACAGTGGTGTGAAAAAGTGTTTGCCCCTTTCCTGATTTCTCATTTTGTTGAATGTTTGTCACACTTAAATGTTTCAGATCATCAAACAAATTTAAATATTAGAAAAAGATAACACAAGTAAACACAAAATGCAGTTTTTAAATGAAGGTGTTTATCATTAAGGGAAAAAGATCCAAACCTACATGGCCCTGTGTAAAAAAGTGATTGCCCTCCAAACCTAATAACTGGTTGGGCCACCCATAGCAGCAACATCTTCAATCAAGCCTTTACGATAACTGGCAATGAGTCTTTTACAGCGCTGTGGAGAAATTTTGGCCCACTCATCTTTGCAGAATTATTGTAATTCAGCCAGATTGGAGGGTTTTCGAGCATGAACTGCCTTTTTAAGGTCATGCCACAGCATCTCAATCGGATTTAGGTCAAGACTTTGACTAGGCCACTCCAAAGTCTTCATTTTGTTTTTCTTAAGCCATTCGGAGGTGGACTTGCTGGTGTGTTTTGGATCATTGTCCTGCTGCAGAACCCAAGTGCACTTCAGCTTGAGATCACGAACAGATGGCCAGACATTCTCCTTCAGGATTTTTTGGTAGACAACAGAATTCATAGGTTCATTTACCATAGCAAATCTTCCAGGTCCTGAAGCAGCAAAACAGCCTCAGACCATCACACTACCACCACCATATTTTACTGTTGGTATGATGTTCCTTTTCTGAAATGCTGTGTTACTTTTACACCGGATGTAGTGGGACACACACCTTCCAAAAAGTTCACAGAGTATTTTCTCAAAAGTCTTGGAGATCATCAAGATGTTTTTGAGCAAAACTGAGATGAGCCTTTATGTTCTTTTTGCTTAGCAATGGTTTTCGTCTTGGAACTCTGCCATGCAGACCATTTTTTCGCAGTTGCTTTCTTACACTGACCTTAACTGAGGCAAGTGAGGTCTGCAGTTCTTTGAATGTTGTTGTGGGGTCTTTTGTGACCTCTTGGATGAGTCGTCGCTCTGCTTTTGGGGTAATTTTGGTTGGCCGGCCACTCCTGGGAAGGATCACCACTGTTCCATGTTTTTGCCATTTGTGGATAATGGTTCTCCCTGTGGTTCGCTGGAGTCCCAAAACTTTAGAAATGGCTTTATAACCTTTTCCAGACTGATAGATCTCAATTACTTTGTTTCTCATTTGTTCCTGAATTTCTATGGATTGCAGCATGATGTCTAGCTTTTGAGGATCTTTTAGTCTACTTCACTTTGTCAGGCTGGTCCTATTTAACTGATTTCTTGATTGAGAACAGTAGTGGCAGTAATCAGGCCTGGGTGTGGCTAGAAAAATTGAACTTATCTTTCCAAAGATGTGATATACCATAGTTAATTTATGTTTTAACGGGGGGGGGGGGGGGGGGTCACTTTTTCACACAGGGCCATGTAGGTTTGGATTTTTTTACCCTTAATAATAAACACCTTCATTTAAAAACTGCATTTTGTGTTTACTTGAGTTGTCTTTGTCTAATATTTAAATTTGTTTGATGATCTGAAACATTTAAGTGTGAGAAACATATAAAAAAAATGAGAAATCAGGAAGGAGCAAAACACTTTTTCACACCACTGTAGTTCCAATGAGGCTTCTCACATGGAATGTTTCTCCAGATTTGGGAATAACTCAAATCCACGCATAGAAAGAAATACAGACAGTCGGGCTCACAAATGCAACTGTGAAGCTTGACAGCCATAAAGTTCTAGTTTTGTCTCATCTGGCCGGATTAATATTCTCCCAGTATTTCACAAGTTTGTCCAAACACTGCTTAAGCTACAGTCAGAAATACCCTAACAAATGGCTGCGAACACCATCGATCCATCCATCCATCTTCTACTGCTTTTTGGAGGTCCAGGTCATGGAGGCAGCAGTTCAAGCAGAGAAGCCCAGACTTCCCTCTGCCCAGCCAACTGTTCCAGCTCTTCAGAGACGATACCAAGGCGTTCCCAGATCAGATGGGAGACGTAGTCTCTCCAGCAAGTCCTTGGTCTGCCCCGGAGTCTCCTCCCAGTGTGACGTGCCTGAAACACCTCAAGTGGGAGGCGCCCAGAAGGCATCCTGATCAGATGTCCACACCACCTCAATTAGCTCCTTTCGATGTGGAGGAGCAGCGGTTGATAATAATAATAATAATAATAATAATAATAATAATAATAATAATAATAATAATAATAATAATAATGGATTACATTTACATGGCGCTTTACATGCCAAGTGACATCTCAAAGTACTTACAGTGAGTCCATTATTCATTCACTCCAGACAGACATTGATAATGGTAAGCTGCTTCTGTCGCCACAGCTGTCCTGGGGCAGACTGACAGAAATGTGGCTGCCAATCCATGCCAACGGCCTGTCCAACCTCTACTGAACATTTATACACATTCATACTCAGTGTCATGGACACTGGAGGCAAGGTGTTTAAAGTGTCTTGCCCAGTGACACAATGGTAGGATGGCTGGGGAAAGCGGGATTTAAACCGGCAACACTCTGGTTATTGGATGAACCTGCTCTACCTCCTAACCCACTGCTGCCCACATTTCCCTCCTCCATTCCATTTTTGCTGAGCACCAAGCTGGATGGCAGGACGTTCCATTTTTTTATATGGTCTTTGGCATGAACCGGACGGGACTTGAACCGCGACCTCCCAGTTGGTGGGTCAGATGTTCTACTTCCAGGCCACCACTCCGGTTACCATCTCTCTGGTCTTGCTGATGTTCTTTCGGTCTTTACCGAAAGCTCATGACCATTGGTAAGGATAGGACCGTAGATTGTAGGGGTGGGAATCATGAAGGACCTCGCAATTTGATTAGGATTGCAATACTTGGGTCACGATTCAGTCCTATCACCATTCAACTATAATCACAATATCACGATAATCGAGTATCACAATCCCGTATATCAAATTTTTTCACCTTATTCTGTCATGATTTGCCTTTCGGGGCAGGAAGATGAGACTCACGCACTGAACTGTGAGTTTGGCAGATTTATTGGTGGAACAACAAACATAAAGACTAAACTGTGCTCAGAACACAAAAACAAATGAAGAAGTAAACTTACTGATAGTGCACCAGAGCAGGGCAGGGCTCTGGTTGAGACAAGGAGAATACAAACAAGACTGCGGCGATGAGAAAATGAAAATACAACCCTTAAATAGGATCAAACAACATTTACAAAATCAGTGACAGGTGTGGGTTGTCTGAGCGGGCAGGAGACAGCAATGAAATATAATTAGGACCAGCTGGGGGCAGTGATAGAGGAGCAAACCAAAGCTGACAGCTGACAGGGCAACGCCCACATGGAGCACCACGCCACTGACAGCTGTCAACCAGCAACAGAACAACAGTGAAGATATAAAGAATAAAATATCAACCCAAGCAGACTAAATTAATACAAAATAAAAGTGTAACAAAACTAGAACACAAACAGGAAAATGGCAACATGTACATGAATACAGAAACCCAAAAAGCATAAAATACAACAAATAAATAAATACAGAAAAAAGCCACTACACTGAGCATAGCGGAAACTTCCAGTGCTCAGTTCGTGACAGAGCCCCCTGTCAAGGGATGGATCCCAGACACCCCAGGGTAACATTAAAAGAAAAAGAAAGACCTCCTCCCCCAACAGGAGCACAACAATAACCCACCCAGTGTGGGTAGTGGGGGGAACAGGCTAGGAGGGAACTATACAAAACCCCACTCAGGACCCACACCAGGCAAAACCTCAACCACCCTAAGTCCCCTGGACCAAGGAGCTGGACAGTTGCAGCGGGCGACCAGAGGCTCAGACCCACCAAATGGCAAGATGAAACGTATCGGGTGGCCTCCCAGAGAATGTGGGCCACCCAACTCCGTGGCACAGTCCATCGGGTGGTTTGTCAGAGTTTTTCAACCACCTGAACAGAAGAGGTGGTCCAGGAGACGGCTGCCTGATGGGATGGATGAGTGGTGACAATCATAGGGGAGTCGGGGAAACAATGACAACCTTGGGTGGAGGAGTGAGAACCACGATGACCTCAGGCGGAGAAAAGGGAACCACGACGCCGCCTGGCACAGAAGGGGGAACAATGACAGCATCTGGCACAGGAGGGGGATCACGATGGCATCTGGCACAGGAGGGGGAACCACGATGACCTTGGACTGGCCAGCAGCACCCTTGGTGGTCCCGGACTGGGACATAGTAGCACCCATGGTGGCTCTGGACTGGAGCGAGGTTGCACCTGTGGTGGTTCTGGGCTGGGACATGGTTGCACCCACAGAAGCTCTGGACTGGTGCAAAGTTGCACCCACAGTAGTCCCGGATTGGGACAAGGTTGCACCCACTGAGGCTCTGGACTGGAGCACAGCAGCACCCGCGGTGGCTCCGGGCTGGAGTATAGCAGTGCCTGTGGTGGCTCCAGGCTGGAGCACAACAGCACCTGTGGTGGCTCCAGGCTGGAGCACAGCAGCACCAGTGGTTGCTCTGGGCTGGAGTACAGCAGCACCTGCGGTGGCTCCAGGCTGGAGCACAGCATCACTAGCAGTAGCCTTGGGCCGGAGCATAGCAACACCCACGATGGCCCCGGGCCGGTGCACAGCAGCACCCATGGTGGGCCTGGACTGGGCCAAAGTTGGACTCACAGTGGACCCAGACTGGGCCAAATCTGCACCCATGGTAGCTCTGGGCTGGAACGGAGCTACACCCACGGTGGCTCCGGGCTGGAGCGGAGCTGCACCCTCGGTGGCTCCAGGCTGGAGCAGAACCAGGGCTGGGCCAGAGCTGCACCATCGGAGGCCCTGGGCTGGGATGGGGCACCCACGACGACCTCAGCAGGAAGGGAAGCAGCACCCACGGAGGGCCCAGACTGGGCCAAAGCTGCACCCTTGGAGGCCCCAGGCTGGGACGGAGCATCCTACACAACCTCAGCGGGGGAAGCTGGACCCATGGCAATCTCGGGCAGTGAGTCGGGACCCATGGAGACTTCTGGCTGAGCTGGACAATCCTCAGTGACCCTGGGGAAAAGCTCAGAGGAGAGATGCAAAGACACAGGGTCAGGGTCACTGGCGGCAGTGGAGCCCAGTAAGGTGAGCTCAGGTGCAGCTGACGGCTGAACTTGGCTCTCCCCACCAAGAGCCAGGTAAATTTTCTCCAAAAGAGACAACAGAAACAAAGGAGAGCACTTGCCTGATCTCAAGTTGGGCTGCACGGTGACGCAGTGGCTAGCACTGTGGCAGCACAGTTTACCCTCGGCCGGGAGATCGCGGGGATCGTGGGTTCAATCCCTGCCCCCGACCAACAGTGATCTGTGTGGAGTTTGCATGTTCTCCCCGTGTTGCGTGGGTTTATTCCGGGATTTCTCCGGTTTCCTTCCACATGTTAAAAACATGCAGGCTAGGGATATGGGGCACTTGCACACGCAGCGACCGGCAGCTGGTGGCTTGTCACCAGACTGCAAAACAAATCTACCTACGGGTACAAAATAAGTAATTAAAAAAAAAAAAGTTCTACAGCCGTCCAGGACTCCGATGATCCAGGTGGTGGTTCTACGGGCCCGGCCCTCTGGAGGTCCAACTCCGGCTCTGCTGTGGTGGCCCCTGCAGCAGGCGTGGTGGTCAGTTCAGTCCTGTGACCCTCCAGCGAGGTGACCCACGCAGGTGGCGCGCCCTGCGTGGTGACAGGAAGTGAATCTCCTGCTGAAACTGAATTCTGCTCAGCTGGAGCCCGGGGTAGCTCTTTTGTCGATGCAGGCGTCAGTGCTCAACCCCCGTCCAGAGCATGGCTGTGGGGCTGGAACCAGGTCCTCCAGGGCCGCAGACTCCTCCAGTGTCTAGCGGCTCAATCCTGGGGTCGGCGTACACTCAGGGAGCAGATGAGGAGACACAGAGAGAGCAGGTGACAAGTCTTTAGCCGCAGCAGGTGGTGAGAGCTCACAGGGCTGCGGGGACTGAGCTTCACCACTGGGAATCAGGCAAGATAATTCATAAAAAGGTAATAAAGAATGAAAAGCCACTTGCCTGTATTCCTGGGGCATGATGTTTTCTGCTGCAGCTGGTTGGAAATCGGCCCTCTCAGTGACTTCAACAGTCGTAGGCCCCTCAGAGGAAAGTGGAGGAGCCGCTCCTGCCAACACGGTGACGACTGGAGCCAGCGAAAAAAAAACAGCTTGACTTTAAGCAGCGGGAGGAGTCATCAAGGAGAAGCAGAGAACAGCAGCTGCAGAGAGGGAAGAGGCTGAATTCAACCAGAGAAGAAAAACTCGGAGGTTGCACTGCTGATGGAGGCTTCTGTCTCGGCATAGGAGAAGCCGCCGACTGAGAGGTGGGAGCGTTCTTCTGGCGGGATTTTCTAGAACAACAGTGAGTCGTGGGAGGCAGAGGTGTATGCCCAAGGTGGAGAGGGAGAGGCTCCAGAGTCAGGGGACGCTCACTCATCGGCTCAAACTCCGGGTCCCGCAGTGAAATCTCCTCCAGCTCCTGAGCAAGATCGGGGAGGAGTCATGGCTTAACTTCCAGGAGGAGCTCAGTCTCTGCCAGTACAACCTGCCTGCACTCCTTCAGCTCCTTGGCCAATGGGGCAGGCCAGTGCTTGGGAGGAGGAGGTGGAGCTGCCGCCGGAGAGCGGCGAGAGGCTGGAGGCTTCTGTTTGCACGAGCGCCTGCTCTTCGTTGGCGCAGGCACAGGCATAGGAGCTGATTCCCCCAGCTCATTACTCATAGGTTGAAGAAGAAATATGGAGAGGAGTAGGTCTGTGAGCTCCGGGTGATCCCACAGGCTGAGGCATGCCTCAAGCACCTGCGCTGCACCCTCCAGACACTCTTGGGCTGCCTCGGGAGTACAGGAGGCTTGGGCCTGTGACAGAATATCCTCCAGATTACACACAGACAACTGCTCCACTTCATCCAGTCTCAGGGTGGACACATCGGGGGTGACAGACATGGTTAATCCCAGGTATGAAAAGAAAACCAAATGGAAAAAATAGGGAAAACCTACGAGCTTTTGCTGCTGCTGGGTCTCTTCTGGCCGCAGTCTTCTGTCACAATTTGCCCTTCGGGGCAGGAAGATGAGACCCACATGCTGAACTGTGAGTTTGGCAGATTTATTGGTGGAACAACAAACTTAAAGACTAAACCGTGCTCAGAACAGAAAGATACAAATGAGGAAGTAAACTTACTGATAGCGCACCAGAGCAGGGCAGGACTCTGGTGGAGATGAGGAGAATACAAACAAGACTGCAGCGATGAGAAATACAGCCCTTAAATAGGATCAAAAAAACATTTACAAACTCAATGACAGGTGTGGGTTAGCTGAGCGGGCAGGAGACAGCAATGAAACATAATTAGGACCAGCTGAGGGCAGTGAGAGAAGAGTGAATTGAAGCTGACAGCTGACCAGGCAACGCCCACACAGAGCACCATGACACTGACAGCTGTCAATCAGCAAAAGAACAACAATGAAGATATAAAGAATAAAATATCAACCCAAGCAGACTAAATTAATACAAAATGAAATAAAAGTGTAACAAAACTAGAACACACATAGGAAAATGGCAACATGTGCGCAAATACAGACACCCAAAAAGCATAAAATACAACAAATAAATTAATACAGAGCAAAAGCCATGAGACTGAGCATGGCAGAAACTTCCAGTGCTCAACTCGTGACATACTGGATCTCAAATCATGTTCCAAAGTAAAACTGTTTACATCTCTTTCATATAATAAAGTATTCTCGGTGCTTCATTTTCCATGGAGACACAGCTCGGGACACAGGGAGGGTAGTGTACAGTGCTGTTTGGAATAGACTCCCACTCCAGATACGTTTAGCTGATTCTGTGGGCTCTTTTAAAAAGCAGTTGAAAACTTTTTTGTTTAACGAGGATTTCTGTTGAGTTTCAGCTGCTTTTTAATGGTAAGTCTGATATTTTTCTAAATATTTTAATATTTTAATATTTTTTAATTATTTTAATCTTGTGTTTTAACTTGTTTTTGTATTTTGAAATTATTTTTATTTATCATCTTCCTTTTATTCCATTTTATTGTGCTGCACTGTGACTATATGTCTCTGAAAAGCGCTTCATAAATAAACTTTACTTACTTGGCACTCAAAGATGAAGCTCAATGCCAGTGTCTCTTTAGCTTAGCCGTCGCTAATGCTGCTCTGAGACGTGTGTGGCCTGCAGCATTCTGAGTGTTTTTTCTTTTTGTGGTGTAGTGCTTCTTGCAGGTTGTGTGTCATGTCAAGGTCTTTTCTTCCATCTTTGTTATAACATCCAAAACAGGCCCGACATTTAAGCTAATTTTGAGCTAACTGCTTCCTAACTTTCAAAGCTGGCTCCAAATCACCGACAAAAGCTATGACTTCACTCGACTGGGGGCTTGCTTTGCATCATCTAGTGGACTGAAAATGCCAGTGATTAACTGATAACCCAAAAGTATATGTGTGCACATTTTTTTAAATAAAAGATCAATTTGTGCGTTTATGGATCGATGCATTGTCACCAGTGCCAAGTATCGTGATCCAAAAATGAAGATAGATAGATAGATAGATAGATAGATAGATAGATAGATAGATAGATAGATAGATAGATAGATAGATAGATAGATAGATAGATAGATAGATAGATAGATAGATGTACTTTTTTGATCCCAAACTGGGAAATTACAGTGTAACAGCAGCATGACAGTAGACAACCAAAATGACAGAAACACACACAGCATAAAAAAAAAGAATTACCAATGGAAAGTAAAACTGTCTAGATAACTTATATACATCACAGATGAAGATGATGACCCATATAGATACATGAATCGTACGGGTGATCGGGATTGTCCATGATGGGTCGCAGTTTGTTTAGTGTCCTCCTCTCCATCACTGTCTCAAAGATCTCTGGCCTGAGGCCAGTTACAGAGTCAGCCCTCTTGATAATCTTGTCAAGTCTGTTGTGTCCCTGGCTCTGATACTGCTACCCCAACAGACAGAAGCAAAGAAGATGGCGCTGGCAACAACGGTCTGATAGAAAAGCTCCAGCATCCTGTTGCACACATTGAAGGATCTCAGCTTCCTCAGAAAGTAGAGTCCGCTCATCCCCTTCTTGTATGCAGCATCGGTGTTAGATTTCCAGTCCAGTCCATTGCTGATCATGACACCAAGGTATTTGTAGTCCTCCACTACCTCCATATCCTCACCCCTAATCTGCAATGGCTGTGAAGGCGTCCTCTTCTTCCTGAAGTCAGTCACCATCTCTCTGGTCTTGCTGACATTCAGCCTCAGGTGATTCTGCTCAGTCCACTCCACAAATCTGTCTACCATTGCCCTGTACTCCCCCACCTCTCCCCCTCTTATACACCCAACAACAGCCGAGTCATCAGAGAATTTCTGCAGGTGGCATTACTCGGTGTTGTACTGAAAGTCAGTGGTGTATAAGGTGAAGAGCACAGTCCTCTGTGGAGCCCTTGCATCACTAACCACCACATCAGACAAGACACCAACCAGCCGGACAAACTGTGGTCTGGCTGTCAGGTAGTCAGTAATCCAGCAAATCACAGAGTTGTCGACTCCCATCCCTCCCAGTTTCTCACCCAGCAGCAATGGCTGGATTTTTTAAAGGCACTGGAGAAATCAAAGAACATGATTCTCACAGTGTCTCCTCTGCCCTCCAGGTGCAAATGGGCTTGTTGCAGAAGGTAGATGGCAGTGTCTTCGACTCTTAAATGGGTCTGATATGCAAACTGCAGAGGGTCCAGCCACATCTTCACCCACGGCCTCAGGTGGACTAAGACCAGTCTCTCCAGGACCTTTATCACATGAGATGTGAGGGCAACTGGTCGATAGTCATTCAGGTCAGACTTGTTGGGGACAGGAGCCAGGCAGGATGTCTTCCATAGCACCGGTACTCTTTCCAGACTCAGGCTGAGGTTGTACAGGTGTTTCAGTACAGGAGCTAGCTGTTTGGTGCAGGTCCTCAGGATCCTGGCAGAAATGCCACCAGATTGACCAGTAAATCGACAGTTTTGCTTTAGAGCTCAGCTCGCTCTTCAACAGTCCGGTACAATGTCTGCATCACTGCAGATGCTGCTCCAATACATCTATCAATCTCTCGCTCTGTTCTCCCCTCACCCATGAATGAGACCCCAAGATACTTAAACTCCTCCACTTGGGGCAGGAGCTCATCCCTTACCCAGAAAGGACAACCCACCTTGTTCCGACTGAGAACCATGGACTCGGACTTGGAGGTGCTGATTCTCATCCCAGCCACTTCACACTCAGTAGCATACCATCCCAGCAAGACATGTAGGTCATTGCTGGATGAATCCAACAGGACAACATCATCTGCAAACAGCAGACATGAATTCCTGTGGTCACCAAACATGACACCCTCTGTTCTTTGGCTGTGTATAGAAATCCTTTGACTGGGTGTTAACTGGGTGTTGGCAATACGATCCAAAAAATCACAATGGTCGTATAGAGATCGGATTGGTAATAACAACAAGCCCGATACCCCATACTCCCACAGCACCCCTCACAAGAGCTTTCTCCAAGTCCACAAAACACATGTGGACTTGTTGGGCAAACTCCCTTGAACCCTGAAGGATTCTCGAGAGGATAAAGAGTTGATCTGATGTGCCATGATCAGGATGAAAACCACATTGCTCCTCCTGAATCCGAGGTTTGACCAACAGCCGGACTCTCCTCTCCAGTACCCTGGCATGGGAAGGCTACGAACACCATATGATTTTTGGACCATTTCGTACGGCCTTCTTAAAGAGGCCATAGGAGAATCCAGCATTCGTAGACCATTCACAAGTTTGTGGCCAGGTCGATGGTCTTGTCCAAGATTTCTACGAATGCCCCACTAAAATTCCTCATCGTACGGCAACCGTGTGAATGCCATAGGAGCAACATAAGAGCTACACAAGATGTTGGCCGTAAGTATGGCTCAAGAACACCTTAAGTTGTTCTTGAGGGCCCCTTACAGCAGTTGTAGGAAACGCCATATGAATTCCTGTTCATACAGATATAACCCATATGGAAAATATGGTTGCTAGACCTATGTATGTTATTTAGACTTGTATTTATTTATTTATTTATTTATGCAGGGACATGCACAATATACATTGACCTTAAAGAGGAAAGATGCATTGTACCAGGTTATAGCACAAGTGCTAATTTCCACCTGTAGTTCCTGGGCAGGCTGGTGTTAGCATTAAAAAGCAGACATTTGCTAAAACTACAAGTAAGCATTGATAAAAAACTAAAACCAAACATTGATTAAAAAACTAAAATCAAGCATTGCTAAAAACTAAAACAAACATTAATATCATTGATAAGAACCCAAAACATTGATAAGAACTAAAACATACAATAATACATTTTTATAACTCCATCCATATAAACAATTTTTCACATCCAACCACTGACTCTTATTGGTCCCACTGTCAACATCACACACTTTAACATCTTTACATCACAGTACATTATAGACACAGGTTTGCTTAGAGATTAACTGTTTTTTTCACCAAGCGCGAAAATGTGTGATAGTCTGTTACTGCAAGTAACTCCGTTGGTAACATGTTCCACTGTCGCATAGCCACACATGAAAATGTTGAATTTGCTAATGTTGTCTTGTGCTTAGGAATCCTGCACTCGCCTCGTGCTGTTGATCGAGTTGTCCGAGATGTATTTACAGAACTTAATGAAACAAACCTTTTTAAGGGAGGAGCAGCAGAGTTATGGATTATCTTAAACAAAAGACGCACATTTGTATACATGATTAGATTTTCAAAGCTCAACAGTTTATATTTGGACAGGATTGGGCAGTGATGGAATGTTCGTCTTTTCTTGTCATGAATCTTGATAGAATACTTGTATAATGATTCCGGAGGCCTCAGGGCAGATTTACACGCCTGTGACCAACTTGTCATACAGTAAAGAAAACGTGGAATTATCATAGCATTTAGATACATACTTGATGCTTCAGTAGACAGTGAATTTCTGATATGTTTGAAATTAGCACAATTAAATTTGACCGTGTTTGTCATCTTTTTAATGTGTTTTTAAAGCTTAAATGTGAGTCAAATGTAACACCTAAATATTTAAATTCAGTCACATTCTTAATTTTTTGTCCTTCTATCAAGATATGACAAGAATTCTTGGATTTGTAGCGATTTGTAAAAAACACTGACACGGTTTTATCGACGTTTAAGGTTAAACAAGAATTCCTCAACCAATGTGAGACTTTCTCCATTTCCTGTGTTAATTTTTCAGTCACCTCTTCAGTTGTTTTACCATGAGTACATACCACAGTGTCATCAGCATACATAATTATATTTGCATTACACACAGACGGGAGATCATTAACCCCTTGCACTCCGGTCAATTTCCCTAAAAACGCCAAAAATTAACATGCCCAAATTAAATCAAAAGCTGTTCTTCAACCCTTTGCTGCATCTTCATGGGATTGGTCTCATTTAAAAGAAAACACTTTGAATTTTTTGGCAAAACAGTCATAATCTCTTTAAGTGCTCCGGCCACTGAGTTACAGTCATCTAAAAATAGTGAACTTGAAGAAAATAAATTTGGCCTGGGTGTTTTTTTGGATACAAATGCTTGCAAATAACACACAGAAATGCAACAGAAAATGCAACAGAAATGTAGAAAATGTAGAAAATGTAGAAAATGCAACAGAAATGTAGAACCAAGTGTTATCCAGCTGAGGTCAAAATTTTGTAACAATACCACAAAAAATGAATATATTACACAGCTTTTTACTCAGGTAGTTCCCAGGCATTTTGGAACTGTGCCAAATTGTGCCAAATGGCACAGTTTGGAAAAACGTCTGTAACTTTTGAATGCTTCAATGTAGAAGCTTCATTTTGGGCTCTAATGAAAGGTCACACTCAGGGCTGTCTGTGTGTGTGTGGGGGGGGGGGGTTGTCCCCCCCCCCGCTACAGAGGATGGACATTGGCCATCGCTACACAACGGATTAGCCTCATGTGGCGATGTGGGACAGCAGCGCAGTCACCGCGGCTCCCCCCCCCCCGCTACAGAAGAATAGCGGGGAGGGGCATTCACGGTCTGGACGCGGTGAACAACCCCTTGTACCGCGGCGCACGAACTTCAGACTTCGTGTGCCGCACAGTTGTAATTTACCGATCGGTCAAAAGTCATTTTGGATTACAATTTTCAGGGATAAATAATAATTTAGCTTATAACACCTTACCTCTTCACAGTGGCAGAGTCCTGGCGAACTTCTCTTCCTCACTGTCAGACGAATGCGACGCTGGTCCGCTCGTGGTTCTGGTCTTGCGACCCGATGAAAACATAATTCCATTATTGCGGTTTTGCGCTTCCATGATTGTGGTTTTTGGCGAACGATTTTTCAAAACAAATAACAGTAGTAATTAAAAAAAGACTGGCGAAAGCGTGTGTGTCACTCAGCCTTCGTCGTCAGCCTCCGTCAGTCTATGACCATGGAAGAAATCATAACGTCTACTCTGCTGGAACCAAAACAAAATAAACACCGCCTGTGGCCGAACATGCCGATGCGCGAATGGCACTCCCTGTCACACAGGTTGCATTTGTGGATGGTCTCCGTGCTGCTGGGTCTGTGGGGTTCTTCCTGCGGGTCCTTTTTTGATCCGCTGCAGCAGCCAGTCTTCACCCAGCCTTAAAAAAAACAGCTCGCGAACTTCTCTGCTTCAATTGGCTCACTGCATTCACAGCGTTGGGAGGCGGGTCCTTCTGGCTAGGTTTTCAGTCATTGGTTCTTCAAGGTTTCAGAAACCCAATTCAAGGCTCTTATTAGTCGAATGAGAGGTCAATCAGATGAACTAATCTGTTCGCGGCTGTGTCTGCAGCTTTTATTTTCAGTGCGCGCTTGGACGCCATACACCACCTACATCACAATCTCCATCATGCGTCCTAGAGCGCACAAGAGCGCCCTCGTGCGCTCTAGGACTCAGAGACTTGCCCGTCCATGGTACAACAGAGCGCAAGAGGTTAATATATAATGTAAACAGCAAAGGCCCTAAAATAGAGCCCTGCGGTACACCCATACTGCATGCTTTTAAGGGAGATGTAACATTATTTACAATTACACACTGCTGTCTGTCACTGAGGTATGACCTTATCCAATTTTGTGTATTTTTATGAAGGGAGAATTGTGATAATTTGTTTAAAAGTAACTCATGGTTAACTGTATCAAAAGCCTTTCGCAAGTCAAGAAAAACAGCCCCCACTACCCCTCCCCCATCCAGGCTGGATTTGATGTTTTTTAATAGATAGCAGCATGCTGTTTCAGTGGAATATCCTTTCCTAAAACCAAACTGAAAGGGGTTAAGTGCTGCCATGGAGTCAAGGTGGTCCACCAGCTGTTGTGCTACAGCTTTCTCCAAGCCTTTGGGAATGGTTGGGAGTACGCTGATGGGTCTGTAGTTTGCGACCTGGATCTTATCACCTGATTTGTACACTGGCTGTACAATGGCTGCTTTCAAAATTGTGGGAAAGGTACTCTCATTTATGGATTGATTTATAATTTTTGTTAATACTGGTGTTAAAATTTCTTTGTGTTCTTTCAGAAAAGCTGTATCCATTCCAAATATGTCTTTAGCTTTACTATTGTTAAGATTGGATATGATTTTAGAGATATTCCCTTCATCTACATTACTCAATTTAAAAGAATGAGCATCACAGTGGAATTCATGAGTGCAGTTTGGCTTAGAAAAACTCTTTGCCAATTGTGACACAGAGTTTATAAAATAATCATTAAAATGTTTTGCCAGCTCAGTGTTGTTATTTTGGATAACAGAATTTATTTTTAGCTTTAAGTCATCACATCTTGGTTTTTCTTTCCCCAATAGTTTATCCATGCTTCTCCAAATTAGTTTATTGTTGCCTTTTGCATCCTTTATTATAATGAGAAAAAAAAAATTAGCCTTTGCTTTTCAAAGTTGTATAGTGACTTTATTTCTCAAGCTTCTATAAGTGTAATGATCAGGGGTCAGCCCTGACTTAAGAAATTTTTTGAGGGCCATATCTTTTTGTTTCATGAGGCCCCAAAGAGAGGTGTTAAACCATGGCAGCCTCTTTTTATTGGACTTTCTTTGTTTCAATTCTGTATATTTTGCAATAATATCTGTTAATAGCTGCTGTAATATTTCTGCATGACTGGTCACAGGTTTTATCATTTTGAAACTCTGTGTTTATTTTGCTTAAGTCATTCTCAAGGAAGATTTGATTTTTCTTTGGAATGTAAGAAATTTTAGATGATTTTTTAATTTGCTGTTGATCCCTATACCTTAGTTTGTTTAATTTTCTGGCTACTAAAGTAAGATTATGGTCTGACAAACCTGTTATCAAATTATATGTTTTGGTTACCATATCGGGCTTATTACTAAAAATTAGGTCAATCAAAGTTTGTGAATTTTTAGTCAGTCTTGTAGGTTTATTTATTAATTGTGTCATTTGTGTAGAATTGGTAATATCTTTTAGATTTTTCCTTCATGCTTTATCAAGCCAGTTTATATTAAAATCACCCATTAGCAATATTTCCTTTCTTTCATATTTCTTTAAGATTTCGGCCAAACTAGAATAAGATAAGATAAGATAAGATAAGATAAGATAAGATAAGATAAGCCTTTATTAGTCCCACAATGGGGAAATTCCAGGATTGCAACAGCACAGGGATAGCAACACTCAGAGCAACAGTCAGAAGACAAGAAAAAAAAGCAAGAGCAGCTAATATACATATGTACATTCATTCATTCATTCATTCATCTTTTTCCGCTTAATCCTTTTCGGGTCGCGGGGGGGCTGGAGCCTATCCCAGCATCTTTGGGCAGGGTACACCCTGGATAGATCGCCAGTCCATCGCAGGGTACATATTACTATAAATATATATATATACACAGACACACAGTGCAGAGCATTGTAGCTGGATGGAATAAATATATAGATATATAAATATAAACACACCCAGTGCGGAGCATTGTAGCTAGATGGAATAAATATGTAAATATATAAACACACACAGTACAGAGCATTGTTGCTAGATGGGATGAAACAGCACAACCGTCTACTTAGTTATCCTACATGGTATGATTATGTGCTCATACATATTCTCACCCTCCATAACGACCGGTATTTTCCTACTTGTATGCCGGAGGGAACCATTGTGTAAGTCTATTGCATCTTTTGCATTCAAAACTATTAGGTTGTTACGTCTTTTTGCTCTCTCTGCGAGCAGCCCTGCTTAGGTTGTACAGTCTGACAGCCGTTGGTAGGAAGGACCTGCGAAACCTCTCTGTTGTGCACCTGGGATGATGTAGTCTGCTGCTAAATGAGCTCCTCAGTGCATTCAGTATGTCCTGCATAGGGTGGAACTCGGACTCCAGCAGAGATGACAGTTTAGCCACCGTCCTTCTCTCTCCTATCTCCTCCACTGGGTCAAGGCGTTGCCCCAGGACAGAGCTAGCTTTCTTGATCAGTTTGTTCAGTCTCTTCCTATCGGCTGCGGTAATGCCACTGCCCCAGCAGACCACTCCAAAAGTGACAGCTGATGCCACCACGGTGTCATAGAATGTCTTCAGCAGCGCCCCTTGTACACCAAAAGACCTGAGTCTCCTCAGCAGGAACAGCCTGTGCTGTCCCTTCTTGTAGAGTGCGTCAGTATTGTGTGACCAGTCTAGTTTATTGTTCAGATGAACACCCAGGTACTTGTAGGATGTCACCATCTCGATGTCTGTTCCCTGTATATTTACTGGTGCTGTGAGGGGTTGTCCATGCCTGCGGCAGTCCACCACCAGCTCCTTAGTTTTCCTTGCGTTGATCTGGAGGCAGTTCTGATGGCACCAGTCCACGAAGTCCTGGATAAGCCCTCTGTACTCAGCTTCATCTCCATTGGAGATGAGGCCAACGATCGCAGAGTCATCAGAGAACTTCTGTAGATGGCAGTGTGTTGTGTTGTGTGAGAAGTCCGCAGTATAAATAGTGAACAGGAAGGGAGCCAACACCGTTCCCTGGGGGGCCCCCGTGCTACCGATGATCGTGTCGGACACACAGTCCCGGGTTCTCACAAACTGAGGCCAGTTCGTGAGGTAGTCCAGGATCCATGATGACAGATGCTGGTCCACCCCTGCGCGCAGCAGCTTGTCTTTCAGGATCATCGGTTGGATGGTGTTGAAAGCACTGGAGAAGTCAAAGAACATGATCCTCACCACATTCCCAGGCTTCTCCAGGTGGGACAGAGAACGGTGAAGGAGGAAGATCACTGCATCCTCCCCCCCAATGCCATGCTGGTAGGCGAACTGGAGTGGATCCATCGCTGGTCCCACCAGGGGGCAGAGGTGAGCAAGGAGCAGTCTCTCCAGGGTCTTCATCAAGTGGGACGTCAAGGCCACCAGTCTGTAGCTGTTCAGGTCTTTGGGGTGGGAAGTTTTTGGTACAGGTACCACACAAGATGTTTTCCACAGCTGTGGTACCCTCCCCAGCTTCAGGCTCAGGTTGAAGATGTACGCCACAATCCCACACAGCTGGTCTGCACAGGACTCGAGGAGCTTTGCGCTGATGCCGTCCGGTCCCGACGCCTTCCTCGCCTTGATCTTCCTCAGCTCCGTCCTCACCTGGGTCTTGGTCAGGGTCAGGTTGGGGGGCTGTGTGTTGGGAGTGGGGGGTGTTAGTGGAGTGGGGAGTGGCCAGCAGGACTTGATGTCTTTAGAGGTAGCAGTGGTTGTTGTGCAGTCAGGGGGGAGGGCGGTTGGTCAAACCTATTGAAAAACAGATTCAGATTGTTCGCCCACTCCCTGCCCCCCGTGGCCTGGGGGGAGGTATTCTGGAGCCCAGAGATGGTTTTGAGGTTTCTCCAGACACCGCTGATCTCGCTCTGTTGCAGCTTGTCCTCCATCTTCTTCCATATTTCTTTAAGATTTCGGCCAAACCAGAATAAAAGTCATTAGTTGCATTTGGTGGGCGATACACAGCGAGTACAATGAATGACATTTGGGGAGACAAACAGTAGTACACTGTTCGTCCCTTTGGGGGGTGCTGTGGCCATTTACTCCTTAAGGATTACATTTGATTACATGGTCTGTCTCTCCTGTGGCTGGTGTTGCAGATCTGTGCCTGTCACATCATTGGTCAAAAAGTATGGAAAAAAAAAAACAAAATAAACCCAGATGTACCAAGCATTTCACATCACTAGATGGCAGACACATATAACTTACTGGTCTGCACTGGAGGAAAGAGTTCAGCAAAACCACAACTGCACCGAGTCTGATATCACTTCCGGGGTGCAGAAGAAGAGATGTATAAACAAATGTGTAACATATATTCCACAGGGAGGAAGCATTTGCTCCAAATTTTGCCAACTATGATTCTAAGAGGGATGATTTGGCTTCTGAAGGGAAATATTTACCTTCTGGACAGCACAAGATGGACCGGAGCGGAACACTTTTCATCACTGATGAAGTGCCACGTGAGGGGGAGAGGACAATACTGCCAGTTCCGTGGGGAAAACTAATCGAAATTGAGGTGGAATAAATCAGAAGATAAATGTGATTGTTTCTGGATGTGGGAGAGAAAGCAAAAATAACCGACAGAAGACAAATAAGGACCGGGGTGAGCACATGGACGCATGGTGACGCATGACGAGCGGTAGGTCTGATCATGTTTTTATCAGTTTGTTGACATTCCACTGATTTTCTGGTTCATATATTTTGAAGGTGATAACAACCACCCCCACAAAAACAAACAAACAAACAAACAAACAAACAAACAAGAAAAGACAAAACACCAAAACCATCCTTTGTGTAAATATGTCCAAAGTCCACTTTGATGGAAAGTTATGTAATCTGATGTGGCTGCTGTCACATCATGCAAATTAGATGCATAAATTTACTCCTATCATAAACTTTGGATCATATTCTACATTTTTCTCATTGACGGTAAGCCATTTTTGCTTACCGCTTTCATTTTGCAGCCTTTGGAATTTGTGATATCTAAACTAAGTATTTTCTTGAAAAAAAATTTTGCCACCAGAGGGTGTGGATCTGCAACCTAAAACCTCAAGTATTTAAGATTAAAACCGGAGCAACGAGCCACATGACTTCCTTGTCCCTGCTTCTGCCACCGGGATCAGACACGCTCTACTAAACTGGTATGAAAATGCCATAAAATAGCATTTTAGTGCAAATACCTTGATGCTCATGGGCTTACAAGGTATTTGTGCTATTAGAGGCTGAACTGTGAGCACTGGGAGATGATAACTTCTGAGCAGTTTGTCATTGGAGACTCCGGTGAATCAAATCACTATGGTACTTAATGACATGTGACTAGCTTCTGTGAATGAAGAAATGTACTTTAGCTTTAATGTTTAGATTCTTTTCACACAACCAGTTGGAGTAATGAAAATGTTTTTCGACATTACTGAACCCTGGTGGTATGCTCACCGGCTCCACACGACCAGTAGCCGAGAAGGGCATCACTTTTGATTAGGCGCCTTGTCACGGCTGCTGTGTCATTGTGATGCGCTTACATAGCGCGCCAATGTCAAGTCAAATTCCTCGTGTGTTTCTAACATGCTTGCCAATAAAGCTTTTCTGATTCTGATTCTGATTCTGATTATATTTCTGTAATGCTCCAAGAATGTTGAAAGACACCACTTGCTGAAGCTAACCGTGATTAGCGTAAGCTAACTGCTAATGCTTAACCGCGGTTGGGATAAGCTAATGGTTTAGGCTAGCGGTGACTGATATAAGCTAATTGCTAACTCAGTAGTTTGTATTAGCTGGACTATGACACAATGTGAGACCTTAAAGAATCGCTGTTTCTCAGTGGTTTACATCCAAATGGTTTTATTTGGACAATTTAACGAATGTTTAAAGTTGCAGTTTTATAACTGTTTTACAATTTGTTATAAAATACTTTAGTTAAATGAAAGCAATTTAAATTCATTTTAATGGTTAAATTGTATTCATGCAAGAGGTAAATGTATGATGAAGTTTATTTAATGATAAAATTACTCTTGAGACAATTCATAACAAAGACATTGTGTAATTAAAATGTTATAGCAAATTGTATTTCATGATAAATTCATTCATCTTCTTCCGCTTAATCCTTTTTGGGTCGCGGGGGGGGGGGGGGGCTGGAGCCTATCCCAGCATCTTTGGCCGAGAGGCAGGGTACACCCTGGACAGATCGCCAGTCCATCACAGGGCCAGCACAGAGAGACAGACAACCATTCACTCTCACAGTCATACCTAAGGACAATTTAGAATCCCCAGTTTGATGACAATTAACCTAACTTGCATGTTTCTGGCATGTGGGAGGAAACCGGAGAAATCCCGGAGTAAACCCATGCAGACACGGGGAGAACATGCAAACTCCACACAGATCACTGTTGGCTGGGGACTCGGATCGGCGGCGGGGTGGAAGAGTGGCTAGCGCTACGGCAGCACAGCAACTCACCCCTTATTTCATGATAAATGAATATACAAAATGTTTGAAGTAAAAGGGTTTCCAATATATTTGGTAACTTATAGTGTACATACAAAACAAACTAAGAACATTAGTTTTGAATGTATAAACTGAATTGAAGAAACTGATGAATACTCATGATTTGAATAGAGAAAGACAGATTATTCATTGGATTATTCATTGGGGCTGCACGGTGGCGCAGTGGTTAGCACTGTGGCAGCACAGTTTACCCTCGGCTGGGGGATCGGGGGGATCGTGAGATCGTGGGTTCGATCCCTGCCCCGAACAACAGTGATCTGTGTGGAGTTTGCATGTTCTCCCCGTGTTGTGTGGGTTTACTCCAGGATTTCTCCAGTTTCCTCCCACATACCAAAAACATGCAGGTTAGGGATACAGGGCGCTTGCGCACGCAGCGACCGGCAGCTGGTGGCTTGTCACCAGACTGCAAAACAAATCTACCTACGGGTACAAAATAAGTAATAAAAAAAAAAATTGTTTGTACTATTTGTGTAGACTGGTTGTTTTGATACCCTAAAAGAACCTGGATTCTGAGATGGCGAGCCCAGCCCAACGAGCTTGTGGATGGTTATGGATGCTGTCTGGCCCGCTGTCGAACTTACCAATAAGGGGACACCAGATCATCTGTCTTCCCATTCATTTGACACCAGATAAGCTCTGAACACACTACAACACTGTCTGTAATTGTAAGAATTCCCACACACGAAACATTTCCCCCAAAACACAGAACACCAGACAGAGCTGTTACGTACAGAACTGAACTCTTTTCCCTGGTTCCTTGATTAAGGGAACAATTGTATTCCGCACCTTTGAAGTAAAGAATGTGAACTTATTTTGGTTTTCTTTTATTTATTTTTGGGGAGCTCCATTTTCTTTATTTATGAAAACTGTAGTGCTGCATACATGTTAAAACGAGATTGATAAGATGCAAATATTGATTTTTGTTGTTTGTTTTTTTCTATGTCTGAACAACTGGTAAATAAAAGTGTTGAGCCTGTTCAACCTAGGGTAACTCTCCGAGAGTTACTAGAGTAACTGCTAACCAAACCTAAAGAGACGTCTAGTGCTTCTGAGGTGGGCTCGGCTAGGAACTACAGGGGGAACTGCACGCTAAACAGAGATACGTACAGTGTGTGTAAGACAGAGGTGAGGCACTCATAAGGTCGAAGTACTTCATTTGTGCGGCATTTGTGCTGACAAAATGTGTCGAAAGCCATAAGATCTTACTACCAATGATTTGAGAATGCCGTGAGCTGCAGAAAATTTTTCGTAAGGTGGCAGCAAGTATGCCATAGGAAGATCCCAGGGCACCCTTACGAAGAACGTAAGAACTCTAGGGCTATCGTATGATAGAAAAGCACCTCATTTCTCAAGAATGCTTCAAGTTGCTCTTGCAAATTAAACGGCAGCTGTAAGAAACTATGCCCCCATCCACGAATGTCTGAACTCAGGAACTTGTAGGAACTGGGAGATTCTTCCAAACCCATCATTGGTAAGAATCTTTGTGACTGTAGGTTTAGGCTCATAGGCCTGACCTTGTCTGTCAGCCTGTCTGTCACAAGGGCAAACAAGAACAGGCACAGAGCCGATCTAGAACCATAAATCATTGATCTTTGGATGCCCACAATGAATTTTCTTGAATGTTTACCCTTTGAGTTTCTGATTGCTATGCAGTGGTATTTCAGTACAGATACAGACACAGTTGACCTCTGCTGGAGTCTGGTCTATCTGCTCCACTTCACCTTTGCCACTGCACTGCGCTGTTTTATAATGAATGGACTAAAGAAAAGAAAAGTCATCAGCAAGTGTGACGTGTTTAATAAGGAGTAGACAACCGCCAAAGTCCAATCAAAGACTGTATCTCTTATTTGCAAAGAAGCCAGTGCAGTTTTAAAAGAATACAACAATCAGCCGCCACTACGCTAGCAACCGGTCAACACAAGAATGGGCCACCACAACTTTGCTGCATGCAACATTCTGGTTAACACCACCCTGGAGTGTAAAGTGACCAACTTTGGCATATCCCAGGTTCTGGAGAACGACCCTGAGGGGATGAGGGCACCACAAGCATGGGTAGATAAAACAGCAGAGTTAGTGTCATGGGCAGCGAGAGCGTGCCCCTCCCATCCTGCCTCATTTTCATCAACTCATCACTGCACCTGAGGCAGAAGATGCACCTGCTCCCGGTCATCAGCCAGCGTACTTAAGAAGGCTTTCTCCATGCATTCAACACTGGCTTGTCTGGGTATACTGCTGGTTAAACAGACAAGCAAGTATTATTTGACAAGCATAGACACATTGTCTTACCTCGTTGCTCTTCTCTCCTCAGGTTGCTGCCACCGTGCAGGTGTGGCTCCAGGACTGCGCATGCTCTCTTGCCACATCTCACCATTTCCTCAGCTTCCTATCTCCATCCGGTCAGGCACCACCAGCTCATCCCCAACACCCTACTGGTCCATCTATTCACCACTGGAGCCCTGCCGGTTCTCCCTGGATACCCGAGTAAGTGGCAATTTGGCTCGCCCATTTCCCCTTACTCTGTTCCTCCACTCACAGCTCTCATCTTCTCTCCATAGGATGGTTCCTCTGGGGAGTGACTGTTTCCCTAGCTGTGCACTTGTTTTGCAAATTAATAAACTTTCAAATGTGCCCCTTCGTGTGGTTACTTTCCTGTGCTGTTGCATCGTGCACGTGAGCTGTCAGCTTAATAAACTATGACAGAACGAGCCAGCCAGGACGGTAGCTCAGCTGGTGCCACAGCACAAGAGCTGTCTGCTTTGGATTGCTTGTCGGCGACCGAGTACCAGCTCGCCATGCTAACTCAGCAAGTTACGAACAAGATGAGGCATTGGACTAATGCGCCACCTCAGGCTCCTCCTCCTTGCCCTGCTCCCCGCACTACAGTGCGCCGTACTACCTCCGTTCCCATGCCTACCCCGTGCGTGGGGGAGGTGGGGAAATGCAAAGGGTTCCTTATTCAAGTTCGCATGTATTTGGAGCAGGTCGGGGAGGAGTACCCAGGGGACATGGCCAAAATTCAGTTTTTCACTCTGTTGCTCAAGGACCGAGCCCTGGATTGGGCACGGTCCACGATTGATAACCCCGAGGGGCATCGGTATACGTTTGATCAATTTGTGATCACTTTCTCCTGCGTGTTTGGCCGTACTGAGAGTCAGGGCAATGTTATGAGCCACCTGATGACGCTCCACCAGGGCACTCGGTCAGCAGCTGAGTACTCGGTGGAGTTCCAGGTTGTAGCGACTGATTCGGGGTGGAATGAGATTGCTCTGCACAGTGCATTTCTCCACTGGAAAAACGCTCAACTCCGTGATGATCTGGCGGTTCACCCTGTCCCTGAGACGCTCGATGGTCTCATAGATCAGGCTATTGGATTAGACAACCGGTACCATGAGTGAGCGAAGGAGCACAAGTTTTTCTCTCGCCTGCGTGCTGAGAGCGCGCCTGCCATGGTTACTCACACTGGCAGCGCCGGCTTTCCACCTGAGCCGATGGAGCTCTCTCGACACTTGACCGATGATGAGTGTCGGTGAAGGGCTGGCGCGTGCGCGTACTGCGGTTCACTGAACCACAGTCTGGACGAATGCTGCCAGCAGCCAAAAGGCGCAGCCTGTCAGTAACCATGGGGGGTCTGGTGGGCAGGACTAAATCTACTACCCCCGGTAATTTTTCTGTTTCAGCCCTTGTGCAATTGCCGGGGATCGAGAGGAGCTATGGCACTGGTTGATTCGGGGTCAGAGGGTAATTTTGTCTCTGCCCAGTTCATGCGTCAGGTGGGTATTCCCATGCATAAATTGCCCCACAACCAGAGAATTACCACCATATATGTCCGGGAGGTTGCGGTAGTCACCGAAAGCATGGCACTGATCTCCATCCTCCTTTCCGGGAACCACCAGGAGGAATTCACGTTCCTGGTTCTTCCTATTTCATCTTTCCCGGTGGTTCTTGGCTAAACATGGCTCCGGAGGTACAATCCGATTATTAATTGGGGACAGAATACAATCTCTTCCTGGAGCCCTTTTTTTATGGCTAACTGCATGCGTTCAGCAGAGTGTTCCCCAACTCTGTCTGTCTTCCCCCCTCCGGCCAAGCTGCCGGACCTCAGCCTTGTCCCCCGGGCATACCACGATTTGGGGGAGGTCTTTAGCAAATTGAGGGCATTGTCGTTACCGCCTCATCGCTCCCATGATTGTGCTATAGACCTCATCCCGGGGGCGAGGCTGCCGTCCAGTTGGCTATACAGCATTTCTGGTCCGGAGAGGGAGGTGATGGAGAAATACATTAAAGAATCACTGAACGCCAGCTTTATTTGGCCATCTTCATCCCCGCTTGGGGCCGGGTTCTTCTTCGTCAGGAAGAAGGATGGCTTGTTGCGCCTGTGCATCGACTACCGGGAGATCAATGCTATTACCACCAAAGACAAGAACCCTCGCCCTTTGATTAATTCTACGTTTGAGCTCCTTCAGAGCTCACGGGTATTCACCAAATTAGACTTAAGGGACACATACCATCTGATCCGCTTTCGCGAAGGCGATGAATGGAAGACAGCATTTAAAACTCACCAGGGGCAGTTCGAATATCTGGTGATGCCATTCGGGCTCACCAACGCCCCCGCTGTCTTTCAACGGTTAGTTAACCACGTCCTTTGCGACACGCTTTATCAATTCGTTTTTGTCTACTTGGATAATATTTTGATTTTCTCCCACTCGCCAGAGGAACATGAAGCCCACGTCAGGGCCATCCTGCAATGGCTTTTGGAGAACTACGTCAAAGAGGTTCATTTTGTCTTCTTTTAATTATTTATCTTTTGGTCATATAAAAGACAAAAAAATAAAATAGAAAGATGTCTTTACCTTCTTTACATGTTTCAACTGCACTGCAGCCTTCTTCTGACGAAGGCTGCAGTGCAGTCTTGAATTGAATGTAATTTGAATGTTTTTGTCCATGTTTAGGTAACAGCTTTTATATGTAATCTATATTAGCTCACACAAACACTCTCCATCTGATACTGGCCCAGTCTGTCTGTTTGCCCACCCCTGAATTAGCTGCTGCTAGCAGTTGATTGAGTCACTGATTCATTCACAGTTGTTTCTGTTAGAGATGCATGATAATATCAGCACGTTATCAGTATTGGCTGGGATAGCATTCAAAATTATTTATCGGCACTGGCAAAAATTAATATTTACAACCGATGATAGAAAGCATCACATTTTTCCGCCACTAAACAGGATAACATCATCAAGTCAGGCATGCACCCCAAAACAAACATGTCTGCCTCCACACAGCCATGTGAAGAGAAGCAAAAACACAACGCAAGGAATCCAGAAGGCCCAAACAACAGAAAGCTATGCTACGCTAGTCACCTTCAGACACTCCAGCGAGGACAGTCAGGAGCTGAGGGCTTCGTGATGATGAAGGAGATCTAAGATGAGCCACCCAACAGAGGCCATCCCCCACCCCCCACCCCATCTCTGCGACAAGCACTGAGGTAACCATAATCTCCTCAAGTCCTGTAGTGTTTCTGCTGACTTAGATTGGGTTTGGCCACAGAAAAGAAGAATCTTTGTGTTATCGCCACAAACCTGGTGATAAACGAGGCCGACAGAGATGTAGCTCTGAACATTGCTTTATTGAAGGTAGGGAACACACAGTATACAAGGCACCGTGGCAGAGTCATCCAGAGCAAGAGAAAGCCCTCATGGCGGATGCCCCTTAATGTAGGGTGGTGTGATGACGCAAATAGAAGGCGGCGTCATCACACCGCACTTCACAGTAAAATCCCATATAATATCCTCCCCCCTTTACAAAGTACAAAAACACATGCCATATTAAACCCACCCTAATTTGGAAACACAAACACAAGAAGCACACCAAAAAAAAAAAAGCCCAGAAAAAGAAAAAGTAGAGCATAAAACACACCAAATAAACTAAAACAGGACTGTTGGGTCGACTACCACACGGCCTGCATGGCACAGTGAATTATTCTGCCACTGTTTCTCCTTTTGTTTTTTTAGAACGAACCAAAAATAGCTGTGCTCCTATCTAACACACAAAAAAGGAACTATTAAGCAACATTAAGTCTTTTCAGCACAGTACTCCAAGTAAAAGGTGGGTCCGGCGGGGGGGGTTCTGTGGCAGCACTGCACCAGACGCGCCCCTGGAGGTGGCAGGCCCCCGAGACGAGGACCAATCTTCGAGACGCAGGAGCCTGGATCCCAAACCACCTTCACCGACTCCTGTCCAGCCTCGCCACCCGGAGCGTCCCCCTGGACAAGCCGTATCTGGTTAGCATGCCTCATCGAACTATCTGACAACCAGAAACACGCCGCTCCCAACTTCGCCACTATTCTCAGGCACTCTCAATGTTTCACCAGCTGGCGTCTGGTCCAACTTCGCCTTGGTCTTTCATTAACCCAAACCCAGTCCATAATTTGAAGTGGGACCTTACGTAGTCTGATGTGCTGCTGAGCATGCGGTAACACCATGCTCCTATGTGGTCTTGCCCCATCTTCTTCTGCTAACAATGCAACGGTCACCATCGTGGTAGCAGACTCCTCACCCAACTGTGGCCGAGTACTGAAGGTGTACGGTTCCCCCTTGGTTTTGCCCATCAGAATGGACGTTCCACCCTCATGCTCGGCCCCGCTTTCTACCTCCCGCCGAGCACGGGCACTGAAACTGTCCCCTTCCGACACTGAGCAGGGACTGGGCGACGTGATGGCAGGGCTGCTTGCCAGTCCTTCTTCCCAAACCACAACGTCGTATGGTTCGTGAGCCCCAGTGACCACATCCAGACCATTTCTTCCCAGCACTGTCTCTGATGGCGAAACCCAGTCCATAGAATAGGTCACACTCCATGATGTTATCGTTGTGCACTGCCACTTGGAACATGAAGTCGTACACCGCTTCAGACTTGTAGTGAACAGTCATCTCCACAGTCCCAACATTGCACAGTCTGTTACCACCGTAGCCGTGCAATGGTGCTGGGTTACTCCTAATCCTGTGGTAGGGGAAAAACTGCTTCACCGTGGCCCAATTTAGCATCAACCGCACCACCGCCGTGTCAAGCAGTAATGGTACCTCAACACTGTCCAATTCCACCGTACAATACAAATACCTATTGGTGTTGGGACTCACAGAGTGGTTGGTTGTTGGTAGCGGGCGGGAAGGTTTCTTCAGTTGGTTCCCCAGCTCTGGCACACCCCAGTGTAATGATGCAAGCACCCACACTTGCTGCATCATTTCCCTCTTGCAGGGCACACTCTCGCCTTGAAATGGTGCATCAAGGACCCACAATCCCCGCAAATGGGGTTTCCTGAGGCAGCCCTTCGGTTAGTAGCATGAGCCTCGTAGACCATCCATGCTATCTTCATCCTCAGGGTCCATAAAATTCGCTGACGTGGGCGGCTCCCGTGGTTTCTGTGACTGGTGCCAGTTTAGCTCTGAAGCTAGATTATCGGCGGCCTTCAACTGGAGAGCTAGCTCGACAGCCCTAGCTAATGTCAAGTCATTAGGCGCCGTTAATAGCCTAGCACATAGCCCAGCATTACATGTGTGCTCAGCCAATTAGTCTCACACCATCTCATCTTTCAGCGGTCCAAAATGGCGCTCGCTAGCTAGCTGCCTAAGGTCAGTGACGTACTGATGAATTGACATCTTTGATGTCTCTGGTGGAAGCAAATTCTCTGTACTTTCACGCTGTCCGGGGTGGTGAAATGGTTAGCCAGCAGCACCACGACGTCCTCGTACGAGTCGGTCGCGCCGAATGTCCGCAGAATCTTCTGGCCCTCAATACCCAAGTTGTGGACAAGGAGCGCACGTGCCCTCACCTTATCGAGCTTCCCAAGGTGCAGTGCCATGATGTATGTTTGGAAAGCCTCTAACCAGCGAGGCCATGGCACCTGCGGCTCGCCGGGAAACTCTAAGAGGGCCGGAGTGGTGTAACCCTCCATCCATCCTCCTGCTACTGTTATGAATGCCCCTTGCAGGGCATTAGTGAGACGTCAGATGCCAAACAGTAAGTTTGCTTGTTTATTCACAAGAAGACAAAATGACAAAATAAACAACCACGTGGAGCAAAACACGAACATATTCTGAAACACAAAATAATAGACTCTGAAGCTAAACGAGGAGTGGCAGCGAGGACGGAGCCTGCGCTGTACAAAAACACTTACTAAGACATGCAGCAAAGAGTCCAAGATGCTGGGGAAGACTGGAGTCGGGAATAGGAGCTCCAGTCCCTCGTCATGAAGGAATAAGATTGTGTAGGTCGCAGCGAAGAGTGAGCCTCAGCTGCTCCCTTAAATATAGCACACAAACAAATCAGAAAAGAGGTAAAGTAATTAACGAAAATGACGAACAGCTGTCATAACGCCGGCTCGGCTTTGACAGCCGGCCGAGCGGCCGTGACGCTGTCACAATAAAAGCCCCTGAGCAGTCCTAATAACAAACCCCGGAATAATACGGTGGAAAAGGGGAAATACTGAGCAACTTGAGTGGAATCAGCACTCAGATCACCACAGTACCCCCCGTTCAAAGGGCGCATTCTAGGTGTCAACGTGACATCCAAGGGACCCCCCCCCCCAACCAGAAGGCTAACAGGACCGACCCAGGGAGGGCGGAGGGGGAAACAGGGCAGGAGGGAGAGAACCAAGAAACAAAAAGGACAACAACAACACCCAGAGGAGGAAGGAGAAAAACCCCACAAGGAACGGATAACAACATGGAAAACATAAAATGGCGTGGCTTAACACAGAGATGACCAAAACTAAATCAAGAGCAACAGGATGGCTAAACAAAATGCAGGTACCCTTCCATCAAACATAAGCACCATGTAACATACAAACTAGAAAAATAATGAGTGCCAAAAAGGACAAAAATATGTAAGGTACAGCCCGATGAAACAATTGAAGGGAAACCAAAATACAGGTACATTTCAAAATACTCCAGTACCCAATAACACTTTAACAAGGCAAAACATGGAAAAAAACAAACAAAAAACAAACAAACCTTCAAGCACTACAGAAAAAGCAAGGGGAAAAAAAAACAAAACAAAGCAAAACAAAGTATCTGCAAGGTATAAACGGTAATTCAAAATATGACTTTAACTGACAAAGAATATGCTCATGAGGTAAACGTGAGTGTCTAATTTGGTAACTGGTGTATAAAGCTCCCTGAAAATCTAGCTACAATGCTCCGTACTGTGTATATATATTTATGGGTACATATGTATATTCACTGCTCTTATTTTCTTATCTTCTAAATTATTGCTCTGTGTTGCCATCCCTGTGCTGTTGCAATCCTGGACTTTCCCCACTGTGGGACTAATAAAGGCTTATCTTATCTTATCTTATCTTATCTTATCTTATCTTAAATAATATAACCTCCTTATGTAGCACCTTTCTATGACAGAGAAATTAACACCTTTCCAGTTACTAAGCATTTTGAGTGATACGTTGAAATTCCTGCTTGGGTAGTCTTGCTTGGGTAGTCTTTAGTTCTAACTGGTGATCAAAAGGATTTAAGGGAGAAACTGTTTGCTCAAAGCAGGTCACCAGCCCAAAGATCTATTGGATTCTGTGTCACAACAGTCAGACAGTGTTATGTTGCTGGTTGTCTACCACCAGGAGTAAGAAACATGCAGGTTATTCCTCTTACAGAGGAGCAAACTAAGTCTTTAGATTTAAGTGTTTTGAATGGCTTGTTAAACGGCTTGTTAAACCACACATCACAGCCTGCCTCCCTGCATCACATGACCCACTCTAATTCGTGTATCGTTCAAATTGGAGGACGTTATAGTCACCACCCTGCACTCTGTCATTACCCACCTGGATCAGAAAGACACCTATTCCAGACTCCTGTACATTGATTTCAGTTCAGCATTTAACACCATTATTCCCCAGAGACTGATAGAGAAATTACTCCTTCTCGGTCTGAACACCGCCACATGTCTCTGGATTCTGGATTTCCTGACCGAGAGACCTCAGTCTGTCCGGGTTGGAAACAACATCTCCAACTCCATCACGCTGAGCACTGGATACCCTCAAGGCTGTGTACTCAGTCCACTGTTGTTTACACTTTTAGCACATGACTGTGTCCAGACAAGAGGGGAACCAGATTATTAAGTTTGCAGATGACACCACAGTGGTGGGACTTATTCAGAGGGATGAGGAATCAATGTACAGGGAAGACGTTAGAGACCTGGAAGGCTGGTGCAGGGAGAACAATCTGGTGCTCAACGCGGCCTGAACACGTCCCTCTCTGCATCAGCGGCCATTTGGTGGAGAGAGTGGAGAACATCAAGTTCCTCGGAGTGCAGATCTTGCAGGACCTGACCTGGAGCAAGAATTCCTTGGGGATCAGGAAGTGGGCCCAGCAGAGACTGCACTTCTTGAGGAAACTCAAACAGGCCTCTCTCCCCATCTGCATCCTCAGGACCTTCTACAGAGGTGTGGTGGAGAGTGTTCTGACGTACTGCTTTGCTACATGGTACTCCAGCTGCAGTAAGTCAGACAAAAAAGCTCTGCAGAGGATAGTTAAGGGAGCTGAGAGGGTAATTGGAGTTTTCCTCCCCTCTGTTCAAGAACTTTTTCAGAGCCGTTGTAGGAGCAGGGCACTGAACATTGTTAAGGACCACTCTCACCCTCTGCACAAATACTTTGAACTGCTGCCATCTGGCAAACGATTCCAGAGCATCAGAGGCAGAACCACCAGACTGATCAACAGCTTCCTTCCACAAGCTGTTAGGATGCTGAACAGCTGATCCGGAATCCTTTACACATATTACTGCACTTTATAGACATTATGTATATTATATGTATATTATAGTTTTAGTCAGTTTAAACCCCTTGACACCTGTCATCGCGAATTCGCATCAAACCGCTTCCGCTCCAAATGCAACCAAAATACCGTCTGCATTCCTCCACTTCCGGTTGGAGCACTTCCAACACATACCTAGGAACCTTTTGCAAGCATTAGTTTCTCGTAGGAACGGTCAGAGACGGAGCACCATCCATTTCCTGATTGCTAGGGTTAGGGTTAGGGTTAGGGTTAGGGTTAGGGCTAGGGTTATAGTTTGGCAGTCATGAGAGTTGAAAATACTGAAAATAACTTTGTTGCATAAATAAAAGACTTCATGCTTGAGATGGGAACAGATGCTTTTTTACCATATTTTTTACTATTTTTACCATAGATGCCTGTTGTCGCTAATTTGCATCATACCTAAAATTATATCTATTTTATGTGTTATAGTCAAATTAACTTTCTCAACTTAATTTAGCATCTACTTGAAAGCAGAAACACAAGTGAAATTTTTTTTTCATAATTGGAAATAAATTCAGACGTTAAGGGGTTAAGTATTTATTTCTCTTAGCTACTTAGATTCACTTAGCCATTTTAATTGTTTTATATATACATAGGCAGTTATTATCATTTTAACTGCAACTGTAATAAGTTAATTTCATTACTGTAATATCCAAATGTGTCTCAGGGATGTGTGAATGGCTGTCGGGATGGGGGGGTGTGAGTATGTTTTTAAATTATGTTCTTTTTACAATACGGATGCCTAGAGAAACGCAATTTCATGTTGCTTGCACTACAGTTGTATGCATAGCATCATGACAATAAAGGATGATTGATTGAGTGATTGATTGAGTGATTGATTGATTGATTGATTGATTGAAAAAAAAAACAAGTGTAAATCTGCAGCCAGCAGCTAATAGCACAGCACAAAGGTTACAGAGAGCCAAACTTCAATGATGTAGCAGAGTCAGCAAAGAACAGGGACTCCAGATTACATGAAACAAAAAAACAAAACAAAAACAAAAACAACTAGAAAAGCACTCGGAGAGCGCAGACCTCCGCCAAGCGGCACAGTTCCCCCCATACAGTGTTTGTGTGTACGTTTTCAGATTCCCTGAGCATGAAAAGATATGACTAGCAATTGGATTCACAATGATTCTTTGTTTATTTGACATGGACAGTGCAATAAACAGACAATTAATGAATGACAATCAATGTGATAGTGATAGGATTAGTGGTTCAGTAGTGTAAAATGGGGCTATAAGGGACGGCGGGTTAATAAGGGACACTTTTGTGGGAAATATTTTAAATGTAATTGTGCTTTTTTTATTTTGAGCAGGACGCTGAGTTGTGTTGTTATTGTCAAATATCCATGAATCCTTCATCAAATCTAGGCGGAAGGAAAATTAAAAAAGCAGAATTACATTTAGAAAAGTGTCCCATATTACCCCGTCGTCCCTTATAGCCCCGTTTTACGGTAGTAAAAGCATTGCCTCCTTGGCGGAGGTAATAAACTGAAGTGCTGGTGTGTCCATCTCCTCCACTGACGGATGCAGATTGGTTAGACAGGTTGGCGTGGGTTTTTATATTATATTGGGGTTGCGCTCCGCAGCAAAACAGAATTTAGAGTCTTCCCCGGCAGAGAGGTCGTTTTTACGCAGCGTCTATAGCTGGGCGGGGAATTTGTGGCAAATAATGGGGTGGCGGACAGGTGGCCGTGTCAGGTTTTGCAGCATGGCGCAAAAGCAGCCACGCTGGCGTGCCCAGGCCAGCAGTGTTTTCCGCGTGCTTTTGTGCCTAAAACGTTGAAGAACGCGGAGTTTGTGTTGGTCAGACACGACAACCAGCGCAATGTGCGCAGCACCTATGGCTGGCACAGGCACGCTGGGGGGCCCAGGCCAGCAGTGTTTTCCGCATGCTTTTGTGGCTAAAACGTTGAAGAAGGCGGAGTTTGTGTTGGTCAGACACGACGCCCAGCGGCCTCCATTGCACCTGCGCACATGTTGAAAATGGCCCTATGTCACAGTGTGGAAAAATGCTTTAAAAAAATTCCTGTATCCAGACGGTGAAGCGGATCACCCCCAAAATTTAATCAGTTCTCCCTTGTACCATTTCCAACAACGCCTGAAAGTTTCATGCAAATCCGTCCAAGACTTTTTGAGTTATCTTGCTAACCAACAGACAGACGGACAGACAAACACACAAACCCTGGCAAAAACATAACCTCCTCCTGGCCTTTTCGGCCTGGCGGAGGTAACTAATTAGGGCAAAGAACAAAGAATCCTACAATATACTGTACAAGAACAAAAAACCCCACAAAAACCCACTAGTTCGGGCAAAGAACCGAGAATCCTTCAATATACATGGAACAAAAGAAAAAAAAAAGAAAAAAAAAACACAATTTCACGGGTGCCAGCAGATAGAAAGCAGAGAAAGGGGGGGGGGGGAAGAAACAGTTCAGGGGGGTCGACCCGCATCTCAAATCCACCTATCACAAGGGAAAAAGAACAGTTCGGGCGGTGTACCAAAGTCCCAGACCTGGGGAAACAGTACCTCAGGTGGCCGGACCAGGTCGCCGAACCAACAAGTCAGTCCTTCGGGCGGCTGACCCAGAGCGCAGAACCAGTGAAACAGTCTCTCGGGCGGCCGAACCAGGTCGCCGAACCAACAAGTCAGTCCTTCGGGCGGCCGACCCAGAACGCAGAACTGGAGAAACAGTCTCTCAGGCGGCTGAACCAGGTCACCGACCCTACAAGGCGGTTCTTCAGGCAGCCAACCCGCGTCCTTAGACCACCAGGACTGGAGGGGGAAGTTTGAAGGCGGCCTCCCTACTGAGAGTGACAGCGGGGGAGAGCCGACCTGAATAAAGGGGACCCCAGCAGCACCCAGTGGAGAAAAATAGGAGGGAAGATGAGGAAGCAGTCCGGCGGAAGGGAATCTGCAGCTCCTTCACCGATCTCGAACCGAACCGGCGCTGCACCCTCAATGGGCCCTGATTGGGCTGGCGCAGCACCCACGATGGACCCCGACTGGGCCAGCGTAGCACCCTCGATGGGTCCTGATTGGACTGGCGCTGCACCCTCGATGGCCGGCGCAACACCTGGGATGACCTCTGAACACGACCCTGGAGCCTCGGTGATGATAACCGGAGCTGACTCATCTCCGGTGACCCTGGAAGAAGGCTCAAAAAGAAAAAAAAGAACCTGGTTCAGGATAACTGGCAGCGGCAGAACCTGGCAAGACGAGCTCGGATGCAGTGGTCAGCTGCACCCGGCTCATCTCCCCAAGAGACAGACAAGAATGCTCCATAACGGAAAGTAAGAAGACAAAATAGAGCACTTGCCTGATCTCGGGCTCCTCCGCCGTCCAGGACGCCGATGATCCAGGCTCAATGATCCGGAAGTCCATTCCGGGTTCTGGCTTGACTGTGGTGGGCTCTGCAGCCGGTGTGATGGTCATCACAGTCGGGGAACCCCCAGGAGCTGAAGACCACACCAAAGGCCCGTACGGCGTGGTGGCAGGGGATTCGTGACCTGCTGGGCCTGACTGCTCCTCCACGGAGACCCGGGGACGCTTACTCGTGAGCTCAGGCTCCAACCAGCAGTCCGGTCTCCTCCTCTGCCCACAACGCGGCTGCGGGGCTGGAAGCAGACTCTCCAGGGCCGCAGGCCCCTCCCTCGCCCAACGGTCCACTCCAGGCACCAAGGAACGCTCAGAGAGAGGGGAAGGAGACACAGAGGTAGCAGGTTCAACGTTAATGGCTGCAGCAGGTGGTGGGAGCTCAGAGGACTGTGAACCCCGAGCTCCACCCCCAGGAGTCAGACAAGGTAATTCATTATACTGAGAGTGAGAATGAAACAACACTTGCCTGTCCTCCCGAGGGACGATGGTGGCTGCTGCAGTGGACTTGGTTCTCCCTTTTCCCCTGAGGATGGTGACTGAGGGCCACCCGGGAAGATGAGGAGGAGCCACTCTCTCGGGATCGGCGATGGGCGCAGCCGGGGCAGGACTTGCTGGACTCACAGCAGTTGAAGAGGACGCCGAGGAGGAGGGAGGAGCAGCCGAAGCAGTTCGTGGATGAAGAGCTGACAGAACAGCGGGAACCGATGACCCGGAGACTGAGGCTGCTGTCTTTCCCTTCCGTCGTGATTCAGGGACCACAGCTGGCTGGGAGACGGAGTTCCCTCGGCAGCCCGGAACAGGATCCGGACGGGGATCTCGCAGAGGGGGATTACGGACTAAGTGACGGCGTCTTCCAGCAGAGGGCGAGGCTAAGTTCAAGTCTGGAAAGCGCCGCTGCTGCGCAGAGATGGAGACCAGAAGCTCAGCGTACTCAGGATAATCACTGAGTTCGGGATTGACCTCCACCAGTCTAACTGCCGCCACCACGTTCCGTAGGATCTCGCTGGGATGGGAGGAAGAGCGTGCTTCAGCCATGGGACCCCTGATGAGCTCAGCTGCCCACTGTGTCTCCTCACAGGGGTCCCGGCTGTTCTCTTCCTCTGCTGTGGTTGGGGACGGCCCTTCGGTGATGCAGAACCCTGGGCTGGATGGGTGGCAGGAACCTGATCCTGAGGCGAGGAGCGGAGATGCCTCACCGTCGGCTCTGACTTCGGCTTCCTGCTGGGACTCCTCTCCTGCCCACGGATCCTCCCCTGAAGTGCTGTAATTTTGGCTGTCCTCTCCCTGCCCTTGAAGTGATCAGCAAGGCAAAGACTGCGTCCCTCGTGACCGCGTCCCTCGTGGTTTTTTGTGGGGGGTGCTTTGGGAGTATGGGGTATCGGGCTTGTTGTTACGAGCTATTCGGTCTCTGTACGACCTTTGTGAGAGTTTGGTTTGTATTGCCAACACTTGGTTGGACTCATTCCCAGTGAGAGTCGCGGAGAGTCGCCGCCCGGCCGCCGGGGCCGGAGGGGCTCCCCGCCGCCCTCCGCTATGAACCTTCGCCCACCGAGGGTCGCTTTCTCCCCTCCCCCACGTGGGGGAGGCGGGGGGAGTGTCCCGAGGCTCTGCCCGGCCCTCCGTCCCAGTCCCTCCGCCGGGAGGGAAGGAGGAGGGCCGGCCGGCGCAGCGCTCCGGCCGCCGCCGGCCCCCGTCCGAGCCGGCTCCGTCTCGGCGGTCCCTCCCGGGGGCTGACGGGTGCCCGTCGTGGAGCTGGCTGGGGGCCGGCACGCCCGCCGCCGCATGGTGGTGCAGTGGTTAGCACTGTTGCCTTACAGCTAGAAGGTTCTTGGTTCGAATCCCCAGGCTGGCAGGGGTTGGAACCTTTCTGTGTGGAGTTTGCATGTTCTCCCTGTGCTGCGTGGGTTTACTCCGGGGGCTCCGGTTTCCTCCCACAATCCAAAGACATGCGTGTTAGGTTAATTGGCTGTTCTAAATTGTCCCTAGATATCTGTTTCCTATAGGCCCTTGGAATAGAAGGTTAGTACTAGTGAAAGCACTTTGAGTGGTCTCTGTGACTAGAAAAGCGCTATATAAGTGCAGGTTAGTTAGTAGTTAGTTAGTTAGAGTTGGACTCCGCTAGGGCTGCCCTTTGTCACCGATCCTGTTCATAATTTTTATGGACAGGATTTCTAGGCGCAGCCAGGGAACGGAGGGTGTCATGCTTGGTGACCACAGGATCTCATCTCTGTTGTTTGCAGATGATGTTGTCCTGTTGGCTTCATCCAGCAATGACCTACAGCTCTTGCTGGGACGGTTTGCCGCTGAGTGTGAAACGGCTGGGATGAGAATCAGCACCTCCAAGTCTGAGTCCATGGTCCTCAGCCGGAAAAAGATGGATTGTCCTCTCCAGGTTGGGGACAGGCTCCTGCCCCAAGTGGAGGAGTTTATTTCAGGGTCTTATTCACAAGTGAGGGGAGAATGGAGTGAGAGATTGACAGACGGATCGGAGCAGCATCTGCAGTGATGCGGATGTTGTACTTGTCTGTTGTGGTGAAGAGGGAGCTGAGTTCTAAGGCAAAGCTGTCGATTTACCAGTCAATCTATGTTCCTACTCTCACCTATGGTCACGAGCTTTGGGTAATGACAGCTTTCTTCGCAGGATCGCTGGACTCACCCTCAGAGATAGGGTGAGGTGCTCAGTCATCCGGGAGAGGCTCAGAGTAGAACCGCTGCTCTTCCACATTGAAATGAGTCAGTTGAGGTGGTTTGGGCATCTGATTAGGATGCTTCCTGGATGCCTCCCACTTGAGGTGTTTTGGGCATGTCCCACTGGGAGAAGATCCCGGGGAAGACTCAGGACTCACTGGAGAGACTATGTCTCCCAGCTGGTCTGGGAACGCCTTGGTACCCTCTCTGAAGAGCTGGAGCAGGTGGCTGGGGAGAGGGAAGTCTGGGCTTCTCTGCTTGAACTGCTGCCTCTGCGACCTGGACCTCCGGAAAAGTGGTAGAAGATGGATGGATGGATGGATGGAAAAGTGTCCCGTTTCAGTGACAACCATATGTTCTAAACTAGTACCGGAAGTTGCTACCATAATTCGCGCAAGGCATCATGGGGCCTAGGAATAAGGTGGATATACTAATTTTTAGAAGAACATTAAGACTAACATTGTGCATGTTTCTAAACACTTTGTTGATGTATTTTTTTTTTAATCTTTGTTTTCATGAAAACGTTCCCGTGTGCCTTTAAGGAGTGTTTTTTATAAAATTTTTTTTAATAGTGAGTAACCTGGTCAAACCAATCCTATTCATGGATTATTTTTGCCGAAAGTAAATGCAACAGATATTTGTTTCTTTCTTTTTTGAATAACTTCCCAAGACAACAGTCGAAATTTGGCAGCTGAAATGTCTTAGACTTTTCATTTTTATTAAGACCACAACCTGCCTGTACACTTGGTGTTCCAAGAATGTGGAATTAGAAAAAAAAAATGTTGTTCCGCTTTTTTAATCAGGTCCAGTCTTGCAGCAGGAATGAATATACAACAGCCATCCATCCATCCATCTTCTACAGCTTTTCTGGGTGTCCAGGTTGTGGAGGCAGCAGTCTAATCAGAGAAGCCCAGACTACCCTCTGTCACGCCGCGCCGCTCATCAGCGGCGCCACCTGCACGCACATCTGCACATCATCAGCGGCGAGGAATATAAGCCGCCTCGCCCTGAGCTTCGGCCTGAAGCCGTCAGACTTCGTCACTCATCGTTGTGAGTCAAACCTCTGCTTCAGCTCAACATTTTGGTAAGAAGTCCTTACCTCCTTTCCTTCCCAGTCTGCTCCCCTGTGCACAGGTGGATTCCTCGGCGGCGGACGACGCCTCTCCCTTGCCCATTCCTCGCTGCTGCACCGAGCCCTGCAGGTGGCTGTCTACCGGGTCCCGTCCTTGTGGTGCCAGTCATCTGTCTCCTCCAAGTAAGCTCCTCTCTCGCTCATTCTTCTCCTGTGTTGGTGTGTGCCCGTCACCCTTTCTCCTTGTGCTCTCTCCCATAGGGTTGCCGGCTGTACGGTCTCCTGCCTCTGTGCCCGAAGCAGACGCCGCCACCAATACATTTACATCCCTCAGACACACACCCATTCACTCCTGTTGCTAATAAACTATTTGAACTTCTCTGAGCCTGTGTGTGTGCGTCTCCTGAGCCGTGCGTTATGTCAGTACGGCTTCAGCAGAGCGGCTCGGCAGACGGCGGGCTCGCACACCGGCTTACCACTCTCGAGGCTCGGGTGGATCAGATAGCCTATCAGCAACAGGTGATCCTAAACCAATTGGTTAACATAAATAACCGATTGGACCGCCTGGACCCCCAGCAGCTGTTCCCCCCGGCTCATCAGGGTGGCGCGGCTCCTGCCGCTCCAGTGGCCGTCCAGCAGGCTCCGGCGGCACCAACGCGGCTCACGCCCATTCCGACCCCCGCCCGCTTTAGCGGAAAGCTCGGCGGGGCGCGGGGGTTCATTATGCAGTGTGAGTCCGTGTTCCATCGCGTGCCCGGAGACTTTCCCTCGGATCATAGTCGGATTGGTTATATCGGGAATCTCCTGGAGGGGCGAGCGTTGGCTTGGACCTACGCCGTAATGGCGAGGCCCAGTTACGCCACCCTCACCTATGACCAGTTTGTGAGGCGCTTCCTGGAGGTCTTTGACCACTCGCGTACCGAGACGGTCCAGGTCGACCGGCTTCTCGCTCTCCAGCAGGGAAGCCGGTTGGCTGCGGACTATGCGGTCGACTTCCGGGTAGCAGCGGAGGAATTAGGCTGGGAGGAACGCTCCCTCTGCGGTCTTTTCCTCCGCAGCCTCAATGATGATCTGAGGGATGAACTGGCTGGGCGGGACCTCCCTGAGACGCTAGCGGAGCTATCTTCCCTTGCCGTCAGCTTGGACAATAGGCTGCGCAAGCGCTCCTCGGGGCGGAAGTTGTCTTCTTCTCGCCCTCGCAGAGCCTCGTTGTGCCAGTTCCAAGCTCGCCCCCTGGTGACGCCGCCACCATCGCACTCCGAGGAGTCGGAGCCGATGGTGACGGGCTGGACAAAGCTCTCCCCGGCGGAGAGACAACGCCGCCGTGCGTTGAATCTCTGCATGTATTGCGGAGATAGTCAACACACGGTAGAGCTTTGTCCACAGAAGCCAAACGGAGGGGTCCGCGAGTCACTGTAGGGGGCCTCGCAGACGTCAATCGGTTAAGTCCCCTCACTCAATTAAAGCTGCCCATCCGTTTCTGCCACAACCCCATTGGGCATCTCACCCACGCACTGGTGGATTCGGGTGCAGAAGGCAGCTTTATTTCACAAAGCCTGGCAACCTGATTGGGCATCCGCTGCCAGGCACTCAGAAACCCCATCTCCCTGGTCAACCTCTCTCGTGCCTCCCTTGGGAGAGTGACGCACCAGACCATCCCAGTCCCGGTGATCATCTCTGGTAACCACCGGTAGGAGATAACCTTTCTCGTCCTGCCCAACTCTGTGTCGCCCGTCATCCTGGGGTATCCCTGGCTACGCCTCCACAACCCTGTCCTGGATTGGAAGTCAGCCGGGGTGTCGGCATGGAGCACGTTCTGTATGGGCACCTGTCTTCAGTCCGCTGCCAGCTCTCCGTCCGCTTCTCTCCCTCCTACGGACGCTGCACCCCCGGACCTGTCTCTGGTGCCCCTGGAATTTCACGACCTGGGTATGGTATTCAGCAAGACCAAGGCCATGTCTCTCCCTCCTCATCGGCCCTATGACTGCGCCATCAACCTCCGCCAGGGGGCACCCTTACCTTCTGGTCGGCTCTACAGTCTGTCGGCGCCGGAGAAGGAGACGATGAACGCCTACCTAAAGGAATTGCTGAGTGCTGGGATAATCCGCCCATCATCATCACCCGTGGGGGCAGGGTTCTTCTTCGTTGGAAAAAAGGACGGATCCCTCCATCCTTGCATTGACTATCGGGCCCTAAATGACATCACAGAGAAGGATCGTTACACCCTGCCCCTCATGGACACCGCTTTCCACTCCCTCCAGGGGGCGACCTGGTTCACCAAGCTGTATCTACGCAGCGCATACCACCTCGTCCGGATCCGGGAGGGAGATGAGTGGAAGACAGCCTTCCGTACCCCGAACGGCCACTTTGAATACCTGGTAATGCCGTTCTGGCTGACCAACGCTCCTGCCGTCTTTCAGCGCCTCATCAACGACGTCCTCCGGGACTTCATCGGCCTCTTTGTGTTCGTCTACCTGGACGACATACTCATCTTCTCCAAGTCCAGGGACGAGCACCAGGTCCATGTGAGGCGGGTCCTCCAAAGACTACTGGAGAACCGGCTATACGTGAAGGCTGAAAAGTGCGAATTTTATGCTAAGACTACATCCTTCCTGGGATTCATCATCTCTCACGACCAGGTGCGTCCTGACCCAGAGAAGGTGAAGGCGGTGGTAGAATGGCCTACACCTGCATCGAGGAAACAGGTGCAACAGTTCGTTGGGTTCGCGAACTTCTACCGCCGCTTTGTCCAAAACTTCAGTTCCATCGTCGGACCGCTGACCCGCCTCACGTCCCCTAAGGTCCCGTTCCGGTGGACCGAAGAGGCCGCAGCTGCTTTTCAGGCGCTGAAGGCGGAGTTCTCCTCCTCCCGGGTCCTTCGCCAGGTCGACCCTGCGCTGCAGTGCATCGTGGAGGTGGATGCTTCGGACACAGGAGTGGGGGCGGTGTTATCCCAGCGGTCGCCTGACGACGACGCCAAACGGCCCTGCGCCTTCTTCTCCCGGCGCTTGTCCCCGGCGGAGAGGAATTATGACGTGGGGGACAGAGAGCTCCTGGCCATCAAGCTCGCGCTGCAGGAGTGGTGTCACTGGCTAGAGGGGGCGGACCTGCCGTTCGTGGTCCTGACGGACCACAAGAACTTGGAGTACCTTCGATCTGCCAAGCGCCTGAACGCCCGCCAGGCGCGCTGGTCCTTGTTCTTCGCCAGGTTCTAGTTTTCCATCACCTTCAGGCCTGGCTCCAAGAACAGCCTGCCCGACGCCCTCTCTAGGCAATTCACCCCCGAGGAGTCGGAGGACATGCTCCACACCATCCTACCCAGGTCGTGCGTCGTGGGAGCCATTTCCTGGGACATTGAGAGCAAGATCCGGAAGGCGCAGGAAGTGGAACCTGACCCTGGCGGCGGACCGGAGGGGAGGCTGTTCATGCCATCTGCGGTTCGAGGAGAGGTCATCCACTGGCTACACACCTCCAAGCTCACCTGTCACCCTGGCTCCTCCCGGATGATAAACCTCCTCCAGCGGTCCTTTTGGTGGCCGGGCCTGCGGAGGGATGCTGCCCGCTACTCCCGGGCCTGTCCAATTTGTGCCACCAATAAGTCGGGAAATGCCCCTCCAGCGGGTCTGCTCCAGCCCCTGCCCGTCCCTGGCAGGCCCTGGTCGCACATCGCCTTGGATTTCGTCACCGGACTCCCAGTCTCCAACTCCTACAACACCATCCTGACCATCGTGGACCGCTTCTCCAAGGCGGCACACTTCGTCCCCCTGCGAGGTCTCCCCACTGCCCTGGAGACGGCGGACCTCCTCATCCAACACGTGGTCAGGCTGCATGGGATTCCGGTGGACGTGGTCTCGGATCGGGGGCCTCGATTTTCCTCTGAGGTTTGGAAGTTGTTTTGCAACGCTTTAGGAGCCAAGGTGAGCCTCTCCTCCGGCCATCACCCGCAATCCAACGGGCAGTGTGAGCGGACCAACCAGGAGCTGGAGGCTGCGCTCCGCTGTGTAACGGCATCCAAACCCACGTCCTGGAGTAACCACCTTGCCTGGGTTGAATACGCCCATAATACCGCTCGCTCTTCTGCCACAGGGATGTCCCCCTTCAAGGCGTCCCTGGGTTACGGCCCCCTGCTGTTCCCGGCGCAGGAGAGTGAGGTAACTGTCCCCTCAGTACGGGCGCATCTCAGGCAGTTCCGCTCCATCTGGGCGTCTGCGCGCAATGCGCTTTTACGCACGGCGGAGCGCAACAGAGCCATGGCGGACCGGCATAGAAGACCTGCCCCGGCGTACAGGGTTGGGCAGCGAGTCTACGTGTCGACCCGGGACGTTACCCTAAAAGGCGAGAGGAGGAAGCTGGCACAGCGCTTCGTGGGTCCCTATCGCATCACCAGGATTATCAACCCGGTGGCTGTGCGTGTAGCTATTCCCCCCTCCCTCCGCATCCACCCCACCTTTCACGTGTCCAAGGTGAAGCTGGCAGTCTCCGATCTCCTTTGCCCTCCTCCTGCTGCGCAACCCGCGCCCCGGATGGTTGGTGGCCATCCGGCCTGGCCCGTCTCCTCCATCCTGGACTCCCGGCGCCGGGGTCGTGGGTTGCAGTACCTGGTGGACTGGGAGGGCTATGGGCCTGATCATCGACAGTGGGTACCCCCGTCGTCTGTGTTGGACCCGTCGCTCATCGCTGACTTCCACCGGGTACACCCAGAAAGGCCATCGCCAGGAGGCGCTGCTAGAGGGGGGAGTACTGTCACACCACGCCGCTCATCAGCGGCGCCACCTGCACGCACACCTGCACATCATCAGTGGCGAGGAATATAAGCCGCCTCGCCCTGAGCTTCGGCCTGAAGCCGTCAGACTTCGTCACTCATCGTTGTGAGTCAAACCTCTACTTCAGCTCAACATTTTGGTAAGAAGTCCTTACCTCCTTTCCTTCCCAGTCTGCTCCCCTGTGCACAGGTGGATTCCTCGGCGGCGGACGACGCCTCTCCCTCGCCCATTCCTCGCTGCTGCACCGAGCCCTGCAGGTGGCTGTCTACCGGGTCCCGTCCTTGTGGTGCCAGTCATCTGTCTCCTCCAAGTAAGCTCCTCTCTCGCTCATTCTTCTCCTGTGTTGTGTGTGCCCGTCACCCTTTCTCCTTGTGCTCTCTCCCATAGGGTTGCCGGCTGTACGGTCTCCTGCCTCTGTGCCCGAAGCAGACGCCGCCACCAATACATTTACATCCCGCAGACACACACCCATTCACTCCTGTTGCTAATAAACTATTTGAACTTCTCTGAGCCTGTGTGTGTGCGTCTCCTGAGCCGTGCGTTATGTCACCCTCTCCCCAGCCACAGCCTCCATATCTTCAGAGAGGACACCAAGACGTTCTCAGACCAGCTGGGAAACATAGTCTCTGTAACATGTCCTGGGTTAGCCCTGGGGTCTCCTTCCTCCTCCCACAACACACACATAAAAAATAATTCCATTTCTGTACCTGCTCTTTCCTTCACCTACAGTATATTGTAACTCACATTATGTAGAAAAACAAAACTCTTTGCAGCACTGCTGTAGTCCTAAAACTGTGTAGTAGTTCACATACTGTCATGTTTTAATGCTGTTAGTCTGTGATGACACTTTCTTAGAGACTGTCCTTTTTTACATCAACAAATTGTACCTGACTGTAGTAACAAAGGTCAACGCTGATTATGGAGAAAACAAAAGCTTTCCAGAGAGTCCTAATCCTGATTTAATTAATTTCTCTATTGCTCTCCCAGGTCTGTCTCATGGACCCTGCATCTGGACTATTAATTTTTTTAATAAATATTTTCTCCAAAATAAATTCCTGTTTGTTATATGTTGACTGACTTGATTTGAGGTTGATTTTCTTTTACATTCTACTCATCCACCTCCAAAAGTGAAATATTGTGGTGAATTTATTTTTAGAAATAACTCAAATCTAAAAAGTAAAACTTTCATATTTTACAATAATCCCATATAAATGTAGCCATTTTAAGATTTTTTTTTTGTTTGTTTGAAATGTGGATGAATATGTCTGAGCTGTTTGATATAGAGTTGAATGGTTATGTTGTGGAGAGTTGTGAAGGACGAGACTGAGTGTATTCCTCAGGTTCAGCTTTATTCACAATGACATTCTCCAACATTCAAAAGCAGAAAAAGAGGATGAATCTTCTCACATCTGTCCTTTTATACCAGGACATCAAACATACAATCACATGGTGCTTAATCAAACATACAGTCACATTGTACTTAATCCCAGTCACAATGTAACTTCCCCCGATCTTAACACCATCCACCTCCTAGTCTCCGGTGGTCAGGAAATCTCTCAAGGCCATCTCCTTGATACAAAAGGCCAGATCTTACACCCTCCCGTTACCTCTGGAAGGCTCAGCCTCTTTGGTCCCCTGAGACGTGAAGTATACAATAAGCATACAGTGATATATCTGTGGAGCATCTGAAATCAACATATGTGCATATTTGTATGCCACATGACACCCCCCCCCCCAAACGTCTAAGACGGAACAAATGTAATACAGTTTGCAAGTCATGGTCACATTATTACACATCAGTCCAAATTTTGCTTGGGCCTCAGTCGCCTTCCATATCTGCTGTAAGCGGGCTTTACCACCCCCGCGGCATCTTCCCACTGTGGAGCTGCTGTTTGAGGTTTAGAACTGTTAGCCAATCTCTGTGGGTGTTCTGGGAAATGCTCTCTAGGGGTCTGCCGTGTCAAGGCTTGTGATCCACGAACGCGGTGAAACTGTGTCCCTCCAGCCAAAACTGGAAATGGGGAATGGCCAAGTGGAGAGCTAACAACTCCCTGTCGAATGCGCTGTATTTTCGTTCACTATCGCGCAAGGTCCTGCTGAAAAAGGCGAGCGGTTGCCAAGCTCCTGCTACATACTGTTCCACGACCGCTCCTATGGCCACGTCTGACGCGTCAGTAGTGAGCGCTATGCGGGCCATTGGGTTTGGATGTGCTAACAACGCAGCGTTTGCCAGGGCTATTTTGACTTCAGCGAATGCGCGCTCCCGCTCCGGAGGCCATTCGATTTTGTTTGTGGGTTTTTGTTTTTTTAGTGCAGCATACAATGGTTGCATGAGCTGCGCTGCGTGAGGGAGGAAACGATTATAAAAATTCACCATTCCCAAAAACTCCTGTAACGCTTTGACCGTTTGTGGTTGGGGAAAATTTGTTATTGCGCGCATTTTGTTGGGCAGAGGAACCGCTCCTTCTGGAGAGACGCGATGCCCCAAAAAAATCAATCTGCGCCACCCCGAACTGACACTTCGCTGGGTTGATTATTAACCCATGCTCTGCCAACCTCCGGAAAACTGCTGTGAGGTGGTTTTCGTGTTCGACTTCGGACGCGCTGGCTACCAATATGTCGTCCAAGTAGACGAACATGAAGGGGAGGTCGCGCAGAACTGCGTCCATCATGCGTTGGAACGTCTGCGCTGCGCCTTTAAGCCCAAACGGCATGCGCAAAAAGTCAAAAAGCCCGAAAGGAGTTATTACCGCTGTTTTGGGTATGTCCTCAGCGCGCACTGGAACCTGGTGATAACCGCGTACCAAATCTATTTTAGAAAAAATGCGCGCCCCCGCCAAATGCACCGAAAAATCTTGGATGTGCGGGATTGGATAGCGGTCGTGCGCTGTAGCTTTATTCAACCTGCGGAAATCACTGCAAGGTCGCCACGAGCCATCAGCCTTTGGGACCATATGGAGCGGCGAAGCCCAGGGGCTCTTTGACCTCCTGATGATGCCCAGTCTTTCCAGGTTGGCGAACTCCTTGCGCGCTATGGTCAGTTTACCTGAGTCCAAGCGCCAAGCTTTTGCAAAAACGGGTGGTCCAGTGGTAGTAATAAAATGTTCCACCCCATGTTTAGCCACTGTCGCCGAAAACGTTGGGACCGTGAGTGCTGGGAACTGAGTGAGGAGTGTGTGGAACTTACCGCCCGCAGCTGTGACGTTGGCTTGTGCAGTTGGCGGGGCCACTCGAGCTGTGCAGGGAATAGAATAAAAGGAGAGTGCATTAACCAGGCGTCTGTTAGCAAGATCAACCAATAAACCATGTGAGCACAAAAAATCAGCCCCTAACATGTTGAAATTGACTGCCGCTACAACAAAAGTCCACTCGAATGTACGGCCCTGCAAAGACAGAAGCAGAGTCCTCTCCCCGAAGGTCTTAATCGCTGAGCCGTTCGCTGCTGTCACCCGGGGACCACTGGAAGACGCCAGCCGGTCCGCGTAGGAAGGCGTGATGAAGCTCAGCTGGGAGCCTGTGTCCACGAGGAAATGCCTCCCCGAGCGTGCGTCCTTCAGGTAGAGCAGCTTGTTCTCTTCTCCGAGGGCTGCGGCTGCTACCGACCCCCGGCCTTGGCGTTTCCCGAGCGCTTGAAGTGGCACGGTGGGATGCACTTGCGTGCCCTCTCTGCGAAACGGCGATGGTAGAAGCAAAGGACGTCGTCCGCTCCGTGTCGCCTGGCCCTTGCTGCTGCCGTCATCGGTGAGTCTGGTGCTGCAGCCTCTGGCCCCCTGCCGTCTCTGGACATCGCACCTAGCTCTGCTGCTGTGGCCGAAGCTGCGCTCCATTTGTGGGCGTCGACGAGTCGCTGCGCCTCCTGGCTCAGCTTGTGGTAGTCTCGTCGGGCCAACAGAGGTGAACCGGCCAGGGTCACTCTTACCGCTGACGGTAGGGTCCTGAGGAAAAGGTGGGTGAAGATAAAGCTGTCATCATCATAGTCTCTCACCCTCAGCATCTTCCCCATCAGGTCTGCGGGCCTGTCGTTCTCAAACTCCGTCAACGCCAGGAGCCCCTCTGCTCGCTGTTGCACCGAGGGAGTGAAGTGGCTGATAAGTGCAGCCTTCAATGTGCCGTACTTGTCGCTGTCCGGTGGGTGGTTGACCAGGCTCTCCACCCTCTGGACTGTGTGGTTGTCCAGCTTCGCCACCACATGGTAGAATTTTGTGTCGTCTCTCGAAATTCTCCGGAGGTTGAACTGCGCCTCGACCGCGCTAAACCAGGAGCGTGGACTGTTCTGCCAGAAGTCCGGCAGCTGGAACGTGGCGGCATTTGTCAGGCTGGCTTCTGACGAGTCCGGCTCAGGAGAATTACTTCTGCTCATGCTTCATCGTAAGGTCACCAGTGTGGAGAGTTATGAAGGACGAGACTGAGTGTATTCCTCAGGTTCAGCTTTATTCACAATGACATTCTCCAACATTCAAAAGCAGAAAAAGAGGATGAATCTTCTCACATCTGTCCTTTTATACCAGGACATCAAACATACAATCACATGGTGCTTAATCAAACATACAGTCACATGGTACTTAATCCCAGTCACAATGTAACTTCCCCCGATCTTCACACCATCCACCTCCTAGTCTCCGGTGGTCAGGAAATCTCTCAAGGCCATCTCCTTGAAACAAAAGGCCAGATCTCACACCCTCCCGTTACCTCTGGAAGGCTCAGCCTTTTTCTTCCCCTGAGACGTGAAGTATACAATAAGCATACAGTGATATATCTGTGGAGCATCTAAAATCAACATATGTGCATATATGTGTGCCACAATGTGCTCATTTTTGGAGATGCAGTTCTGTTTTCACACAATATTACTTGAAAAAAGATTATTATTCCACCATAAATTATCTCCAACTTCACTAAGGATTATTGATTAAAACATTATGTATATATCTAATACGTACAGTGTATTTTAGGTTCTTGTTTATCACTACATTTTGAAAAGGTTGAGAATACTTTAGTTTTGCAGAGGTGAGGTGAACCGTTGTCACCTCGTCAAAACTAGAGAGCTATGGGTTTGATCACAGCTGTGCTGCATTAGCATTACTGTCAATAACACTATACCATATAGTTATTTTAAAAATGTTTACCTGAGATGCACATCAGAGAGGATTATGTTAAATTCACAATTCTATTAGTGTTAAAACTGAGGTCTCATGAAACAATGACGAACTTTGAGACAATTGCTTCATGAGCAACACAGTGTTATGAAACATCTAATAAAGACTGCCATCTGGTGACTGTCAGAAGTACATCTGAGTAGAAAACCTAAAAAAAAACCCTCAATACTTTTCTTTTTGACCATTTGGCTATCCGAGGTCTATTCAAAATTGGATGTCAGGAACAAACAATACGAAGCAAACAAAAACAAAAAAACTCTAATTCCCTCTCAAACTTCCTGCGAGCCCTCAAGCCACGTGATGTGACCGACATAACGAGGCCTCGCTTGCTACAGTCACGTGACTGTGGGCATGTTGACACAGTGCTCGACACTGCCCATGACACTTCCGTGTTATATTGCTCGAGTCAGCATCGAGTGATCAGTGTCGAGCATAACATCACTAGATTTTATACCACAAGAGTCCTCGCTTGGCACGCTGTCTGGCTCATAATAACCAAAGGTCTGAGATTTTAGCAGTCTGCAGTAAATTGATGTTAGCTCCCGGAAGTGTTGTTTATCTCTCTACCTGGCAACCGGTACAAGATTATAGTGAGTCAACAGTGAGTGCGACACCTAATGGCCAGGAGGTCAGAATGTTACCTCTCGCACCTTTAACTGAAAATTGTCATACAATGACAGATTTTTTTGAGCTTTGACTGAAAATTCTTAAAGCCATCTGTCATTTGCAGACATCAGCTTTTGCTGGATGTGCCCAGGTCTAGATATAAACACTGGGGTGACCGAGCCTTTTCTGTTGTTGCCCCCAGGCTCTGGAATACTCTCCCCCTTGACTTACATGCTATCTCTGACCTGGCCCTTTTTAAATCAAAACTCAAAACGTATTTATTCAGGATGGCTTTTAATACCCAGTAGTGGTGACATTTTTTCTTATTATTCTGTTCATCTTGTTTTTATTTTTATGTTTAGGTATTTATGCTTTGTGGCAACCTGGGGAGTGCATAATGGTTTACCACCTTAGACAGGAACAAAGGATGCAAAGTTAACCTTTTGTGTGTGAGAAGTTTCTAGATGCCCTAGTAAGATAACAGGGAGGTGTCAAGGATGAATGGACTGACTGCAGTCGGACGGGGGATTATCTTTTGTGTGTGAGAAGAGTCTAGAAGGATGTCATGTTATTTAAGGGAAGAGTTCCTACTTGTATGCCATTCTGTCTATGCTCCTTGTGTGAGTTGTGTAATAAACCGCCTGAACCAAATCAGCCTCATTATTTACACGCTCCACAGCTTATCCCTTTGTTTATGTAATTTGTTTTTATGCTGTGTGTGTTTCTAGTGCTGTTTAACTTTTCTGTAAAGCACTTTGGTCACACAGGGGTTGTTTTAAAAGGCTATCTAAACAAAGTACATTACATTACATTACATTTGACAGATTACACTGAGGTTGAGCTAATTAATTCAATTCAATTCAACTTTATTTATATAGCGCTATTTCACAACGTCATCTCATAGCACTTTCAGCTGTAGGGGAAACCCCACAATTGCAGAAAGGCCCCAGGAAACAGGTGATCCCCTGTGAGCAGCACTTGGCGATGGTAGAGAGGAAAAACTCCCTTTTAACAGGAAAAACCTCCAGCAGAACCAGGCTGAAGGAGGGGCAGTAATCTGCTGCGACTGGCTTGGGGGTGAGGGGACAGAGAAGAAGAAGAAAAGAACAGACATGTAGAGAGCAAACAGCACGACGGGAACTCAATCTATGGGAGAGAACAAACAGATGTGAATGACCAGGAAAAATATTTCATTGAGAGTGAAGAATATTTCATTGAGAGTGAAGAAAGGAGGGGCGGCACGGTGGATGAGTGGTTAGCACTGTGGCAGCACAGCAACTCACCCTTGGCCGGGGGATCCTGGGTTCGATCCCAGCCCCCGACCAGCAGTGATCTGTGTGGAGTTTGCATGTTCTCCCCGTGTCTGCGTGGGTTTACTCCGGGATTTCTCCAGTTTCCTCCCACATGCCAAAAACATGCAAGTTAGGTTAATTGGCATCAAAACTGGGGATTCTAAATTGTCCTTAGGTATGACTGTGAGAGTGAATAGTTGTCTGTCTCTCTGTGTTGTCCCTGCGATGGACTGGCGATCTGTCCAGGGTGGACCCTGCCTCTTGCCCAAAGATGCTGGGATAGGCTCCAGCCCCCCCGCGACCCGAAAAGGATTAAGCGGAAGAAGATGAATGAATAAATGAAGAAAGGAGTGAAGCCCAGTGCATTGTTGGAGGTCCCCCATCTGTCTAAACCTATTAGCAGCATACTGTAACTAAGGGAGGGTTCAGGGGCACCTGATCCCACTCTAATTGCAGACTATATCTGCCATGACTCGCCGCTCATCAGCGGTGCCAACTGCGCGCACACCTGCGCCTCGTCAGCGGCGAGGTATTTAACTCACTCTGCCCTGGACTTCGGCCTGAAGCCATCTGTTCTCATCGGCATCTCTTGCTGCAAGGAACCCCCTTCTCCAAGCAAGGAAATCTGAGTAAGCTTCCCTCACCTCTTTTTCTCCCAGTCTTCTCCCCTGTGCACAGGTGGATTCCCCGGCGGCGGACCTCGTCTCCTCGCCGCTGCCTCCTCTCTGCTGCTGCAGGCGCTCCAGGTTGCTGTCTCCCGGGCTACGCCCTTGTTAACGCCAGCCACCAGCCCAAACCAAGTAAGCCAGCAAACTGTCTTAGTCTTCTATATTGGTGTGGTGCCCGTTACCCTTCTCCCTCTGCTTCCTCCCTTAGGGTTGTCCGGCTGAACGGCTTCCTGCCCCCGTGCCTGACGCAGACGCCCACCACCAATACATTCTTATCCCACAGACACGCAGCCACGCACTCTTGTTGTTCAATAAAGCTATTAAATCTACCCTGAGCCTGCGTGTGTGTCTCCTGAGCCGTGCGTTATGTCAATATCAAAAAGGAAGGTTTTAACACTATTTTTAAAAACAGAGATTCGAGTCTGACTCCCGAATCCAGATTGGCAGCTGGTTCCACAGGAGAGGAGTCTGATAACTGTAGGCTCTGCCTCCCATTGTACTTTTGGAGATTCAAGGTATTACCACATCCACCAGCCATAATGCTCTGCACTGTGTGTCTATATATATACATTTATAGTAATATGGACATATGTTTGCTAGATGTTGTTTTTTCTTGCCTTCTGATTATTGCTTTGAGTGTTGCTGTCCCTGTGCTGTTGCAATCCTGGAATTTCCCCATTGTGGGACTAATAAAGGCTTATCTTATCTTATTACAAGTAATCCTGCATTTTGGGAGTGTAGTGCTCTCCCAAAATGCAGGATTTGGTGACTTCCTGACAATGCAGGAAGTCAATTAGAATGACAGATAATCATAGATTATGACAGCATTTTTACAAGCCTGTCTGTCAAAATGATAACAAAAAAGTCTAGCAGACCTCTGATACATGTGCATTTTTAGGGTTTCAAGCTAGCTGTGCTGCAGGACACCTATTGTTTCTTCTTCTTCTTTTTCTCTGCTAAAAGTGCATGGGGAAACTTGAAATCTTAGAGTCTGATCAGGAACTCTCTCCATTACTCAGAGACCAAAAATCAAGGCACTGTGTAAATAGGTTTAATGTTTTTGCAAATATCTTAAGAACGGCTGGGCCTAGACTAAAATTTTTTTCATTATTCTATTCAGTGAAACTTTACACATTTTCAAAAATGTGCAAGTGAACTGAAATTAAAGAATGAAACTAAGCAGAGATCAACTAGAAATATTGATAATGAAAAGTTGTAAAAATTATCCAAAAACGTCAATCCGTTTGGATTTTCTACGCCAATCAAGTTACAGTGTTTCTCTTTGACATGAAGTTTTGGGTTTAACTCCAGCTATACTGACTCAAATTTAATGAAACTTCACATGGCATGATTCAAGACCCAGAAAGCAGACACGGACTCAGAAATAAACTCAATTATCTTTATTGTGTAGTGTATGTATGGGTGTGTGCGTGTATGTATGAATATAGCAGCCGGGGCGGGCAGAGCATCGTACAGCCTGGCAACCCTATGGAAGAGCAGAGACAGGGGGAATTAGTGTCAACACTCTGGAGAGATGGTTCAGTTTGTTTAGTCTTACTGCTGGCGAGTTGGTAAACAGCTCAGGCTTGGCCCTGAAGGCTCTGGCCAGGGAGACAGTGTCTTCAGGCCCAGTTGCAGAGGGAATGGAAGGAGGGTTTGGTGAAGTGCAGGGAGTGCTCGGTCTGCTGCCAGGAGGAGGAGGTCCGCTGCCACGGATTTCCACCTGTGCACAGGGGAGCAGAGCGTAGAGTGGTGATAATGATGAGGGAGGCTTACTTGGTGTTGGGGAGTGGGAACTCCCAGGAGAACGACGAAGTAGAAAAGGATTCTCTGGAGAACAATGAAGTAGAGAAGGAATCTCTGGAGAATGACGAAGTGGTGTAGTGGTCTCATCAGACCAGGGAGTTAGACGACTCCGTGCAGACCAGAGGGCAGCACAGCTTAAATAGTTAGGCTGATGAGGAGAGCAGGTGTGTGCGCCGCTGTGGAGGATAAGGCAACAGGCAGGCAGAGCGGATCACCACATCACGCTCACATTCACAACAGTATTCTTCAGTCTGATGCAATTCTGTTAATGTTCAAAAAAATCATGTTTATGCATTTTGTCTTTTCAGAGGAACATTTTGTTAGTGTGTGAGGAAGTGAGTCTGGAACTCAAAGCAATTGTTGTGCTGTGGTTATGGTGAGCGCTTGGAAAGGAGGAGGTCCCTGATTTGAATCTTGCCAGGGAGGTCTTGTTCTTCTGAACAACAACTGAAGTGCAACATGGCTCTTCTGTACATTATAAAGCAGCACCATGGTAGATTTTCACCTCAAAATAATGTTAGCAAAATTATTTTGATGGCACACCAAGATTTGACTGAATGAATATCACTCCATAGCTGAGTGGGCCCACATTGCCTTCAACTGCTCTTTTTTTAGTGTCATTACTGGGGGGACAGCAGATGTGACTTCGGTCCCAGCAGCCAATCACAGGACACAACTTTAGCCATCAACAACAAAAAGCCCTGTGGTTGGTTGTTGGGACTGGGGTCATGGATGCCGTGGTTGTGGCCTTTTCAGTGTTCTGACAAGGAACAAGAAAGTTACATCGTGCTGCTTTAAAAAGTAATGTGTAGCAGACCTTAGGTTTGAAATGCTGTTGCTAAGCAATACAAGACCGTGGAGTCTACACCTGTATTATTATATTCATTTATTTTTATGATGGATTATAATGGGTCATGACATTATAATCCACCTGACAGCTTGGAGGTTGTGGGTTCATGGCCCGGCCCAAAATAATCAACATGGAGCCATAAATCTCTGAGCCTAAAAACAGGTAAAACAGCAGAATTACAGCTACAATTTCAGCTGACAACATCAGCATGAAGAGTTTTTTTCTTATAAATTTGCAGCTTTTTTATTGTAAAGTTGTTACATTTTCCTAAAAAAATACTACTTTTCCTGTTTTGTTTTTAAATTATTTGCAATAAATTGGCTTTTTTTCTTGCAAAATTGTATGGGTGTTTTCCTCATTAAACGATAATTTTTTTTCAAAATTTGTTATATTTTTGGCATAAATATATTGTGCTTTTTTTTCAAAAATTTTCTTTACAGATTTAAAACATTTATTCAATAAACTTGAAAACTTTTTTTCATGTAAATTTGTGACATTTTCCCAATAAAGTTAGAAGCTTTTTTTTTTTTTTTTTTTTTGCATAATCTGCTTTTCTCACCAGATTGCCTGATTGTTAGCCTTTTCAGGTAAAAATGTTACCTTTTCCATATAAATTTGCAGACATTTCTAATAAAAATCAAAGTCAAAGTGTCAAAGTGTCTTTATTGTCATTCCATTGCTAATAAACAGTGCAACTGGGGGTGAATGGGTGCTTTTTCGGGTAATTATTTTTTTCCCTTAATAAAACTTGCAACATTTTCTTTAAATTTTGAGAATATTTTTTCATAAATTTTCAGCTTCCCTCATAAGTTTATCGTATTTTTCTTTCTAAATTTATTAGCTTTCATGGGCAAAACTGCAGCATAAATTACATAAATACTTTCTCATAACTTTTTCCAGAAATTTTGTGACTGTTTTCTTACAAATCTGTGGGTATGTTTTCCTGAGAAAATTGCAAAGTTTTTTCCTAAATTGAAAAAAACAAAAAAAAAAATCAAAAACATTTTTTTTTTGCAAAAGTTTTCAGATTTTCTCATTTTCTAATTTTTAGCATATTTTCCTCATGAATGGGGAATTTTTCCTTTCTTGTAAATTTATTGCTTCTTTTCTTGTTAATTTAAGAGTTATTTTTTTCTCAAGGCCTCAGAGAGCCACTATCTATGGCAAAAGAGCCACATGTGGCCCCAGAGCTGCAGACTGCAGACCCCTGGAATAGTGGAAGGGAGAGTCATGGCAGCAGCCACTCCGAGAGGAGAAGCGTCATTTCATTCCACCATACATTTTTGGCTGTATGGACTGAGCAACAATAAATGTGTCTTTCTTTCTGTAATGAGTGGTTCCGTGTATGGCTGCAAAAGATGGTTTAAAATGGTGGTGCAGTGAATAAACCCGGAGGTATCTGGACCAGTGCATGTCACAGACTTTTCATTAATGCTTTGGGAAACTATGTCAACATGTGGAAAGGGTTCCAGTCATGCACCTTAATATTCAGATCGTCTGCTGTGGTATGATCTCCCTCCTCTGCTGAAGCTGGTCTCTGAGTTTCTCTTCACCAACAGCAGCTCTTGACAAGTTTCCTTATTAGCTCAGAAAAGCCACTCCCAACCAGCTTTCCAAATGAAACACCGAAGCAGCACTCCCTCAGGGTGAAGATGGTTATTTCTCAGCAGGAGATGAATGAGCGTCAGGATGCCACGATTCAACACCTGTCGCCTCCTCCTGCACGCTGCACAGCAAGGTGTCAGACATGGAGAGGAAAAAAGTGATTGCCTTAAGTTAAGGGCAAACTTCTGCCGTCTAACAATGCCAACTTCTGACATATTGGAGTGTTCATCACAGCTCCAGTCCACACTGTCTGCAGATGTCATTCATTTAAGTTTCTTTTGGATTTGCCCCAGCAGCACATATACACTGTTCCAACATCGGCCTGATGTACCAAGTTTACATTGGGAATACATCTTACAGAGGTTGTTTGCACACTGACAAGATGTTGGCTCAACGTCAGCATTGAAATCAAGTTGCAGTTTTATTGGAAAACATTATAAATTTATGTGTAAAATTTTGCTAATTTATCAAAAAAGTCACAATGAGATTTTTTATTTATTTAGGAGGTTTTTAAGATTTTTTTTCTGACACGTACACTACCGTTCAAAAGTTTGGGGTCACCCAGACAATTATTTTGTGTTTTCCATGAAAAGTCACACTTATTTACCACCATGAGTTGTAAAATGAATAGAAAATATAGTCAAGACATTGACAAGGTTAGAAATAATGATTTGTATTTGAAATAATATTTTTTTTCCAGATACTCAACCCGCTCAAAGGAAGGTCAGTTTTATAGCTTCTCTAACCAGCTAAACTGTTTTCAGCTGTGCTAACATGATTGCACAAGAGTTTTCTAATCATCCATTAGCCTTCTGACGCAATGAGCAAACACATTGTACCATTAGAACACTGGAGTGATAGTTGCTGGAAATGGGCCTCTATACACCTATGTAGATATTACACCAAAAACCAGACATTTGCATTCAGAATAGTCATTTACCACATTAGCAATGTATATTAGATATTAGAGTGTATCTCTGATTAGTTTAAAGTTATCTTCATTGAAAAAAACAGTGCTTTTCTTTCAAAAATAAGGAAATTTCTAAGTGACCCCAAACTTTTGAACGGTAGTGTATAAGAAATAAAGACAAATTATGAGAATAAAGTAGAGCAATGCTACTTGAGCACAATTTCAGTCTTTTAGAACAAAAGTTTTTGGTTTCTCAAACAAAATTCACTTCACACTAAATACATGTCTAAAATGCATGCCCGAAGCATGTTCTGATGTTTGCTTCACAGACTCCCCCAAGCACAAATTAGTTGAAAAAAATTATATGTATTTGTGCCAAAAAAAATCCAGGAGGACTTCTTTGACAGGTAATCATGCAGGACAAAAGAATGGTCCATCACTATGATCCAGAGACTAAACCCAGTACAAGCAATGGAAGCATCATGACTCACCACCTCTGAAGAAGATACGTGTCCAACCCTCAGTGGGCAAAGTCATGCTCATAGTCTTTTGGGGCCAGCATGGAAAATTGATGATTTATTTCCTGGCAAAGGATGCCACAATTACCAAGACTTACAGTGCATCTGGAAAGTCTTCACAGCGCTTCGCTTTTTCCACATTTTGTTATGTTGCATCCTTATTCCAAAAGGGATTACATTCCTTTTTTCCCTTAAAATTCTACTCATAATTCCACATAATGACAATGTGAAGAAAGTTTTTTTGAGATTTTTGCAAATTTATTCAAAATAAAAAAAAATCAGAAATCACATGTACATAAGTATTCACAGCCTTTGCTCAATAGTTTGTTGATGCACTTTTGGCAGTAATTACAGCCTCAAGTCTTTTTGAATATGACACCACCAGCTTGGCACACCTATCTTTGGCCAGAGTGGCCCATTCCTCGTTGCAGCACCTCTCAAGCTCCATCAGGTTGGATGGGAAGCGTCGGTGCACAGACATTTTCAGATCTCTCCAGAGATGTTCAATTGGATTCAAGTCTGGGCTCTGGCTGGGACACTCAAGGACATTCAGAGTTGTCCTGAAGCCACTCCTTTGATATCTTGGCTGTGTGCTTAGGGTCATTGTCCTGCTGAAAGATGAACCATCGACCCAGTCTGAGGTCAAGAGTGCTCTGGAGCAGGTTTTCATCCAGGATGTCTCTGTACATTGCTGCATTCATCTTTCCCTCCATCCTGACTAGTTTTCCAGTTCCTGCAGCTCAAAAACATCCCCACAGCATGATGCTGTCACCACCACTGGCATGATTATGAGCGGTGCCTGGTTTCCTCCAAACATGACACCTGGCATTCACGCCAAAGAGTTCAATCTTTGCCTCATCAGACATGAGAATTTTGTATCTCATGGTCTGAGAGTCCTTCAGGTGCCTTTTGGCAAACTCCAGGTAGACTGCCATGTGCCTTTTGCTAAGGAGTGGCTTCCGTCTGGCCACTCTACCATACAGGCCTGATTGGTGGATTGCTGTAGAAATGGTTGTTCTTCTAGAAGGTTCTCCTCTCTCCACAGAGGAATGCTGGAGCTCTGACAGAGTCACTATTGGGTTCTTGGTCACCTCCCTGACTAAGGCCCTTCTCCTACAATCGCTCAGTTTAGACGGCCAGCCAGCTCTAGGAATAGTCCTAGTGGTTCTGAACTTCTTCCATTTACAGATGAAGGAGGCCACTGTGCTCATTGGGACCTTCAAAGCTACAGAAATTTTTCTGTACCCTTCCCCAGACTTGTGCCTCGACACAGTCCTGTCTCGGAGGTGTACAGACAATTCCTTTGACCTCATGCTTGGTTTGTGCTCTGGCATGCACTGTCAACTGTGGGACTGTAGTGCACATATGTGGGATCCATATGCTTCACATGTGTATCACTGTATGCTTATTGTGTGCTTCACGTCTCAGAGGAACAAAAGGTCTGAACCTCCTAGGGGTAACAGGAGGATGTGAAGTCTGGCCTTTTGTATGCAGAGAGATGGCCTTGAGGGATTTCCTGACCACCAGGTCTTTAGGTGAAGACGAGAAGACCTGGAGGGGGAGACATTGTGATTTGGGAATAAAAGACCATGTGACTGTGGCTTTGATGCCCCGAGGTATTAAAGGGACAAATGTGGGGGGTTCCTTTCTCTTTCTGTTTTTGAATGTTGGAGAATGTGAACGTGAATAAAACTGGTCTTGAGAAATAACTCAGCCTCGTCCTTCCACATATCTCCACACTGGTGACCCTAAGATGTATAATGAGTGGAGACGAATCTCCCGACCCAGACTCGCGGGGAGCCAGCCACAGTCCAACTACCGGACTTCTGGCCGAACAATCCGCGCTCCTGGTTTAACGCAGTCGAGGCACAGTTCTACCTCCGGAGGATTTCGGTAGACGCCACAAAGTTCTACCATGTGGTTGCAAAGCTGGACAACCACACAGCCCAGCGAGTGGAGAGCCTGATCAACCACCCACCGGACAGCGACAAGTACAGCACGTTGAAGGCTGCACTCATTCGTTACTTCACCCCCTCAGTGCAGGAGCGAGCAGAGAGGCTCCTGGTGCTGACTAAATTTAAGGGCGACAGACCTGCAGACCTGATGGGGAAGATATTGAGTTTGAGAGACTCCGAAGATGATAACTTCATTTTCACCCACCTTTTCCTTAGAACCCTACCGTCAGAGGTGAGAGTGACCCTGGCCAGTTCACCACTGCTGGCCCAACGAGACTACCACGAGCTGGGCCAGGAGGCGCAACGACTCGTCGACGCCAGTAAACGGTGCGTGGCTGCGGCTGCGGCAGCGGGGCCAGGCGCAACGTCCGGAGACGGCAGGGGGCCAGAGGCTGCAGCACCAGACTCACCGACGACGGCGGCGGCAGGGGCCAGGAAACACGGAGCAGACGACGTCCTTTGCTTCTACCATCGCCGCTTTGCAGAGAGGGCACGCAAGTGCATTCCACCGTGCCACTTTAAGCGCTCGGGAAATGCCAAGACCGGGGGTCGGTAGCAGCTGCGGCCCTCGGAGAGGAGAACAAGCTGCTCTACTTGAGGGATGCGCACTCGGGGAGGCATTTCCTCGTGGACACGGGCTCCCAGCTGAGTTTCATCACACCTTCCTACGCTGACCGGCTGGCGCCTTCCAGTGGTCCCCGGGTGTCAGCAGCGAACGGCTCGGTGATTAAGACCTTTGGTGAGAGGACTCTGCTTCTGTCTTTACACGGCCGTACATTTGAGTGGGCTTTCGTCATAGCGGAAGTCAATTTCAACATGTTAGGGGCTGATTTTTTGTGCTCACATAGTTTGTTGGTCGATCTTGCTAACAGACGCCTGGTTAATGCACTCTCTTTTTCTTCTATCCCCTGTACAGCTCGAGTGGCCCCGCCAACAGCACAAGCCAACGTCACAGCTGCAGGTGGTAAGTTCCACACACTCCTCAATCAGTTCCCAGCACTCATGGTCCCAACATTTTCGCCGACAGTGGCTAAACACGGGGTGGAACATTTTATTACTACCACCGGACCGCCCGTTTTCGCAAAAGCTTGGTGCTTGGATTCAGCTAAACTGACTATAGCGCGCGAGGAGTTCGCCAACCTGGAGAGGTTGGGCATCTTCAGGCGTTCAAAGAGCCCATGGGCTTCACCGCTTCACATGGTCCCGAAAGCTGATGGCTCGTGGCGGCCTTGCGGTGATTTCCGCAGGCTGAACAACGCTACTGCGCACGACCGCTACCCGATCCCGCACATCCAAGATTTTTCAGTTCATTTGGCGGGGGCGCGCGTTTTTTCTAAAATAGACTTGGTACGCGGTTACCACCAGGTCCCAGTGCACGCTGAGGACATACCCAAAACAGCGGTAATAACTCCTGTCAGGCTTTTCGAGTTTTTGCGCATGCCATTCGGGCTTAAAGGCGTGGCGCAGACGTTCCACCGCATGATGGACGCGGTTTTGCGCGATCTCCCTTTCGTGTTTGTCTACCTGGATGACATATTGGTAGCCAGCGCGTCCGAAGACGAACACGAAAACCACCTCACGGCAGTTTTCCGGAGGTTGGCAGAGCACGGGTTAATAATTAACCCGGCGAAGTGTCAGTTCGGGGTGACGCAGATTGATTTTTTGGGGCATCGGGTCTCCCCAGAGGGAGCAGTCCCTCTGCTTGACAAAGTGCGCGCAGTAACAAAATTTCCCCAGCCACAAACGGTCAAAGCGTTACAGGAGTTTTTGAGAATGGTAAATTTTTATAACCGTTTCCTCCCCCGCGCAGCGCAGCTCATGCAACCATTGTATGCTGCACTAAAAAACCAAAAACCCACAAATAAAGTCGAATGGTCTCCGGAGCGAGAGCGCACATTTTCCGAAGTCAAAACATCCCTGGCAAACACTACGTTGTTAGCACATCCAGTCCCATCGGCCCGCATGGCGCTCACTACTGATGCGTCAGATGTGGCCATAGGGGTAGTCGTGGAACAGTATGTAGCCGGAGCCTGGCAACCGCTCACCTTTTTCAGTAAGACCCTGCGCGACAGTGAACGAAAATACAGCGCATTCAACAGGGAGTTGTTAGCTCTCCACTTGGCCATTCGCCACTTTCAGTTCTGGCTGGAAGGGCGCCGTTTCACCGTGTTCGTTGACCACAAGCCGCTGACTTTCGCGATGGCCAAGATTTCAGAACCTTGGTCGGGCCGGCAGCAGAGACAGCTGGCCGCGATATCGGAGTTTCCTACCGATATCCAGCATGTGGCGGGTAAACTTAATGTAGTGGCGGACTGCCTCTCACGCGCCGTGGGGGCTCCAGCCCACGCGGAGGTAGATCCTGCAGCCATGGCCGCGGAGCAGGTTAGCGACGCGGAAGTGCGCGTAGCCCCGGTCCGCGTGGGGATAGATTATGCAGCCATGGCCGCGGAGCAGGTTAGCGACACGGATGTGCGCGCGCTCCAGTCTGGACCAACAGGGTTAAGGCTGGAGAACAGGGTGCTGCAAGACGGTTTGCCCCCCCTAATCTGCGATGTCTCCACTGGGTGGCCGCGTCCGGTGGTTCCAGCCGCGTGGCGCTCCCGCGTTTTTGACTCGATCCATTCTCTGGCGCACCCAGGAGTGCGTGCTTCGGTCAAAATGGTAGGAGAGAAATTTGTATGGCCGAGCCTGCGCAAACAAGTTAGAGAGTGGGCGGCAGCCTGCACGGCTTGCCAGCGGGCCAAGGTTCATAGACACACGAGAGCTCCCTTGGAGCCGTTTCACATCCCAGCTAAAAGGTTTGATCATGTCCACGTGGACCTCGTAGGCCCCCTCCCGCCCTCGCAAGGGTGCACATATCTTCTGACAATGGTTGACCGCACCACACGCTGGCTGGAAGTGGTTCCGCTGTTGTCAACCACAGCTGAGGAGGTGGCGTGCGCGTTTTTAACGGCACAGGTAGCGCGTTTTGGAGTCCCGTCGGACATTACGTCCGACAGAGGCCCACAATTTGTTTCCGAACTTTGGTCAGCGACGGCCCGCAGCCTGGGGGCAATGATCCACTGCACGACCGCTTACAACCCGCAGGCTAACGGGTTATGCGAACGTTTTCACAGGTCACTGAAGGCGGCTCTCAGAGCGTTGCTTACGGATGCAAATTGGGTGGACAAGCTACCATGGGTTTTATTGGGGTTGCGTTCTGCACCTAAAGAGGATTTAGAAGCCTCCCCAGCTGAGCTAGTTTTCGCACAGCCACTTCGGCTGCCCGGGGAATTTCTCCCAGATAATCCAGCGCCAGAGTGCTCCCCGGCTCAGCGGTTACAGAATAGCACGGGCCCGAGCACGCTACCTGGCCCCGATCACCACAGTTTTCCGCGTGTTTTTGTGCCTAAGGCTTTAAAAAATGTGGAGTTTGTTTTTGTCAGACATGATGCCCATCGCCCACCTTTACGCCCACCTTATGATGGACCATATAGAGTGCTGGAAACAGGGGATAAGCATTTTTTGCTAGATTTGGGGGGCAGAAAAGAAATGATTGGCATTAACAGGCTCAAACCCGCTTTTGTGGTAGCTGACGAAGCTGTGCAGTTGGCTAAGGCTCCTCGACGCGGCAGACCCCCTAGAGAGCATTCCCCAGAACACCCACAGAGGTTGACTAACAGTTCTCATCCCCAGGCAGCGACTCCACAGCAGGAAGACGCCGCGGAAGTGGTACAGCCTGCTTACAGCAAATATGGCAGAAGGTTGAGACCCAAGCGGCACGTGGACTGAGATGTAATGATTTTATTATGACATGCAATCTGTGGTTATGTTGTTCCATCTTAGACGTTTGGGGGGGGTGTCATGTAGTGCACATATGTGGGTTCCATATGCTTCATATGTGTATCACTGAATGCTGTACTGTATGCTTATTGTGTGCTTCACGTCTCAGAGGAACAAAAGGTCTGAACCTCCTAGGGGTAACAGGAGGATGTGAAGTCTGGCCTTTTGTATGCAGAGAGATGGCCTTGAGGGATTTCCTGACCACCAGGACTTTAGGTGAAGAGGAGAAGACCTAGAGGGGGAGACATTGTGATTTGGGATTAAAAGACCATGTGACTGTGGCTTTGATGTCCCAAGGTATTAAAGGGACAAATGTGGGGGGTTCCTTTCTCTTTCTGTTTTTGAATGTTGGAGAATGTGAATGTGAATATAACTGGTCTTGAGAAATAACTCAGCCTCGTCCTTCCACATATCTCCACAGGACCTTATATAGAAAGGTGTGTGCCTTTCCAAACCATGTGTGCTAAGTTTTTTATTTTTAATAAATCTGCAAAAATCTAAAAAAAAAACAAAAAACAAAAACACGCATCCTACAGACCTTTATCACTCCTTAATATTGACGTTACGCTTCTGGCTAAGGCCTCAGCTACTCGTCTGAAAACAGTTCTTTCTACTATTATATCGCAGGAGCAAAATGGCTTTATCAGGAGCGACAGCTATTTGTCAATGTTCGTACCCTCTTTAATGTAATTTTCTCAGCAGACAATTCTGTTGTTCCTGAGGCTGTAGTTTCACTTGACGCAGAGAAAGCATTTGATCGGGTCGAGTGGAACTATCTTTTTGCAGTCCTCAGCAGGTTTGGCTTCAGAGAGAACTTTGTGTCTTGGATTAAGCTTCTCTATACTTCCCTCCCAAGCCAGTGTTGTTACAAATGATACCCAGTCTAAGTATTTTACACTATCTCGTGGAACTAGGCAGGGTTGCCCCCTTTCTCCTCTCCTTTTTGATTTAGTTATAGAGCCCCTCTCAATCACATTACGATCCCTTCCTTCTATTCATGGAATTTTTCGATCTGGTTTCGAAGTTCAACTATCTTTATATGCTGACAACTTTCTTTTATATGTGTCTGATCCATCAGCTAGTATTCCTCCTATTTTATCTCTGTTGCAAAAATTCAGTTCTTTCTCAGGCTGCAAAGTTAATCTTCTTTAGAGCAAATGTTACCCCATAAACACCCTAGCACTAGGACTTAAATCAGTCTGACATTCCTTTCAAACTTAATCCTTCAGGGTTTAAATACTTGGGGATCAACGTAACACACACTCTACCGGCTCTTTATTCTGCTAATTTTGTTACTCTACTGGCCCATGTTAAGGCTGATTTACAGAAATGGAGTTCTCTCCCTCCTTCACTGATAGGTAAAATTAATGCAGTCAGGATGAACATTTTGCCCAGATTTCTCTTTTTATTCCAGTGCATTCTTTTTTTTTTTTTTTCCAAAAATCTTCTTTAAAACTTTAGACCAGATTATATCCTCTCTTCTGTGGAGTGGTAAAGCTCCCAAATTGAGTAAATCAGTATTACAAAAATTTTCAACAAATGGTGGTCTTGCCTTGCCCAATTTTATTTTATATTACTGGTCTGCACACATATGTAAATTGAATTACTGGCTTCATTCTCCAGATCTATTATGGTGTACACTTGAGATTCAATCCTGTTCTTCATCTTCACCCACCACCTTAATCACTTCTCCATTGCCCATTAACCTCTCCACTTTCACAAAGAACCCAATGGTATTGTCTACTCTGAGAATTTGGTTAAAGTTTAGACATCATTTCAAGTTTTTATCACCCTCTAGTATGATGCCCAGACTAAAAAATCATCTATTTTTACCCTCACTTACCAACTTCTCTTATCATCAATGGCATAATCATGGTATTAAAACCTTCAGAGATCTTTACAAGGGTGGTTTATTTGCCAGCTTCTCAGATTTAGCTTCCAATTTGGATTTACCTACATCCCACTTATTCCTCTATTTCCAGATTAGGCACTGTGCCTCAACTCTTTTTTCTTGCTATCTTCGTCTCCCGGCTAATTAACCTTGGGATGACCTTTTGACCCTTGAACTTAATCAAAAATAGCTTATTTCTAAAATATATGCTGCACTTATGGCATTTGATACTCGGTTGTCAAAAATAAAACTGCACAGGAGCAGGAGCTTGATACTGTTTTGACTGATCAGTGGTGGGACAAAGTCGTCCTTGGTATACGCTTAGTTCCGCCTTGTGCTCGGCTTCAGCTTATACAGTTTAAGATATTGAATAGAGTCCATCTCTCCAAATCTCGACAATCAAGAATTTTTCCTAATATAAGGGACCAATGTGACAGATATCAAGCCTCACCCTGTAATTTGAGTCACATGTTCTTTTTTTGTCCCAGACTGTATAAATATTGGAGTGACTTCTTTATGACTTTGTCCAAGGTTCTAGCAATTAAAGTTAAGACAGACCCTTTGATTGCCATATTTGGGGTCCCACATGCTCCAGTTTGATTAACATCATCCCAACTACAATTACTTGCCTTTACCTCCCTTCCAGCTAGACGTCGTATTCTACTCCTTTGGAAGTGGCCTAAACCTCCATCCAGCTCTTTGTGGCTTAAGGATGTTCTGTCCTTTCTTAAGGTAGAAAAGATAAATCTGACAGTAAAAGGCTCCTCAGCTAAGTCTTTTGAAAAATGGAACCCTTTCACCAATTACTGTTTACTCTTTAAAACCCCCATCTTTTGATTGAGCTCTTTTTTGCAAATATTTTTTCATTCACTATCAAATTCCCTCCCCCATCTTACCCCCCCACACACACACTTTTTTGTGACATTTCTTCTATTGGCACTGTTTACATATGGGTACATATATATGGGGTTCCAAGGTTGTCATAGCCAGGAGCGGCACTGGGGTTAAGCTCCCAGTGCTCATAAAATGCTCCTTATGGCGTGCGTCTCGAAAAGCCTCTGACAACTAAGTCCAACTCCTAGCCTGCCCGTGTGGTTTAGTCTCTGAGCCCGGCGGAACTGCTTTTACTAATAGGAGAAGGGGCGAGGGCGGATCTCTGGCGCCTTAAAACCAGATGCTTCGGGTAGATGGTGGCTCGTCAACCTGGGAAGGTAGCCCATCTAGGGGAAGGTAAACCCTGATTTCAAACCTCCGCTGCCTTGCAGCATACCCGGTCACGGGAAAGGCTTCGGGAGTCAACCCTGAGGAAAAATCCGGAGTCGGAGCCCCTAAGGCAGTTCTATGTTGTGCTCAACATCGTTCTGGCAGCTCCTGTAAAGGCGCTGGTGCCAAACTGTAGCAGCCCTGCTGTTCCTTTGGATTCATCAGTGACATGGAGAGGGGGGACATGCTGCATGGGCAACATCTTGCCCTCCATATCTTCCTGCCCAGGCTTGAATCCTACCAACGCCAAACGCTGGAAGGTAGAACACCGGATCACTGGAGAGGACACTCCAGCTTCGCCTTTGGCGTAGACAAAACACGGGGAATGACAGTTACCGGTTATAAGCCACCGCTCAATTGGCGTAGAGCGCGGCGCCAGGGGTTGTTCCCGACGGTGGGAGGGATCATCGGATCTCACTGGACAGCTACCGCCCGCCTCAAGCTGGGCAGCCCCCAGCCAATAAGGTGTTGTCCCGCCACAGCTTGCTTTCCTCATTGGGTGCATGGGGATGAGGAGAAGTCCGAACAGCAGGCTGAGAACCTTCGCGCCAGGCAAGACAATAAAACAAAAGAGACCAACTCTAAAACTGGGAACTTGGAACATCCGCACTATGATGACAGGACTCACTGCTAACCTCAAGGACATCAACGACACCAGGAAGACTGCCATCATCAATAATGAGCAGAAGAGACTGGGAGTGGATATCGCCACTCTCCAGGAAACACGGTTGGCTGACGCAGGCACACTGAGAGAGAAGGACTACACGTTCTACTGGCAGGGAAAGGGCAGTGATGAACACAGGGAACACGGAGTGGGCTTCGCAGTGAAGAACACCTTGCTGAAGATGGTGGAACCGGGCAGCACTGGCTCTGCACGACTCCTCACCCTCCGCCTGAACACCACTCAAGGCCCAGTCACCCTCGTCAGTGTGTATGCCCCAACACTGACAGCCACACCAGAGGCAAAAGACGAGTTCTACGAGAATCTCGCAACAACTGTCAGGATCATCTCCAACTCTGAACAACTCATTCTCCTTGGAGACTTCAATGCCAGAGTGGGTGCTGACCATGACTCCTGGCCATCCTGTCTTGGACCTTTTGGCGTGGGCAGAATGAACGACAATGGACAGCGGCTGCTCGAGTTCTGCACATATCACGATCTGTGCATCACAAACTCGTTATTCAAGACCAAGCGACATCCGCGCTCAAAGCACTGGCACCAGCTGGACTTGATCCTGACCAGGCGCACCTCACTGAAGAACGTGCTAATCACCCGTTCGTTCCAGAGTGCAGATTGCGACACAGAACATTCATTAGTGTGTTGGAAGGTCAAGCTGCAGCTGAAGAAATTCCATCGTGCTAGACAGCCTGGAAAGGCACGGATTGACACCAGCAAGATGGCTCAACCAGAACTTGTTGAGCAGTTTGCCTCCACCTTTGAGAAGGAACTTGGTGTACCACAAGAAGGAGAATCTGCAAAGCAGAAGTGGGAAGAGCTGCAAAACACCATCCACCGCACAGCCTTGGCTACCTTTGGGAGGAAGACCTCGAAGTCACAGGACTGGTTTGATGCCAAGTTGACCGAGATGACCCCCGTCATTGAAGCCAAGCGCTCAGCACTTGTTGAGTACAAGAAGTACCCAAAAGAGAAGAATCTCCAGATTCTCAGGGCTGCGAGAAGCAAAGTTCAGCAGACTGCTCGGCGCTGTGCCAACGAGTACTGGACTCAGCTCAGCCAAGACATTCAAACCGCTGCCATAACAGGGAACATCCGTGGTATGTACGATGGCATCAAGAAAGCACTTGGTCCGGCACAGAGCAAGACGGCCCCCCTCAAATCTTCCACTGGGGAGATGATCACAGAAAAGAACAAGCAGATGGAGAGATGGGTGGAACACTACTCCAACCTCTACTCCAGACAGAACACCGTGACACTGTCAGCCCTTGATGCCACCGACTGCCTGCCATCCATGGACGAACTTGACGCCGAGCCAACCATCGACAAACTCAGCAAGGCCATTGATAGCTTGGCCGCTGGCAAGGCACCCGGCAACGACGGCATACCCCCTGACCTGATCAAGCACTGCAAGACCGCCCTACTGTTGCCATTGCATGACGTCCTCTGCCAGTGTTGGAAGGAAGGTGCCGTACCACAGGACATGAGGGACGCCAAGATCATCACCCTCTACAAAAACAAAGGGGAGAGAAGCGACTGCAACAACTACAGGGGCATCTCCCTCCTCAGCGTTGTTGGCAAAGTCTACGCATGAGTTGTTCTCGTTCGCCTACAGAAGCTTGCCGAACATGTCTACCCCGAGTCTCAGTGTGGCTTCTGCGCTGAGCGATCGACCGTAGACATGATATTCTCCATCCGCCAACTCCAGGAGAAATGCAGAGAACAGAACATGCCCCTGTATGTCGCCTTCATTGACCTCACCAAAGCGTTCGATCTGGTCAGCAGAGAGGGCCTTTTCAAGATCCTCCCAAAGATAGGATGCCCACCAAAGTTGCAAAGCCTCATCGAATCGTTTCACACCAACATGCAGGGGATAGTGCAGCACGACGGTAACGTCTCAGAGCCATTCAACATATGCAGCGGAGTGAAACAGGGCTGTGTACTTGCGCCAACCCTCTTTGGGATTTTCTTTGCTATGCTCCTGAGGCATGCCTTCAGCACAGCAACAGAGGGAATCTACCTGCACACAAGATCTGACGGCAGGCTTTTCAACCTCGCCCGCCTGAAAGCCAGAACCAAAGTACGCGAGGCTCTAATCAGAGACACGCTGTTCGCAGACGACGCTACAGTCGCAACCCACACACAGTAGGAGCTTCAGACCCTGATGGGCCGCTTCTCCCAGGCATGCAAGGACTTCGGGCTTACCATCAGCCTGAAGAAGACTAACTTCTTGGCGCAAGGCACGGAAGCACCACCAACCATCACCATCGACGACTACGAGCTGGAGGTCGTGAATCAGTTCACGTACCTGGGGTCCACGATCAGCAGCAACCTCTCCCTTGATACAGATATCGACAAGAGGATTGGAAAATCAGCCTCCACACTTGCTCGCCCTACCACACGAGTGTGGGAGAATCCCAAACTCTCTGTCAAGACGAAGATGGCAGTATACAACGCCTGTGTCATCAGCACACTGCTCTATGGGAGTGAGACGTGGACAACATATGCCCGGCAGGAAAAGACACTGAACTCCTTCCACTTGCGCTGCATTCGCCGCATCCTGGACATATCCTGGCAGGACAAAGTGCCCAACACAGAAGTTCTGTCCCGCGCCAGCCTTCCCTCCATGTTCACTCTACTCAGGCAGCGCAGGCTCCGCTGGCTAGGCCACGTTCACCGTATGGAGGATGGCAGAATCCCCAAAGACGTCCTCTACGGAGAACTGGTGACTGGCAGGAGAGACATTGGCCGCCCACAGCTGCGCTTTAGAGACGTCTGCAAGAGAGACATGAAAGCCCTGGAGATCAACACAGAGCGCTGGGAGGACCTTGCAACGGACCGCTCCAAATGGAGAGGCACCCTGACCAGACAGCTCAAGGCGGGTGAAGAGAGACTGACTGCTGCAGCAGATGAAAAAAGGACCCGCAGGAAGAACCGCCACAGACCCAGCAGCACGGAGACCACCCACAAGTGCGACCTGTGTGACAGAGACTGCCATTCGCGCATCGGCCTGTTCAGCCACAGGCAGTGCTGTTCCAGCAGAGTAGACGTTTAGGATTCTCTTCCATGGTCATCATAGACCGACGGAGGCCGACAACATATATATGGTTATATAAAATAAGTAGGCTTCGATGTGCTTGTATATGAGTCCGTTTATTTATAACCAATTTTCTTTTTCCTTTTCTTGTATATTTTAGTTATTTCTTTATACAGAGACATTGTTCTGTTCTGATTGTAAAAACGAAAATATGAGAGTTTTGCTGCATACAACCATGTATCATTCCTTTAATCTCTCAATAAAAAAAATTATAAAAAAATTCACATTATCATTATGGGGTGTTGTGTGTAGAATTTTGAGAGAAAAAAAATGAATGCAATCCCTTTTGAAATAAGGCTGTAACATAACAAAATGTGGAAAAAGTGAAGCGCTGTGAATACTTTCCGGATGCACTGTGCTACTCTTCATTGCTACAGAAATTGCAGAAGGACAACAAAACTGAGAGGCGTGGCATGCTGACCAAAGGTGTCCACCTCCTGCAAAACAAAGCCCCGTTCACAACTCAAATTCAAAATGAGTGAATATTTGCAAAAAAAAAGTTTATCGGTTTGAACATTAAATATCTTTGTCATGTATTCAGTTGAATATAGGTTTTTAAAGCGGTTTTATCTAGCAGAGTTCAGTCAGTTTTAACCAATTTAAACAACAGTTTGTTTTCTGGTATGGTTCCTGCAAATTTTAAGCATGGAGTGGGGAAACCTTTGCTAAAGAAAGCTGTGTTGGCTAATTTTAGGCCTATGTCAAAGCTACCTTTTCTCTCAAAAACATTGGAGATATATTTTTTTTTTTTATCTTTAGTCAAAGGCTTTTCTGGATGAGAATGGTGTCCTGGAGGTGTTTCAGTCTGGATTTAAAACCCTCCATAGCACCGAGTCGGCTTTGTTAAGAGTCTTTAATGACATCCTCCTGGCAGTGGATTCTGGTGATTTTGTGATTCTTGTCCTGCTTGCCGACTTTGATACAGTGGACCATGTAGCCCATGTATTTTTGCCTACATATGCTTAAGCATAAAGGAGATTGCATGTGTGGATGGACCTCACGTCCTGAATGGAACAATATGTCTGGACCACCTGCAGTTAACAACAAGAGGACGGAGGTACGGGGATAAGAGACTGGAAGGACTTCCCGACCTCCTGGGGGACAGGTGGAGGACTGAGAGACCGAAGGGGGAGTTAATGTCAATAGGGGGTTTTGACAGGGATATGTGATTCTCCCTTTGTGTGACATGTATAAATGTGAAGGTCTGATGTAGCTCATCCTCTTTTGTTCTTGAGAGAAGGCTGGGGATGAAGTGCTTGAATAAAACCTGAATTAAAAGCCAATTCAGCTTTGTTATTTCATGCTCCCCACATTGGTGACCAGTGACGTGTGAGAATGCCTGGAAATGCTCTCCCCGATCAGGACTCATTGGAGTCTGCCCTAGCGAGCGCCATCGCTGTCAAACTGCCGGAATTCTGGCAGGACAACCCAGACTCGTGGTTCCTCCAGGCGGAGGCACAGTTCACGCTCGCAGGCGTAACGGCGGATGACACTAAGTTCTACCACGTCATCGCTAGACTCGACAACCGCACAGCTCGATGCGTGCAGAGCTTGGTACAGCAGCCACCCACCGAAGACAAATACGGCAGATTTAAGGCTGCCCTCACCAAGTGTTTCACGCCCTCAGCCGAAGAGAGGGCTAGGAGGCTCCTGGCTATGCTCAACCAAGGAGATCACAGGCCAGTCGCCCTGATGGAAGACATGCTGCAGCTGAGGGGGTCAGACGACGACGATTTCCTCTTTAAGTACATCTTCCTGACTAATCTCCCGACGCATATGAGAGGAACGCTGTCCAGCATGCGTTGTGACACCCAGCAGGATTTCCGTGACCTGGCCCAGGAGGCGCAGAGGCTCCTCAGCTCCTGCGGCGAGCAGACGACCGCGGCGGCGACCCGAGGCAGCGACGAGCCGGAGACAGCCGAGCCGAATCTACCAACCATGGCAGCGGCGCGGCCCCGACGCGGCAGAGGTGATGGCCCAGCGGCAGAGGCGCGGCCCCGACGCAGTGGAGGAGAGGATCTCTACTTTTATTATTGGCGGTTCGCAGAGAGGGCGCACAGGTGTGTGCCACCGTGCAACTTCAAGAAGTCGGGAAACGGCAGGACCGAGAATCGTTAGCAGCTTCAGCTCTCGGCGAAAGAAATAAGCTGCTATACATCACAGATACGAGCTCCGGGCGTCAGTTCCTTATAGACACCGGAGCCCAAGTGAGTTTCATCACCCCAACCTATGCTGATCCGGTGGCTGGCCCCCGTGGAAACGGGGCAACAGCGGTGAACGGCTTGAGCATCAACACCTACGAGGAAATGACTTTGTCTCTGTCCTTACACGGTCGCTCTTATGAATGGACTTTTGTCATAGCGGCGGTGAGTTTCAACATGTTAGGTGCTGATTTTTTGTGCTCACATGGTTTGTTAGTTGATCTTGCCAATAGGCGGCTGGTAAATGCACTCTCTTTTTACTCTATTCCCTGTGCAGCTCGAGTGTCCCCGCCACCGGTGCAGACCAACGTCGCCACAGCAGGTGGTAAGTTTAACACAATACTCACCCATTTTCCAGCACTCACGGTTCCCACATTCTCGGCAACAGTTGCGAAACACGGGGTGGAGCATTTTATCACTACAACTGGCCCCCCCGTCTTCGCGAAAGCTCGGCGCCTGGATGCTGCTAAACTCTCCATGGCGCGCGAGCAGTTTGCCAGCCTAGAGAGGCTGGCCATTATTCGCCGTTCGAAAAGCCCATGGGCTTCGCCGCTGCATATGGTCCCGAAAGCCGACGGCTCATGGAGACCTTGCGGCGATTACCGCAGGCTAAACAACGCCACGGCACACGATCGCTACCCCATCCCACACATCCAGGATTTTTCGGTGCACTTAGCGGGGGCGCGCATTTTTTCTAAAATAGACCTGGTTCGCGGCTACCATCAGGTTCCGGTCCGGCTGGAGGACATTCCTAAAACGGCGGTTATAACCCCTTTTGGACTTTTTGAGTTTTTGCGCATGCCATTTGGCTTGAAAGGCACCGCACAAACATTCCAACGCATGATGGATGCCGTGTTACGTGATCTTCCATTTGTGTTCGTTTACCTCGACGACATTTTGGTCACCAGTACCTCAGAGGAAGAACACGAAAAACACCTCACTGCGGTTTTTCGGAGGTTGGAAGAGCACGGCTTAATAATTAGTCCAGCCAAGTGCCAGTTTGGCGTCGCGCAGATTGATTTTTTGGGCCACCGCGTGTCCCCAGAAGGGGCAGTTCCGCTGCCGGATAAGGTGCGCGTAGTAGCAGATTTTCCCCGACCACAAACGGACAAATCATTACAGGAATTTTTAGGAATGGTGAATTTTTATAACCGTTTCCTACCCCACGCAGCGCAGCTCATGCAGCCATTATACGCCTTGCTCAGAAAGAAAAAACCCTCCAATACAATCGAGTGGTCCCCGGAGCGGGAGCGCGCGTTCACGGAGGTAAAAAACGCCTTGGCTGAAACCACGTTTCTAGCTCATCCGGACCCATTGGCCCGCATCACGCTAACTACCGACGCATCAGATTTGGCCATAGGGGCAGTTATAGTTCAGCACGTTGCCGGTGTTTGGCAGCCGCTAGCTTTCTTCAGCAAATCCTTGAGCGAAGCTGAGCGGAAATACAGCACGTTTGACAGGGAGCTGTTAGCGCTCCATTTGGCCATCCGCCATTTCCAGTTCTGGCTGGAAGGTCGGCGTTTCACCGCTTTTGTTGACCATAAGCCGCTCACTTTCGCAATGTCCAAAATTTCAGATCCGTGGTCGAGCCGGCAGCAGAGGCAGCTGGCCGCAATTTCGGAATTTACCACTGATATTCAGCACGTAGCGGGTAAACTCAACATAGTAGCAGACTGCCTCTCTTGCGCGGCCACAGCACCGGCGCGCGCAGAGGCAGATTATACTGCAGCAGCCGCGAAGCAAACTAGCAGTGCGGAAGTGCACACGGCCCCAGTTCACGTGGGGATAGATTACGCAGCCATGGCAGCGGAGCAGGGCAGAGATGTGGACGTCCGCGCGCTCCAGTCTGGAACAACAGGGTTAAGGCTGGAGAGCAGGTGTTTGCAAACCGATATGCCCCCCCCTAATCTGCGATGTGTCAACCGGGCGGCCACGCCCGGTAGTCCCGGCCGCGTGGCGCCGCCGCGTTTTTGACTCGATTCACTCCCTGGCACACCCAGGGGTGCGCGCTTCTGTGAAAATGGTAGCGGAGAAGTTTGTTTGGCCGAGCCTCCGCAAGCACGTGAAAGAGTGGGCGAGGACCTGCATGGCTTGTCAGCAGGCCAAAATTCATAAGCACACAAGAGCCCCTTTAGAACCGTTCCACATTCCGGCCTAAAGATTCGATCACGTGCACGTTGACCTCGTGGGCTCCCTACCGTCATTGCAGGGGTTCACACATCTTTTGACAATGGTGGACCGAACCACACGCTGGCCGGAAGTGGTCCCACTGCCGCAGAAGTGGCTCGCGTTTTTTTGACGGCCTGGGTAGCGCGTTTCGGGGTCCCGTCGGATATTACGTCCGACAGAGGGCCTCAATTCGTCTCTGAGCTGTGGTCAGCAATGGCCAGCAGCTTAGGAGCGAAAATTCACCGCACTACCGCTTATCACCCTCAGGCTAACGGTTTGTGCGAGCGTTTTCATAGGTCTTTGAAGGCAGCCCTCAGAGCGTCACTTACGGATGCAGATTGGGTAAACAAACTACCATGGGTTTTATTAGGGTTGTGTTCTGCGCCTAAGGAGGATTTAAATGCCTCCCCAGCGGAGTTAGTTTTTGCTCAACCTCTCAGGCTGCCCGGTGAGTTTCTACCAGAGCATCCGGAACCGGGACGCCTCCTGGCTCTTGGACCACCGATCGGCACGGGAGCGGACATGCTCCCGGGCCCCGTTCATCACACTTTTCCACACGTTTTCGTTCCCAAAGTTTTAAAAAATGCTGAGTTCGTTTTTGTCAGGCACGAGGCTCTAAGACCGGCCCTCCGACCGCCATATGATGGGCCATATAGGGTGCTGGAGACTGGTGATAAGCATTTTGTGCTAGATTTGGGAGACAGAAAGGAAACAGTCAGTATTGAGAAGGCTGGGGATGAAGTGCTTGAATAAAACCTGAATTAAAAGCCAATTCAGCTTCGTTATTTCACGCTCCCCACAGACCATAACATTTTAATATCCCATCTACAGCACCTAGTGGGGATTTCTGGTACTGTATTGAATGGTTCAGATCCTGTTCGGCAGATAGAGCCATGCCTATAAGGCTGGCTGGTTTTGAATCTTCTTCAGCTTCCCTGTCATGTGGAATCCCACAGGGCTCAATTTTAGGGCCCTTGCTTTTCTCCCTGTACTTACTTCCGCTAGGTTCTATCCTTAGAAAGTATGGTATCTTCTTCCACTGTTACGCTGATGACAGTCAGATTTATGTACCATTAAAGCAAAAGGAGGGTTTCTCAATTAAACCACTTCTTGCATGTCTTGATGACATTAAAGCTTGAATGGCTCTAAACTTTTTCAATTTTAGTGAAAGGAAAACTGAATCAGAATCAGAATCAGAATCAGAATCAGAATCAGGTTTATTGCCATTGTTCATGTAGTACACAAACTAGGAATTTGTCTCGGTACAATGCTGCAACATTAAACATGATAAGATAAGAGAAATAAACTATACATGTAATAAAGTGTAGGATAAGATTAAGTGATACTGGTCAACAGTTAAAATATATATTAGCCAGCAGCAGATACTGTGGAGAACTATATAGTGCAGTCGGTAATGCAGGAAGAAAACAGTGATGATTGACATGAGTCTGGTTGAGCTGCTGTACATGGTGCACGAGAGTCACTTAGTGTTCAGCAGTCTAATGGCAGAGGGGAAGAAGCTGTTCATGTGACGGGAGGTTTTAGTCTGGATGGACCGAAGTCTTCTACCAGAGGGGAGGGGGGCAAACAGTACGTGACCAGGGTGTGAGGGATCGGCTATGATCCGGCCAGCACGCCTCCGGGTCCTGGAGATGTACAGATCCTGGAGAGATGGGAGCTTGCAGCCGATCACCTTCTCAGCAGTGCGCACGACGCGCTGCAGCCTTAGTCTGTCCCTGGCAGTGGCTCCTGCGTACCACACGGTTATGGAGGTGGTGAGGATGGACTCGATGATGGCTGTGTAGAACTGCACTAACATCTTGGTGGGTAGCTTGAGCTTCCTCAGCTGCCGCAGGAAGAACATCCTCTGCTGGGCTTTTTTGATGAGTGAGCTGATGGTCAGCTCCCATTTGAGGTCCCTGGTGATGGTAGTGCCTAGGAAGCGGAAGGAATCAGCAGTGGTGATGAGAGAGCCTGAGAGGGTGAGGGGGGGCAGAGGAGTAGTGACTTTCCTGAAGTCTACAATCATCTCCACTGTCTTCAGAGCGTTCAGCTGCAGGCTGTTATTGCTGCACCAGGACGCCAGCTGGGCCACCTCTCTCCTGTAGGCGGACTCGTCGCCGTTGGAGATGAGCCCGATGAGGGTGGTGTCGTCCGCAAACTTGATCAACTTGACAGACTGGTGGCTGGAGGTGCAGGAGTTGGTGTAAAGGGAGAAGAGTAGGGGGGAAAGTACACAGCCCTGGGGTGATCCGGTGCTGATGCTAGTATAGTCTGAGACAGTCTTTCCCAGCCGCACATGCTGCCTCCGGTCCGTCAGGAAGTCGATGATCCACCTGCAGAGGGAGTCAGGCACGTTGAGCAGGGACAGCTTGTCCCGGAGCAGAGCGGGGCGGATGGTGTTGAATGCGGAGCTGAAGTCCACAAACAGGATCCTGGCGTAGGTTCCCGGGGAGTCCAGGTGCTGCAGGATGGAGTGGAGGGCCAGGTTGACTGCATTGTCTACAGACCTGTTGGCTCGGTAGGCAAACTGCAGCGGGTCCAGGAGAGGGGTGGTGATGGACTTGAGGTGGGACAGGACCAGGCGCTCAAAGGACTTCATGACTACAGAGGTGAGCGCTACAGGTCTGTAGTCATTAAGTCCAGTGATCCGTGGCTTCTTGGGGACAGGGATGATGGTGGAGGATTTGAGGCAGGATGGCACGTGGCATAACTTAAGGGAGGTGTTAAAAATGTCTGTGAATACAGGAGCCAGCTGTTTCGCACAGAGTCTCAGGGTGGAGGGAGACACGCCGTCTGGGCCGGGGGCCTTGCGCGGGTTCAGTCTGGAGAACTGTTTGAGCACATCCTGCTCACTGATGATAAGGGGAGGGGGGGAGGAGGGGGGGTGCCTTAAATGAAGTAGGGAATGTGGAGGCTGTGGAGCTGGAGGGAGGGGGGGAGTTGGACACAGATGACGAGGTGTCAAAACGGGCATAGTGTTGGGACAGTCTCTGACAAAGGGCTTTGTCATCCTGACCTTTAGGAGCCTTAGGTCGATAGTTGGTGATTTGCCTCAGTCCTCTCCACACGGAAGCCGAATCATTAGCAGTGAACTGCTGCTGGAGTCTCTCTGAGTATAGAGATTTAGCCCTCTTCAGCTCTCTGTTAAACCGGTATTTAACCTCCCTGTAGCAGTCCCTGTCTCCACTTTTCAGCGCTGCTTCCTTCTCCTTCCTGATCTGTCTGAGCTTAGCTGTGAACCAGGGTTTGTCATTAGAGTAACTCACCCTGGTGCGTGATGGAAGAATGTTCTCTTCACAAAAGTGGATATATGAGTTCACAGTGTCCGTGTACTCATCCAGATCATGCGTGGCTCCTTTAAGCATGCCCCAGTCAGATATTTCCATGCACGTTTCCAGCTTCTCCTCAGCATCACTGGTCCGTATCTTCGTAGTGCTCACAACAGGTTTAGTGAGCTTCAATCTCTGTCTGTATGTGGGAATGAGGTGAACCATCACGTGATCAGATAATCCCAGCGCAGCTCGAGGGACAGCGCGATATGCGTCTTTCACTGTGGTGTAACAGTGATCCAGTGTGTTTAATCCTCTGGTGGGGCATTTAATAAACTGTTTGTAGCGGGGGAGATCGTGATGGTGTTTGGACCCAGTGGCTCCTGTGAGCCCCCCCCCCCCATTGACTTGGGCCCCTTGGCATGGTTTGTTAAGCCAACTGTTACTAATCTGGGTTTTAAGATGGGCAGTGATTTTAGATTAAATTGTCAAATTGGTGCAGTAGTCAAATCCAGCTTTTTTTCATTTGAGGCACCTGGCAAAGGTTAAACCCATTCTTTTAAGGCAGCACTTTGAAACAGTAATCCATGCCTTCATCACATCTTGACTGGTTAATTGTAAGGCACTTTATTTTGGAGTTAGCCAGTCTTCCCTCTCATGTCTCCAGTTGGTTCAAAATGCCGCTGCACATCTTTTAACTGGAACACGTATGAGGGACCATATCACACCAATTTTAGCTTGCCTCCACTGGCTGCCTGTATACTTTAGGGTTCATTGATTGATAGATAGACACTACTTGGCAGCAGTGGTGACTCTCCTACAATCTTTTGTGTGTGCCAACATCCAGGCTACTCTGCCTAGATTGCTACCCTTGTGATCTGGAGCCCCAGAAAAGCGGTAATGGATGGATGGATGGATGGATGGATGGCAAATGTTGCTAATTTTAACAGCATAGCTATCTATGCCACCAAAGAAGGAGGAAATGGAAGAGATCAAAAAATCTCTGAACTTCGTGTCAGAAGAACTGGCCAAATTGGTTAGCCAGCAGGCCAAAATAATAGGCCTAATGGAAGATGTACGAGCCCTACAATTAACAATTCAAGAAAAAGACAAAAAAATTAAGGGCCTGGAGCAACGCGTCAAGGATCTTGAACAAGGTTCTCGTATGGATGACCTAGTTATAAGTGGACTAGACATCAAATATCAGTCATACGCCCATGCCACAACAGGACTGAGAGGTGAGGATGCTCCCATGAGCGAATCAGTCTCCCTAGAAAACCAGGTGCTTCAGTTCCTTGATAGTAGAGATATTAAGGTAGAAGCTAATGCAATTTCAGCCTGTTATGCTTTACCGAAGAAAGATAACAAAACAAAGAAATCAATTGTGATGCACTTTGTGAACAGAAGGGTAAAGAATGACATACTGAGGCAGGCCAGAAAGCTACGGGGAACACAAGTTTACCTAAATGAACACCTGACAAAAACAAACGCTGAAATCGCACGGCAAGCACAGATGCTGAAAAGACAAAATAAGATACAGGCAACCTGGACAAGAAATTGTAGAATTTGGATTAAACTAAATGGAACACCTGAGCAAGCAAAGAGTATAATGATCAGAGATGAGAGAGAGAGAGATGAGATGAGCCTTTATTAGTCCCACAATGGGGAAATTCCAGGATTGCAACAGCACAGGGATAGCAACACTCAGAGCAATAATTTAGAAGATAAGAAATTAAGAGCAGTGAATATACATATGTACACATAAATATATAAATATATATACACAGTGCGGAGCATTGTAGCTAGATGGACTAAACAGCATAACCGTCTATCTAGTTACCCTTCATGGTATGAGTATGTACCCATACATATTGTCACCCTCCATAGCGACTGATATTGTCCTAGTTGTATACTGGAGGGGACCATTTTTGTAAGCCTGTTGCATCTTTTAAGATAAGATAAGATAAGATAAGCCTTTATTAGTCCCACAACGGGGAAATTCCAGGATTGCAACAGCACAGGGATAGCAACACTCAGAGCAACAATCAGAAGGCAAGAAAAAAAACAAGCAAGCAAGAGCAGCTAATAAACATATGTACGTATTACTATAAAATATATATATATACACACACACACAGACACACAGTGCAGAGCATTGTAGCTGGATGGAATAAATATATGAATATATGAACACACAGTGCAGAGCATTGTAGCTAGATGGAATAAATATGTAAATATATAAACACCCACAGTACGGAGCATTGCCGCTAGGTGGAATAAATATGCAAGTATATAAACACACACAGTGCGGAGCAATGTAGCTAGATGGAATAATATGTAGATATATAAATATATAAACACCCACAGTACGGAGCATTGTAGCTAGATGGAATAAATATGCAAATATATAAACACACACAGTGCAGAGCATTGTTGCTAGATGGAATGAAACAGCATAACCGTCTACTTAGTTATCCTACATGGTATGATTATGTGCCCATACATATTCTCACCCTCCATAGCGACCGGTATGTTCCTAGTTGTATGCCGGAGAGGACCATTGTGTAAGTCTATTGCATCTTTTGCATTCAAAAAACTATTAGTTTGTTACGTCTTTTTGCTATCTCTGCGAGCAGCCCTGCTTAGGTTGTACAGTCTGACAGCCGTTGGTAGGAAGGACCTACGAAACCTCTCGGTTGTGCACCTGGGATGATGTAGTCTGCTGCTAAATGAGCTCCTCAGTGCATTCAGTATGTCCTGCATAGGGTGGAACTCGGACTCCAGCAGAGATGACAGTTTAGCCACCGTCCTTCTCTCTCCTATCTCCTCCATCGGATCAAGGCGCTGCCCCAGGACAGAGCTAGCTTTCTTAATCAGTTTGTTCAGTCTCTTCCTATCGGCTGCAGTAATGCCACTGCCCCAGCAGACCACTCCAAAAGTGATGGCTGATGCCACCACCGTGTCATAGAATGACTTCAGCAGCGCCCCTTGTACACCAAAAGACCTGAGTCTCCTCAGCAGGAACAGCCTGCGCTGTCCCTTCTTGTAGAGTGCATCAGTATTGTGTGACCAGTCTAGTTTATTGTTCAGATGAATACCCAGGTACTTATAGGATGTCACCATCTCGATGTCTGTTCCCTGTATATTTACTGGTACTGTGAGGGGCTGCCCATGCCTGCGGCAGTCCACCACCAGCTCCTTAGTTTTCCTCGCGTTGATCTGGAGGCAGTTCCGATGGCACCAGTCCACGAAGTCCTGGATAAGCCCTCTGTACTCAGCTTCATCTCCATTGGAGATGAGGCCAACGATCGCAGAGTCATCAGAGAACTTCTGTAGATGGCAGTGTGTTGTGTTGTGTGAGAAGTCCGCAGTATAAAGAGTGAACAGGAAGGGAGCCAGCACCGTTCCCTGGGGGGCCCCCGTGCTACTGATGATGCTACTGACTTAGATAAATACAGATGAACACTGATTAAGAAAATTGTGAGTCAGTGATAATCCATATTCACACACACGGTAAGAATAGTTCTTTTGATACACCATGCCAAAGTACTTTAAAAAAAATAAGCAAAACAAACAAAAACGTATGACTGACTTGAGTAGACATCAATTATCCCCAGTTGGAGGAAGTCATTTGACACAGAGTAAGGATACTCAAACTCTGAAAATATGCCATTATGCTGAACATAAACTACAAGAGATGGAGAATGATATTGATCCTGATAACCACTTTTTCAATAATATTCATAACCATTGTGAATATTACAATGAAAAGCAATTCAAAAGTCAAGTGCAACTAGATGGTAAACTATCAATAATACACTTCAACAGCAGAAGTCTTAACAAAAACTTTCCACAGATTCAGGACTATTTAAAACAGCTAGACAGAAAATTTACAGCTATTGCAGTCTCTGAAACCTGGCTTAATGAAGAGCAGGCTCCCCTGATGGCAATAGAGTGATATCAGATGTTTCATATTAACAGATCTCAAAAAAAGGATGGTGGTGTTTTACTATATATTGATGACCTGTATAGGTGTAAGCTTGTAAATGGAATGTCCTTTGCACTACCAGGGATCTTGGTATGTGTTACTGTTGAGATTGACCAAGATAAAACAAAAAATCTAATTATAAGTTGTATATATGGAACGCCAGGAACTTGCATTGAGACATTCAGAGATAAATTAGTCGAGCTGTACAATAATATTACTAGTAAGAAAATGGTAGCAATTTGTGGAGATTTCAATATTGATTTACTGAATCCACATCAACAAAATGTAGTTACAGAGTTCATGAACTCTATGTACAGCATGAGTCTATATCCCACAATAACACATCCCAGTAGAATCACAGTTCACACTGCTACACTTATTGACAACCTGTTTGTTAATATTATTGATAAGAAAATAGAAAGTGGATTATTGATAAATGATATAAGTGACCACTTGCCAACCTTTGCACTTATCCATGCCCACACGGGGGCCAATACAGAAAAAAATTTCAAAATTGTTCAGATATAAATCTCCAAATGCAATCAGTTCTTTTAAAGAGGACTTGCTGAAGCAAGACTGGACAGAAGTCTATGTATCAGATGTAAATGAAGCCTATGACACATTTATAAGCATTGTAACCACTCTTTATGAAAAAAAACTGTCCATTAGTCAAAAAAAAAGCTTAAACATAAATTTGCCAATAAGCCATGGTTAACCAAAGGACTACAAAAGGCGTGTAAAAAGAAAAATTTATTATATAAAGCTTTCCTAAAGAAAAGGACAAAAGAAGCAGAGCAGCGGTATAAAACATACAAAAATAAGTTAACATATATAATAAGATGTAGTAAAAGAGACTATTGGGAACCCAGGGAACGGTGCTGGCTCCCTTCCTGTTCACTCTTTATACTGCGGACTTCTCACACAACACAACACACTGCCATCTACAGAAGTTCTCTGATGACTCTGCGATCGTTGGCCTCATCTCCAATGGAGATGAAGCTGAGTACAGAGGGCTTATCCAGGACTTCGTGGACTGGTGCCATCGGAACTGCCTCCAGATCAACGCGAGGAAAACTAAGGAGCTGGTGGTGGACTGCCGCAGGCATGGGCAGCCCCTCACAGTACCAGTAAATATACAGGGAACAGACATCGAGATGGTGACATCCTATAAGTACCTGGGTATTCATCTGAACAATAAACTAGACTGGTCACACAATACTGATGCACTCTACAAGAAGGGACAGCGCAGGCTGTTCCTGCTGAGGAGACTCAGGTCTTTTGGTGTACAAGGGGCGCTGCTGAAGTCATTCTATGACACGGTGGTGGCATCAGCCATCACTTTTGGAGTGGTCTGCTGGGGCAGTGGCATTACTGCAGCCGATAGGAAGAGACTGAACAAACTGATTAAGAAAGCTAGCTCTGTCCTGGGGCAGCGCCTTGATCCGATGGAGGAGATAGGAGAGAGAAGGACGGTGGCTAAACTGTCATCTCTGCTGGAGTCCGAGTTCCACCCTATGCAGGACATACTGAATGCACTGAGGAGCTCATTTAGCAGCAGACTACATCATCCCAGGTGCACAACCGAGAGGTTTCGTAGGTCCTTCCTACCAACGGCTGTCAGACTGTACAACCTAAGCAGGGCTGCTCGCAGAGATAGCAAAAGACGTAACAAACAAACAAACTAATAGTTTTTTGAATGCAAAAGATGCAATAGACTTACACAATGGTCCCCTCCGGCATACAACTAGGAACATACCGGTCGCTATGGAGGGTGAGAATATGTATGGGCACATAATCATACCATGTAGGATAACTAAGTAGACGGTTATGCTGTTTCATTCCATCTAGCAACAATGCTCTGCACTGTGTGTGTTTATATATTTGCATATTTATTCCATCTAGCTACAATGCTCAGCACTGGGTGTGTTTATATATTTATATATCTACATATTATTCCATCTAGCTACATTGCTCCGCACTGTGTGTGTTTATATACTTGCATATTTATTCCACCTAGCTGCAATGCTCCGTACTGTGGGTGTTTATATATTTACATATTTATTCCATCTAGCTACAATGCTCTGCACTGTGTTCATATATTCATATATTTATTCCATCCAGCTACAATGCTCTGCACTGTGTGTCTGTGTGTGTGTGTATATATATATATTTTATAGTAATACGTACATATGTTTATTAGCTGCTCTTGCTTGCTTGTTTTTTTTCTTGCCTTCTGATTGTTGCTCTGAGTGTTGCTATCCCTGTGCTGTTGCAATCCTGGAATTTCCCCGTTGTGGGACTAATAAAGGCTTATCTTATCTTATCTTATCTTATCTTATCTTATTACAGTAAAGAACTGGAGAAAAACAAAGACAATATTAAAAATACATGGACAATACTTAACAGTATCCTTGGAAATAAAAGCAGAAATACAAGCAACCCAACCAATATTCCAAAAAATAATAAAACGACTCTGAGTGTGAATGTAGCCTCACCTGCAGATGAATTTAATAACTTTTTTGTTAACATTGGTCCTAATTTGGCTCGAGAAATACCCACTACGGTGCCTACAGGTGATACAATATGCAATAACACTGCTATAAAAGACTCCATTTTCATAAAGAACACAGACGAAAGAGAGGTCATTGAAATTGTTAAATCATTTAAAAGTAAAACATCTACGGACTGTGATGGTATTGACGTGCTCTTAGTCAAAACTATTATTGAATGCTTAGTAAAAGCACTGACGTATATCTGTAACCTGTTTCTCCAAACAGGTATATTTCCCAATGCAATGAAAATAGCTAAAGTAATTCCGATATACAAGACGGGTGAAAGAGGGGAATTCTCAAACTATAGACCAATTTCACTATTACCGCAATTTTCCAAGATACTTGAAAAAATATTCTATGAGAGAACTGACAACTTCATACTGAAGAATAATTTATTGTGTGAGCAGCAATATGGGTTCGGACACAAGAGGACAACTGCATATGCTCTAATGGAATTTATAGAAAAAATATCAACAGCCATTGAAAATAAAGAGTACTCAGTTGGAGTATTCCTGGATCTTAAAAAAGCATTTGATACAGTGGATCATAATTTATTATTAAAGAAACTACAAAATTGTGGTATTAGAGGGGTAGCACTGTCCTGGTTAAGTAGTTACTTAAAGAATAGATATCAGTATGTATGTGTTAGTAACAAAAACTCACAGTTACTGAAGGTTACTTGTGGAGTCCCACAGGGTTCAGTTTTGGGGCCATTATTATTCAATATGTATATAAATGACATATGTAAAGTCCCAGAAAAAATGGACTTAATATTGTTTGCCGATGACACTAATCTATTATGCAGTGGAAACAATTTGGAACAACTTCTGGATACACTCGGAAAGGAATTAGGAAAGCTTAAACTGTGGTTTGATTCAAACAAATTAACGCTCAATTTAAGTAAGACAAAACTTATAGTCTTTAACAACCATCACAACAACTCAGTACCTAAACTCAGTGTAAATGGTGTATAGAGATTGAAAGGGTATCTGAAACTAAATTTCTTGGAGTAATAATTGATAATAAACTGTGTTGGAAGTCACATATTAATTATATTAAAGGTAAAGTATCCAAATCAATTGCAATATTACACAGAGTGAAATATTTGCTGAATCAACCCACACTATACACCTTGTATCATTCATTAATACTCCCATACATGACATATTGTAATGAAGTATGGGGAAATACATATAAAACAAACATATATCCAGTCTTTATGCTTCAAAAGAGAGCTATTAGAATAATAAACAAAGCAGCTTACAGGGAACCAACAAACCCACTTTTTCTTAAACTAAAAGCTCTCAAGCTGAAAGATCTGGTTGACTTTAAAACTGCAATAATAATGTTTAAAGTGAAGAATTTATCACTGCCCGCAAATATCCAAAAGTTGTTCCAAATAAGGGAGAAACGATATCACTTCAGAGGAACATGTATATTTCAAAAACCTTCAGTGAGAACTACCACCAAGCAACACTGTGTTTCAGTGCAAGGAGTCAGATTATGGAACGATTTTGGACCTGAATTAAAATCATGTACAACGCTTGGACAATTTAAACAAAAACTAAAGGAAGAAATACTCCAAACATATATACAAGATGACATGTAAAATCACATAAGGATTGTCATATCCAGCCTGTGTTGTGTTGTTGCCTAGTTTTTTTTTTGTTTTTTTGTTTTTTTTGTTTTTTTTGTTTTTTTCTTTTGTCACATTTTGTCTTAGCTTTGTTCTGAATTGTAATCGCTCTTGTTTTGTTTTTCTTTTGAATTCTTGGATGGAATATGGGTGGGCAATGTAAGCTGCGGCTTCAGCCATCACCCATTTCAGATAACTTATGTTGAACTGTATAATCAGAGGAGTTACTGTCTAATTTGACCTTGTTGGATTTTATTTCCCCCTTTTGCTATACTATTCAGTTCCTTTTAACCTGTACTATCCGAAATAAAGATTCATTCATTCATTCATTCATTCATTCATCTGGCCATTTAAAGAAACTTCACAAGCTGATGAAGACATCATGCTCTAAATTCAAAGACAAGACAATGTCCGATGATAGGTGTTTAACAAGGACCATAAAGTGGACAGGTATGAATTACAGATAAAAGTTAGCATAGTAGATTGCCGTAAGTGTAATGTGTCGAAATGGCAGTTGACATTCAGATTTTTCTGTCATTGCTAGTAAAATCAGTCAGTAACTGGGAATATTCAGTTAAAGCCACCTCTAGTGCCGTCCTTGGGTTCCAATTCAGTTGACGTCACCTTGAGCACCTCGAAACAATTACACTCACTGGACACTTTATTAGATGCAATTGTCCGTCAGCTCATTATGCAAATATCTAATCACCTAGTCACTCTGTAGCAAGTCAATGCTTTTACCCAAGCAGGTTTGGTCAAGAAGACTTCCTGGGGTTCAATATGAGCATTAAAATTGGGAGGAAAGGTTATTTTAGTGACTTTGAACATGGTATGGTTCATGCTAGTTTAAATATTGTAGAAACTGTTGATCTACTGGGATTTCCATGCACAAACATCTGTGGGGTTTACAAAGAATGGTCTGAAAAGGAGAAAATATTGAATGTACAGGCTCAGATGTCTTCTTCATACCATAGGAGAATGGCCAGACTATCATTAAGGTGACAGTAACTCAAATAACCACTCATTACAGAAGAGCATCTTTGAAGGCACAACATGCTGACCCTTGAAGTATATAGGCTTGCAGCAGAAGACCTCAACTGGTACCAATCTATTGCCTGGTCTCAGTTTTAATTTTTGGCTCCAACATTTGGATGCTTTATGACCCATTTTCTGGGCCAAGGCCAGAATTGTCTATTTCAGTCTGGGATCACCAAGTCCACTTCAACCTCACGTCAAGGTGGACGAACCTATAATCATTTTCACCCACAGGCAAGGTAGACTAACACCTACACAGTCTCTTTTGCAAATAGCAAGGCAGACATACACCTATATCCCAGGCTGGGATTTGAACCCATGACACTGTGTGCTCAAAACCTCTCACTCTTCCACTGAGCCAGAGGAATTCCTCTCTAGCACTTGGCTAGTCATGAAGGTGTACTTTAAGGTGTCAGGAACTGCACCAATGACTAATTCCCTGTGGAGGGGGCCGTAACAGCATGGTAGGTCAGAAATTTGTGCAAACATGACAGAATAAATGCATGCATGGAGCATCATGGATGTGGAGGCAACACACCTGCAGCAACTGTGCGATCGTAGCTTAACTACTGTATATATACCAGTATCCCTGAATGTTTCCAGCAGCACCATGTTGAATCTATGCCATGAAGAATTAAGGCACTCCGAAAAGATGACTTCTGAAACATCATGTTATTACTCTGTTGTTGCTCTTATTCAAAATGGATGGAAAGTTTCTGATAGGTTTTGTAGAAGAGACCCAAATGCAGACACTGTGAAGAGACCACTTTATAAGGTTTGAAAAAAGTTTTATTGATAATGAAATGTGCATAGGCTCCAGCCCCCCCGCGACCCAAAAAAGATTAAGTGGAAGAAGATGAATGAATGAATGAATGAATGAATGAATGAAATGTGCGTGAATGATGAGAATCTGGAGGTGGAGAGGGTGCCCCAGGCCCGAGAACTTATGAGGTTAGGATACTGACTGACTTACATGTGTGAAGGGTGATGGATTTAAAGGTTGTGGTTCCGCCAGGTAGGAATCCAAGTCCGCCAGGGAAAACAGTGAGTATAGTATCCTAGGAGATGGAGTCAGAAGAGGTGAGTTTGAGAATTGTAATTCTTAAGGTTTCCAGCTTTGGAAGAAGGATGAGGAGGAAGGCACAAGCACTTCAGGTGTTCACACGGGAGCAGAGAGTGCATCACATTACTGGCATGAGAGTTTAACATTCCAGTACTGATAAAGGGGAACCGCCCCCCTTATATAGGCTGCAGCTGATGGGAGACAGGTGGTGAGTTAGAGCAGCTGGATGCAATTAGGTAATCAGCAGAGACTGACAATATCAACAACAACAACAACAACAAAAACGGCAACTTTGCCACTTTAATGGAGTGTATGTGTGTGACAGTGACCTTTGTGTGGTTGGGTGACTCGCTGAAATGGCCAGCGTAAGGCACAGCAGAAGTGAAGCCCTGCTGCTCAGCTTTAGGTAGGGAATCCTGTGTGATCCTGCTATGACCGAGAATGCTGGTGAACAATACTCATGTTGCTGAAGAGGAAATGGCAAAATGCTTTTAGAAGCCTTGCAGGAAGTCTTGACAGCACACTGTGCTGGCAAAGTACAAAGGAAATGTGGGAAGTGAAGCAGGTGACTGTATGATACATTATTTATCAGTGTCTCTCAGCCATAGAAAGGAGCTATTATCTTCCTTAAACAGTGCAGGACAAACAGGACAGCAGCATGCCAAACACAGTTTCTACCTTGTTCAAACCGCTGACTGGAATTAGAAATGAATGCTGAGTGGTTTTTTACATTTTATTTGATCTTAAAGTTATTATAGTGTCATGTACTTCAAAGTTTTCTGCTTTTTGGTTTTCCCGTCATTGTGGAGCGTGTCCATGATTGTCTTATGGACAACTATCAATTCAGTTGTCTTGCCCATTATTGTGGATGTGTGGACTGTACTGGCCAGGGAGATATGTGGCATTTACTATGTTTGAACAGTAATTTACTCAAACTCAAAATTAAATGTTCTTTTTCATATTCTCTTCATACAATCATATTACAAAAACAATAAAGTTGTGGGGGGGGGCAGAAACAGAAAAGGAAAGAAAACCCATTCCCCTCCCCATATTAAACATCCCAGCTGTCACGCACATCTTTTGCATAGTGTTATAGAAAAAACACAATTATAAGTAATTATAAATTCAACCATAAACAATAGGCAGCACGGTGGTGCAGTGGTTAGCACAGTGGCAGCACAGTAAGAAGGTCATGGGATCGATTCCACCCTTGACCATCGTGGGTTTGATCCCACCCCCAGACCATCGGTGACCCTTCTGTGTGGAGTTTGCATGTTCTCCCCGTGTTTGCGTGGGTTTACTCCGGGTACTCCGGTTTCCTCCCACAAGCCAAATACATGTAGGTTAGGTTAATTGGCATCAACTGGGGATTCTAAATTGTCCTTAGGTGTGGATGTGAGAGCGAATGGTTGTCTCTCTCTGTGTTGGCCCTGCGATGGACTAGCGATCTGTCCAGGGTGTACCCTGCCTCTCGCCCAAAGATGCTGGGATAGGCTCCAGCCCCTCCGCGACCCGAAAGGATTAAGCGGCAGAAGATGGATGGATGGAACCATAAACAATATATTAAGGTCTGAATAGTCGTATTGTTAACATAGGCAGATATCTTCTTTGCTGCTGTCTGTTGGGGTAGCAGTATTGTCATGAGCGGCCTACAGGGGCGGAATGGAGACAAAAATGCTGGACTGTGAGTTGCAAGGGTTTAATCCAAAAAAACACAAAAATATAACGAGGCAGGATACAAGAAGTTAGAATAGCTCAAATGGCTAAGACGCGGGACACACGTCAGGAGACAAGGTGGGTTAAGCGTGAGACACACACTAGGTAACAAAGAGGAATCAGCGTGGGATACACACCAGGTTGACAAAGTAGAATGTTGTGCCGAACTGTGGGATGGTGTCCCTTAAATAGGGCAAGGAGAAATTAACAAATTAAGAACAGATGTGGATAACAAGATCGAGGATAATGAACTAAAATAATGACAGCTGTGACAATCGCAAAACTTAACTAGCTGAGGAAGTATACAAAGAACCCTGTCAAAATAAAAGTACAGACCGGAATGAATGAAATCATGACACACATGATGGACAAAGAATGATGACAACCCACCAAGGCAAAGACAAGATAACCATGAATAACAAAAATAATTAATATAAACACTATAAAGAAAGAAAGAAAGAAAGAAAGAAAGAAACTAAGGTGAAGGCGGAGAAGGCTCATATACAAACAAAAGAAGATATATGCTGTGTTTGAAATGCTCACTCCTTCCCCATATAGTGTACTATATAGTGATTCAGCCATCTTGTAGTACTGTTCGAAATCTTAACTGAAAATTTCACTCACTATATGTCAGCCTCCGTCGGTCTATGATGACCATGGAAGAGAATCCTAAACGTCTACTCTGCTGGAACAGCATCGCCTGTGGCTGAACAGGCCGATGCGTGAATGGCAGTCCCTGTCACACAGGTCACACTTGTGGATGGTCTCTGTGCTGCTGGAGCTGTGGCGGTTCTTCCTGCGGGTCCTTTCTTCATCTGCTGCAGCAGTCAGTCTCTCTTCACCCGCCTTGAGTTGTCTGGTCAGGGTGCCTCTCCATTTGGAGCGGTCCGTTGCAAGGTCCTCCCAGCACTCTGTGTTGATCTCCAGGGACTTCATGTCTCTCTTGCAGACATCTCTAAAGCGCAGCTGTGGGCGGCCAACGTCTCTCCTGCCAGTCGCCAGTTCTCCTTAGAGGACGTCTTTGGGGATTCTGCCATCCTCCATACGGTGAACGTGGCCTAGCTAGTGGAGCCTGCGCTGCCTGAGTAGAGTGAACATGGAGGGAAGGCTGGCGCGGGACAGAACTTCTGTGTTGGGCACTTTGTCCTGCCAGGATATGTCCAGGATGCGGCGAATGCAGCGCAAGTGGAAGGAGTTCAGTCTCTTTTCCTGCCGGGCGTATGTTGTCCACGTCTCACTCCCATAGAGCAGTGTGCTGATGACGCAGGCATTGTACACTGCCATCTTCGTCTTGACAGAGAGTTTGGGATTCTCCCACACTCGTGTGGTGAGGCGAACGAGTGTGGAGGCTGATTTTCCAATCCTCTTGTCGATCTCTGTATCAAGGGAGAGGTTGCTGCTGATCGTGGACCCCAGGTACGTGAACTGATTCACGACCTCCAGCTCGTAGTCGTCGATGGTGATGGTTGGTGGTGCTTCCGTGCCTTGCGCCAAGAAGTTAGTCTTCTTCAGGCTGATGGTAAGCCCGAAGTCCTTGCATGCCTGGGAGAAGCGGTCCATCAGGGTCTGAAGCCCCTACTGTGAGTGGGTCGCGACTGTAGCGTCGTCTGAGAACAGCATGTCTCTGATTAGAGCCTCGCGTACTTTGGTTCTGGCTTTCAAGCGGGCGAGGTTGAAAAGCCTGCCGTCAGATCTTGTATGCAGGTAGATTCCCTCTGTTGCTGTGCTGAAGGCATGCCTCAGGAGCATAGCAAAGAAAATCCCAAAGAGGGTTGACGCAAGTACACAGCCCTGTTTCACTCCGCTGCATATGTTGAATGACTCTGAGACATTGCCGTCGTGCTGCACTATCCCCTGCATGTTGGTGTGAAACGATTCGATGAGGCTTTGCAACTTTGGTGGGCATCCTATCTTTGACAGGATCTTGAAAAGGCCCTCTCTGCTGACCAGATCGAACGCCTTGGTGAGGTCAATGAAGGCGACGTACAGGGGCATGTTCTGTTCTCTGTATTTCTTCTGGAGTTGGCGGATGGAGAATATCATGTCTACGGTCAATCGCTCAGCGCGGAAGCCACACTGAGACTCGGGGTAGACACGTTCGGCAAGCTTCTGTAGACGAATGAGAACAACTCGTTCGTAGACTTTGCCAACAACGCTGAGGAGGGAGATGCCCCTGTAGTTGTTGCAGTCGCTTCTCTCCCCTTTGTTTTTGTAGAGGGTGATGATCTTGGCGTCCCTCATGTCCTGTGGTACGGCACCTTCCTTCCAGCACTGGCAGAAGATGTCATGCAATGGCAGCAGTAGGGCGGTCTTGCAGTGCTTGATCAGGTCGGGTGGTATGCCGTCATTGCCGGGTGCCTTGCCAGCGGCCAAGCTATCAATGGCCTTGCTGAGTTCGTCGATGGTTGGCTCGGCGTCAAGTTCGTCCATGGATGGCAGGCAATCGATGGCATCAAGGGCTGACGGTGTCACGGTGTTCTGTCTGCAGTAGAGGTCGGAGTAGTGCTCCACCCATCTCTCCATCTGCTTGTTCTTTTCTGTGATCATCTCCCCAGTGGAGGATTTGAGGGGGGCCGTCTTGCTCTGAGCTGGACCAAGTGCTTTCTTGATGCCATCGTACATACCACGGATGTTCCCTGTTATGGCAGCGGTTTGAATGTCTTGGCTGAGCTGAGTCCAGTACTCGTTGGCACAGCGCCGAGCAGTCTGCTGAACTTTGCTTCTCGCAGCCCTGAGAATCTGGAGATTCTTCTCGTTTGGGTACTTCTTGTACTCGGCAAGAGTTGAGCGCTTGGCTTCAATAACGGGGGTCATCTCGGTCAACTTGGCATCAAACCAGTCCTGTGACTTCGAGGTCGTCCTCCCAAAGGTAGCCAAGGCTGTGCGGTGGATGGTGTTTCGCAGCTCTTCCCACTTCTGCTTTGCTGATTCTCCTTCTTGTGGTACACCCAGTTCCTTCTCAAAGGTGGAGGCAAACCGCTCAACAAGTTCTGGTTGGGCCATCTTGCTGGTGTCAATCCATGCCTTTTCAGGCTGTCTAGCATGATGGAATTTCTTCAGCTGCAGCTTGATCTTGCAACACACCAATGAATGGTCTGTGTCGCAATCTGCACTCTGGAACGAACGGGTGATTAGCACGTTCTTCAGTGAGGTGCGCCTGGTCAGGATCAAGTCCAGCTGGTGCCAGTGCTTTGAGCGCGGATGTCGCCAGGAAACCTTGTGTTGGGGCTTGGTCTTGAAGAACGAGTTTGTGATGCACAGATTGTGATAAGTGCAGAACTCGAGCAGTCGCTGTCCGTTGTCGTTCATTCTGCCCACGCCAAATGGTCCAAGACAGGAGGGCCAGGATTCGTGGTCAGCACCCACTCTGGCATTGAAGTCTCCAAGGAGAATGAGTTGTTCAGAGTTGGAGATGATCCTGACAGTTGTTGCGAGATTCTCGTAGAACTCGTCTTTTGCCTCTGGTGTGGCTGTCAGTGTTGGGGCATACACACTGACAAGGGTGACTGGGCCTTGAGTGGTGTTGAGGCGGAGGGTGAGGAGTCGTGCAGAGCCATTGCTGCCCAGTTCCACCATCTTCAGCAAGGTGTTCTTCACTGCGAAGCCCACTCCGTGTTCCCTGTGTTCGTCACTGCTCTTTCCCTGCCAGTAGAACATGTAGTCCTTCTCTCTCAGTGTGCCTGTGTCAGCCAACCGTGTTTCCTGGAGAGTGGCAATATCCACTTCCAGTCTCTTCAGCTCATTATTGATGATGGCAGTCTTCCTGGTGTTGTTGATGTCCTTGAGGTTAGCAGCGAGTCCTGTCATCATAGTGCGGATGTTCCAAGTTCCCAGTTTTAGAGTTAGTCTCTTTTGTTTTTTTGTCTTGCCTGGTGCGAAAGTTCTCAGCCTGCTGTTCGGACTTCTCCTCATCCCCATGCACCCAATGAGGAAAGCAAGCTGTGGCGGGACAACACCTTATTGGCTGGGGGCTGCCCAGCTTGAGGCGGGCGATAGCTGTCCAGTGAGATCCGATGATCCCTCCCACCGTCGGGAACAACCCCTGGCACCGCGCTCTACGCCAATTGAGCGGTGGCTTATAACCGGTAACTGTCATTCCCCGTGTTTTGTCTACGCCAAAGGCGAAGCTGGAGTGTCCTCTCCAGTGATCCGGTGTTCTACCTTCCAGCGTTGGGCGTTGGTATACTCACTATATAGTACACTCAAAATATCCCACAATGCATTTTGAAAATTAGTGTACAACGGATGGTCACTACATTAGCCAATATATCCCATAATGCAATGCACAACCAATGGAGCAGTGAGAGGAGAGCTTCACATCACAACATAAACTACCTTAAGGTATTTATATTTATTAGTTCAATAAAAATGATTTGATTTAATACATATTTACTACAAATTACATGCAGGTATTCATTTTTTTTAACACCATTAGTCTGTTAGGTTTTACTGTCTCACATGATGATGTCATTAACCGTGCCACAAAAACAAGCCAGTAGCGTCCAAAAGCTGTTAATTTTATCGTTATATTGACTTTACTATATAGTCCACTATATCTATATTCACTATATAGTGAGTAGGGAGTGAGTGAGTGAGGGAACATTCCGAACACAGCCATAATTTTTCATACAAAACAAGATGGCCATAGGCACATAATATAAATAGACAAGACTATAATAGCTAAAGTAATATAACAGGACAACTCAAAACAAACAGAGATAAAGAGTAAAGTTGTGGTGACACTAAACACAGCGGGGAGACATTCCTCTGGGACATTCTTCTGGAACTTGCCTCACACCCAGCAGGGGCTCGGAGGAAGCAGAGGACAATTGACACACAACCAAAAGAACCACAGGAGACAGTCAGGCGGGACTGAATGCATGCATCTTCGTGCCAACCAATGTCATGCTAATCATGTGTATTGACCAATGGTATTAGATAACAACTGATATGCTAATGTGCCATGCATTCTTTCTGTCTGTATAAGGTATAAAAGAGCTGCACTCCCTTATCTCTCTCTCTTAGCTCTTCACTCTTACACTTCTACTCTCATCATGACTAACTGGGCCCCAGTGGCCACGCTGGGGCCAACAGGCTGTATTCATATTAGAGGGTAAATAAAGAGTCTGTGCTGACCTACACTCGTGCCTCGCCTCCACATCCTTTCCTTCGCACCCTCTACAAACTCAGATAACACAATACAAAGAAAACATACTCAAATCCAATAATAAAACTGAGATGTGGAAGTACAGAAAATAACTAGAATAACAAAAAGCATGAGCATGGTTCTCCAACAGTGCTCAGCATCATGACAAGTATCAGAGCCAGCGACACCAACAGACATGACAAGATTATCAAGCGGGCTGGCTCTGTGATTGGTCTCAGGCCGGAGACCTTTGACAATGTGATGGAGAGGAAGACACTAAAAAAACTACGATCCATCATGGACAATCCTGAGCACCTCCTCCACCAAACACTGGACAGACAGCGAAGCACTTTCTCCAGCAGCCTGCTACAACTTCGCTGCCAAATGGTTAGGTACAGGAAATCTTTTCTGCCACATGCCATTTCACTGTACAATAACTCACTCTGATGTTGAATGTTGGTCATAACTATGCTGCCATACTGCACCTTACAGTATAATTGGTGCTTAACATGTCACCCTGTACCTGATAGTCCTGCATTGTACAATGGGTACAGTTCATATATCTATACGGGTCAGCATCTATTCAACTATGATGAACAGTATATACAGTGCATCCGGAAAGTATTCACAGTGCTTCACTTTTTCCACATTTTGTTATGTTACAGCCTTATTTCAAAATGGATAAAATTCATTTTTCCCTCAAAATTCTACACGCAATACCCCATAATGACAACGTCAAAAAGTTCTTTTTTTGTTGTTGAGATTTTGCAAATTTATTGAAAACAAAAAACTAAGAAATCACATGTACATAAATATTCACAGCCTTTGTCATGAAGCTCAAAATTGAGCTCAGGTGCATCCTGTTTCCACTGATCATCCTTGAGATGTTTCTACAGCTTAACTGCAGTCCTCCTATGGTAAATTCAGTTGATTGGACATGATTTGGAAAGGCACACACTTGTCTATATAAGGTCCCACAGTTGACAGTGCATGTCAGAGCGCAAACCAAGCATGAAGTCAAAGGAATTGTCTGTAGACCTCCGAGACAGGATTGTCTCGAGGCACAAATCTGGGGAAGGGTACAGAAAAATTTCCGCTGCTTTGAAGGTCCCAATGAGCACAGTGGCCTCCATCATCCATAAATGGAAGAAGTTCTGAAACACCAGGACTCTTCCTAGAGCTGGCCGGCCTCTAAACTGAGCAATCGGAGGAAAAGGGCCTTAGTCAGGGAGGTGACCAAGAACCCGATGGTGACTCTGTCAGAGCTCCAGCATTCTTCTGTGGAGAGAGGAGAACCTTCCAGAAGGACAACCATCTCTGCAGCAATCCACCAATCAGGCCTGTATGGTAGAGTGGCCAGACGGAAGCCATTCCTTAGTAAATGGCACATGGCAGCCCACCTGGAGTTTGCCAAAAGGCACCTGAAGGACTCTCAGACCATGAGAAACAAAATTCTCTGGTCTGATCAGACAGCGATTGAACTCTTTGGCATGAATGCCAGGAGTCATGTTTGGAGGAAACCAGGCACTGTTCATCACCAGGTCAATACCATCCCTACAGTGAAGCATGGTGGTGGCAGCATCATGCTGTGGGGCTGTTTTTCAGCTGCAGGAACTGGGAGACTAGTCAGAATAGAGAGAAGAATGAATGCAACAATGTACAGAGACATCCTTGATGAAAACCTGCTCCAGAGCGCTCTTGACCTCAGTTTGGGGTGATGGTTCATCTTTCAGCAGGACAATGACCCTAAGCACACAGCCAAGATATCAAAGGAGTGGCTTCAGGACAACTCTGTGAATGTCCTTGAGAGTCCCAGCCAGAGCCCAGACTTGAATCCAATTGAACATCTCTGGAGAGATCTGAAAATGACTGTGCACCGACGCTTCCCATCCAACCTGATGGAGGTTGAGAGGTGCTGCAAAGAGGAATGGGCCAAACTGGCCAAAGATAGGTGTGCCAAGCTTGTGGCATCATATTCAAAAAGACTTGAGGCTGTAATTGCTGCCAAAGGTTCATCAACAAAGTATTGAGCAAAGTCTGAATACTTATGTACAAATGATTTCTTAGTTTTTTTATTTTTAATAAATTTGCAAAAATCTAAAAAAAAACAAAAAAACTTTATTCACATTGTCATTGTGGGGTATTGTGTGTAGAGTTTTGAGGAAAAAAAATGAATTTAATCTATTTTGGAATAAGGCTGTAACATAACAAAATGTAGAAAAAGTGAAGTGCTGTGAAGACTTTCCAGATGTACTGTAAACTATATAGGCAGTTTTACTTTCCATGGGTAATCCCCTTGTCCATTATGCTGTGTGTTTCTGTTGTTTTTGTCGCCTACTGTCATGCTGCCGTTAAACTGTAATATCCCAGTTTGGGATTCAAAGATTCAAAGATTTTATTTGTCCGTACTACTATATGTACAGGACATACAGGAGAATTGAAATGGCGCTTCTCCTCTCTTCATTGGTGTGCATAATATAAAAAGAAAATGGAAAAAGGCTGGAAAAAAGAAAACAACAAGAGTCTATGTACAGTAATGCAACCTGTAGTGCAAATGGTGAGAATAGAACCAGACCTCCCATAGTGCAAATAGAGATAAACGATTAACGATGATAAAACCCAGCAATCCTAAATACATACAACTAGCGACGTAATACCCATAGTTGCATTTCAGTGCGGTAGTGTAGGTGCAGATTGTCATGATTCAAGGCAAGTGAGGCTCAAACGCTGAGCTGCCAGAACGAACAATCAGACTCAGATGTAAAAATTCACCAGTTTATTGTAAAATCAAAACTAACATACAACTCTAAATAAAGGTGCAGAACTAAGGAAAAGCACAACACAAAAACACACAATTAAATGATACAAAAACCGGTGCCCGCTGGAGCGCACGTAGCCTATGGGAAAAGAGCAGAAAGAGGTTATTAGGGACAGAGTCTCCCAAAGATGAGCATAATAGTGGGAAAGCACTCTTACTCTGTGAGCAGAGGAGACTGGCAGGGAACTCCTGCGTGGACCAGGGGAACAGAGGAAGATGGTGACCTGGGTGGACGTCCAGCGTTTTCTTGGTCAGGCGAGCATGATCAGCTCAGGAGTACACACCGCAAGGGTGGCAGCAAACCTCAGAGACAGGAAGACAAAAGGGTGTGAAAACACAGGTCAACCAAAGGATAATGAAATAACAAGGCTTAGACGTTTTTGTGGTGGCAAACCTAATGATCCAGTGATGTATTCTCCACACACTGGCTCTTAAATATGCTGGGTCATTAGGATGCAGCAGGTGTGTAATCACGCAGGTGTAGCTGATACTCCGGAGCTGACAAGACAGGAACAGAAGGGGAGGGTGAGCACGCTCTCCTGATCATCACACAGATAAGATAAGATAAGATAAGCCTTTATTAGTCCCACAACGGGGAAATTCCAGGATTGCAACAGCACAGGGATAGCAACACTCAGAGCAACAATCAGAAGGCAAGAAAAAAAAAAAAAAAAAAAAAAACAACCAAGCAAGCAAGAGCAGCTAATATACATATGTACATATTACTATAAAATATATATATACACACACACACACAGACACACAGTGCAGAGCATTGTAGCTGGATGGAATAAATATATGAATATATGAACACACAGTGCAGAGCATTGTAGCTAGATGGAATAAATATGTAAATATATAAACACCCACAGTACGGAGCATTGCAGCTAGGTGGAATAAATATGCAAGTATATAAACACACAGTGCGGAGCAATGTAGCTAGATGGAATAATATGTAGATATATAAAAACACAGTGCGGAGCATTGTAGCTAGATGGAATAAATATATAGATATATAAATATAAACACACCCAGTGCTGAGCATTGTAGCTAGATGGAATAAATATGTAAATATATAAACACACACAGTGCAGAGCATTGTTGCTAGGTGGGATGAAACAGCATAACCGTCTATTTAGTTATCCTACATGGTATGATTATGTGCCCATACATATTCTCACCCTCCATAGCGACCGGTATGTTCCTAGTTGTATGCCGGAGAGGACCATTGTGTAAGTCTATTGCATCTTTTGCATTCAAAAAAACTAAAAAAACTATTAGTTTGTTACGTCTTTTTGCTATCTCTGCGAGCAGCCCTGCTTAGGTTGTACAGTCTGACAGCCGTTGGTAGGAAGGACCTACGAAACCTCTCGGTTGTGCACCTGGGATGATGTAGTCTACTGCTAAATGAGCTCCTCAGTGCATCCAGTATGTCCTGCATAGGGTGGAACTCGGACTCCAGCAGAGATGACAGTTTAGCCACCGTCCTTCTCTCTCCTATCTCCTCCATCGGATCAAGGCGCTGCCCCAGGACAGAGCTAGCTTTCTTAATCAGTTTGTTCAGTCTCTTCCTATCGGCTGCAGTAATGCCACTGCCCCAGCAGACCACTCCAAAAGTGATGGCTGATGCCACCACCGTGTCATAGAATGACTTCAGCTGCGCCCCTTGTACACCAAAAGACCTGAGTCTCCTCAGCAGGAACAGTCTGCGCTGTCCCTTCTTGTAGAGTGCGTCAGTATTGTGTGACCAGTCTAGTTTATTGTTCAGATGAATACCCAGGTACTTATAGGATGTCACCATCTCGATGTCTGTTCCCTGTATATTTACTGGTGCTGTGAGGGGCTGCCCATGCCTGCGGCAGTCCACCACCAGCTCCTTAGTTTTCCTCGCGTTGATCTGGAGGCAGTTCCAATGGCACCAGTCCACAAAGTCCTGGATAAGCCCTCTGTACTCAGCTTCATCTCCGTTGGAGATGAGACCAACGATCGCAGAGTCATCAGAGAACTTCTGTAGATGGCAATGTGTTGTGTTGTGTGAGAAGTCCGCAGTATAAAGAGTGAACAGGAAGGGAGCCAGCACCGTTCCCTGGGGGGCCCCCGTGCTACTGATGATCGTGTCGGAAACACAGTCCCGGGTTCTCACAAACTGAGGCCGGTTCGTGAGGTAGTCCAGGATCCATGATGACAGGTGCTGGTCCACCCCTGCGCGCAGCAGCTTGTCCTTCAGGATCATCGGTTGGATGGTGTTGAAAGCACTGGAGAAGTCAAAGAACATGATCCTCACCATATTCCCGGGCTTCTCCAGGTGGGACAGAGAACGGTGAAGGAGGAAGATCACCGCATCCTCCACCCCAATGCCATGCTGGTAGGCGAACTGGAGTGGATCCATCGCTGGTTCCACCAGGGGGCGGAGATGAGCAAGGAGCAGTCTCTCCAGGGTCTTCATCAAGTGGGACGTCAAGGCCACCGGTCTGTAGCTGTTCAGGTCTTTGGGGTGGGAAGTTTTTGGTACAGGTACCACACACGATGTTTTCCACAGCTGTGGTACCCTCCCCAGTTTCAGGCTCATGTTGAAGATATACGTCACAATCCCACACAGCTGGTCTGCACAGGACTTGAGGAGCTTTGCGCTGATGCCGTCCGGTCCCGACGCCTTCCTCGCCTTGATCTTCCTCAGCTCTGTCCTCACCTGGGTCTTGGTCAGGGTCAGGATGGGGGGCTGTGTGTTGGGAGTGGGGGGGGGGGGTGTCGGTGGAGTGGGGAGTGGGCAGCAGGACTTGATTTCTTAGAGGCAGCAGTGGTTGTTGTGCAGACAGGGGGGAGGGCGGTTGGTCAAATCTATTGAAAAACAGATTCAGGTTGTTCGCCCACTCCCTGCCCCCCGTGGCCTGGGGGGAGGTATTCTGGAGCCCCGAGATGGTTTTGAGGTTTCTCCAGACCCCGCTGATGTCGCTCTGTTGCAGCTTGTCCTCCATCTTCTTCCTGAAGCTGTCCTTGCCTTCTCTGATCTTTCTCCTCAGCTCCCTCTGTACGGACTTCAGCATCTCCCTGTTCCCCGACCTGAAGATCCTCTTCTTCTCTCTCAGAAGTGTTTTTATCTCAGGGTTGATCCAGGGTTTGTTGTTTGAGTGACGCCGTATGGTCTTGGTGGGAACGGATTTGTCCACACAGAAGCTGAGGTAGCCCGTGAAGGTGTGAATGAGGCCATCGATGTCCTCACCATGTGGATCGCAGAGCTGCTTCCAGGCAGTGGCTTCAAAACAGTCCTTTAGAGTGTCCATTGTCTCCTCAGATAGTAGCAGATAGGACTGCACATGATCAGTATTGCAATGCCAGACAGCAGCAGATATTGCATTTGTGCAAATGGTTGCAGTAAAGTTCAGAGACATACAGCAGCAAATGTATTACTGTTGGTGTGCCAGTCTTTCTGTGCCAACAGCTGAGGTAGTTATTGTGCGGGTGATTGCATTATGTTCCGGGTGGGAGGAAGTGGACAGAGTTCATGGTTCTGATGGCCTGATGAATGAAACTGTTAAGCAGCCTTATGGAGTGGGCCTGGAGGCTTCAGTACCTTTTCCCTAAGGGCAGGGGGCTGAAGAGGGAGTGCGAGGGGTGGGAGGTGTCGCCTGAGATATTGATGACTCTGCTGGTGAAGCAGGTGAGGTAGATGTCTGAGAGGGGGGGCAGAAGGGCACCGATGACCTTGCTGGCTGCTTTCACTGTGCGTTGTAGTGCCTTCTGGCAGAATGCGGTGCAGCTTCCATACCACACCGTGATACATTTTAAACCAAAAAGCTCTCAAATTTTAAATACAATAACAAAAATTCAGAAAAAAAAAATATATTCCACAAACTTAACAACAGAAAAATACATTGTAACACCCATACTGCAGCTAACATCTTTAAAATGTCATCATCTTTAATATATTTAATGTTTTAATAATTCTTTTTGAATTGAATAATTTTTGGACATTGTTTTAAGGACTCAACCGGTTCCAAAGCTTTACACCACATATCGAAATAGAAAAACTTTTTTTAGTTGTGCGACAACTGTGCAACTTAAAATTTAATGAGCCCCTTAAATTACAGTGGATATAAAAAGTCTACACACCCCTTTTCAAATGCCAGGATTTTGGGATGTAAAAAAATAACACCAAGATAAATCATTTCAAAACTTTTTCCACAACTAATGTGACCTATAACCTGTACAACCCTATTGAATAACAAAAAGAAATCTTTTAAGGAGAAAAAAAAAAACAAAACTTACAATAACCTGGTTGCATAAATATTCACACCCTTAAACTAATACTTTGTTGCAGCACCTTTGGCTTTTATTACAGCACTCAGTCTTTTTGGGTAGGAGTCTATCAGTGTGACACATCTTAATGTGGCAATATTTGCCCACTCTTCTTTGCAAAAACGTTCCAAATCTGTCAGAGTCCGAGGACATCTCCTGTGCACAGTCCTCTTCAGATCACCCCACAGATGTTTGATCGGATTCAGGTCTGGACTCTTGCTGGGTCATTCCAAAACTTTAAACATCTTCTGGTGAAGCCATTCTGTTGTTGATTTGGATGTGGGCTTTGGGTCATTGTTGTGCTGAAAGATGAAGTTCCTTTCCATCTTCAGCTTTCTAGCAGAAGCCTGAAGGTTTTGTGCCAACACTGACTGGTATTTGGAACTGTTCATAATTCCCTCCACCTTGACTAAGGCCCCAGTTCCAGCTGAAGAAAAACAGCCCCAAAGCATGATGCTGCCACCACCATGCTTCACTGTAGGTATGGTGTTCTTTTGGTAATGAGCAGTGTTGTGTTTGCACCAAATATACATTTTTTTTTTTTTTATTTAAGTTTTTGTAAAGGGTATACAGGTCGTTACAGCAATGCAGTGTTTACATTTTCATCACATGTTCCCTTATTTCCTGATATCTGACAACATTGGAAGATTAATTCTTACAACACCCCTTATTTTTTTTTTTTTTTAAAGTGAAAGAAAAAGTGAAAAGAGAAAAAAAAACAAACAAAAAACAAATAAAAAAACCAAACAAACCAGTAAAAAACAAACAAAAAGAAAAAGTAAGTAAATAAAGATAAAAGAGCATCTGAGTAGCTTTGGAACAAAGAGAGGAACCATTATTGAAATGGTATTTGTCAAAGATTAGATCTAATGGAAGACACATATGCGGTCCAGGGTTGCCAAAAGTTCATGAACCCATCCATGTCCTGTCTCAGTGCGAATGTCAACTTTTCCATCGAGTAAATGTCTTGGATCACGTTAGTCCAATCTTCAGGTGTAGGACAGTCCTTCAACATCCATTTTTTAGTTAGAGCTTTTTTGCTTGCCAATATTAAAACATTGAATAAGTATTTTTCTCCTCGTCTTTCCAGTGAGTCCGGTAGTAAACCCAAATACAAAGTTACAAAAGAAAAGGGAACTGTAATTTTGAATATTTTCCCCAATATTGTCTGTACATTGGTCCAATATTGGTGGATAACTGGGCATGACCAAAACACATGAAAATGATTTGCAGTCTTTTCACCACACAAGCGCCAACAGTTCAATCCCTTATGGGTAAATTTGTTTTGTGCAGGTGTTCTGAAAAATCTTGCCAAGTTTTTCCATCCAAATTCTCTCCACTGCAGGGATGAGGTACTTTTCCATTGCTGTTTATTTAGCTTTTCCCATATTTCCAGATGTAAAGTGAAATTCCCCTCTTTTTCCCATCTCTCTTTTATATAAGATGTGTTGTCTCCTTTTAAGTCTTGAAGACCTTGGTATATTTTAGAAATGTATCTGATCCCTGGGATCCCTTTATATGCCATTAAGAAGACCTTCAGAACACCTGACTGGGCCCTTTCCAAAACCTCCTTTTTAAGTATATTGTTTATGTGGTGTCTAAGCTGGAAGAACCTGTAAAGGTCTTGATTTATTAGGCCTTGTTTTTTCAAATCTTCAAAACTTCTTAAGATTTGCCCTTTAAAAAAATCGTAATATTTTATCAGCCCTTTCTCCTTCCACTTTTTAAATCTGGTGTCTGTTTTATTAGGAGTAAAGTCCTGATCATAGGCGATCCATTGCAGAAGTCGATAGGGCTCTTTAGTTTGATTCTCTCTGACTATCTTAAACCAAATTTTTAGCGGGGTCTCTATCCACGGGTTAGTGTTATTCAAAAGCTTAGGTAAGACATTGTTCCCTATTATTATTCCCTGTTGCAATCCTGGAATTTCCCCGTTGTGGGACTAATAAAGGCTTATCTTATCTTATCTTATCTTATCGCCTGTAGGGGGATGTCACTTGTTATTTGGCATTCGATCTCCTTCCATTGTGCAGAGTAGACTGGGTTACATATCTCTACTAAAGTTTTAATTTGTGCGGCTTTAAAGTAGTCCCTGATATTTGGCAGCGCGAGCCCACCTTTGTCTTTGTTTAGCTGTAGGGTTCTATATCTGATTCTAGGTCTCTTGCCCTGCCATATGAATCTTGAGATCCTTCTGTCCAGCTCCTGCCATGTTTTATTGGGAGGTTCTACCGGTATTGTTTGGAAAAGGTATAGAAGACGTGGAAGTATATTCATTTTGACTGCTTCAATTCTTTGTGCAATACCCAAGAATGGTATCATATTCCATCTTGCTAGGTCAGATTTTATTTTTGTCACCAGTGGATCATAGTTTAGTGATATAATTTTGTTGAGTTGTTTCGGGATATTGACCCCCAGATATTTCATAGATTCCGACTCCCAGTTAGTTTTGAGTTTGCTTAGTGAATAATGATTTGGGTCATAGTTGAATGTTAAAACTTGGGTTTTATGCATATTTAATTTGTACCCCGATAAATCTCCATACTCTGAAAAAACTGAGGTTAGTTCTGGTAAAGAAGTGTCCGGCTGCCCTAGGTATATTAAAATGTCATCAGCAAAGAGTGCTGTTTTATGTTCCTTCTGACCAAGTGTAATACCTTGAATTTTTTGGTTTTGTCTTATCCATTGGCTCAGAGGTTCTATGAAGATTGCAAAGAGCAGTGGAGACAGGGGGCAGCCCTGACGACATCCTCTTTCCAGTTCAAAAGATGATGATAAATTACCGTTAATCCTTATTTTAGCTGTTGGTTTTTTATATAATGCCTGTATAGTTCTAATGAAGTTGTTATGAAAATTGAAACTGGATAAGATTCTGTATAGAAAAGACCAGTCAACCGAATCGAATGCTTTTTCAGCATCTAATCCTAATATGACTGCATTTAAGTTATATTTTTTTATATGATGAATTATGTGTAAAGTGCGTCGAATGCTGTCTTGTGTCTGTCTTTGTCTTATAAAACCTGTTTGGTCTAAATGAATTAGGTCTGTCAGTATATTCTCTAACCTTTTGGCAAGGATAATGGTAAAAAGCTTATAGTCCTGATTTAGTACACTGATTGGTCTGTAGTTGGAGCACTCTAGTTTATCCTTTTCAGGTTTAGGTATAACTGCAATGACCCCTTCTCTCCAGGAGGGGGGGATTTCCCCTGTGTGGAGGACATAATTAAATGTTTTCAGGAGGAGAGGAGATAGTTGCTGTTTAAAGGTTTTGTACCACTCTGCTGTATAGCCATCAGCTCCTGGGGATTTGTTAGCTTTAAGTTTCATAATTGCTTTTTCCAATTCTTTAGGATGTATTTCTGACAGTAGTGTTTTATTTTGTGACTCCGTAAGTTGGGGAAGGTTTAATGTGTTTAGGAATGCCTCGGATGCATTTTTATGTTTTTTGTGGGAGTATAAGTTCTTATAGTAATTCTCGAAGTTTTTAAGAATATCCTGAATTCTGAATTTTATTTCCTTTGATACTGGGTCTCTGATTTTGTAGATTGCTCTTTCTGTTTGATGTTTCCTCAATTTATAGGCTAGCAATTTTGCCGATTTACTGCCTGCTTCATAGTATTTTTGTTTCAGAAATGTAAGTTTCTTCTGGATTTCTATTGTGTAGATCTCATTTATTTGGTTTTTAATTTCCTTAATCTTGAGCGAGTCAGTAGAATGAGTGTTGCCTTTGTGTTCTTTTTCTAGGTTCCTAAGTTCTGACTCTAATGTGGATAGTTTTTCTTGTCTTAGTTTCTTTTGGGTTGCCAGTTTTGCAATAATCTTTCCTCTTATTACAGCTTTACATGCATCCCACAGTATTAAAGGGGATACTTCTCCATTATCGTTATCTTCCAAATATCTGAGAATATCTGACTCCAATTCATCTTTCAATGGTCCTTTCAGGACATTTGAATTTAACCTCCAAGAAAATGTATTATTTGTGTATTTTTGGATATTTAAGTCCATGTAGATCGGACTGTGGTCGGAGAGATCCATCAGTCCTATTTTACATGTTTTTACTCTACCAATGTCTCTATTAAACATAAAAAAATAGTCAATCCTTGAGTAAGATGAATGTGGAGTTGAGTAAAATGTATAGTCTTTTACACTGGGGTTGAGTTCCCTCCACACGTCACAGACTCCCAATTCTTTTAGTAGCATCCGAGTATTCCTGTTTTGGGTGTTATTTTGATGTGGGGAATTACCAGAAGCATCCCAGTATGGATTCAGTCTAAGATTGAAGTCCCCACCACATATCACTAAACCTTGAGCTTTAGTTATCATTAGGTCGAATACATTTTTATAAAATTTCCAGTTAGCCCCTGGGGGAGCATACACATTCAGCAGGGTGATATCTTCTCCCTCTAGCCGCCCAGTTACCAAACTGTATCTCCCTTCTTTATCTTTGTGTTCTGATTTTTTTTCAAATGTAATTTTGGTTGATATCAATGTTGCTACTCCCCTCCTCCTCCCTGATTTATATGAAGATGAAGAGATCATTTTAAACCCTTGTCTACTGAGTTTATTGTGTTCCACGTCTGTTAGGTGGGTTTCTTGTAAAAGTATTATTCCTGCTTTGTCTTTTTTCATTTTGCCTAGAATCTTGGATCTTTTAACTGGATTCAGGATTCCTTTTACATTATATGAAATTATTTTGGTTACACCCTGTTTCTCCATTGTGTTGTTTTGTTTAGTATAACTGTGTGGTGGCCCTCTTTTGTGCTACTCAGAAACTGAAAGAACATTAAAAACAAGAAAAACATTAAGAACATAGTGTAAAAAACTTTAAAACAAAAAGCTGTCAAAAGAACTTCCTGAGCTGAGGTCTTTTTAAAGACCCTGTAAGAGCCTTGATGGAGTGAAGGCTCTGAGGGAAATTCCTCAAACTCTGTTACGTGTTGAGGGCCCTCTCTTACCACTGAAAGTTGTCCCATGCTTTTAACGTGAGTTTCAGAACCCAATCCAAACTTGTAATGATTTTTTTTTTTTTTTCCTTTTATGCCTAAACCCTGTGAAATTGTGTGCACCCTCCCACCCCCATCACATCAAACATTCACGCAAAAACAGTATTTGTTAGTATGAGGAGAACATGTGGATTATTGTCACATTTCTATTTTAACAAGTTTTTTTTTTTTTTTTTTTTTATTACAAAGACTTATTTGTTTCAAATAATATGATTGTTCCATGAAATGTTTTACCACATGCTGAATATGCATCTCCTTTAATGTTTGTTACCTTGTATGAGGGGGGTTGGATGTGCGGATTGATTCAAGAGGAAAAAAAAAAAAAGGTCGCTATTCCAACCTGAAAACGGATAGTTTATCCGCGACGCTCTGGTGCTGGGTTTCCCGCTGCTGGTCCGTGGATTTTGAGGGTCTTTGTGTTGTCCATGTTTGCGCTTTGATCTTCACACTCGGGTCTGCCGCGGGTTTAAATACCGTTACCGGGAGCCCTCTTTTCGCCATGTCAGCTGTTGCTTCTTCCGCCGAATTATAGAGACACGTTTCATCGCCGTAGAAGACCCTTAACTTCGCAGGAAATGGTGTCTGAAAGCGCAATTTCTTCTCTCTTAACACCTTTTTCGCGTCATTGTATTCCCTGCGCTTTTTAAGGACCTCCGGGGCGTAATCGTGTTCCACGTAGACTTTTCTCTCCTGGTGCATAAATCCTTTTTTCTGCCAGGCCAGTCTTACAACCTCTTGTTTTATTTTGAAATTGGAAAATCTTACCAACACCGAACGTGGGGGCGCTTCCGCCGCCGGCCTAGCGGCTAATGAACGATGTGCCTTTTCTATCTTCAAGTCGGTGGTTTGTGGAATATCCAATTTCTCTCTTAGTAAGGATTCCACGCATTCTGCCATTGAGTTAAAACCATTTTCGGTTCCTTCTATCAGACCATGAATTCTTATGTTATCTCTTCTTTGTTTTCCTTCTTGGTCGGTTAGCTTAGCCTCTATAGCTGCTTGTCTTTTGCGTAGGTCCAGCACAGAATCTTCGAGCACTTTTATTCGATCCTCTGTTTCCAAGATTCGGTTCTCGGCCTGGTCCACTCTGCTGTTTGTCCTTTTCAATTCTTCTCTGAATTCCCGAAATTCGGCCGTAACATCTCGGCGAAATCGTCGTAGTTCCTCAAATAGTGATTTCAGGCTAACCCTTTTGTTAGCTATCACCAGCTCCTCGTCTTCTGAACGGGGATCTTCCAGTTCAGATTCTCCGGCCGATACGTGTCCTGGCCTGGAGAATTTCAGTTTCTTCTGTTTTCCTTTAGACATGATGATTTTGTCTTTTGATTTTCACTCCTCCAAAAATCCGTTAAGTTTGATTTTCAAGGTGTTATCCTGGATTGAGTCTGAGAGCTTCAGTGTTAAGCTGCAGTCGCCATGGCGTCCAGACCGGAAGCCAAATATACATTTTTGAATTATGGCCAACAATTTCAACCTTGGTTTCATCAGACCATAACACATTTTGCCAAATGCATTTGGGAGATTTCAAATGTGTTTTTGCAAACTGTAGACGGGCTTGGATGTTTTTCTTCATAAGATAAGGCTTCTTTCTTGCCACCTTAAACGGGAGATTGTTGTCACATGTACTAAACAGCCAGTACTTGGCAGAAATTCCTGCAGCTTCTTCAATGCCGCTGTTGGCCTTGTTTTCTTTTCGTCTTTTCATTAATTTAGGACCGAACGTCCAGTTCTTCGTAATGTCACTGTTGTGCCATATTTTTCCACTTGATGATGACTGTCTTCACTGTGTTCCAGAGTATATATACTTTTTTTTTTGTAATTTGAATTTTATTGGGTTTTCAATTTAGAAAATAAAGCAAACAAACAAACAAAAATTAAAAAAAAACATAAAAAACAAATATACCCAGTGAGAGGATAAAACATTCCATTTCCACCCTAATACTCTTAAGATGATTGGCTTAATCTACAACACCTATAAAGGTAAGATAGGATCCCCACTTATTGTAGAAGCTGTCCATCCTGTCCAAAAGTTTATATGAAAGGCGTTCTAGTGCAGCAAGCTTGCCCAACTCCCTGAGCCATTGAGCTACGGGTGGGGCAGAGGAAGATTTCCAGTAAAAAGTAATCAACTTTCGGCCCACCATCAGAGCAGTCTGAATCCACTCGGCATCAGAGATTGGGTCCTGAATCGTTGATGGATCCCCAAGGACAAAAAGTCTCTGAGTAAATGGCACTTCTTGCTTAACAACTGTCATAATATGTCTATGGATCTGCAACCAAAAGTCCTGTATTACCGGACAACTCCAGATCATATGGATTAATGTCCCCTCCCCCTGTAGACATCTCCAGCAGCTTGAAGAATGAATGAGATTCGCTCTCAACATTTCACGAGGTGTCCAGTAAAATCGATTCAAAATTTTAAATTGAACAAGTCTGGTTTTCAATTCCCTAGACACTTTCTTTCCATTCTTTAAAATATTTGCCCATTCAACATCAGTAAATTGTGAATTCAGATCTTTTTCCCATACGTGTTTAAGGAATGAAGAATCTTTATTTGAGCTCTTAAGGAGCATTAAATAAAAATTTGAGGCCTTAGATCTTTTACCACAGGAACTCAAAGCCTGGATGAGCCAATCTACATCAGGAGGAGGGGTAGTTGTAGATCCAAAGACTTGACACAGCAGATGTCGAAGTTGTAAATATTTCCAAAACTGATTCTGTGGTAGTCCATACTGTGCCCGTAAAACATCAAATGATTTGAGAGCTCCCCCTTCATATAGATCTTTTAACATCAAGATGTCCTTTTTCACCCAGATTTTCCACATAAATGGGGATTTTCCAATATGGAGACTTGGGTTAAGCCAAATAGAAGCCATAGAATGAAGATATATTTAAGATATATTTAAGTATATATTTAATGACTTGGAAATTCTTTTGTACCCTTCTCCTGACTGATACCTCTTAACAATGAGATCCGTTTGATGCTTTGGAAGCTCTCTGCAGACTATGGCTTGTGCTGTAAGATGTGACTACAAAAATGTGAGGAAAAGCCTACTAGAACAGTTGAACTTTATTTGGAGTTAATCAGAGGCACTTTAAATGGTGGCAGGTGTGTGCTGACCCCCATTTAACATAAGCTTGAATTTGATTGGTTAATTCTGAACACACCACATCCCCCAGTTATAACTGGGTGTGCATATTTATGCAACCATGTTATTGTAAGTTTTTCATTTTTCCCCTTAAAAGATTTCAGTTTGTTTTTCAATTGGGTTGTACAGGTTATAGGTCACATTAATGGTGGAAAAAGTTTTGAAATGATTTATCTTGGTCTCATTTTTTTACATCACAAAAACCTGGCATTTGAACTGGGGTGTGTAGTCTTTTTATATCTACTGTATTACCACCCTTTCTTTCAGAAAACAAATCTAAAATATTTTAGATAAAACCTGATTTCTTACATTATACATTAAAATTGCTGTTTTGAATTCAACAAGATCAAAAAATGTTACTATTTTTGACTGTAAAAAAGTGCATTAGTTTGTTCAAAATAACTGACCCGATGTATGATTCTCACAGATATTTTTTGCAGTGAATACAATGGTTGTAAGTTAGTTTTATAACTGTTTCCCCAGACCTCCATACAGTAACTTAAATATGGTAACGCCAAGGAATAATACAGAATAAAAAGTGATTTTTGACAGATTGGTTTGTGCATGATCAGTATTGCAGTGACAGCAGCAGGTATGACATTTGTGCAAATGGTTGCAGTAAGGTGCAAAGACATACAGCAGCAGATATGATACTGTTGGTGTGTCAAGTCTTTCTGTGCAAACAGCTGAGGTAGAGTTGTTGCTTCCCCTTCCTGCATTGGGTCTTCCCGTGAGGAGGCCGCCTGGACACCCGAACGCTTCCTACACAAAACTGGAAGCGGCGGGTACCGAAATACTCACTGGGCTGGGAACAGAGACGTCCGTGGAGGGAATCCCAGAGCCAACCTGCGTAAAACAGAAAGAGGAAACACAAATGATATACAGAGCGATGCAGTACCAAAACACAGGCAGGGCATCTAGTCATGCATGCATCAAACTGTTCGAACACTGTCATGAACAAATAGGTCAAACACTGTAGAGGACAATAATCCGGCAAGCCACTCGAGCAGACACAAGGCATAAATAATGCCAAACCTAATGAGGAGAGTGATTACCACTGTGTGTAATGTGAGTGAGAGTGTAGGGCTGGACTAAGTGGAGACAGGTGTGTGAGTGAATGTCTGTGAGCATGTGAGTGAGAATGAGAGTGTGTGTGTGTGTGTGTGTGTGTGTGTGTGTGTGTGTGTGTGTGTGTGTGTGTGTGTGTGTGTGTGCGTGTGTGTGTGCGTGCGCGTGTGTGTATGTGTGCAAGTGTATGCATGAGCGTAAGAATGAGAGGAAATGCATGTATGTGTGTGTGAGCGTGAGTGAAAGAGCAGAGGAGTAAACATCAATAATAATTACAAGCAGCTGGTATCACTGGCAGGAGAGGGAGGCATGGCTGTCAGCTGTCAGGGAGCCGAACAAACCCCATAAGTTCCCTGAGAGTGCCTAATGACAAATCGGAAGCAAAAATACACAAAAGACCAAGTAGCCACAGTGTCATGGAACTGGGTTTGCAACCATCAACCCCAGTTTATGACAGAGCCCCCCCCCCTCCCAAAGGGGTGGGTACCAGACACCCCAGGAACATCATAAAGAAAAAGGATCCCCCCCCCTTCCCGGAGGAACTACCAAAGAAACCAGGGTGGGCGGTGGGGGAAAACAGGTCAGGAGGGAAACACACAAAAACACCAAAAAAGAACTACAAAACTGCCTCCCCCAACCCCAAAACCAAGGAACATGCCCCCGAGACCCAGGAGTCCAAAAGTTTAGGGGGCCGACCAAAGTCCCAGGCCCAAGGGGCGGCAGAAGAAGGCCAGTTGGGTGGTCTGACCAAATCCAGGACCAGTCCGACTGCCCGAGCGAGCGGGTCAGGTGGCCTACCAGGGAAACTGGGCCTGGAAGACAGGCCCACAAGAGGGAACACACAATGCAGGGAGGGGAAGCCAAGAAAGGGGAGCCCTGGCATCATTGCACAGCAATGAGGGAGGATCCTCCCCGCCCCCCGTGGCCCCGAGCTGGAGGACAGCTGCACCCGCGGTGGTCCCGGACTGGGACATAGCTGCACCTGTGGAGGATCCAGGCTGGACCTTAGTTGCACCCGTGGTGGACTCCGGCTGGGTCATGGCTGCACCCGCAGTGGTCCCGGTCCAGGACAAAGCTGCACCTGCGGTGACTCCAGGCTGGATCTTAGTTGCAGCTGTCTTCCAGCTCGGGGCCACGGGGGGCGGGGGGGCTCCTCCTCCTCCTCCTCGTCGCTGTGCAATGACGCCGGGGATCCCCTTTCTTGGCTTCCCCTTCCTGCATTGGGTCTTCCCGTGGGGAGGCCGCCTGGACACCCGAGTGCTTCCTACACAAAAGTGGAAGCGGCAGGTACCGAAATACTCACTGGGCCAGGAACAGAGATGTCCGTGGAGGGAATCCCAGAGCCAAACTACGTAAAATGTGTGTATGTCTGCAAGAGGATGCATGAGTGTAAGAATGAGAGGAAAAAAAAAAATGCATGTATGTGTGTGTGTGTGAGAGCGTGCGTGAAGGAGCAGAGTAGTAAACATCAATAATAATGACAAGCAGCTGGTATCACTGGCAGGAGAGGGAGGCGTGTCTGTTAGCTGTCAGGGAGCCGAGTGAACCCCAGAGGCTCCCTGAGAGTGCCTGATGGCAAATAGGAAACAAAAATACACAAAAGACCAAGTAGCCACAGTGTCATGGAACTGGGTTTGCAACCATCAACCCCAGTTAATGACACCCTTCTTTTAAACTAGAATTACAAATTATTCATTGGAGTATCAGCCTGATGCCAAAAAAGTGAATCTATCAAAACAAAGTTCAAGACCCAAACAATAAACCAGATGGGTCGTGTGGTCTGCCATCAACCCACAACCAATGGACTGGGGAACAAGGCGGATCTGGGGGCCTATCCAAATCCATGGGTCCCCAGACCAAAGTACACTGTGGGTCTGGCAGCCTTCCAAAGTCCATAGTCCAACAGACGGGTGAACACAGTGCCACGGGGGTGCTGACCTCAGGCACTTTGAACACAGGATTAACAAAAGGGCTTTAAGCTCAAACTAAAACAGGAATTTTAACCCCAGGGAATAATGACATGGAGAGCTTAACCTCAGGGGGTGGTAACATGGAAACTTTAGCCCCAGGAGAAGACAGCATGGACATTTTAAATTCAAGAGATGATAACGTGGAAACTATAAACTTTGGAGATGTCATAGACACCCTAACCTCAGAAGATAACATAAGAGCTTTACGCTCCGAAGCTAACACAGGAGCTCTTTGCTCTGAAGCTAACACAGGAGCTTCACACTCAGGGGAAAGAAACATGAAAACTCCACCCTCAGAAAAAAAGCTCTGGAGATAACATGGGAATTTTACCCCCAGAAGCTAACTAACTAACTAACTAACTAACCTGCACTTATATAGCGCTTTTCTAGTCACAAAGACCACTCAAAGCGCTTTCATTAATACTAACCCTCTATTCTAAGGGCCTATAGGAAACAAATATCTAGGGACAATTTAGAACAGCCAATTAACCTAACATGCATGTTTTTGGCATGTGGGAGGAAACCGGAGAAATCCCGGAGTAAACCCACGCAACACAGGGAGAACATGCAAACTCCACACAGATCACTGTTGTTCGGGGGCTGGGATCGAACCCACGATCCCCACAATCCCCCGGCCAAGGGTAAACTGTGCTGCCACAGTGCTAACCACTGCGCCACCGTGCAGCCCAATAAAGAATGGACAGAAGCTGACAATAAAGAATCTTTACAATCTAGAGATGACAACATAGAATCTTTACACTCAGTGGATAACTTAGGAGTTTTAAACTCAGATGGTAACACGGAAATCTTAAACTCAGGAGGTGATAAAATACAACTTTCAAGCTCAGAAAGTGAAAATATAGCATCCTTATTCTTGGGATATAACACTGGAGCCCTTTGCTCACAAGAAAACATCATGGGGGTATAAAACTCAGAAAATAACATTGGAATCTCCTGCTCAGAAACAAATGACACAGAAGTTTCCAGCTCAAGAGTTACCAACATAGGAGTTTTTGCTTCAGAAACTAAAAAAATGGTGGTTTTTAACTCAGGACACACTGATATAGGAATTTTGTGCGCACCAGACACAAAAACACAGAAACACAGAAATAAGCTCAAAGAGTGGGTATGACCCTACCATTATCCCCCAGACCATGACAATGACAACAGTGGCTAACGCATAGTTCTCTCCTTGATGTCTCCAACATCAATGGCCACCATCATTTCTGCTCAACGTGAATTGACTTTCATCAGAGAATAGCACTGAGGCTACACGGTCCCTTGACCAGTGTAAATGCTCCCTGGTCCATGCAAGACGATGACACCTGTGCCTGGTGGTGTGGTCAGATACCCTTGCAGATCGTCTAGCTACCAGATTAGTGCTGATGTGAATGGTTTTGAATGGTCTGACGTGACACTTGGATGCCTCTCACCTCCCTTAAATTTGCCTGTAGTTGAGTGGCATTCATCATCCGGTTCTGCAGGGCACTGTTCAAAATGACGTCATCAGCATGGGATGTTGCGAAAAGGACACCCATTTCTATGCCTTTCTGTGACTCTTCCAATCTCTCTGTATCTCTGTTTCAACCTACTGATAACACTCTGTGACACTTTAAGTTCAGTGGCCACTTCCCTCTGAGAACATCCTATTTGAACCTCGCAATGGCGAGGTACTGTTGATTAATATTTAGGTGTCGTCTTGGTCTCAAGATGTCAAAATGTGACCAGAAAATTTACTGGTCGATTCATGGATCAAACACCTGTTGTGAATTTTGCCATTAAGCACCTTGTTAGAAAACAGCAAGTTATACAAAAAGTACTGAAACACTGAACAGTTGGACATGTGCATTCAAAAGGTTAGAGAAGGTCAAATTAAGTTCAGCTGTAAAGGTTATAGTGCATTTTAGGTGCATCCTGAAATTTCTCCCAAAAGCCAAATATCCCTAACTTTTTGTGAATAGTGTATGTTCCATGTTCCTGAGGAAGGCCAGCAGCATTATCAAGGATCACAATCACCCAGCACACAAACTCTTCTGCCTGCTGCCATCTGGCAGATGCTACAGCAACTTGAGGGCACGCACTAAAAGACTGAGACAGTTTCTACCATCAGGCCATAAGGCTCCTGGACTCAATATACGTAACTGCTGCTGCACAAAACATTTTATCTTCAATGAACAATTTAAGCACAAACACACTTAAGTCTTTAGATTCCCTTATTCTTATTTATACCTCTGGAAACTGCACAGTCTTTGCCACTTTTATGTTCTTCTATTTCTTGTATATACACACGTGGACAAAATTGTTGGTACCCCTCTGTTAATGAAAGAAAAACCCACAGTGGTCACAGAAATAACTTGAATCTGACAGAAGTGGTAATAAATAAAAATTCTATGAAAATTAACCAATGAAAATCAGACAGTGCTTTTTTTTTTTTTTTTTTTGAATGAATTTTATTTATTTCGGATAGTACATTACAGGTTAAAAGAAACTGTATAATATAACAACAAGGTCAAATTAGACAAAGACTCCTTCTACTATACAATTCCACGTGAGTTATCCGAAATGGGTGATGGCTGAAGCCACAGCTTATATTGCCCACCCATATTCCATCCAAGAATTCAAAGGAGAAACAAGAGAAAACAAGACAAGAGCGATTACAATTTAAAACAAGGCTAAGACAAAATGTGACTGAGAGAAAAAGAAAACTGAGCTAGTCTAAGTTAAGCGGTTACTATTCAAAAACAAATCTAAGACATAGCGTCACAGAGAAAAAAAGAAAAAAAGAAAAAACTAAGCTACAACACAACACAGGCTGGAAATGTCAATCCTTATGTGAGTTTACATGTCGTCTTGTAAATATGCTTGGAGTATTTCTTCCTTTAGTTTTTGTTTAACACACAGTGCTTTTGAATTGTGGTTCAACAGAATTACTTTAAAAAACAAACTCATGAAACAGGTCTGGACAAAAATGATGGCACCCCTAGAAAAGATTGAAAATAATGTGACCATAGGGACATGTTCAACCAAGATGTGTTCTCTAATTAACATCACAGGTGTCTACAAACTTGTAATCAGTCAGTCGGCCTATTTAAAGGGTGACAAGTAGTCACTGTGCTGTTTGGTGACATGGTGTGTACCACACTAAACATGGACCAGAGGAAGCAAAGGAGAGAGTTGTCTCAGGAGATTAGAAAGAAAATTATAGACAAGCATGTTAAAGGTAAAGGCTATAAGACCATCTCCAAGCAGCTTGATGTTCCTGTGACTACAGTTGCACATATTATTCAGAAATTTAAGATCCACGGGACTGTAGCCAACCTCCCTGGATATGGCCGCAGGAGGAGACGGATAATACAAATGGTAACAAAAGAGCCCAGAACAACCTCTAAACACATTCATGGTGAACTCCAAGGTCAAGGTACATCAGTGTCAGATCGCACCATCCCTCGTTGTTTGAGCCAAAGTGGACTTCATGGGAGACGACCAAGGAGGACTCCACTTTTGAAAACAAATCATAAAAAAGCCAGACTGGAATTTGCCAAACTGCATGTTGACAAGCCACAAAGCTTCTGGGAGAATGTCCTATGGACAGACAAGACAAAACTGGAACTTTTTGGCAAGGCACATCAGCTCTATGTTCACAGACGCAAAAATGAAGCATACCAAGAAAAGAACACTGTCCCTACTGTAAAACATGGAGGAGGTTCTGTTATGTTCTGGCGCTGCTTTGCTGCATCTGGCACAGGGTGTCTTGAATCTGTGCAGGGTACAATGAAATCTCAAGACCATCAAGGTATTCTAGAGAGAAATGTGCTGCCCAGTGTCAGACAGCTTGGTCTCAGTCGCAGGTCATGGGTCTTGCAACAGGATAATGACCCAAAACACACAGCTAAAAACACCCAAGAATGGCTAAGAGCCAAACATTGGACTATTCTAAAGTGGCCTTCTATGAGCCCTGATCTAAATCCTATTGAACATCAAATCAAATCAAATCAAATCAAATCAAACTTTGTCATATTGCTGTACATACAACTGTAGTGCAGGCAAGATGAAATTGTGTTTCTCTCGGCATCCATATAAGAAGCAGCATGATTTAAGACGGGCTGCACGGTGGCGCAGTGGTTAGCACTGCGGCAGCACAGTTTACCCTTGGCCGGGGGATTGTGGGGATCCTGGGATCGTGGGTTCGATCCCAGCCCCCGACCAACAGTGATCTGTGTGGAGTTTGCATGTTCTCCCCGTGTTGCGTGGGTTTACTCCGGGATTTCTCCGGTTTCCTCCCACATGCCAAAAACATGCATGTTAGGTTAATTGGCTGTTCTAAATTGTCCCTAGATATTTGTTTCCTATAGGCCCTTAGAATAGAGGGTTAGTATTAATGAAAGCGCTTTGAGTGGTCTTTGTGACTAGAAAAGCGCTATATAAGTGCAGGTTAGTTAGTAGTTAGTTAGTTAAGACACATTCCCACATAGCTCCCCCCCACCCCCACCCCCCATCCATTCACACATCCCCGAGACATACTTGAGGAAAAAAAGAATAACTAACTATAATATACAAAATGTCCGTAGGTGCAGTAGTGTGTATGAAAGATTCCGGGTCAACTGTTCAGCATCCTGACAGCTTGTGAAAGGAAGCTGTTGATCAGTCTGGTGGTTCTGCCTCTGCTGCTCCGGAATCGTTTACCAGATGGAAGAAGTTCAAAGTGTTTATGCAGAGGGTGAGAACGGTCCTTGACAATGTTTAGTGCCCTGCTCCTACAACGGTTCTGAAAAAGTTCTTGGACAGAGGGGAGGGAGACTCCAATTACCCTCTCCGCCCCCTTGACTATCCTCTGCAGGGCTTTTTTGTCTGACATACTGCAGCTGGAGTACCATGTAGCAATGCCGTACATCAGAACACTCTCCACCACACCTCTGTAGAAGGTCCTGAGGATGCAGATGGGGAGAGAGGCCTGTTTGAGTTTCCTCAAGAAGTGCAGTCTCTGCTGAGCCCGCTTCCTGATCTCCAAGGAATTCTTGCTCCAGGTCAGGTGTCTTTCTGGTCCAGGTGGGTGATGACAGAGTGTAGGGTGGTGACTATAGCATCCTCCGTGGAGCGGTTTGAACGATATGCAAACTGGAGTGGGTCGTGTGATGCAGGGAGGCAGGCTGTAATGTGTGGTTTGACAAGCCGCTCAAAACACTTCATCACAATTGGTGTCAGTGCAACAGGACGATAGTCATTCAAACAGGACTCCACTGGTTTCTTTGCCACCGGTACAATGATAGAGGTCTTGAAGCATCTGGGAACGATGGCCTGACTCAGGGAGATGTTATAAATGTCAGTCAGGATATCCGCCAACTCGCTCGCGCAGTCTCGGAGCACACGTCCCGGAATGTTGTCTGGACCTGCAGCTTTGTGTGGGTTGACTCTGGTTAGGGTCCTCCGTGTGTCCGCTGTGTTGATGGTAAAAGCTGGTCCGACCGATGGTGGGGGAGGGCCAGCCCTCCCTCTGATTGTCGAGTTTGATGCTTCAAAACGTGCAAAGAAGTCGTTAAGCCTGTCTGGAAGCGAAGTGTCGTCATCATCGATCCCCTGCCTAGGCTTAAAGCCTGTCAGTGTCCGAACTCCCTGCCACATCTGCTTGATGTTCCTAGTGTCACAGAGGTGTCCCTGGATTTTCTCCGCATTGGCGCGCTTTGCCGCCTTAATTCCCTTAGAAAGCGCAGACCTGGCTGAGCGGAGGGCGATCCTGTCCTTCGCTCTGAAGGCTGCATCTCTGGCTGTGAGCAACGAGCGCACCTCTGCAGTCATCCAGGGCTTATGATTACCCCGCATAGTGATGGTCTTCACTGTAGTGAAATCCTCTGTGCACTTCGCGATGTAGCTGGTGACCGAATCAGCACACTCCTCCACATCTGTCCTGTCTTCCTGGGAGGCTGCTATTTTGAAGACCTTCCAGTCTGTGTGCTGAAAACAGTCTTTCAGTGCAGGGGTTGCACTCTTTGGCCAAATCCTGATTTGTTTCACTGCTGGCCTGCTGCACTTCAATAAAGGTTTGTAGGCAGGCACCAGCATCACGGATATGTGATCAGAACGGCCGAGATGGGGGCGGGGTATCGCATCTGTGGAAGGAGCTGAAACATGCCGTCTGGAGAAGGCACCCTTCAAACCTGAGACAACTGGAGCAGTTTGCTCATGAGGAGTGGGCCAGAATACCTGCTGAGAGGTGCAGAAGTCTCATTGACAGATACAGAATTGTTTGATTGCAGTGATTGCCTCAAAAGGTTGTGCAACGAAATATTAAGTTAAGGGTACCATCATTTTTGTCCAGGCCTGTTTCATGAGTTTGTTTTTTAAAATAATTCTGTTGAACCACAATTCAAAAGCACTGTCTGATTTTCATTGGTTAATTTTCATAGAATTTTTATTTATTACCACTTTTGTCAGATTCAAGTTATTTCTGTGACCATTGTGGGTTTTTCTTTCATTAACAGAGGGTACCAACAGTTTTGTGTACTGTATATTGCTTTTTGCTTCTTTTGTGTAAGTGAATTGGCTGGTTCTGTTTGTCCATAACATTTCATTGCATTTTAACTTGCATGTGAAAAATAAACAAACCTGAGCCTGAATATCTGTTAATGCCTGTTATTACTGGAATACTGGTACTGTATACCAGTATACCACTGAAACCAGTATACCTGGTACTGGTATACTGTAATTTCACAGTTTGGGAATAATAAAGTACATCTATCTCTCTATCTATTAAATTGTTGGATCTGATAGTTATAGCTAAAGGCTCAATAAGCAAAAAGAGAAGGTGCTGAGAGAGCATCCCTGAGGAGTTCGACAGTGCACATTAAAAGGTTTGGAGTATAGATTATTAGTTAAGATCATGGCTGTGGGAAAGGAATATACTTAACAGTTTAATCCAAGAAATAAAGGTTGCTCTGAATCCAAATCTCACCAAGGTTTCAAAGAGATACTTCCATTCAACTCTGTCCAATGCCTTTTCTGCATCCATAGAAAGAAGACATTCTGAAACACTGGCAGGGGGAGTAAAGGATAGTAGAGGAGACGGACATTAAAAAAAAAAAAAAGAATGTACTGTATATGTTTAACAAAGTCTATCTAATATGGGGATAAGATACTCGGCAAAGAGATTGATAGACAGATCGGAGCAGCATCTGGAGTGATGCGGATGTTGTACTGGTCTGTTGTGGTGAAGAGGGAGCTAAGCTCTAAGACAAAGCTATCGATTTACCAGTCAATCTACATCCCTACCCTCACCTATGATCACAAGCCTTGGGTAATGAAAAAGAATGAGACTGCAGATACAAGCAGCTGAAATGAGCTTTCTTTGTAGGATTGCTGAACTCACCCTTAGAGATAGGGTGAGGGGCTCAGTCATCCGGGAGAGGCTCGGAGTAGAACCACTGCTCTTCCACATTGAAAGTAGCCAGTTGAGGTGGTTTGGGTATCTGATCAGGATGTCTCCTAGATGCCTCCCACTTGAGGTGTTTCAGGCATGTCCCACTGGGAGGAGACCCCGGGGCAGACCCAGGACTCGCTGGAGAGACTATGTCTTCCAGTTGGTCTGGCAACACCTTGGTCTCCCCTCTGAAGAGCTGGAGCAGGTGGCTGGGGAGAGGGAAGTCTGGGCTTCTCTGCTTGAACTGCTGCTTTGACCCAGACCTCCAGAAAAGCGGTAGAAGATGGATGGATGAATGGATGGATGGATACAAGGCAGAACCTCCTCTAGATGACAAGCTGACTTTGGCTAGTGTTTTATAATCAGTGTTTAATAAAGAAATGTGTCTGTAATAGCCATATCTAGGGGATCTTTATGTTTCTTCGCCTGTAATGATATACATGCCTGATTTAAAGTAGGTGGAAGAGAGCCTGACTTTAAAGGAGTAATTGACTGAAAAATGGTGTGTTTGTAAGTTTTAATTGTCTGAAATGTGTCTCTTGTTCACACAATTATCCAAAAAATATCAGAACAGTCAATTCTCTTAAAAAATCACACAGCCTTTGTCAGGGCCACCTTAACTTGCTGTAAGGCACTGGGGCTGAGAGGTTTTGTAGGCCCCCCTTCCACTCCTTCCAACAGAATCTCAGTTTATAAATGTGAAATTGCTATGTTTATGTTTCTCTTGGAGATACAATGGCAAGAAAACACAACTATACTGCAAAAACCCAAGGCAGTGGCTATGGATACAGAAGCTGTATCCCTATACAAAATTTCTATTAGTACGGAAGAACTGACAGTCCGACAAAACCCTTTCAGATCAGCTCCAGCCCAGCTGCTTCTGTGGCTTAGACAGATAGTATGTTGGGCCTGTGATCAGAAGGTTGCTGGTTCCCATGCTACTCTCGGTACCTTGTCCAAACCATTTTACTTGATATGAGATGAAATTTACACTTAAAATTAAGAGGTTAGCTTTAGGATTTGGGAGTGGGTAAGGTTGAAAAGGTAGTAAATACTGTTGATATTAATTAAGCTTACACAGTCTGTTTTTAGCTTTTTCCCCTCTGCCATCAGACTGATGAACATTAAGTGACTTATTGACTCTCATGCACTATGCACAGCAGCTCAACCAGACTCATGTCATTCATCACTGTTTTTCTGTTGCATTATCAACTGCACTGTGGTACCCCATATTATCTGCTACTTGCTAATTTTTTTTAAAACTGCCTTGACTAGTACTACTCATTATTACTTTTAGTAATTATTTAGTAATTATTTAGTAATTATTAGCATTATTACGTTTTTAGTCCTTTAGTTTTTTAGTTTATCTCTTTATCTCATCATGTTTTTAATGTTGCAGCATTGCACCGAGACAAATTCCTAGTTTGTGTACTACATGAACAATGGCAATAAATCTGATTCTGATTCTGATTCTGATTTAGTAGCATGCTTGATCCAGTCTCCTTTTTTTTTTACCAAGTTCGGAGTCTACTGTCCCACGCACAGCTGCCTGATGTAAGCAATCATGGCCTTTTTCCAGCGACCAGGTTTTCTTGTGCTGATCTCCATCTCTCAGCTTGTCTTCTCCACTGGCCTGCTCCCTTTCGGCAGGATCTGGCGGCACCTGCTTTTCTCCTCCAAGTGAGTGCTTTAACGGTCCTCCTGTCTGTCCATCTCCAGTCTCTGCTCAGTGAAACCTGCTCTCCAGCTCCAGGAAACAGCCCACCTGTCTCCTCGGTACAGTAATTAGCAGCCCCACCTCCACTCGATGCTCCAACTTAGAAAAATCCTTTAAAACTTTGGGATTTTTTGAGCAATTCATTTTCCCTTAAGCGTTTTTTCCTCAATAATTTTATGAGTGCCACTCTCAAACTTTTTTCTGACATTTTGAACCTCGCTAATTATTTCTTACCTCTCACTAGTGCTTGCATAGTCACATGTCAAAACAATTCCTCTGATAAGCTATTGTTACATGGTACCCACGTGGGGCACTTGTAAATTAGAACAATCAGCAGCCACACACAAATATCATGTGACGGACATAGAATTCGACCAATTAACAACAATGTGATCTTTTGTGTTGGCTCATGATAGGCCCCTGATTTTCGTAGGCCCTTGGGTTTCAGCCCAGCCTACTCTGTGCATTAAGGCAGCCTTGGCCTTTTTCTCGTTTTTCTCTCCCAGAAATGCCAGAAACTGTTTTGACTCTTCCAGGTAAACCATATACATCATGATTTGAAAAAAGCCAACCCACTGCTGTCGTTGAGACCTACCTACTGCCCCATTATTGGCCCGCCTAGCTGTCAGTTATGTAGATGGAAGGGGTGCTAAAGCTAGCCTATTAGCCCCCCATAATAGCCATCCCTGTTACCACCTGATTCACCAGTCCACAGTTGACAGTATACCTTCAGTCACTCCGACTCATTTCCCAATCATTTTGCCGTGATTCCACATAACAAATCACCAGCTCCGGCGCGCCAGTCGCAACAGCCAACCTGGCCCGGTGTAGGTACTACCTACACTGGGACCCAAGGCTGCTGGCTTCTGACTCTCGTGACCAGCTCCCTCACTGTCCTCTGGGACTCCGTACGACTCTTGCTCTGCTCTCGTGGGCCGCATAGTGGAGTCCTCTCATGACAGGATGTCCCTCAGCTGGCTGTGGAAGTGAAGCAGCGTCCCACAGAGATAGACACTGGTCTTTGAGATCCTGTGGCTCAGCAACTCGGCTCGGCCAGCAGCCTGTGGTCCCAGGCTAGGTCAGTTAGAGCGATTGGGGGGCAGCCCAGTGTGCAGTCCTAGTGATTTGTATTGGAATCACGGCAAAATTATTGGGAGATGGGCCAGAGTGACATGAGATACGCCATCAACTGTAGATCAGTGACCCAGTGCTTGTCATGGTACTGCCTTCCCGGGCAGTACAGGATGAGTTGAAGGAGGACTCAGGGTGTGGACTGAACTCCAGAGTAACATGTTATTAAATAAACATAAAACTCAAAGAACAAAACGTAATATAAATAAACAACTGCTCAGGGGCAGAAAACAACGCAAGGAAACCAAAGGTAAATGATGATGATGCCAGAAAGATCGCATGCACAAACTAACATAAATAGGGTAAATAATAATTACAAATGTGAGACAGCTGAGGCAACAAGGGCAGAAGAGGAACACACATGAGGGAGTTGCTATGGATACTGAAACATAAGGGACCGGAGACAATAGATAGACAATTATGCCCCAGGGCCATAATAAAAGCACTTAATACACACACGGGGTGACACAGCAAACCCGGGGAGACACAGGAGACAATAACTATCCAAAATAATAATAATGATGACGATAATAATAATCACAAAGGAACAACATGAACAAGTGGTGTGGACACATCTCCAGACCATGCCCAGAACCTGACATAATCCCCACTTTAAAGGGTGGATTCCAGACACCCCTAAAATACACCCCTAAAAACACAGCTAAAGAAAAACAAACAAAAAATCCCATAATAACACCAAAACGAGAGGGAGGAGGGGGAAAAGGCACGGTGGGGGAAAAAAAAACATAGAAATCTCACAAAAAATGTCCAACAGATAGCCTCTAGAGTCCCAGGATCGCTAGACCAGGGAGCACAGTGAATCTGGGGGCCAACCAGCATCCAGGAGCTCCTGGACCAGAGAACATGATGGGTCCAGTGGTCTTCCATAGTCCCTAGACCACCAGACCGGATTGCAGAATAGGTTGAGTGGCCTACCACTGTCCTTGGGAAACCAAATCATGGGACAAGGTGGGTCAGGGGGCCTCCCAAAGTCCAAAGGACCCCAACCCAGAAAGCATGGTGGGTCGGGTGGCCTCCTGCTGTCCTCGGGCCACCAGCTCATGGAACAAAGTGGATCAGGAGGCCTGCCAAAGTTCATGGGCTCCCAGACCACAGCACGGGACTTGGTTAACACAAGCTGAGGAGCCATTTGCTCCATACCCAGTGACTGCGGTGCACTGACCTCAGAAATAACAGGTGGAGGGCCCCTGGCCACACTGGGAGATGACTGCTGCTGGGGATCATTGACCACGAAAACTGAAGCAGCGGCATGCACCTCGGGGGCTGCTTGAGCAGTGGCGTGTACCTTGGGGGCTGCTGGAGCTGGTACGTGCACCACAAAGGAAACGGGTGTTGAGGGGTGCTCCTCCATCCCTGAGGCAGCCACCTCAGAAAGGGAGGAAGAAACAGGGGTGAATAACAGGTCCACAACACAACTACCAACAGAAGAGCTTGGCAGGGAGAGCTCAGAAGCAGATGGAAGCAGCAACTGGGTCTACCTGCCAGGAGCAAGACAAATCCTCTCTAATACTGATGGTAGAAAAACAAAAAAGAGGACTTGACTTAGCTCTTGCTCCTCTGCTGGTGAGGACCCTGGCAGCTCCGTTGCTGGAGAGGCGATCTCCACCTCTGGGGACGCTGGAGGGGCAGCAGATGATGTGCTTTGACATGCAGCAGCTGGCAGGGGCCCCAGTGTAGCAGAGGTGTGAGCCGGCACTACAGGTGTAATGACAGGTGAAACAGCGGACATAATGATCGAGGAAGACACAGCCAAGGGACGAGGTGGAGTTGGCACAGGAGGAACACAGCGGTGAGGAAACAGCACTGGAAGCAGGGAGCAATGTGGAGTTGGCACTGCAGCTGCCATAGGAACCGGTGGAGTAGCTGTCATGGACGCCGGCACTGGAACTGCCATGTGAGACAGTGTAGCGGAATGAGGAGGAGTATGTAACTGTGCCAGAGCCCAGGAATGCCTCTTCATCAGCATGGGCTGAGGCGTGAATGGTGAGCTCTCCTCCAGCCGTGTGGTGGCTGTGAGGCTGGAGAGAAACAGGCTGGCACTGGAGCAGGCACCGGAATGCGACGAGATGCTATGTGTACCAGAGCATGGCGGGATGAAGGAGACACCGAAGCCAGGAGATGCTCGCTCATCGGCGTAGCCTTGAACATTCCAGGTACGTACTCCACCATCTCACGGTACATATGTCGGAGGTTTTGGACGGACATCAGCAGCCCAGGCAGGTCGGGGTAACTCCACAAGCTTGAGGTTGTCTTAATTACTGCGGCTGCCATGTCCAGATTCCTCAAAGCCTCCTCCGGTGTGTGGGAGGTGCAAGCATCCAAGACACAGTCCTTGATAATTTGTGCTGCCCACACCTCATCTGCATCCAGTCCCAAACCTCTGAAGTCCAGGCCTGCTGGGTCCTTGGTTGCTGACATCATACTGTCATGGTACTGCCTTTCTGGCAGTACAGGATGAGTTGAAGGAGGACCCAGGGTGCGGACTGAACTCCAGAGTAACATTTTATTAAATAAACAGAAAATTCAAAGAACAAAACGTAACATAAATAAACAACTGCTCAGGGTCAGAAAACAACACAAGGAAACCAAAGGTGAATGATGATGATGCCAGACAGAGCACATGCACAAACTAACATAAATAGGGTAACTAATAATTACAAATGTGAAACAGCTGAGGCAACAATCAAGGGCAGAACAGGAGCACACATGAGGGGGTTGCTATGGATACGGAAGCATGAGGAACCGGAGACAGTAGGTAGACAATGATACCACAGGACCATAATAAAAACATTAAATACAAGCAGGGGGTGACACAGCAAACCCAGAGAGACACAGGAGACAATAACTATCCTAAATAATAATAATGATGATGATAATAATAATCACAAAGGAACAACATGAATAAGAGGTGTGAACACGGTCCGTGCCCAGAACTTGACAGTGCTGCTCATCCAAGCTAGGAGACAAAAAGCTAGAAACTAGTCAGTGAATGGCTAACTGATGTCAGAGGGAGGGTGAAGTTGAATAGGTGAAGGATGTTTCTGTCATGGTTTGGCAGCACACTCCTTTTCTTCCTCACCAATTAATCTCATTCTCCCCAGCTGTACTCACGATCTGCAAGCAATCAGCATACTCTTTAAGTAGCTCCAGCATCCTCCACTCTTCAGGAGATTGTTGATGACTTCATGCTGCCTCTAGACGCATGTGAAGCCCGTACCTCTCCTCCAACACCTCTGCAAAGGAAAGGGAAGTATTAACTCCACTACTGTTACCTCTTCCCTTCTCCAGAACTCTCCAGGCAGACAGTAGACCCAACCCTGGCGGACTGGACCCCTGAGCTGTGGAGGCTTCACCTGGATCCTTTACCCATACCCTGTAAATGCACTTACCAACGTTTCCTAACCTGTCACCCTTTTCCCCAAAGCTCCTCAATCTTTCCCCCTGCAAGCACTCACCTACTCTGTTGCAACACTGAGGGTTCCAGCCATTTCTTCACCGCCCAGCTCCCTCACAGCACCTGTAAGCAAACAGCAATCATTAGTGCTGTGAATAATTCCCTATAACTGCTATACTCACCTTTGGTCTCCTCTCTTGCCAGAGGGTTGCCAGACCTCTTACCACAGCTCATTCCCTGCATATTTATTGTAGAATTTTATATTAGATATGTTATTATGGTGGTTACCTAGGCTAGGAAGGGGTGACGCCCCGCCTTTGGGGGGTGGCATCACCAGAGGTATATAAGCCAGTAGCAGGAGACATATTGTCTCTTCGTGTCATGTCCGCTGCGTAATTGCGCAGTGAACATATTAATTAACACGAGCCCGAAATGCAGAAATACACAAAATACAGGGAAAATGTTCAGTTGGATGATGCAGTCTGGCACACTATCAATGCATGCCCGAGCTAGTTGGAAGGGAACGCTCCCAGGGCGAAACTGGGCAGCGCGTGAAAAATAGAAGGAAGACTTACAGAGGGCGTCGGAGCTCAGCGGGTTCTGGGGAAACACCACTGTCAAAGTCCAAGGGAAAGGGTGCCAACAGCTCCAAGGAAAACATAGGCTGGTGACCACAGACTGACTGGGAATTGAAGGCTTAAGCCACAACACTGAATGCCCACACTGTCACCCAATGACAAGTGGACGCAGGTGTGTGGCGGGAGTCTGTGAATGAGTGTGTGTGTGTGTGTGTGTGTGTGTGTGTGTGTGTATAGGAACAAATGAGAAAGTAACTAATAGCTGGTGAGTGTCTGGTAGAGAGAGGGGTATGGCTGTAGACTGGCGAGAGCCAAAGCTCAGGGCTCAACCTGCCAGCTGGAACCAATTAACAAAAATCAGAAGCTACAGCCACAAGTCATGGGCAGAGCTAAAACACCAGCTCCACACATGACAGAGCCCCCCCTCCAGACACCCACATACCATCAAAAAAGAAAACAAAACACAGGAGAAAACCTGCCCCCCCCCCCAACCACCCAGAAGGCCAACACGACTAACCAGGGAGGGAGATGGGGAGAACAGGTCAGGAGGGAACAAAACAAAGATCACCACAATACAAAGGAGCACAAAAATCCCAACCCCAAAACTAAACTAACCCACCCCACCCCAAGAGTCCCACAGTTCAGGGAGCCGGCCAGAGTCCAAGGCTGAGCAGGCAGCCCGTAGAACAGTGTCAGGTGGCCTGCCAGGGCACACAGGCCACCCGGCTAGGGAACCCAGCCTTTCGGGTGACCTGCCCACATGATTAAACCACCAGGACCGGCAGGGCAAATGAGCCGATGGCCTACCCACCGGGAGACTGAGAGGTGGTTAGCCGAACAGAGGAAGGGAAACCCCTGCGGTCACAGGTGACGGAGAAAATAGAACAACGACAGTGCCCAGCAGAAAGAGGAGGAACATCCACAGGGCCTCCAAAAGGGAAGGGAAGACCCTGGTGTTCCCAGACTATCCAGTAGCACCCTCGGTGGTCCCAATGTGAGATAGAACTCCTTAGTACCCATGGTTGACCCGGGCTGGGCCATGGCTGCATCTGCGGTGGTCCCGGCCTGGGACAATGTTGCACCAGTGGTGGCCCCTTCCCAGGACCTCTTGCTGGGGGGCAATGGATCAGCGTTCTCGTCGCGCCCTCCGCCAGTACCCGGGCTCGCCTGGGGAAGCTAATGATCCTACCAGCAGACTAAATTCGAAGAGACGACGCCTCTGTGCCAAGTCAAAGAAGAATCCTAATCACAGTCCTAAAGCCGAAAGCAAACAGCCCCAAGAGCACTTTGTGGTAGGATCTGCCCTTCGCATATTACAACGAAACGTTGAAGGCCTATCTGCAGCCAAGCAAAACCTTATCGAAGTCCTCGCCTTCCAACATTCGATTGATGTAATCTGCCTCCAAGAGACTCATATTGGCACAGAGGAAGCTGGCCGCTTCACCATCAAAGGCTTTGACCTCCTGTGCTATGTTCTACATGCTAAACATGGACGTGCTACCTATGTGCGTTCTGACATAGTTGAAGCAAATCACCTGATAACAACACATTTCTCAGACACCATAATCATTGGTGGCTTCCATATTGTCAATGTGTACAAGCCCCCTAATGCCAACTGGGATCTACAGGTCTTACCCACCCTACCCCACCCTGCCATCTATGTGGGGGACTTTAACAGCCATCACCCTGACTGGGGGTACCCAGCAGTGGACAGTGATGGGAAGGCACTTTCAGACTGGGCATCCAGAAATGACCTCGCTTTGATATACGACCCCAAACAAAGAGGAACCTTCCACTCTGCTAGGTGGAAGAAGGACTATTCTCCTGACCTGCGTTGGGTCAGCTCTTTGAATGGGGAGCCATATCCTACACAGATCCTCATTCTTGATGATTTTCCACACAGCCAACACCGACCCCTGCTTGTACACATTGGCCTACAACTTCCAGTCATATACAGCCCAAGGAAGATGCGCTGGAACTTCCGCAAAGCCAACTGGAAGAAATTCAGTGAAACTCTGGACCGGAACGTTGTTACCATCCCACTCCACACCATCACTGTAGATGAAGCATACAACCGCTTCTGCAGCGCAATCTTCAAGGCTGCCCATACTGCAATCCCACGAGGGTACCAACCCCTCTATGTCCCATGTTTGGATGGAGAAAGTGCTGCCCTCCTACAATCCTATCAAACATCAGGGGACCCAGAGATAGCAGACCATCTCATTGAATCGCTAAATACAGCCCGGCGAAAGAAATGGGAGGAGACAGTTGCTGACCGGAGCTTTACCCACTCTAGCAGGAAATGTTGGAGCCTCATCCGTCGCCTAGGAGCTGCACAGAAGCCCCCTAGCCAAAGCCAAGCATCCGTCACACCCAACCAAGTTGCATCCCACCTACTGACTATCGCCAAAGCACCCCAAGACAAAGACACCAGAAGAGCAGTTACAACTGAGCTAAAAAAAACACCAAAAAATGCCTGTAGAGGAAACGAACCCTGAACCCTTCGAGGCTGCTGAACTGGAGAAAGTCCTACAGAGCCTGAAATGTGGAAAGGCAGCAGGATACGATAACATCTTCCCAGAATTCATGAAAAATCTTGGCCCCCGAGCTCTAACCTGGTTGACACAATTCTACACAAGGATCACACAAACAAACTCGATCCCAAAGAAATGGCGGACAGCAAAGGTCATTGCCATCCCAAAACCTAGCAAAGACCACAAACTACCAGCAAGCTACCTCCCAATCTCCCTACTCAGCGTTCCTTACAAAATCATGGAGCGCCTAATACTGCAACGCATTTCCCCAGAAATAGAGGATATTCTAAGTGTGGATCAAGCAGGTTTCCGCAAGGACCGCAGTACAGGAGAACAAGTACTGGCCCTAACCACCTTCATCGAAAATGGCTTCGAGAGCAGACTGAAGACAGGGGCTGTGTTTCTCGATCTTAAAGCCGCTTGGGCAACAGCAATTATAAAAACCCTGCTGACCAACCGAAGGTTCAGAGTCCACCTCAGTCAGAACACAAGTGCATGGAGAATGCAGAAAAACGGACTCCCACAAGGCTCAGTTCTAGCTCCAACTCTGTTCAACCTCTACATAAACGACCTGCCTACTACAAAATCCCGCAAATTCATCTATGCAGACGACATCTGTTTGGCATTCAAAGCACCAGACTTTGAACCACTGGAACGGGTGCTCACGGAAGATCTTGCCAAACTGGACCAGTTCTGCAAAATCTGGCGCCTAAAACCAAGCCCAGCAAAAACCGTCTCCAGTGTATTCCATCTCCACAATGCAAAAGCTGCCAGAGAACTAAACATCCACCTGAGCGGACTCAAGCTTAAGCATGCCCCAAATCCAACTTATCTTGGAGTGACCCTTGATAGGACCTTATCCTTCAAGGAACATCTAAAGGGGACGGCTGCTAAGGTGAAGGTACGAAACAACCTGCTCTGCAAGCTCGCTGGTGCAAAATGGGGGGCGGCAGTCTCCACCCTGTGCACCTCAGCACTGGCCCTTTCATACTCTGTAGCAGAATATTGTGCCCCTGTCTGGTCCAGGTCATCTTACACACACCATGTAGACACCCAGCTCAACACAACCATGAGAACTATAACTGGAACAATCCGCTCAACACCACTCCCCTGGCTCTCTGTACTGTCAAACATAGCCCCTCCACACATCCGGCGAGCAGCATTAACTCAAAGGATGCTCCAAAAAGTTAAAGATTCTCCTCACTTACCAATCCATGCAGATATCTACACCCCACCCACTGCCCGACTTTCATCCAGACGGCCGATTTGGAAAAACCCTCCCCCAGCTGACTTTACCATCCAGACAGCTTGGCAAGAGGAATGGGAGACCAAGGAGGTCCCAAACAAACAGCTGGTGATAAACCCCAACCAACAGGTCCCGGGCACCAACCTCCCAAGGAGACAGTGGTCTACACTCAATCGCTTCAGGACTGGACATGGCCCCTGCTTGGCCAGCCTTCACAGATGGGGCAGTAGCCCTAGCCCACTGTGCGCATGTGGAGAGGAGCAAACAATGGAACACATCATAGAGGCTTGCCCGCTCCAAAGACTGGAAGGAGGATTACACACCCTCCATACAGCAAACCAGGAGGCAACTGCTTGGCTTAAGGACTTTGCATTCGCTATATAAATAAAGGACCTCTTGCTCCCATGGTGGGCCTCGACAGGGCCTGTGTTGCACCCATGATGGACCCTGACCAAGCCATGGTTGCACTAATGGTGGAGTCCAGCTGGACCCCTGCTGCACCAACGCTGCTTTAACCATGGGCCAGCCAATCGTACGAGCACCACAGCCAGAAGGCGATCGATTATGGGCACCCTCAGCTGAAGCAAAGCACCCACAATGACCTCCTCGGCAGGGGAGACTGGACTCACAGTGACATCCAGTGGTGAACCTGAATCCTCGGACCCGTCTGGCGATGTTAGACTTTCTCCGGCAACCCTGGAAGAGGACTCAGACAGGAAGAAAGAAGGGTCAGGGTCGCCGGCAGCGGCGGAGCCCAGTGAGGTGAGCTCAGAGGCAGCGGTCAGCTGTGCCCGGCTCTCCTCACTAAGAGCTAGGCAAAAATGCTCAATAATGTAAAGGAGGCAAACAAAAGAGAGCACTTGCCTTAGTTCAAGCTCCACCGCTGTCCAGGACTCCAACGATCCGGGTGATGTACTCCCAGGCTCGGCTTCCTGGAGGTTCAACTTAAGCATAGACTCTGCTGCCCTGGCCTCCGCAGCAGACATGATGGTCTCTGCAGTTTTGATTTCCCCAGCTGCCACGATCCACGCTGGTGACTCCTCCGGCGTGGCAGCTGGGATCTGGTTCACCATTGCTTGGGGAGGACAATCCTCCCGGACCTCTGGCTCCTCCTGGTCCTGACTGCTTGGCTCCGGTAGCAACGGGCAGACAAAGGAAACAGAAGAAAGCAGAAAGAGGGCTGGTGAACAGTTCCTAACAGCAGCAGGTGAGGAAAACTCAGGGGACTGCTTGCCCTGAGCTTCCCCACCGGGAATCAGGCAAGACATTTCATTATTAATAGGAGTCAAATAAAAATTAACTTGTCTGTTCTCCTGGATTAAGGTGTTGGCTGCTGCTGTCATTTGGGCATCATCACCCGTCCGTCCAGGAAGGGTGGTGCTTGGCCCCCCTGTAAGATAAGATAAGATAAGCCTTTATTAGTCCCACAATGGGGAAATTCCAGGATTGCAACAGCATAGGGATAGCAACACTCAGAGCAACAATCAGAAGGCAAGAAAAAACAACATCTAGTAAACATATGTCCATATTACTATAAATGTATATATATAGACACACAGTGCAGAGCATTATGGCTGGTGGATGTGCAGCAGAAAGTCTAAGCTCTCTCTCCGCGGATGCAGCGGGCCAGCTGGAAGTCTTTGGGCATGATGGTGACCCCCTTAGCGAAGAAGAGACCACCAGGTGGGTCTCGCTGGTCTCCTGCAGAGCCATGACGGCGAAACGCAGGAAACGCAGGACGGTCTTGAAGTCCTGAGCGATCTCCCTCACCAGGCGCTGGACGGGCAGCTTACGGATGAGCAGCTCCGTGGATTTCTGGTAGCGACGGATCTCTCTCAGAGCCACGGACCTGTGACGGCGAGGCCTCTTCACTCTGCCGGTGGCCAGAGCGCCTCTCCGAGCAGCCCTGTGGCTAGCTGTCTCCTGGGGGGCTTCTTCCTCCAGTAGATTTTACGGGCGGTCTGCTTGGTTCTTGCCATCGCTCTTTATTATTCTGTCTTATATTTCTTTCACGCCGCCTAAACTCCAGCCCGGCACCCGCTTTGTTTTCGCTACAGCTCCCGGTATGTCGAGTTTCCCATTAGCACCGGGCGGCGGCCAAGTGCTAGCTAGCACTAGCTCCTCCCCGCTGTAACGTCTCCCGCTGCAAACCGTGGCTCCGTCCGCCGACCCGGGAGACCCCCGGGGTGATCCGTGCGTCCGTGATATATATACAGAGTGAAAGGTGTAGAAAGAAGGAAGATAAAAAAAAAAGGCTGTTGCAACAGGCAGCCGACTCGTGTGGCGCCGCCGGTCCGGCGGAACCGGAACCGTAAATCCTAGATTACTATGTAGATAGTTTAGGAGCTGCCCCTCTCACCATAGGAACAGGAGCCCACGGTGAGGAAGGCAAGTGCCCCTCTACTGCCTGCGGATTCACCAAGGATGGAGACCTCGCAGTGGATATGGAGAAAGATCCTGCAGATGGGACTGCTTGGGACTGGTGAAGTGAATGAAGATCCGCTACGGGGGTAACAGGGCTCGGTGTTGGAACAGGAGCAGTTGGTGGGGCTGGATTGTTCTTCCAGGAATCTGGGGCTGGATGATGTTAAAGCCGTTGACCTGGTTGTGGCCATCTTGGAGCAGGAGATGGTGTGAAGGGAAAGATGGCCACCGGCAGAGAAGAGCGTTTCTGTTGCGGCTTGGTCTGGAAAGCCCTTCTCTTCAGGTCGGGAAAAGCCAGACAGCTGGCTAGGAGTTTGGCATATTGGGAGTAATTCCAGAGGCCCCGATGAGCCCCCATGATCCTTAATGCTCCATTGAGGCAGTCCAATTGCTGTCCGAGGCCAAAGGCGTCATGTGCATCCTCCAGCAGTTCCCAGATTAGCCAGGCTGCCTGCTGCTCCTCTCCGCTGGGATGTCCTGCTGCCCATCCACTTCTGCCGGTGTAAGAACAGCTCCTCGAGGACATCATGCTCCGAACAGGTATTTGAAAAACACATAAAAAAAAATGAAAAAATGACAGGCCACTTCACTGCTTGGGCTCAATTTGGTTGTGGCGTACTGTCATGTCTGCTGCGTAATTGTGCAGCGAACATATGATTTAACACGAAACCAAAACGCAGGTGAACGTGTTTAATAACAGAAAGGCAGAACTCAAAAATACACAAAATACAGGGAAAATGTTCAGTTGGATGATGCAGTCTGGCACACTTATCAATGCACGCCCGAGCTAGTTGGAAGGAAATTGCTCCCAGGGCGGAACTGGGCAGCGCATGAAAAATAGAAGGAAGACTTACAGAGGGAGTCGGAGCTCAGCGGGCTCTGGGGAAACAACACCGTCGAAGTCCAAGGGAAAGGGTGCCAACAGCTCCAGGGAAAACATAGGCTGGTGACCACAGACTGACTGGGAATTGAAGACTTATGCCATGACACTGACTGCCCTCACTGTCACCCAATAAATACCAAGTAGGGTAATGGGTGACAAGTGGACGCAGGTGTGTGGCGGGAGTCTGTGAATGAGTGTGTGTGTGTGTGTGTGTGTGTGTGTGTGTGTGTGTGTGTGTGTGCGCAAATGAGCAAATGAACAAATGAGAAAGTAACTAATAGCTGGTGAGTGTCTGGTAGACAGAGGGATTTGGCTGTAGACTGGCGAGAGCCAAAGCTCAGGGCTCAATCTGCCTGCTGGAACCAATTAACAAAGATCAGAGGCTACAGCCACAAGTCATGGGCGGAGCTGAAACACCAGCTCCACACATGACACTTTGCTGTGGCTCCTGCACTCACGGTAGGGACTCCTGTGTGTATAGTTCGTATTATAATAAAACTCCAAACGTCACCTCGCCTCCTCTTTATTTGGACACAACATTTATCAATAAAATTATTGTTAACTCACCATCTGTTCTCTCTTTTGCCTGCTTTTGGGTCCATCACTATTGAATCATGACAGTTTCTTAAAGTGGTAGGCTTTAAATCAGAGCGTCTCAAGAAAGCAAGGAAAAATACAAATTTGCTTCAACAATTAAAAAATGAAAGAAAATGTGAACAAAGTACAGTATCTCACAAAAGTGAGTACAGCCCTCACATTTTTGTAAATATTTTATTATATCTTTTCATGGGACAAACACTGAAGACATGACACTCTGATCCAATGTAAAGTAGTCAGTGTACAGCTTGTATAACAGTGGAAATTTGCTGTCCCCTCAAAATAACTCAACACAGCCATTAATGTCTAAACCGTTGGTAACAAAAGTGAGTACACCCCGAAGTGAAAATGTCCAAATTGTGTCCAAAGTGTCAATATTTTGTGTGGCCACCATTACTTTCCAGCACTGCCTTAACTCTCTTGGGCATGGAGTTCACTAGAGCTTCACATTGTATCAAAGAGTCATATCTTCAGTGTTGTCCCAAGAAAAGTTATAATAAAATATTTACAAAAATGTGAGGGGTGTACTCACTTTTGTGACATACTTTATGTCACAGAAATTTTATTAAGACATATGAGCTGCTAAAATGTGGAAAAAATGCAGACACTGATCCCTTTAATGAATCTGAATACATTTCTGCCAGAATGGGAGATAATTGTTTAAAGAATTTAGCATAGAATTTGTGAGGGAAACCGTCTGGACCTGGTGATGACTCAGTGACTCAAGAGCTGCCTCAGTTTCCTGTGGAGTCATTAATTTGTCCAAAGTAAAACTCTGGCTTTGGGACAGAGATGGAATATGTAAATCCTTTAAAAAATAACAAAAGAGAGGGATTAGAAGAATTACTTGAATTAACTATGATAATCTTTGAAAAATATTATTCACTCCTTGCTTGTCTGTAATTATCTCGCCTTCTTGAGAAGCCACTCCGTTAATTACTTGTTTAGCTCTAGCACCTTTCAGTCATCTGACCAGAATCTCCCTGGACTTGTCACCATGTTCAAACACAAAAATATTCTATAGCATGTGAAGTTAGGTTAACTGGCATCAAACTGGGGATTCCAAATTGTCCTTAGGTCTGACTGTGAGAGTGAATGGTTGTCTGTCTCTCTGTGTTGGCCCTGCGATGGACTGGTGATCTGTCCAGGGTGGACCCTGCCTCTCGCCCAAAGATGCTGGGATAGGCTCAACCCCCCCCCCCCCCCCCCCCCCCCCCGCCCCGGCAACCTGAAAAGGATTAAGCAGAAGAAGATGGATGGATGTGACGTTATGAGGTCATACTCTGTTTTAAGTTTCAAACATTCCTTACATAGATCCGGGGATGGGGATTATGCATTTCTTTCATCCAGTTCCACTATCTGTTTATCGAGTTTTAATTGCTGCTCTATAGAGATTTGTTTCTTATTAGTCATAGAAGATATGATTTGGCCTCTTAGACACACCTTTAGTGTCTCCCAAACTATAGAGACTGAAAAATCTGACCCTGACACAGTCATGTTAGTTTCTTTAAAAAACAAGTTTGTTGTGCTTGGAATTACTTGAAATTTTTATCTGACAACAAAAGAGAATAAGACTTCTACTTTTCTTCCGGTAACTCTAGCTTCAGGAATATTCAATCTCTGTACAAGCAGAGCATGACCAGAAATGACAGTGTCGGGTAGGGGTTGATTTAATGTCAGTGAAAACATAGTCTGGGGGTGGGGGGGAGTCTTGGAGCAGAATGGCCATTGCTACCCTGTGCCACCCCTAGGGGGCGTCACTGCCTGCAGGCTGAGGAGGTGTCCAGGCCAGAGTATAATAAACTATGATTTAAAACAAGCTAAAATGAAATATTTGTTCATGGACTGATAGATACATACAGTAATTCAGCTGAGAAAATGTGTGTCTAGAGGGGCATAATATATAGAAAATAGACATACACAGAAATCTACCCTTAACACGAAGGCTAGCAAACTCCACTCTCAGTTTGCACCAGCCTGGCTGGCCTCAAAGTCTTTCAGAAAGGGATAAGGACCTGTACTTATGTAACGCTTTCCTAGTCTCAAAGACCACTTAAAGCGCTTCACTAGCACTAATCCTGTATTCTAAGGGGCTATCAGAGATAGACCTAGGCACAATTTTAGAATCACCAATTAACCTAACATGCATGTCTTTGGATTGTGGGAGGAAACCGGAGCTTCTGGACTAAACCCACATAGCACAGGGAGAACATGTGAACTCCACACAGAAAGGCTCCTACCCCTGCCAGTCAAGGGATTTGAACCTGGAACCTTCTAACTGTTAGGCAACAGTGCTAACCACTGCACCACCGTGCTGCCTGATCCCGACCACCTAACACTGGCAGCTCAACATACTCGCTATTGCAGTCAAAATACAACTAAATAAGCCAGGATGGCATAAGATATATGTAATCAACTGTGACTTAATGAAATGGTCCCGTAAGGTCACTATAATTTACAAAAAGAACCATAAAATCCATACTTGTCCGAATTTGTATTGCTAAGCTAGCCATGCTAATGGTCTCAGGACCCGTGTAACGCTGTGGAATTAATAACAATGAAAGATATATTTCTGACTGTGGATTAGTGAATGAGCTCAGACTTTTGAGGTCTAGTGGGGTGACCAGAATTTATAGAGAAGAGCTCTAACAAACGTGGCTGGACCGCTAACTTGCAAAGTAAGCAGCACTGATGCTATTTCAGTTCCAAGGCTTAGTAGGAAACTTCCTGTTCTGCTTCAAGGACATGGCGTGCCATTCTACCCCAACAGCACACACACGTCAAGCCAATGTCAGCAAATTTACATCAGGAATACATCTTATAGAAGGCGTTTGCACATTGGCTAGACATCTTGTCAATGTGCAAACAACCTCTATAAGCGGCAGTTTTTCTTTCAAAGTGTCCATTAACTTATTTATAATTTTATGCAACCATTCCAGAAGAATTACAGTATGTGAATATTTTAGTCAATAAAAAATATTTTCTGCACTTGGTGATGTAAAAAGTAAAAAGTAAAAAAAAAACAAAACAAAACATTTTTTGAAATGAAATGATGTGTTAATTTATGGCCAAAAAATGGAACTGGGACCTTGCTGGGACCTTGCTGTGATATTGCATAGCAGATATACAGTAAGTGACATGTAGAATCATGCAAAATAGTTCTTTCAAATATATTGTAGTCTCTGTAGCCCCCAATGTATATCTAAGAAATCAGCAGCCAATTAAAGTTAAATACTGTTGTGATTTTCTGCCTATTTGAGGCAGGAAGAATTAAAACCCAAATGCAGGAGGTAGTTGTGTGTATTTATTGTGCAAAACAGTACGAACAAATAGTCCAGAAAAACAAACAGATGAATAGCACCAGGAGTACAGGGAAAAACTGTAAGGACGCTCTACGGCCACAAGTGAGTACAGAACAGGAGAAGACTGTCCCAAGGTGCAGGCAGGCGGAACTGGAGCAGGGAGAGCGAACGAGTGAGCCCAGGAAAAAACCTCCAGATGTGACTGGAAGGCATGGGCAAAGCAAATAGCACTCATGGGGCTGGAGCAGTCCGAATTAGTCCAAGTACAGTCCAGGGTGTAGAACAGAAACCAAGGCAGATGAAGAAACTGATGACATGCAGAGTGAGGCGGTACCATATAACAGGCAGGGCATCTAGTCATGCATGCATTGAGCAGAACAGTATAAACAACAAACACTGAGAGTGCAAACTGACAAGCAGTCAGACAATAATCCGGCAATTCACTCGAGCAGGCACAGGGCTTAAATAATGCCAGACATAATGAGGAGAGTGAATGCCGGCGCATGAGTGCGTGGGCTGAACTGAGTGAGAGCAGGTACGTGAGTGAATGTTAGTGAGCCTGTGAGAGGGAATGAATGTGTGTGTGTGCGTATGTGTGCAAGAGTGTGCATGAGAGTAAAAATGAGGTCAAGCATGTAAATGCGTGTGTGTGTGCGTGAATGAACAGGGAAGCCAACACAAACGATAATGACAAGCAGCTGTCATGGCTGGCAGGGAGAGGGAGGCGTGGCTGTAAGCTGGCATGGAGCCAAGACCCAGAGGCTCCCAAGGATCTGCCAGCAGCAAACAAGTAAACCAAGTGCACAAAGGAAAATACAGCCACACGTCATGGAGCTGGATTGGAATCCAATCCAGTCCATGACAAATACCATTAATGTGATTTATGTGCAGCAGTTGTCATGACCCATTGTAATAGAAATACTGTATTACAATTCATTATGACTAGGAACCACAGCCCTCGAAATGCTAATGTATTCTCCGTAGCCCCTATAATATATTGATTCCAATAATGATTACTACACAGGTACCTTGATTGACCTATTCACCTCCATTACCCAAACTTATAGCTTAACTGGGGAATAAACTCAATATGATGCTTTAAAGCAGGGATGACAAAAGCATTCCATGGAGAGCCAAGACACTGCATGTTTTACCTCCACCCAGTCTCTTCAGCAGGTGTCTTCACTGATCAGCAATCAGTGGAAGAAATTCAGTGAAATCACCCGTTAAAGACACTAGTGTTATGTCTGGAAGCAGGGGAAGGACTCACAGAGTGGTGTTTGCTTGGAACACAAACTTTGTTACGCAAACTGTTATAATGAATACAGGCTATCGTTGGGAGGCTGAGTGCTGTCATGGCAGGCCAAAAGTGAGAGACCGTAAAATGGCTGTCCCCTGCAGTTATATGTCGGCCACACCATCATGGCGACGCTGGCCAAACCTGTGGTTCTACAACACCACATTCATTTAGAAGCATCTTGTCTCAGAGTGATGCTCAGAAACTAATCTTCACTTTTGTTAGCTCGAGATTAGATTATTGTTACTGTTTATTATCAGGTTGTCCTAAAACATCTTTAAAAAGTCTTCAGCTGATCCAAAATGCTTCAGCTAGAGTTTTAACAGATACAAGAAAGAGAGATCACATCTCTCCGGTTCTGGCCTCCCTTAATTGGTTTCCCATAGAAATTAGAATTAAGTTTAAAATCCTTCTCCTCACTTTCAAAGCTCTAAATAATCAGGCCCCTTTTTATTTAAAAGATCTGATACTACCCTATTATCCTAACAGAGCACTACACTTCCAAAATGCAGGGTTACTTGTAATACCTAGAATCTCCAAAAGTACAATGGGAGGCAGAGCCTTCAGTTATCAAGCTCCTCTCCTGTGGAACCAGCTGCCAATCTGGATTCGGGAATCAGACTCGATCTCTGTTTTTAAGAATAGGGTTAAAACCTTCCTTTTTGATATAGCCTACAATTAGGGAGGGATCATGTGCCTCTGAACTCTCTCCTAGTTATGCTGCTAATAGGTTTAGACAGCCATGGGACCTCCAACAGTGCACTGGGCTTCACTTCTTCCTTCACTTTCAATTAAATATTTTTTGCTGGTCATTAACATCTGTTTGTTCTCTCCTATAGATTGAGTCCCCATCGTGCTGTTTGCTCTCTACATGTCTTTTCTTTTCTTCTTCTTCTCTGTCCCCTCACCCCCAGCCAGTCGCAGCAGATGACTGCCCCTCCCTGAGCCTGGTTCTGCTGGAGGTTTCTTCCTGTTAGAAGGGAGTTTTTCCACTTCACCATCACCAAGTGCTTGCTCATAGGAGATTACCTGGTTGCTGGGGTCTTTTGGCAATTGTGTGTGTGTGGGGGTTCCCCTACAGTTGAAAGTGTTATGAGATGACTGTTGTTGTGAAATGGCGCTATATAAATAAAATTGAATTTACCCCCCCCCCCCTTGGAAAAACAGAAAACACATATAATATATCCGAATTGACCCTCCCCAATTTGATACAGTGAACCCCCAAACTAGCTAGGCGGAGCGGGTAGACTACTGCGTAGCCCAGCATGGCTGAGTGGTTTATTATGCCACTGTTCATTGGCAGCTGTGCCCCTAGCTAAACAGTCCTTTTACTTGAGGAAGGCAGTTCAGTTGGAGGGGCCCTGGGGCAAGCTCGTGGTAGACGCGCCCCTGGCGGCACCGGCTGCAGCAGACCTGGGTGCCATTCCGGTGGAGCAACGGCACACTTGTCAACAACCTCCCAGCCAGGATCCCACACCAGCTGGGTAAGTTCCAATGCTGTGTCTTGATCTGTGGTGGCTGCTCTTACCTTCTGTAGACAGCTGGCTCGCCATCTCAAACCATCAGCCATCTGGACGGTGGCTTGTCTCAGCTGCGTGGTGCTCTTCATGGGTGTCGGTGCTGGTGACAATATTAAGGCAGACTGCGGGTCCAGTTGCTTGGTTCTTCAGATTCGAACCCAGTCCATCACTGCGAGTGATGCTCTGTTCGGTTGCACTCTGTGTTGTGGGCATGATGGTGGGACTCTCACATTTGCTGTGGGGCATCCACGAGGTTCTGGTGGTTCTGCTACATGCTGTTGGGTCACGGACTCTTCATCCTGCATCTCAGCGATGGCTCGTGGAGGCTGATGCTGGTCGTGGATTCAGAAGATGTCCGGTGGCTGTGTTGTGTTTTGTTGGGTTGCGGACTCTTCATCCTGCAGCTCAGTGGCGGCTCCTGGAGGCTGATGCTGGGTGTGGATTCGGAAGCAGTCCGGCTTCTTCTTCCCCTCACCTGGTGCTGGTTTAGGTCGGGGTGATGTGTCGCTGTCATCAGTGATGGGACGTGCTCCAGGCCATCTTCGGTCACCAGGGTCTCCTTTTCTCAATGACCTCCCTCTTCTGTGTCTCCATGGCGGCTGCCTGAAGCTTATTTGAGGTGAGGATCGGAGGTGACTCCAGATTGTTCTCCCCCTCTCCTGGGAAGTCTGGTCATGGCGATATGTTGCCATTGCTCCTGGTAGAACTTGCGCCGGGTTGTTGTGTTCCAGGGTTCCCGATAGATGCAGGGTCCCTCTCCTGCAGTGGCTCCTTGAGGCTCATACTGGATGAGGAACTGAGGCGAGTCTTGTCGCTGCTCTCTCTCCATGCTATGTTCACACTCTGTGCTGTGTTCTCCCTCCGTGCTCTGCTCACTCGCTGTGCTGTGCTCTTCGGCTAGCTTGACATGGATTAGCTCATCTTCTAAGGTAAGTTTGTCACTGGGTTGTTGCTCTGTTGTGCCCTGCTGTCCTGCGGTGTATACCTCGGCCTCTTCTGCTGTGTCACCAAGCCCGTCTGAGGCTATCGCATATGCTAGCGGTATGTGGCTTAGTTGCTGGAATAGCTGGATCCGCACCATGTCGTCCTCCAATGAACCAAATTTGCGTCTCTCTGGGCCTTTGTCACCGTCGGTGAAACCTATTGTGCTGTGCCAACACGCAGTCACACTTGGTGAAGTGGCTAGCTAGCCGCACGACTGACTCAGCAAATGCTTCTGTTGGTCCTAGCATGTGGAAAATATATTGGCCTTCTATGCCCAGACAGTGACCCAGTAGAGCTTGCTTCCATACCTCATCTAGCTTATCCAGGTCCAACGCCAATATGTAGATGGATGAAAGCATCAAATCAGCGCGGCCATGGTATGGGCGGCTCACCAGGGTTTTCCAGAAATGGCTGTAGTGGCGACAAACACACTTCCATGGTTTATTCTAGTCACCAGATGTTATGTCTGGAAACTGGAGAAGGACTCACAGAGAGTGGTGTTTGCTTGGAACACAAACTTTATTATACAAATTGCTATAATGAATGCAGGCTATCGTTGGGAGGCTGAGCGCTGTCATGGCGGGTCGAAAGAGAGAGACCTTAAGATGGCTGTCCCCTGCAGTTACATGTTCGGTGTGATAACATCACCAAGTGGCCACGTCATCACGCCGATGCTGGACAAGCCTGTGGTTCTACAACACCACAACTAGGTAAAAGCTGCAGGGTCTTGGCCCTCCATGGAATGCATTTGACATCCCTGCTTTAACAGATTACTTTTGTTATTCCTGTTCACATTCAAAGCCTGTTGTGATGTCTTTGTATTCGCCATAGCCCTGTATTTTTATTGGTGGGGGTGCTTATGTTTGCAGTAATGCTGTAACTTGAATAATATGCAAGGATACTTCACAAAATTTTCACATCAAATTGCCAAAATATTCTAGGTTTCAAAGCAAACTTGGTTTTGTTTCTGTCACATTTAGTAGAAACAGGACCTAAATGCGAGATTGAAGTTCATGGTTTTTATTGGAGCTGGCAAACACAGACGCAGCTCGAGGGCTTAAAATAATAACACCTAAAGGTGTTGCTGAGGGTAGTGACATGCTCATAAGACTTAAGTACATCATTCATGCGACATTTGTGCCGACAGAATGTGCCGAAAGCCATAAGATCTTGTTACCAATGACTTGAGAGTGCTGTGAGTTGCACAAAAATTTTTGTAAGATGGTATTAAATATGCCATAGAATGATCCCAAGGCACCCTTACAGAGAAATGTAAGAACTCTAGGGCCATCTTATGACAGAAAAGCACCTAATTTCTCAAGAATGCCTCAAGTTGCGCTTGCAAATTGAACAGGAGCATAAAGAAATATACCCCTCTCCACAAATGTCTGCAAACTCCAGAATTTGTAGGAACTGGGAGATTCTTACAGACCCATCATTCATAAGAAGCTTTGTGACCGTAGCTTTGCCAGGTTTGAACCCAAATAGTACTTGGATTGGACACTGCCTGGGAATACCAGATATCACCCAGAGATGCTGGGATAGGCTCCGGTGACCTATAAAGGATTAAACAGTTAAGATACTTGTAACAAAGAGATCTTTCGTTACTTACAGAAATTGGGTTTTAGATATTTGAGCACTTATGCATTTGCTCTTTGATTGGCACTTTGCACTTTAAATAAGCATTTGCACATGAATAACTTTAACACAAAAGGTCTGAATTATTTATTGATCTTTTTATAAGAACACTTACATCACAATTGTTTTAATTATTTATTGAACATTTCAACAGTTTTAAACCATTCTGTTTTCCAGGCTGGTACCTTGATTGGCAGCACCTGCAAGAAAGCAAATGTGGTGAAAATGGAGGACTAATGTGCATTATGTAGTTGTTTGTGTTTACTGTTGTAAAAGTGAAAAGTAATTGAATGCATTCACTTACCTCTTCTTGAGTAATGCTGAAATAGCACGGCAAGCACGTATGCTGAAAAGTCAAAACAAGATACAGGCAACATGGACAAGAAACTGTAGAGTCTGGATTAAACTAAATGGAACACCTGAAGAAGCAAAGGCCAAAAAAAAAAAAAAAAAAAAAATGGTAAGAGCTCTCACTGGCTAAAATAAATATAGATGAACACTGATCAAGAAAATTAAGAGACTACTGTAATCCATATCCACACACATGGCAAGAACAGTCCTTTTGTGACATAACATGATAATGTACTTACAAACAAAACAAAACAAAAAAACTCATGACTGACTTTAGTAGACTTCAATCATCCCCAATTGGAGGAAGTCATTTGACCCAGAGAGAGGAAATTCATACACTGAAAACATCTCATTATGCTGAACATAAACTACAAGAGATGGAGAATGATATTGAGTCTGATAACCACTTCTTCAATAATATTCATTTTCACTGTGAATATTGGACTGAAAAGCAATTCAAAAATCAAGTGCAAGTAGATGGTAAACTATCAATAATATTAACAGCAGAAGTCTTAACAAAAACTTTCCACAAATTCAGGACTATTTAAAACAGCTGGATAAAAAATTTATAATTATAGCAGTCTCTGAAACTTGGCTCAATGAAGAGCAGGCCTCTTTGATGGCAATAGAGGGATTTCATATTAACAGATCTCAAAAAAGGGTGGTGGTCAATTTGTGGAGATTTCAATAATGATTTACTAAATCCATTTCAACAAAACGTAATTACAGAGTTCATGAATTCTATGTACAGTCTGAGTCTATATCCCACAATAGCACATCCCAGTAGAATCACAGTTCACACTGCTACTCTTATTGACAAGCTATTTGTTAACATTATTGATAAGAAAATAGAAAGTGGATTGTTGATGAATGACATAAGATAAGATAAGATAAGATAAGATAAGATAAGATAAGATAAGCCTTTATTAGTCCCACAATGGGGAAATTCCAGGATTGCAACAGCACAGGGATAGCAACACTCAGAGCAACAATCAGAAGGCAAGAAAAAAACAAGAACAGCTAGTATACATATGTACATATTACCATATATATATATATATATATATACACACACACAGTGCGGAGCATTGTGGTTGGTGAATGTGCAGCAGAAAGTCTAAGCTCTCTCTTTGCGGATGCGGCGGGCCAGCTGGATGTCTTTGGGCATGATGGTGACCCTCTTGGCGAGGATGGCGCACAGGTTGGTGTCCTCGAAGAGACCCACCAGGTAGGCCTCGCTGGCCTCCTGCAGAGCCATGACGGTGGAGCTCTGGAAGCGCAGGTCGGTCTTGAAGTCCTGAGCGATCTCCCTCACCAGGTGCTGGATGGGCAGCCTACGGATGAGCAGCTCCGTGGATTTCTGGTAGCGATGGATCTCTCTCAGAGCCACGGTACTGGGCCTGTAACGGTGAAGCTTCTTCACTCCGCCGGTGGCCGGAGCGCTTTTTCGAGCAGCCTTGGTGGCCAGCTGCTTCCTGGGGGGCTTTTTCCTCCAGTAGATTTACGGGCGGTCTGCTTGGTTCTTGCCATCGCTCTTTATTATTCTGTCTTATATTTCTTGCACGCCGCCTAAACTCCAGCCCGGCACCCGCGTCGTTTTCGCCACAGTTCCTCAGCGTGTCGAGCTTCTCCGTTAGCACCGGGTGGCGGTTGGAGCTAGCTAGCCAGCTAGCTAGCTCTTCCCTGCTGTATTCGTCCCCCGCTGCAAACAGTGGCTCCGTCCGCCAACTCGGGAGACCCTTGGGGCGATCTGTGTGTCCGTGATATATATATAGAGTGAAAGGTGTAGAAAGAAGAAGGAAGATGAGAAAAAGGCAGTTGCAAACGGCAGCCAACTCATGTGGCGCCGCCGGTCCGGCGGAACCGGAACCGGGAAAAAAAAAAGTGACCATCTGCCAGTCTTTGCACTTATCCATGGCCACACGGGGGCCAATACAGAAAAAAAAACTTGTAACATCCTTCAGATATGAATCACAAAATGCAATCAGCTCTTTTAAAGAAGACCTGCTGAAGCAAGACTGGTCAAAAGTTTATGTATCAGATGTAAATGAAGCCTACGACACATTCATGAACATTGAAACCATTCTTTATGAAAAAAAATGTCCACTAGTAAAGAAAAAGCTTAAACAATAATTTGTCAACAATCCATGGTTAACCAATGGATTACAAAAAGCGTGTAAAAAGAAAAAATCATTATATAAAGCTTTTCTAAAGAAAAGGACAAACAAAGCAGAGCAGCCGTATAAAACCTACAAAAATAAGTTAATATAAATAATGAGATGTAGTAAAAGAGACTATTACAGTAAAGAACTGGAGAAAAACAAAGATAACACTAAAAATACATGGACAATACTTAACAATATTCTTGGAAATAAAATCAGAAACACAATCTACCCAACCAATCTTTCAAAAAAAAAAAAAAAAAAGATTCAGAGTGTGAATGCAGACTCACCTGCAGATGAATTTAATAATTTTTTTGTTAACATTGGTCCTAATTTGGCTAGAGAAATACCCATTATGGCACCTACAGGTGATACAATAACCAAAAACATTGCTATAAAAGACTCCATCTTCATTAAGAACACAGATGAGAGAGGTCATTGAAATTGCTAAATCATTTAAAAGTAAAACATCTACAGATTGTGATGATATCAACATGCTTGTAGTCAAAACCATCATTGAATACTTAATGAAGCCACTGACGTATATCTGTAACCTGTCTCTCCAAACAGGTATATTTCCCAATACAATGAAAATAGCCAAAGTCATTATGATACACAAGATGGGTGACAGAGGGGAATTTTCAAACTATAGGGCCATTTCACTATTGCTGCAATTTTCAAAGATACTTGAAAAAATATTCTATGAGACAACTGACAAATTTATAATAAATAATAATTTATTGTGTGAACAGCAATATGGGTTCAGACACAAGAGGACAACTGCATTTGCTCTAATGGAATTTATAGAAAAATTATTAACTGCTGTTGAAAATAAAGAGTATTAATTTGGGGTATTTTTGGATCTTTAAAAAAAACATTTGATACAGTGGACCATAAATTATTGTTAAAGAAACTACAAAATTATGGTACTGGGGGGTAGCACTGCTCTGGTTATGTAGTTACTTAAAGAACAGATATCAGTATGTATGTGTAGATAGCAAAAACTCGCAGTTACTGAGGGTTACTTGTGGAGTCCCACAAGGTTCAGTTTTTGGGCCATTGTTATTCAACCTGTATATTAATGATATATGTAAAGTTTTGGAAAAATTGGTTTTAATATAGTTTGCAGATGGTACTAATTATTATGTAGTGGAAGCAATTTGAAACAACATTTGGAATTAGGAAAGCTTAAACTGCGGTTTGATTCAAACAAACAATGCTCATTTTAAGTAAGACAAAATTTACAATTTTTAACAACCATCACAACAACTCAGTATTTAACAGTGCAAATGGTGCAGGGATTGAAAGAGAATCTGAAATCAAATTTCTTGGAGTAATAATTGATAATAAATTGTGTTGGAAGTTCACATATTAATTAAAGGTAAAATATCCAAATCAATCGCAATACTACATAGAGTGAAATATTTGCTGAATCAACCCACATTATATTGTCATAACCCTCCTCATGCGCTTTTACGCAGCGCATGGAGGAGGAGAAGGAAGAATTAATTTAAACGCTGGGATTCCCCAAAACACATTTATTTAACAAAAAGAGTCACATGATTCAAACACAAAGACAGAGCCCCCCCCCCCCCTCTAGGGGTGGACTCTAGACACCCACGGTAACATCACAAGGAAGGAAGCCCCCACCACCACCACCACCAACAACAACCCCAACATGAACAACAACACAAACCCGGGTGGGAGGTAGGGGGAACAGGAAAGGAGGGAACACAATACCCTGCCCAGGGTCCACAATTAACCTCCCCAAGTCCAAAGACGTGGAGGCTTGGGAGGCTGCCCACAGTCCCAGGCCCAGCAGGCAATCAAAAGGACAAAGTCCGGTGGCCTGCCGGAAAACATGGGCCATCTGGCCCAGAGACTCAGTTCCTCCGGCGGTTGGCCAGCGCTGTTCAGCCACCAGAGGCTGTGGGAAGATGCAGGAGGTGGCCTACCCACGTGGAAACTCACTGGTGGGTGACCGGGCCGAAGGGAGGGAACCCCCACGGCGTCGGACCGGGAGGAGAAGAAGGCTGCGGCGTCCTCAGGCAGGTCCGCAGCACCCTAGGTGGTCCCAGCTTGGAACACAGCTGTACCCATGGTGGACTCCGACCAGGCCGATGCTGCACCCACGGTGGACACCGACTGGGCTGACACGGTACCCACGGTGGACCCCGACTGGGCCAACGCTGCACCCACGGTGGCCTCTGGCTGAAGCCCTGCAGCACCCACGGTGGCCTCCGGCTGAAGGTCTGCAGCATCCGTGGCGACTCCCGATTGGAACTCTGCAGTAACCGCGGTGGACTCCAGCTGGAGCTCAGCAGCACCCACGGAGGGCCCCAACAGGGCCAACGCTGCACCCTTGGTGGACCCCGACCAGGCCAACGCTGCACCTATGGTGGACCCCGCGCTGGAGCGTGCCGTCCATGACAGGTCCGAGCAGGAGCGCAGCACCCCGTTGGGCTGATCCTGGAGCGCAGCCCCCACGAGGGTCCAAAGCCAGCCTGCCGCACCCATGGAGATACAGCCTGGGGAGGGACCCACATGATGGCCTCAGGCAGCAGGGGAGCTGGACCCACGGCATCGTCAGGTGGCCAGACCAGTTCTGTGGAGACCCTTGGAGATGGTGGTTCCTCTCCAGTGACCATAGAAGCACTCTCAGGAAGGGGAGAAGAAACAAAGTGGTTAGGGTCATTGGCAGTGGCAGAGCCCGGTAAAGGGAGTTCAGATGCAGCTATGTGCTGCACCTGACTCTCCTCACCTAGAGCCAGACAATCTCTCTCCAAAACTGACATTAGAAATACTAGAGAGAAAATTTGCCTGAGCTCGAGCTCAACCGCCGTCCAGGACTCCGTCGATCCTGGCGATGTGGTCCAGGCCCAGGCCTCCAGGAGGTCGAGCTCTGGCTCCCACTCCACAGCCGTCGCCTCCGCAGCTGGCAAGATGATCAAAGCAGTCCCATAATCTTCCTGCAGCAGCTCCAATGCTGGGAATTCCTCCGGCGTGGCTGCAGGGGAATGCCCCCATGCAGGTCCCTGGGCAGGATCATCCAGGGCCCCAAACTCCTCCAACGTCTGGCGGCTCGGCTTCAGGACCGACAAACACTCAGGGATAATTAGAGGAGATACAGAGAGGGGAAGAGAAGAATTAATATTTGCAGCTGAAGGAGAGGACCCAGCGGACTGCTGAGACTAGGCCTCTCCCTCGGGAGACAGGCAAGATTCAGTGTTAATGAATGGTTTAGAATGCAAAAATATTTGCCTGTCATCCCGGTCATTGATGTTCTCAACTGCAGGCGGCAGACAATCATCCCTCTCCATGCCAGCTGTGACGTGGGTCCTCACGAGGGTTGTGGAGGAGCCGTCTTCATGACGACAGAGGTGGGCATTCCCGGGGTGACCTCAGCAGAACGCACCAGTTGGAGGGAAGAGGGCTGCCGGAGGCGATGAAGGACTCTCCCAGTGTTTCCTAGCAGGATGATTCCGTCTTTGGGATGCTAGCGGGACCTGGCCCAGGCTGCAGGCTGTGGAGCGCGTTCTCACTTAGGCTCAGCGAGGAACGCCACTTTCCCTACGCCAGGGAACTCCCGCTGGAGCGCGCAGACTGAGGCAATCAAGTCTGCGTACTGAGGGTGATTCCAGAGTATCAGATGCACCTCCAGTATCCCCTCCGCTGCGTCCAGACTGCTCCATTTAGCCTTCGGTCCGTGGGCTTTGTGGGCCTCCTCCGTGAAGTCCCGAATGAAGAACGCCGCCCATTCCTCCTCCACTGTGGGACTCCCTGCCGATCCTCTGTCTTCAGCCGGTACGGGAATGGCGCATCGAGGGCATTGTGGGCAACACAGGTGAATGAGGAAAAATATTCAAAAAAGAGGAAAAAAAAAAAAGTAATGCGTTGGTGAACCCGCTAAATCCTGGATGGCTGGACCATTCTGTCATAACCCTCCTCGTGCGCTTTTATGCAGCGCACGGAGGAGGAGAAGGAAGAATGGATTTAAACGCTGGGATTCATCACAACACATTTATTTAACAAAAAGAGTCACACGATTCCAACACAAAGACATACAAGAAAGCTACGTGGTGCACAAAAGGGCTCACACGGCTAGACGTGCAGCGGGCAGACCACTGTGCATGGTGGCCACAAGACTAACAGGACAAATAACATTAATGCTCGGGAGAACTTGGAGTCCTTAAAGAGGCTCAACTGGCCGGGGAGCAGTAATTGGGCTACAGCCAAAGTGTAGCAGTTGTGCCGCACGAGGAAACACTACCAATCAAGCGTAGCAGCACAACTGCACACAGAAACGCTAACAATTCTACTCATGAACACAGGAGCAGTCCAAGTAGTCCCAGCATCTCCTGAGCACACACAACCATTCAACGACGTGACGGTCACATGGTGATTAATGACCGTGTGAACTCGTACAATGGTCCAGCAGTGTTTGACTGGCAAGAGCCACCTAAGTACAAACACTGCTGGCGTGACAGATTGGACACATCTGGGCGAGGCACGGGAAAGATAATTACCGGGGCGAAATAGCTGACTGTCAAAGACAGAGGGGGTGTGGTCGGACCGGCGAATGTTAGACAGCGCCCACCTGAAAGTGAGTCAAACGGCTGCCCAACAACCGATGGCCAGAGCGACGGCTACAGACATGGAAAAGAAAAAGAACACAGACATAAAAACAACAAGGACTCAAAAGATAAAAATACATAATAAATCCAATGTCTGAGCAACAGAGAACGGTCAGAACCGAGCCTACAGGAAAACACGAGCTCGGATCGTGACATATATACCCTGTATCATTCATTAATACTCCCATACATGACATATTGTGCTGAAGTATGGGAAAATACATATAAAACAAACATATATCCAGTCTTTATGCTTCAGAAGAGAGCTATTAGAAAAATAAACAAAGCTGCCTACAGGGAACCAACAAACCCACTTTTTCTTAAATTAACCCCTTGCACTCTGGTCAATTTCCCTAAAAATGCAAAAAAATAATGTGCCCAAAGTAAATCAAAAGCTGTTCTTCAACCCTTTGCAGCATCTTCATGGGCTTGGTCTCATTTAAAAGAAAACACTTTGAATTTTTTTGCAAAACAGTCATAATCTCTCTAAATGCTCCGGCCACTGAGTAACAGTCATCTAAACATAGTGAACTTGAAGAAAATAAATTTCGCCTGGGTGTTTTTTTGGATACAAATGCTTGCAAATAACAGCTTCAGATCTGGGCTGGAAAACGCAACAGAAATGTAGAACCAAGTGTTATCCAGCTGAGGTCAAAATTTTGTAACAATACCACAAAAAATGAATATATTACACAGCTTTGTTCTCAGGTAGTTCCCAGGCGTTTTTGAACTGTGCAAAATTGTGCCAAATGGCACAGTGTGGAAAAATGTCTAACTTTTGAATGATTCAATATAGAAGCTTCATCTTGGGCTGTAATGAAAGGTGACACTCAGGGCTGTGTGTGTGTGTGGGGGGGTTGTCCCCCCCCCCCCCCGCTACAGAGGACGGACATCGCCCGTTGCGCCGCGGTCACAGTGCGTCGCGGTCTACTACGCACAGCTGTAATTTGCCGATCGGTCAAAAGTCATTTTGATTACAGTTTTCAGGGATAAAGAATAATTTAGCTTATAACACTTACCTGTCCACAACAGCAGCGTAGCGGGCAAACTTCTCTTCCTCATTGTCAGACGAACGTGAAGCTGGTCCGCTTGTTACTGACTCGTGGTTCTGGTCTCGCGACCCTGTCAAACCATAATTCCATTATTGTGGTTTTGCACTTCCATGATTGCGGTTTTGGCGAACGATTTTTCAAAACAAATAAGAACAGTAGTTAGAAAAAAAGACTGGCGAACACCTGTGTGTCACCCAGCCTTACACAAAACAGCTTTCAAACTTCTGTGCTTCAATTGGCTGGCTGTATTCACAGCCGTTGGTAGGCAGGTCCTTCTTGCTAGGTTTTCAGTCATTGGTTCTTCAAGGTTTCAGAAACCCAATTCAAGGCTCTTATTAGTCGAATGAGAGGTCAATCACATCTAAACCAATCAAAGCACTCCTTTGGCTTTCTGTTCGCGGCTGTGTCTGTAGTGGAAGAACGGAAATGCAGGTGTTGTTTTTTTTTTTCAGTGCCTCCTAGGACGCACAGTGTGTGTACTAGGACGCCCTCGTGCATCCTAGGATGCAGAGACGTGCCCGCCCGCGGTACACCGAAGTGCAACAGGTTAAAAGCTCTCAAGTTGAAAGATCTGGTTGACTTTAAAACTGCAGTAATAATGTTTAAAGTGAAGAATCTATCACTGCCCGCAAATATCCAAAAGTTGTTCCAAATAAGGGAAAAACAACATCATTTCAGAGGAACATGTATATTTCAAAAACCTTCAGTGAGAACTACCACCAAGCAACACTGTGTTTCAGTGCAAGGAGTCAGATTATGGAACGCTTTTGGACTTGAATTAAAATCATGTACAACGCTTGGACAATTTAAACAAAAACTAAAGGAAGAAATACTCCAAGCATATATACAAAGCGACGTGTAAAAATACATAAGGATTATTATATATAGTCTGTGTTGTGTTGTTGCTTAGTTTTGTTTTGTCATGTTTTGTTTTAGCTTTGTTTTGTTTGCAATTACTGTTATTTTTTTGAATTCTTAGATGAAACATGGGTGGGCAATATAAGCTGCAGCTTCAGCCATCACCCTTTTCGGATAGTTTATGTTGAACTGTATGATCAGAGGAGTTATTGTTTAATTTGACCTTGTTGGATTTTCCCCCCGGTATATTGTTCTGTTCCTTTCTTTTAATCTTTTAATTGATCCGAAATAAAGATTCATTCATTCATTCATTCATTCATTCGTTCGTTCATTCATTGTCTTGGTCTCTTCTAGGGTGTTCAGGCAAATGAGTCCCTGGGGGTCCGACCACCATTTTAAAGGCTCTGTGAGAGACCAAAGGAAGAATTGGATAGGGGGAGTGCTGTGGGTAGTTTTTAAAGTCTTCACTGAGTTGTTAGGCTTAATATTAATAAAGCTAATAAATATTGATATAGTGTGATTTATATAATATTATACTGATAATTATTTAAAATATATTTTATTGAATATTTGATATTTTGTTTATTTTGAGCAGCGCGGTGGTGGAGTGGTTAGCACTGCGGCAGCACAGCAACTCACCCTTGGCTGGGGGATCCTGGGTTTGATCCCAGACCCCGACCAACAGTGATCTGCGTGGAGTTTGCATGTTCTCCCTGTGTCTGCATAGGTTTACTCCGGAATTTCTCCGTTTTCCTCCTACATCCCAAAAACATGCAAGTTAGGTTAATTGGCATCAACTGGGGATTCTAAATTGTCCTTAGGTCTGACTGTGAGAGTGAATGGTTGTCAATCTCTCTGTGTTGGCCCTGCGATGGACTAGCGATCTGTCCAAGGCGTTCCCTCCCTCTCGCCCAAAGATGCTGGGATAGGCTCCAGCCCCCCGCAACCCGAAAAAGATTAAGCGGAAGAAGATGGATGGATGATATTTTGTACTTGTATAGATTCCCCCTCTGTCTTTGCTAAGTAGGTCAGGTTCATTGGAGAAAGGCTATAAAAGGTGGCCTCCCTCCTATTAGAAAAGAATAATGCTGCTGAAGCTGCATGACAGTTGATATGCAGTTGTTTGCTATTATTGAAGAATTTGTAAATTAAATAATCTGCCGTGAGAAGTAACAATCTGCCTCTCTGGTCATCAGTGTGAATTTTCCATTTGAGAGGCTGGGAGATCACAATGAGGAGCGATGCAACAGAACAAGGTTACAAATGTCTATATGAAGAGGACTTTTCAACCAAAACTGGACATTTTTAGATGGGTAGCAAAGCCGTCTTTTCAACATTTTTTCAACCAAGCTTTTCAAGCTTTGATGGACGTGCAGAGAATCCTACATTTTAAAGATTCATTCATCTCTGTAGTGCCTGCCTGCATCTGTTATCCGAAGGACAACAAACTCATCACCTTTCCATTTATTTTTGTAGTCCTTTCATTTAAGAAGAAGTGCAGCTTTTTTTCCCCTCACTGAATAGCATCCCAAGCCTTAATACTTTTAATGAATTATGTTTTTAAAGGGGAGTGATGTCAGATTTCATATTGAGGACACTACATGGCCAGTGAGGCCTGCTTTAACAGGATGGTGTTTACAAAGCCAGATCTGTGCTAACCACGTTACACAGCCACAGCATTTGAATCAGCATCAAGGCTGGCTGTCTTTTCACGCTTCGCTGTATTGTTTTGCTAATGAGCATATCCATTCAGTTGGTTTGAGTTGTCTTTCATTTGAAGACACGGAGGTCGCTACTTCTGCACTCCTGAATGATGCTGCCTGGTATACACAGGCCGGAGGAGTGACATCACTGGGAGAGTTGCACAGTTTCCTCTGGTTCATTTGCACCCCCACCACCTTTAAATTTGCCTTGTCTCTTTTATCATCTAGTATGAAGCAATTGTCCGCCCGTTAAGAGTGTATATTTATGGTCACGATTGCAGCTTTTCTTAACGGCTGCTATGGTTACCCTAACACCAGATATGGCGTGTGGCTCAGGTTGGCGGTGTTGTTTGTCACTTTTGTCTCACAGCAGATCCTTCTGCTTGGTGGAGGTGTGAGGCGTCACAGAGGAGTCAGTGGGTGAGAGGGACGGAGGGGCAATGATGATGATGCATGGAAAAGCCTTAGGAGTCTTTCCTTCCAACACTTTGTCAGCCAACCCTGTAATACTGATGGTGTGGTTGGAGACATACTGGAGTACGTTGCTGAATGAGAGTGTGGAAATGGAAAAAGAATGAGGACGCTCATGATTTCATGCCCATTGAACACAAGACCAACAATACAGGGTCGCTGTCTAACGGCACCCTAAACCATGATACGCAAAATAAACACCATATAGCCTACTGTGTGAGTGTGTGTGTGCGCGTGTCCAACCACACGGCATGTGGGAGTAGTGGACTGGAGTTCTATGAGAAGGGCAGGTGTCTCCAGGTTACAGAGAAATGTAAATGCAAACAAGGCTGCTCAAACAGAGGAAGGGGAGCCTTTATGAAACCTGCGCCTACACACATTGTATACTGTGTGTGTGTGTGTGTGTCTGTGTGTGTGGGAAAGAGAGAGCGATAATACAGTAAGTAGAAATGGAGGAATGTAATCACTGTACAGTTTTACGTCCTCTGGGATTATAAAGATGTCACAATCAAGAGCAACCTCATGGATCCAGGGCAGCTGACAGACCTGTTGGTGCCTGGGAAATGACGACAATCCCACCAGATGTCAGTATAATGTATGTGCACACACATACAGCCTCACACTTTTTCTACATATAGTGATGTGAAAAAGTGTTTGCTCCCTTCCTGATTTCTCATTTTTTGTGTTTGTCATGCTTGAATGTTTCAGATCATTAAACAAATTTAAATATTTGACAAAGACAACACAAGTAAACACAAAATGCAGTTTTTAAATGAAGGGGCTTATTATTAAGGGTAAAAAACAATCCAAACCTACATAGCCCTGTGTGAAAAAGTGATTGCCCCCCATTAAAACATAAATTAACTGTGGTTTATCACATCTTTGGAAAGCTGAGTTCAGTTTCTCTAGCCACACCCAGGCCTGATTACTGCCACACCTGTTCTCAATCAGGAAATCACTTAAATACAGTGGGGCAAAAAAGTATTTAGTCAGCCACCAATTGTGCAAGTTCTCCCGCTTAAAAGATGAGAGAGGTCTCCAATTTTCATCATAGGTATACCTCAACTACGAGAAACAAAATGAGAAAAAAAAATCCAGAAAATCACATTGAAGGATTTTTAATGAATTAATTGGTAAATTCCTCGGTAAAATAAGTATTTGGTCACCTACAAACAAGCAAGATTTCTGGCTCTCACAGACCTGTAACTTCTTCTTTAAGAGGCTCCTCTGTCCTCCACTCGTTACCTGTATTAATGGCACCTGTTTGAACTCGTTATCAGTATAAAAGACACCTGTCCACAACCTCAAACAGTCACTCTCCAAACCCCACTATGGCCAAGACCAAAGAGCTGTCAAAGGACACCAGAAACAAAATTGTAGACCTGCACCAGGCTGGGAAGACTGAATCTGCAATAGGTAAGCAGCTTGGTGTGAAAAAATCAACTGTGGGAGGAATTACTAGAAAATGGAAGACATACAAGACCACTGATAATCTCCCTCGATCTGGGGCTCCACACAAGATCTCACCCCGTGGGGTCAAAATGATCATGAGAACGGTGAGCAAAAATCCCAGAACCACACGGGGGGACCTAGTAAATGACCTGCAGACACCTGGGACCAAAGTAACAAAGGCTACATCAGTAACACACTATGCCGCCAGGGACTCAAATCCTGCAGTGCCAGATGTGTCCTCCTGCTTAAGCCAGTACATGTCCAGGCCCGTCTGAAGTTTGCTAGAGAGCATTTGGATGATCCAGAAGAGGAATGGGAGAATGTCATATGGTCAGATGAAACCAAAATAGAACTTTTTGTTAAAATCTCAACTTGTCGTGTTTGGAGGAGAAAGAACACCATACTTACTGTGAAGCATGGGGGTGGAAACATCATGTTTTGGGGCTGTTTTTCTGCAAAGGGACCAGGATGACTGATCCGTGTAAAGGAAAGAATGAATGGGGCCCTGTATCTTGAGATTTTGAGTGAAAATCTCCTTCCATCAGCAAGGGCATTGAAGATGAAACGTGGCTGGGTCTTTCAGCATGACAATGATCCCAAACACACCGCCCGGGTAACGAAGGAGTGGCTTCGTAAGAAGCATTTCAAGGTCCTGGGGTGGCCTAGCCAGTCTCCAGATCTCAACCCCATAGAAAATCTTTGGAGGGAGTTGAAAGTCCGTGTTGCCCAGCGACAGCCCCAAAACATCACTGCTCTAGAGGAGATCTGCATGGAGGAATGGGCCAAAATACCAGCAACAGTGTGTGAAAACCTTGTGAAGACTTACAGAAAACGTTTGACCTCTGTCATTGCCAGCGAAGAGTATATAACAAAGTATTGAGATGAACTTTTGTTATTGACCAAATACTTATTTTACCGAGGAATTTACCAATTAATTCATTAAAAATCCTTCAATGTGATTTTCTGGATTTTTTTTTTCTTCTCATTTTGTCTCTCATAGTTGAGGTATACCTATGATGAAAATTGGAGACCTCTCTCATCTTTTAAGTGGGAGAACTTGCACAATTGGTGGCTGACTAAATACTTTTTTGCCCCACTGTAGGACCTGCCTGACAAAGTGAAGTAGACCAAAAGATCCTCAAAAGATAGACATCATGCTGCGATCCATAGAAATTCAGGAACAAATGAGAAACAAAGTAATTGAGATCTATCAGTCTGAAAAAAGGTTATAAAGCCATTTCTAAAGCTTTGGGACTCCAGCGAACCACAGTGAAAGCCATTATCCACAAATGGAAAAAAAGCATGGAACAGTGGTGAACCTTCCCAGGAGTGGCCGGCCAACCAAAATTACCCCAAGAGCACAGCGACGACTCATCCAAGAGATCACAAAAGACCCCACACCAACATCCAAAGAACTGCAGGCCTCTCTTGCCTCAGTTAAGGTCAGTGTTCATGACTCCACCACAAGAAAGAGACTGGGCAAAAATGGCCTGCAAGGCAGAGTTCCAAGACGACAACCACTGCTGAGTGAAAAGAACAAAAATGCTCATGTCAGTTTTGCCAGAAAACATCTTGATGATCCCCAAGACTTTTTGGAAAATACTCTGTTGACTGACTAGACAAAAGTTGAACTTTTTGGAAAGTGTGTGTCCCATTACATCTAGCTTAAAAGTAACACAGCATTTCAGAAAAGGAACATCAGTAACAGTAATCAACAGTTTATCAACAGTAAAATATGGTGGTGGTCGTGTGATGGTCTGGGACTGTATTTTTTGCTTCAAGACCTGGAAGACTTGCTGTGGCAAATGGAAGCATGACTTCCGCTGTCTACCAAAAAATCCTGAAGGAGAATGTCTGGCCATCTGTTCGTGACCTCAAACTGAAGCACACTTGGGTTCTGCAGTAGGATAATGATCCAAAATACACCAGCAAGTCCACCTCTGAATGGCTTAAGAAAAACAAAATGAAGACTTTGGAGTGGCCTAGTCAAAGTCCTGACCTGAATCAGACTGAGATGCTGTGGCATGACCTTATAAAGGTGGTTCATACTCGAAAACCCTCTAATGTGGCTGAATTACAACAATTCTGTGAAGATGAGTGGGCCAAAATTCCTACATAGCGCTGCAAAAGACTCATTGCCAGTAATTGCAAACGCTTGATTGCAGTTGTTGCTGCTAAGGCTGGCCCAATGAGTTATTAGGTTTAGGGAGCAATCATTTTTTCAGACAGGGCCATGTAGGTTTGGATTGTTGTTCCATTAATATTAAAGACCTTCATTTAAAAACTTCATTTTGTGTTTACTTGTGTTATCTTTGTCTAATGTTTAAATTTGTTTGATGACCTGAAACATTTAAGTGTGACAAACATACAAAAAAATGAGAAATCAGGAATAGGCCAAACACTTTTTCACACTTCTGTAGGTACCACCAAGGGTTGCGCACTTCTCCCATCACTTTATGCAGCTGTGAAGACCTCACCTGTTGAAGTCTGCAGACTGTGTCAGAAGTCATGACTTGACCTCAAAAAATCAGTTTCATCGTCTTGGAAGTGCTTGCCCTTCGGAAATGACTTCACGGTTGGAAAGAGGTAGAAGTCAGATGGTGTGGGGTTGGAAGAGTAAAGGGGGGTGAGGAAGGATTTCATAGCTGCAAGACTGTGCTTCAGTCTGGGAGCGGCGTTGTCTTGCAAGAGGCGGACATCTTTGGTCAGCATGCCACATGTCTCAGTTATGACAGCCTTCCACAGTTTCTGCAGCAGTGAAGTCCTGAAGTAAATCCTGGTAATTGTGATACCCTTTACCAGGAAATCCATCATCAATACTCCATGCTGGTCCCAAACCACTGTGAGCATGGCCTTATCTGTTGAGGGTTGGACACATGCCTTCTTCAGAGGTGGTGAGTCATAATGCTTCCATTGCTTCTACTGAGCTTTAGTGTCTGGATCCATGATGCACCCATGTTTCATCCAACATGATTAGTCTGTCAAAGAAGTCTTCCTGGTTTGCTTGAGACATGGCCAAAAGATCCAGGGAGCACGTGACTCATTCCTTCTTCAGCAAAGGTGTGACAAACAGGGAATCCATCATGACCATGTGAAAAGGGCCAGGGATGATGTTTTTATCCACAGACCCCACAATGATCTTGACATATTGGGCTAGTTGGTGGACGGTTATGTGGTGATCCTCCAACATGGTGGCCTACACTTGCCGGATGGTGTTTTCATCAGTGGTGCAGTTTGGTTGCCCAGGCATGGATGCCTTTTCCATGGATGTCCAACCACACAAACTGTGGATGCAGTGCTTGACTATGCTCTGCGCACACCCCACCAGGATACCGGAGTGTGCAACAGCAAAGTATGCATTCATCGGTGTCTCATTTTATGACTGTTTGACTCCTTATTCACTATCAGTGTTTTAACAGGATGATTTCAAACCAAACTGCAACAGAAACAGGAGTTATTTGATCACATCCACTGAACAGATAAATTGCAAAAGCATATCAGTTTTCTTCCAGTAGGTCTGGTTTTAGAAAAAAAAAAAATCCTTTATAAATAAACTGTCTCTGAATGACATTTTTTTCTAACATTGTGTACGGAATGTTCCGTATCTATGGAACATGTAGGTAAGGCACTTGGGAATATTAGCAGGCTGGACCGCTAGCTAGCAGGACTGCTAGTGTTCCATCTGGAACATTACGTATCAACGGAACATGTATGGAACATGTAATTAAAACACTTGAGACTGCTAGCTAGCAAGACTGCTAGCGTTCCATAAGGAGCATTCCGTATTTAACATTCAGTACATAAGGCACTTGGAATGGCTGGACTGCTAGCTAGTAGGACCTAAGAACATGTATGGAACATGGAGGCATACATAACATGTGCAGAACATTCCATACCATACTGACCGTTGCATGTTTTATTAATCTCCCTGAAAATCATTGAGGGCCATCATCCCACAGTGCAGGACTGTACTTTTACCAAATTTTTACTGTTTACCAAATTAAAAACTAAATGTTAGAGGTGATACAAGGCAAGTCATCTATTTAACTACAAAATGGTCATAAATGACCATAAATGATAACATTAAACTCATATTTTCCACTGGTCATGTAATTAAGAATATATTTTATAATTCAATTTTATTGATATACATATTAAAAAAAATTAAATGTAATTTATGTAATGTGGTTTTGCTCTAATTTAACTGTTATTTACCTGCTGACTTTAACATCAAAACTTTCATTTTATCTGGTCATGGTCCTCTCTCAGTCTGGTGAAGATTCTCCAGTAAAAGGTAATAAAAATGCAACAATTAAAAAAAAGATAAAAAATAAAGTTCTATCTCTGTCAAAAATGTTGGCAAAAACATATCTCAACTGACACTGTCACAGCTGCTAGGTAACAGGATAGTACATGGTGACGCAAACATGTATCATCCAAAGACTAGACTGTCTGATTTAACAGCTGTAAATCAGCCTTTAGATGCAGCCTACCCAACACGAGAGCGCTCTGGCCTCCTGGGTCACGGTCTATGAGGCTGCAGCACCTGAACTGAGACACAGACTATGTCTTCCAGCTGGCATGGGAACACCTTGATATCCTCCATGAAGAGCTGGAGCAAGTAGCAGAGGCAGCAGTAAAAGATATATATGGACCTGTGTCTGAAATAAAGTGACTGATGGATGGATGGATGGATGGATGGAGATTTGTGTTTTTTTTCCATTGGATCTTTTTCTTGGTTTAAACTCTAATGGGGCAACCGTAAACACAGGAGGGAAAGAAGAAAATTTTTCTGATGTGTCAGGTGTAAAAGGATATCAGTGTTTTGTTCCTTTTATCAGTGGATAGGTTTGTTTATATACGAGAAGCCTAAAAGGATTAATCATTTATTGAAAACAGCAGAAAGAAAAAAAAAACACTCTTGCCCTTCAGTTGGTGATCAGATTTTATTCATTTATCATACTGCAGCAAGTGTAAGGCAACAAGTTACAAACTAATTATTACTAATATTGTAATGGTATTACAAAGATATAACATATAGCAGGGTTGTCAATTATACACCTTTTATTTTAAACCGTATTGGAGATTTTACACTTCCTTTACTTTTTACATATACATTCATGTTTCCCTGTTTTCTCTACCTCTCCTCTGAAACCACAAGACAGTCAACTTCTTCATCCACATCAATTTGGTTTTAGACCAGGATACTCAACAGAAACAGCAAATTGTTGCCTTATTGAAAACGTCAAACAGTCCTTGGACAGGGTAATGTGGTAGGAGCTGTTTTTCTAGATCTCAAAAAGGCTTTCGATACTGTAAACCACAGTTTGCTTTTATCCAAAATGGTATCTTTTAACTTCTCCCCAGATACATTAGAATGGTTTGCATCTTATCTCCAGAATAAAGAACAGTGTGTAAAAGTTCACCAGGATAAATCCTCATTTTTAAACAACCGCATGGGTATCCCACAAGGGTCCATTCTTGGTCCTTTACTTTTCAGCATTTTTATTAATGACTTGCCGTTACACTGCTCAGCTGCAACATGCCAACTTTATGCAGATGATGCAGTTATTTACACAGCTGCCAAGACTCCAGCACAGGCTGCAGATGTACTGTCTACAAGTATGGTTGATGTCCAAGAGTGGCTCCTCCAGAACCATCTATTGCTGAACCTTCAGAAAACAGTCTCAATGTGCTTTTCAATCAAAAAATGTAACCTGCAACGTTTTAAAGTTAATATACATGATCATGACATCAGTTTAGCTACAGAATTCAAATACCTTGGCATTGTACTAGATCCTCAACTCAAATTTAATCTTCATATAAAGAAAATTTCAAAAACAGTAAAAAAAAATCTGAACTGCTTTAAATTAATTAGATATTACATACCTTACGAAGCAGCTGTACTGTATATGCATTCTATGGTTTTTTCTCATATATCATACTGTTTGACAGTCTGGGCTCAAGCAGCCCCTTCCACAATAAGACATATAGGTTCATTATATAATCAAACCCTAAAAATCTTGGACCAAAAGCCCATTAGGTGGCATCACTGTAATGTTTTAAAAAAATACAACCTATTGAGTTTTGAGAGTTTCATTGACCTCTGTTTTCTGAAATTAACGTTCAAATGTTTCCATAAATCAGCACCCGAGCCACTTGCTGGTTTCATCCAAAGACAGGACAGCAGCAGAGCCACCAGAAGCTCTGTTAACAATAACTGTAAAATATTCCACCGCAGAACCACATTTGGACAAACAGCTTTCTCTATAAAGGGCAGTCACATCTGGAACACAATGCCAAATGTAATTAAAATAATAACGGACCTTAAAACATTCACTAAAAAGGTTAAAAACTGGCTGAAAAATAAACAAGAATGTACTCATGTATGAACTGATTGTCTGCAAAGTGAGAGTGAATGAAGGGAAGGAATGAATGTGTTTGTTTATAATGAGTGACGAAGGGAGGGAGGCCTGAAATAGGCAAATGTGAATCAGGTTGTTATATTTGTGTATTTATAATATTTATAATATTTATAATTGTGTATTTATAATCTTTTTGCATTGATGTATGTGGTTATTGTGTATTTTTTTTTATTTATTTTTTTTTTTTACTTGATTCTCTTTTCTAAAGCCCATCCAGGGACAAGAGTTGCAAATTAGCTAATAGCTATACACTCTATGTGCAACACATCAGATTGATTGTCATTGATTAATTGTCTATGTTCATTGCACTGTCCCTGTCAAATAAACTAATCTATCTAAATATTAGCTAACACTGGACCCAGATTAAAACAAAAGGAAACTGTAACACGTTATAACACAGCTTGTGAAGTACTGTGACATTACAGGGTACTTTCTGTGTACTTTCAGTGAAACTACTAGTGTCATCGGCCTCCGTCGGTCTATGATGACCATGGAAGAGAATCCTAAACGTCTACTCTGCTGGAACAGCACCGCCTGTGGTTGAACAGGCCGATGCGCGAATGGCAGTCCCTGTCACACAGGTCGCACTCGTGGGTGGTCTCCGTGCTGCTGGGTCTGTGGCGGTTCTTCCTGCGGGTCCTTTTTTCATCTGCTGCAGCAGTCAGTCTCTCTTCACCCGCCTTGAGCTGTCTGGTCAGGGTGCCTCTCCATTTGGAGCGGTCCGTTGCAAGGTCCACCCAGCGCTCTGTGTTGATCTCCAGGGCCTTCATGTCTCTCTTGCAGACGTCTCTAAAGCGCAGCTGTGGGCGGCCAACGTCTCTCCTGCCAGTCGCCAGTTCTCCGTAGAGGACGTCTTTGGGGATTCTGCCATCCTCCATACGGTGAACGTGGCCTAGCCAGTGGAGCCTGCACTGCCTGAGTAGAGTGAACATGGAGGGAAGGCTGGCGCGGGACAGAACTTCTGTGTTGGGCACTTTGTCCTGCCAGGATATGTCCAGGATGTGGCAAATGCAGCGCAAATGGAAGGAGTTCAGTCTCTTTTCCTACCGGGCGTATGTTGTCCACGTCTCACTCCCATAGAGCAGTGTGCTGATGACGCAGGCGTTGTACACTGCCATCTTCGTCTTGACAGAGAGTTTGGGATCCTCCCACACTCGTGTGGTGAGGCGAGCGAGTGTGAAGGCTGATTTTCCACTCCTCTTGTCGATCTCTGTATCAAGGGAGAGGTTGTTGCTGATCGTGGACCCCAGGTACGTGAACTGATTCACGACCTCCAGCTCGTAGTCGTCGATGGTGATGGTTGGTGATGCTTCCGTGCCTTGCGCCAAGACTTTAGTCTTCTTCAGGCTGATGGTAAGCCCGAAGTCCTTGCATACCTGGGAGAAGTGGTCCATCATGGTCTGAAGCTCCTGCTGTGTGTGGGTTGTGACTGCAGCATCGTCTGCGAACAGCATGTCTCTGATTAGAGCCTCGCGTACTTTGGTTCTGGCTTTCAGGCGGGCGAGGTTGAAAAGCCTGCCGTCAGATCTTGTGTGCAGGTAGTTTCCCTCTGTTGCTGTGCTGAAGGCATGCCTCAGGAGCATAGCAAAGAAAATCCCAAAGAGGGTTGGCACAAGTACACAGCCCTGTTTCACTCCGCTGCGTATGTTGAATGGCTCTGAGACATTGCCGTCGTGCTGCACTATCCCCTGCATGTTGGTGTGAAACGATTCGATGAGGCTTTGCAACTTTGGTGGGCATCCTATCTTTGGCAGGATCTTGAAAAGGCCCTCTCTGCTGACCAGATCGAACGCTTTGGTGAGGTCGATGAAGGCGACGTACAGGGGCATGTTCTGTTCTCTGCATTTCTCCTGGAGTTGGCGGATGGAGAATATCATGTCTACCGTCGATCGCTCAGCGTGGAAGCCACACTGAGACTCGTGGTAGACATGTTCAGCAAGCTTCTGTAGATGAACGAGAACAACTCGTGCGTAGACTTTGCCAACGACGCTGAGGAGGGAGATGCCCCTGTAGTTGTTGCAGTCACTTCTCTCCCCTTTGTTTTTGTAGAGGGTGATGATCTTGGCGTCCCTCATGTCCTGTGGTACGGCACCTTCCTTCCAGCACTGGCAGAGGATGTCATGCAATGGCAGCAGTAGGGCGGTCTTGCAGTGCTTGATCAGGTCGGGGGGTATGCCATCGTTGCCGGGTGCCTTGCCAGCGGCCAAGCTATCAATGGCCTTGCTGAGTTCGTCGATGGTTGGCTCGGTGTCAAGTTCGCCCATGGATGGCAGGCAGTCGATGGCATCAAGGGCTGACAGTGTCATGGTGTTCTGTCTGGAGTAGAGGTCAGAGTAGTGTTCCACTCATCTCTCCATCTGCTTGTTCTTTTCTGTGATCATCTCCCCAGTGGAGGATTTGAAGGGGGGCCATCTTGTTCTGAGCTGGACCAAGTGCTTTCTTGATGCCATCGTACGTACCACGGATGTTCCCTGTTATGGCAGCGGTTTGAATGTCTTGGCTGAGCTGAGTCCAGTACTCGTTGGCACAGCGCCGAGCAGTCTGCTGAACTTTGCTTCTCGCAGCCCTGAGAATCTGGAGATTCTTCTCGTTTGGGTACTTCTTGTACTCAGCAAGTGCTGAGCGCTTGGCCTCAATGACAGGGGTCATCTCGGTCAACTTGGCATCAAACCAGTCCTGTGACTTTGAGGTCTTCCTCCCAAAGGTAGCCAAGGCTATGCGGTGGATGGTGTTTTGCAGCTCTCCCCACTTCTGCTTTGCTGATTCTCCTTCTTGTGGTACACCAAGTTCCTTCTCAAAGGTGGAGGCAAACTGCTCAACAGGCTCTGGTTGGGCCATCTTGCTTGTGTCAATCCGTGCCTTTCCAGGCTGTCTAGCACGATGGAATTTCTTCAGCTGCAGCTTGACCTTGCAACACACCAATGAATGGTCTGTGTCGCAATCTGCACTCTGGAATGAACAGGTGATTAGCACGTTCTTCAGTTAGGTGCGCCTGGTCGGGATCAAGTCCAGCTGGTGCCAGTGCTTTGAGAGCGGATGTCGCCAGGAAACCTTGTGTTGGGACTTGGTCTTGAAGAACGAGTTTGTGATGCACAGATCATGATATGTGCAGAACTTGAGCAGCCACTGTCCGTTGTCGTTCATTCTGCCCATGGCAAATGGTCCAAGACAGGAGGGCCAGGAGTCGTGGTCAGCACCCACTCTGGCATTGAAGTCTCCAAGGAGAATGAGTTGTTCAGAGTTGGAGATGATCCTGACAGTTGTTGCGAGATTCTCATAGAACTCATCTTTTGCCTCTGGTGTGGCTGTCAGTGTTGGGGCATACACACTGACGAGGGTGACTGGGCCTTGAGTGGTGTTGAGGCGGAGGGTGAGGAGTCGAGCAGAGCCATTGCTGCCCGGTTCCACCATCTTCAGCAAGGTGTTCTTCACTGCGAAGCCCACTCCGTGTTCCCTGTGTTCGTCACTGCCCTTTCCCTGCCAGTAGAACATGTAGTCCTTCTCTCTCAGTGTGCCTGCGTCAGCCAACCGTGTTTCCTGGAGAGTGGCGATATCCACTCCCAGTCTCTACAGCTCATTATTGATGATGGCAGTCTTCCTGGTGTCGTTGATGTCCTTGAGGTTAGCAGTGAGTCCTGTCATCATAGTGCGGACGTTCCAAGTTCCCAGTTTTAGAGTTGGTCTCCTTTGTTTTTTTGTCTTGCCTGGTGTGAAGGTTCTCAGCCTGCTGTTCGGACTTCTCCTCATCCCCATGCACCCAATGAGGAAAGCAAGCTGTGGCGGGACAACACCTTATTGGCTGGGGGCTGCCCAGCTTGAGGCGGGCGGTAGCTGTCCAGTGAGATCCGATGATCCCTCCCCCCGTCGGGAACAACCCCTGGCGCCGCGCTCTACGCCAATTGAGTGGTGGCTTATAACCAGTAACTATCATTCCCCGTGTTTTGTCTACGCCAAAGGCGAAGCAGGAGTGTCCTCTCCAGTGATCCGGTGTTCTACCTTCCAGCATTGTGCGTTGGTAGGATTCAAGCCTGGGCAGGAAGATATGGAGGACAAGATGTTGGCCATGCAGCATGTCCCCCCTCTCCACGTCACTGATGAATCCAAAGGAACAGCAGGGCTGCTACAGTTTGGCACCAGCGCCATTGCAGGAGCTGCCAGAACGATGTTGAGAACAACAGAGAACTGCCTTAGGGGCTCCGACTCCGGATTTTTCCTCAGGGTTGACTCCTGAAGCCTTTCCCGTGACCGCGTGTGCTGCAATGCAGTGGAGGTTTGAAATCAGGGTTTACCTTCCCCTAGATGGGCTACCTTCCCAGGTTGACGAGCCACCATCTACCCGAAGCATCTGGTTTTAAGGTGCCAGAGATCCGCCCTCGCCCCTTCTCCTATTAGTAAAAGCAGTTCCGTCGAGCTTAGAGACTAAACCACACGGGCAGGCCAGGAGTTGGACTTAGTTGTCAGAGGCTTTTCGAGATGCACGCCATAAGGAGCATTTTATGAGCACTGGGAGCTTAACCCCAGTGCCACTCCTGGCTATAGTAGTAGATTAGTTTATTTGACAGGGACAGTGCAATAAACATAGACAATTAATCAAAGACAATCAATCTGATGTGTTGCACATAGAGTGTATAGCTATTAGCTAATTTGCAACTCTTGTCCCTGGATGGGCTTTAGAAAAAAGAATCAAGATAAAAAAATATACACAATAACCACATACATCAATGCAGAAAAATTATAAATACACAATTATAAATATTATAAATATTATAAATACACAAATATAACAGCCTGACTCACATTTAACATAAATATTATAAATATTATAAATACACAAATATAACAGCCTGACTCACATTTAACACATATAACATAACTCACATTTGCCTATTTCAGGCCTTCCTCCCTCCGTCACTCACTATAAACAAACACATTTATTCCTTCCCTTCATTCACTCTCACTTTGACTATGACAACCTTGGAACCTGTCCGTTACTTATAATACTGGTAATTGGTGTTTTAAATTCTAATCGTTTAATCTGCCATGCCAATAATTTTCCTGATTTAGTAGGACCATTTTACTTGGTCAAATGCCTTTTCAGCATCGAGAGAGACTACAACAAGGTTACTCAGGCTAGACTTGCAATGATACATTAGATTAAAGACATGTCAAAGGCTGGAAGCAGCGTTTCTGCCAGGGATGAATTCAATTTGGTTTCTCCCGGCATGCTTTGGCCGCAGAGGATTCAAAGAGTGCTACTATTTGTGTGTTCTAAGTGTTATTGCTGTGTCATTGTAGCTGCGTTATAACGACACAGCAGTGTTCTAAGAAGAGTCAGAGCAGTGACTGATCATGTGTTTGTGTCACCCTCAGTGAGACGGGGGTCTGTGTGAATGACCTTCCCTCCCATCTGTGTTGAGTGGGTGTGTTTAATAAAGCCTGTTCTCGTCACAGTCATCTCTCCTTTCTTGTGTGAACCCTCACAACGTCACAATATTGAGCATATAAGGTGTAAGCGAATCAGTGAATGACTTGTACAGCTCGGTAGGAAGTCCATCAGGACCAGGGGTTTTGCTTCTATTTAGAGTGCCTATTGTATTCTTTAACTCCCCCAGGGTGATGTCCTTATTTAGAAAGGTATAATCCTCATGTTTCAGAGTAGGAAGATTCATGCTTCTAAAAAAATTTCTATATCATGGGGCCCTGCATTTGTTTTGGAGGAGTAAAGAGATTCATAAAATTCTTAATTCTTAATAAATATTTTAATAAATCTTAAAGATAATAAATCTTAATAAATATTTTATTAAGAATTCTTAATTCTTAATAAAAACAGTTATGAATATCTTTCGCCGTAGTAAAGCAGGTTCCTTGTTTGGCCTTAATTTTATAAATGGTACGATCATCTTCCAATTTGCATAATTGTCTTGCAAGCAACCTTTGTGGCTTTTCACCAAATTCAAAGTGCTTCTGCTTTAGAAAAATAAAAGATTTAGAAATCTTTCTGAAATAATCTGATTATACTGAATTCTCAACTCTATGATTTGCTTATATTTCTCTATGGAAGGGTGGCGTGAATTCTCTTTATCCACTTGATGAATCTGCTCTTCCAACCTTAGAAGCTTTTCTCTATTTAACTTATTTCTATGCCCCACATAGGAAATTATACAACCCCTTAGATATGCCTTCAGAGTCTCCCACAATAAGCATGGGGAGGTCTCTGGGGTGTCATTGGCTTCAAAAAATATTTTCATTTGTGTGAGAAGATGATCAAAAAATTTAGGATCGTTAACAAGCTGAGGGTCCATCTTCCATAAAGGCCGAGAAGTTTGCAGGCCATTTAAATTGAGCTTAAATATAAGCGGCTATGATCTGAAATCAAGCAGAACTTATTTCTGTTCCATAAGAGACTGAACAGGTTGGTGGAGTGGATCCTCCTCCAAAATCTGTGCAGCAATTGGACAACGTAAGAAACTTTTTTTTTATTGATCTTAATGACAGACAAATTATTGCTAAACAGAAATTAATACTTTACCTTTATGATCACTAAATGTAAGAATTTCACTGCTGTTACCAGCAAAGGATCTGTACAAAATCTATCTCAATAGATACAAAAAAATATCAGAAAATAGATTTGGAGATGAAATATCTGCATGTGAAGATAGAGGGAAAATGATGTTTGTTCAGGAAATGAAGAAGGCGCGTTAAAAACAAATTAGTGATGGTGTTTTATTAAAGGTGATTTTGAGTGATTAGTTCTCTGATTCTCTGCATTCACACTTCTGTTTGTGGATGTGGGTCCTCTTCTGTTTAAATATTCTAAACATACCCCAACTGAACCTGAACAGAACCTAGTCAGGAGTAACTTAGGTTCACAGCCTTTGTTACCACAGAGTTTTGGAACCAAAAATGCAGAGTTACCACAAACTCAGAGTTAACTTACCCAGGTAAGCCACTAAATCTGCTTTCTGGAACAGGCCCAGGAGTAAAGTCAGCAAAGTCATATTTACTTGTATTGTTAGCATATTTGTAATTTGTGTGTATTTTCTACTATTGAATAAAAAAAAAAAGAAAGAATTGAATTGTAGGCACTTCCCGGCCAGATATTGTGATACTAGGAGACCGGTCCTAGTGTAGTCCCGGCCGTGTAGTCACTTTGCAACTATAACTGCCTAAACTGATCATTCTGTACATGAACACATATTGTGGTGAATTATGTCTTTAAGAGTCCGCTACAGTTCCCTATTATGTACCTGGCAGTAAAAGGTGACCGAAATTCACAAAGTCAATGACTTTAATCCATCAGCAGCCTTCAGACAAACTAAACGTGTCAACATCTGATTTCAAAATAAGGGAGGATTTTCCTGCTGTCTGGGTGGTGAGGAGATTTCTAAAAAAAAAAACAAAAAAAACTGTAAATATAAAGAAATATTATAACAGAAATAACGGCATCCTTGGTCAGCTCAATGGTAGGCCCGGACCATGCCTTTGTCATGGAAAAATGATCTTGGGATCCATGACTTGTGCTCTGGGCCGTAGCCCTCCCAGTGAACCAGGTACTGGAGACCCCGGCCCCCACGGCAGACATCCAGGATCTTGCGGACGGTGTGAGTGGTGTGACCGTCCAGGACTCGGGGAGGAAGAGGCGGCATCGGGGGGGGGGGGGGGGGGACAGAGGGAACTGGCGAAGATAGGCTTGACATTCAAGATGTGGACCTATGAAATCTTGCAAATCTCAAAACTGAAAACTAGGGCTAGGGACCGAAGACGTTCAGGTGTGCTGGCAATGGAGTAGGTGTGTGCGTTGCTGGCTCCTGCTATATTTTTTTTTCAGTCTTACTTTTTAAACCCTACTTTGCTGTAAGCTGTCAATGTTTTGGACGTTTAATACGTGCAGAAGCTGTTTTGAGTTGAGAAATATGTCCAAAACAAGAAAGCAGACTGAAAAGGAGGCAGCAGTGAACAATGCTAACACCATCTTAGCTGAGGATGCTAATATAACTAACTAACTAACTAACTAACCTGCACTTATATAGCGCTTTTCTAGTCACAAAGACCACTCAAAGCGCTTTCATTAATACTAACCCTCTATTCTAAGGGCCTATAGGAAACAGATATCTAGGGACAATTTAGAACAGCCAATTAACCTAACATGCATGTTTTTTTTGGCATGTGGGAGGAAACCGGAGAAATCCCGGAGTAAACCCACGCAACACGGGGAGAACATGCAAACTCCAAACAGATCACTGTTGGTCGGGGGCTGGGATCGAACCCACGATCCCACGATCCCCACAATCCCCCGGCCAAGGGTAAACTGTGCTGCCGCAGTGCTAACCACTGCGCCAATATAAGCCTTAACCCTGCACTTGTTGCCTTGCTTGAGCACCACAGAATGTCCATAGCTGCTGACTTTAAAGCTTCATTTGAACTTATTAATGGTAAGCTGGACAAGATTCAAGCAGATGTGGCTAACCAGGAGCAACGCATTGGTGACCTTGAAAGCAACGCGGAGGACGTCAGCCAGCGCCTAGCGGCGCTTGAAGCTACATGTGAGTCAATACAGGAGGAGAACAAGCTTTTGAAAAACAAACTTTCTGACCTGGAGGGAAGAAGCAGGAGGCTGAATATTCGTCTGGTGGGTCTGCCGGAGTCCTTTGATGTGGGTCCACGGCCACCTGAATTTTTTTCTTGGCTGTTGGTGGACGTCTTTGGCACACAAACTTTGCCATCTCCCCCAGAGCTGGATAGAGCCCACCGCAGCCTCACGCTCAAGCCGGGTCCGAACGGGAAGCCGTGCGCTGTCATTATTTGGTTCCACCGGTTTCGGACCAAAGACTTGGTGATGAGAGAAGCGCGGAGACGCCATGGGACTTTGGAGTATCGTGGACATAAACTTCAGTTCTACGAGGATTATAACGCCGACGTTCAGAAGCAACGAGCCGAATATAAGGAGGTTATGTCCGAGTTGTACAAGAGAGGTTTTCGTCCTTCTCTTCTCTTCCCCGCCAGGCTCCGGATAACTCCTCCAGACGGCAAAAACCAGTGGCTGGCGTCCGTCTCGGAGGCCACCCGCTTCATGCAAACCATGGAGAGAAATCAGCGATTTTCGCCCTGAACTGGACATTCCTGGGTTGACCAACTACTACACTGGACTACTTGATTACTACTTCATTAAAGCTGCACTGACTGGACATTGATGCATTTTTAGATGTTCAAAAACAAGGTAAAACTGGCTTCCTATACGTTGTTGTTTACTTATTTTTTTTTTTTTTTTTTTTTTTTTTTTTAGGGTAAAATGTTCATACTATGCAGGATTGAAGCCAGTTGTATGGGAGTATTTTGTTAGGATGAGAATAGAGCAGGAGATGGAGCGGTTGCTGTTCTTTGCAACCGGCTGGAGTGTTGTTATAGGTTTGGTTGTCGAATTTTTTTTTTTTGTTATGGATTTATTAACACCCCCCTCACCCCCTCCCCTTTTAATTTTTTTTACCCGTACCTCACCCTATTCTTTTTTGGGCTACACAACACAATATATAAATTTTACTCTTTGAATGAATAGTAATCTTACTTTGGTAAGCTGGAATGTGAAGGGGTTGAACCATCCAATTAAACGAAAGAGAGTCATGTCACGTCTAAAGCAATTTAAGCCTGGGGTACTGTTTTTGCAGGAAACCCATTTGCAGGATTCCGACCACTTGCGCTTGTCAAAATGTTGGTCAGGACAATTTTTTCATTCAAATTTTAAAGCTAAGGCCAGGGGCGCTGCTATTCTTATTGATCGAAATATCCCATTTATTCCCTCTAATGTTGTATTAGATAAAAATGGACGATTTGTAATAGTATCAGGTAAACTTGGCAATAAACATGTCACCTTGGCTAATCTGTATGCGCCGAATTTTGATGATGTACACTTTTTTCGCAACCTTTTTTCGCAGCTTCTAGATTTAAATACTCATTCTCTAATTCTTGGGGGTGACTTTAATTTGTATATGGATCCGATCTTAGACCACTCATCCTCAAAACCTGCTAGTCTTAATAAATCTGCAACTTATGTTAAGTCTTTTCTTGAGTAATACAGCCTTACAGACCCTTGGCGTTTTTTTACATCCTAACGGCAGGGACCATTCTTTTTTCTCTCACGTACACCATACTTATACCAGAATAGATTATTTTCTTGTTGACAATTTATTAATTAATAACCTTTGCTCTTGCAGTTATGATAGCATCTCGGTTTCTGATCATGCCCCTCTTGTACTTAAAATGATCCTCCATGGATGTGACTCCATGAGAAAGCATTGGAGACTGGATCCATTATTACTTACAGATGAAAAATTGGTTGCGAATATTTCTTCTAAAATTAATTTTTTTTGAAAGAAAATAAAACTCCTGGTATGCCAAACAAAATGATATGGGAGGCCATGAAGGCATTTCTTAGGGGGGAATTTATCTCATTGGCAGCATTTAAAAGACAATCCACAATACAGGAACAGAAGGCTATTTTAGATCAAATCTTGGACATTGACAGACAATATGCTCAATCTCCATCACCCGTTCTGTACAAGGAACGTATGACATTACAAACTAAACTTAATTTACTTTCTACTCGACAAATTGAAGGTTGTTTAATAAGAAACAAGAGTGAATTTTATGAACATGGCGAAAAAAACGGTAAACTTCTAGCTAATCAACTGCGTGGTATTAGAGCTAAGCAAATTATTACTGGAGTTAGGACAGATAAAGGAGAGGTGACATCTGACCAACAAGTGATTAATGATATTTTCAGGTCATTTTATTCCAAATTATATACCTCAGAATATACAACAAACTTAAAGGACTTGGAAATTTTTTTTGATTCTATTGATATCCCTTCGATTTCCTCAGAATCTCGGCAAATTCTAGAAGCTCCCATCACAAAAGAAGAAATTCAGCTGGCAATATCATCCATGCAATCAGGAAAATCTTCAGGACCTGATGGGTTTTCCGCTGATTTTTTCAAAAAATTATCTGACGACCTCGCCCCTTTCCTTTGTCAAGTTTTTACAGAGTCGCTTGACTCCGGTACACTTCCTCCTTCATGTTATCAGGCCTGTATCACTGTGTTGCTTAAAAAAGACAAGGATCCTGTTGATTGTGCTTCTTACAGGCCTATTTCCTTGTTAAATACCGATGTTAAAATTTTGTCAAAGTTGTTAGCTTCAAGGTTGGAAAAGATTCTTCCTTTTATAATTTCACAGGACCAAACCGGTTTCATTAAAAATCGCCATTCTTTTTTTAACTTGCGGCGGTTGTTTAATATTATTTATACTCCTCACCACAACATACCTGAATGTCTTATTAGTTTGGACGCTGAAAAGGCATTCGATAGGGTTGAGTGGGAGTATTTGTTTTTTACTTTGGAGAGGTTCGGTTTTGGTCCTTCCTTCTGTTCCTGGATTAAACTTCTCTATGCTAGTCCTTTAGCTTCAGTGTTAACTAATTGTCGCTATTCTGACTATTTTAGACTTTACCGTGGTACGAGGCAAGGCTGTCCTTTGAGCCCGTTGCTCTTTGCCTTGGCAATTGAGCTGTTAGCTATTGCAATCCGTGGGAGCCGGGACTTTCTAGGCATTTGTAGGGGTGGCATCGAGCATAGGGTTTCACTTTATGCCGACGATCTTTTACTATTTCTCTCCAACCCACTTACTTCATTACCCGCTATACTCAACATTTTGGATAGTTTTAGTAGGTTTTCTGGTTATAAAATTAATCTAAATAAGAGTGAATTGTTTCCGATTAATGAAAAGATTCGAGTTCAGGATCTTGAAAATTTTCCTTTCAAGGTTGTTATTGATCATTTTAATTATCTTGGGATATGTGTCACTAAACAATTTAATTACTTGTTTAAAAATAATTTTCTCCCCTTACTTGACCAGTGCAAGTTAATACTTTCCAAATGGTCCCCATTATCCTTGTCTTTAATTGGCAGAATCAATTCTGTAAAAATGATGTTACTTCCAAAGTTTTTATATTTGTTTCAATGTCTCTCATTTTTATTCCTAAATCCTTTTTTAAGTCTTTGGACTCTCTGATTACCTCATTTATTTGGAATGGTAAACATCCGAGATTGAGGAAAGTTTTTCTTCAAAGACCCAAATCAGTAGGTGGCATGGCTCTGCCTAACTTTCAATATTACTACTGGGCAGCAAATATCAGGTGCATGTTATATTGGAAACATTTCTATCTGGAACCCAAATCACCCATTTGGATCCTTATGGAGTCACATGTGGACAATCAAACCTCCCTACCGGCAATTTTAGGTTCACCACTTCCCCTTGCTTTGTCTACACTGGGTAATAACAAAGTAGTTCGTCAGTCTCTTAGAATTTGGTCTCAGTTCAGGAAAAATTTCAGTCTTCAGTTTTTCTCCATTAGAAGTCCAATTGCCGCAAATCATTTATTTACCCCATCAACTATTGATAGTGCATTTCATATATGGCACAGAAAAGGTTTAAAATCTTTTGCGGATTTATATTTTGATGGTCAATTTGCAAGTTTTTCTCAACTTTCCACTAAATTCGACATCACTTCTACACATTTTTTCCGCTTCCTCCAGGTCAGACATTATGTGCAAACCATGACAAAACAATTCCCTCAAAAACCTTCTGATAATCCTCTAGATGATTTTTTATTAGTTAAACCAACTTCTAAGGGGGTAATATCAGTTTTATATAATTTAATTTCAAATTTACAATCTTCTTCTCTGGCCGCTATTAAATTGAATTGGGAACAAGATCTTAATTTTACTTTTACTGATGAACTGTGGGACTCTATTCTTGGCCAGGTTCACACTGCATCAATGTGTGCTCATCACACTCTTATTCAATTTAAGATTGTACACCGGGTGCACCTGTCCAAGGTTAAGTTAGCACGTATTTACTCGGATATAGACCCAACTTGTGAAAAGTGTGGTAGCGCTCCTGGCACTTTGCTTCACATGTATTGGTCCTGCCCTGCATTGATGAATTTTTGGCATTCTGTTTTTATCACTATGTCTGAAGTCCTGCAATATCAAATCAAACCTGATCCATTATGCGCCATTTTTGGTGTGGCTCCAGAACTTGTCTTGCCAAATTCCAAATTAAAAGTATTCAAATTTTCATTATTATTGGCTAGACGTGCTGTATTACTGAAGTGGAAAGACTCTTCACCCCCTTCACATTTACAGTGGATAAAAGATATAATGTCCTGTTTGGATTTAGAAAAAATCAGATATACAGTCTGTGGCTCTGAAAACAAATTCTATAAATTATGGCGCCCGTTTCTTGATTTCTTTGAAAGACCCACGATTATAGTTTCTGAGTAGCTCATATCCCCTTTACCCCACCCCCACCTCACACACACAATTTTTCTTTTTTTTTTCTTTTTTTTGTATTTTTTATTATTATTGTTTATTTAAAGGGTTTTGTGTTTTGAAGCATCCACATTTGTTAGTTTTAAATTTTAGTTTTGTACTGTTTGGTTAAAACAAAAATGAAAATTTCCAGTACTTTGTATTGTATTGATACTTCAATTAATAATAATAAAAAGACCTTTGAAAGAAAGATATTCAAGATGTGGAAAGTGGGATGAATGCTGAGCGCCCATGGAAGCTGGAGTCAGACAGCAGAATTGCCTAAGATGTCAATGACGGGAAATGTGCCCACGAAGTGAGGCGAGAGCTTCTTGGCCTCGGCCTTAAGCGGGATCTGATTCACTGATACCCAGACCTGCTGTCCAACCCTGTACTCCGGCGCCAGGACCCTCCTCCAATCCACATAGTGACGATTGCGTTCAGTTGCCCGGAGGAGGGCAGCTCGGGTGGACCTCCAGGCTCGGCGACAGCGGCTGAAGTGGGCTCCCACAAATGACACCGCAATCTCTCTCTCCACCATGGGCAGCGGCGGGGGGGGGGGGGGGGTGAAATCCCACGGAGGCCTCAAACAGCGTGAGCATCGTGGCCGAGGAGACTGTGGAATAGAGTGAATACTCCACCCAGGTCAGATGAGAGCTCCAGGAGGATGGATTATAGGCTGCCACACATCAAAGGGCGGCCTCCAGGGACTGGTTGGCACGCTCAGCCTGCCCATTGCTGCATGATGGAGGTACCAAGAGAGTGGCAGAATGATTTTCAAACTCGGGAAACAAACTGAAGCCCCCGGTCAGACACGATGTCTATAGGGATGCCAAGGAGTTCAGCAGTCTTGATAGTGGACGGCAACTTAGGGAGGGGGACCAGGTGGACGGCCTTGGAGAATCTGTCCCCTATGGTGAGGATGACCGTGTAGATGTGGGAGGGGGGAAGTCCAGAAATAAAGTCGACTGCAATGTGGGACCAAGGTCGGCTGGGAACAGGGAGGGGATGAAGGAGGCCAGCGGGGTGTGTGGAACTGGATTTATTCTGAGCACACGTTTGACAGGCCTTGATGTACTCCTGCACGTCCCTCCGCAGTGTGGGCCACCAGAATACTTATATAATAATATAATATTATATAATATAATAATATATATAATATATATTATATATATATAAATATATTATATTATATTATATTATATATAATATAATAATTATATTATATATATATATATATATATATATATATATATATATATATATATATATATATATATATATATATATATATATATATATATATAATTATATATTATATAATACAATTATATAATATAATAATATGCGCATGGGTAGAGCTTCAAGTCAGAGGATGAGTGCTGGGAGAGCACTGCGCCCACCCCCGTGTCTGAAGCAACCACCTCCAGGATAGATTGGAGCTGGGGGTCGACCTGGGCCAAGATGGGTTTGGAAGAGAACAGGTCCTTTAATTTTAGAAAGGCCTGTTCAGATACCTCGGTCCACATGAACGGCACCTTAATGGAGGTCAGCTGGGTCAGAGGCTGTGTTATCCCACTATAGTTCCTGTTGAACCTGCGATAAAAGTTTGCAAAACCCAAGAAACGTTGCAGCTCCATACAGGAGTGGGGAGTTGGCCAATCCAACACAGCCTCCACCTTGGCCGGGTCAGTCCTCAGCTCTCCCTCCACTACCACAAACCCAAGGAAAGAAGGGGAATTGGTGGAAAACTCACACTTCTCTGCCTTGACGTAGAGTTGGTTCTCTAAGAGCCACTGTAACACAGCTCTAATGTGGACTTGATGCTCCTCTGACGAGTGAGAAAAAATCAAAATGTCATCTAAATTGACAAAGACAAATTGATTAACCATGTCTCGGAGGACGTTGTTAATAAGGCATTGGAAGATGGCAGGGGCATTGGTGAGGCCAAAGGGCATGACTAAATATTCAAACTGCCCTAAATGGGTTTTAAATGCCGTCTTCCACTCATCCCCCTCGCATATTCGGATAAGATGATAAGCGTTGAACAGATCAAGGTTGGAGAATACGTGCACACTATAGGAGCTCAAACGCGGAGTTCATCAGGGGCAGAGGATATTTAACTTTGATGGTGATGGTGTTAAGTTCACGGTAGTCAATGCACAGATGCAGGGACCAATCCTTCTTTCCAACAAAGAAAAACCCTGCCCTGAGAGGAGCCGAGGATGGCCGAATGAGGCCAGCGTTCAAAGAATCTTTAATGTACCTTTCCATCGCCTCCCTCTCCAGCCCGGAGATGTTATAGAGCCGGCTGGACGGCAACAGCATGACCGGGAGGAGGTCAATAGCACAGTCGTACGAGAGATGTGGAGGAAGTGCCAATGCTCACGACTTGCTAAATACCTCCCCAAGGTCATGATAGACCTCAGGCACGAGGCTGAGGTCCGGTGGCTCGAAAAGAGGAGAGGAGATTGGCTGGGATGGAGAACGCTTGGCTGAACTTAGACACGTAGCCAAACAGTATGGGCTCCAGGAGGAGATGGAATTTTGAACCAATCAAGAATTGGATTATGCCTCCAGAGCCAAAGATACCCTAAGCCCACCGCATGAGAGGATTGGGGAAAAACATAGAAAGACAGCCTCTCCCGGTGGTTGCCAGACGCAAGGACGGAGATCTGCGCTGTGAAATGTGTAACGGGTGCCACCTTCTGGCCAGATAGGGTGGTGACACTACGGGGAACCAGCACATTAGTAGTCAGAATCCCGATCTGGGAGGAGATGACATTTCCTTCTGCCCCTGAATCAATGAGGGCATAGACTTTCCTCTTGACCCACAGTAAGTGAACCAGGGCCGAAATTACTGGGGGGATGAGGATGAATCCCGCCCGCCAGACCCCCCACGGCTACTGACGGGCCACGTCTTTTGTCCGCTGGTGGCATGCGTCCAGCTTGTGCTTTAAAAAGCCACAATACGCACACGCACTGATCCACCTCTGCCGCTTGACCTCTTCCCGGGGGGGAGCGGGCCCAGCTAATCTTCATCGGTTCGGAGACAGGATCGGAGCCACCTGAGTCAGTAGCTGTCGAGGGCGCTCGCCTGGCAGACAGGGGAGAGGAGGAGCCGTGCTCTTTAGCGCACTCGCAGTACCGGTTATCCAACCTGACTGCTTGATCGATAAGACCATTCAGAGAGGCGGGAATGGCATAAACCGCCAAGTCGTCGCGGAGGCGAGGATTTAAACCGTGGAGGAACGTGTTGCATAGAGCAACATCATTCCACCCCGATTCCGCCGCTTCAACCCGAAACTCCACAGAGTAGTCGGCCACCGACTGGCTACCCTGACGGAATGACAAAAGGCAGCTCATGATATTCCCCTCACTCTCCGTATGGTCGAATGTGAGAGAGAAATTGGCCACAAATTGGTCAGACATCGGGGATGCGTCCCTCTGGTTGTCGAGCACGGACTGAGGCCAAGAGCTCGGCCCCAAAGCAGAAAGGTGAAATAATGAATCTTGGACATGTTGTCCGGGTACTCCTTCCCCACCAGTTCCAAATAAAGCCGAACTTGGCAAAAGAAATCCCTGCATCCCCCACCTCCCCCACGTACGGGGCCGGTGAAGGGATGGAGGTAGTTCGGCGAACAACCGAACTATTTCAGCTCCTCCTGAAGCAGTGGCTTCAGGAGGAGCTGAAAGTTCTGCTCTAAGGCAGTATACCCAAATGAGCCAGCATTGAATCACAGAAGATTTGGTCCTTATAAATGCTGGCTCGGCAGAAGCAGCAGGTGCGTCAATCCTCCCAGGTGAGATGATTAGCATGGAGGCAGGAGAAACAGGATGGAGGGGGCGAGCGCTCACCAGGATATGACAACGTAGACATTTATAAACAAGTAAAAGAACCTTAAAATCAATCCTGAAAGACACGGGGAGCAAATGCAGGGATTTTAAAACTGGTGTGATATGAGCCCGCCATCTGGTCTTCGTCAGAACACGTGCAGCTGAATTCTGTAATAAGTGCAGATTTGAAATTGTCTTTTTGGGAAAACCAGAGAGCAGGGCATTACAGTAATCAATACGATTGGTAATAAAAGTATGCTTCAGTATCTCTGTGTTTGCTCAAGAGAGAAATAGGCGGACTCTGGCTATCTTCTTTAGATGGTAAAATCCTATTTGTGTTATATTTTTAATGTGTGGAATAAAACCAAGCTCAAAGTCTAAAATGAAGCCCAAATTCTAAACTGTTGACACTCACCTGTCATGAAACTCATCTGTTTGCAATTAACCTATGGAATGTTCCGGAAAGGTGTTTTTTTGAACATTCAAGAAGCAAAGATTCAAAGATTTTTTTTTGTTAATACTTCTATACGTACAGGACATACAGGAAAATTGAAATACCATTTCTCTCTTAGTGGTGTGCACAATATGTAAGAAAAGAAGGAGTAAGGATGAAAAACAACAACAGCGGTTTATGTACAGTAATAGATAGATAGATAAATAGATAGATAGATAGAATCAGAATCAGAATCAGAATCAGAATCAGCTTTATTGGCCAACTATGCACAACACATACAAGGAATTTGACTTTGGCTAAAAACTTGCTCTCGTTGTTCAGGTGGAGGATTTAAATAAGATGTAAATAAGGATTCAATGACAACAGAGTATGTACAGTAAATTACAGTCTGTCCACGTTTCTATAAAAGGATGCAAATATATACAGGAATATATGCAGTTATTTACTCAGACTATACACACTTTGCAGAAATATATGAAAAAATATACAGTCACACAGTATTTCAATGTGAACTCAGATTCAGTGATATAATGTGAATGAAGTAAAAAGCAGTGTGAGAGTTATGTGCAATGTAATAATGGATGAAAAGTCATGAGTACAGCAACAGGTAGGACTAGGTGAATGTTAGGAGTTCATCAGAGTGATGGCTTGAGGAAAGAAACTGTTGCTGTGACGGGTGGTTTTGACCTTCAGTGATCTGTAACGATGACCAGAAGATAGAAGTTCAAACAGTTTGTGGCCGGGGTGTGACGGGTCAGCACAGATGTTTCCCGCCCGTTTCCTGGTTAAGTTCTCAATGGAGGGTAGGTCGGTACCAATGATCCTCTCCGCAGACTTAATGATCCGCTGCAGTCTGGTCTTGTCCTGTTTAGTGGCAGATCCAAACCAGACAGTGATGGAAAAGCAGAGGACAGATTGGATGATGGCGGTGTAGAAGACAACCAGCAGCTCCTGAGGCAAATCAAACTTCTTGAGCTGATGCAGAAAAAACAACCTCTGCTGGGCCTTTTTCTGGACAGTGTCTATATGGGAGGACCACTTCAGGTTCCGGGAGATTGTGGTACCCAGAAACTTGAAGGAGTCCACAGTGGACACTGTGCTGTTGAGGATGGTGAGTGGGGGGAATGAAGGAGGGTGTCGCCTGAAATCCACAGTCATCTCCACCGTTTTGGCTGGGTTAAGTTCAAGATGGTTCTGGCCACACCAGAGGATCAGCTGCTCCACCTCCCGCCTGTATGCAGACTCATCACCATCCCGGATCAAACCGATGACTGTGGTGTCGTCCACAAACTTCAGGAGCTTCACCGAAGGGTCCTCTGAGGTGCAGTCGTTGGGGTAGAGGGAGAAGAGCAGTGGGGAAAAGACACATCCTTGGGGGGCGCCAGTACTAATTTTTCGGGAGCTGGATGTAAATCTCCCTAGCTTCACCTGTTGCCACCTGTCAGTCAGAAAGCTGGAGATCCACTGGCAGGTGGAGGGGTGCACCTTGAGCTGGAGGAGTTTCTGATGAAGAATGCCTGGGATGATGGTGTTGAACGCTGAGCTGAAGTCGACAAACAGGATCCTGGCGTACGTCCCTGGGGAGTCGAGGTGTTGCAGGATGTAGTGTAGTCCCATATTCACTGCATCATCCACTGACCTGTTTGACCGGTAGGCAAACTGCAGTGGGTCCATCAGGGGGCCTGTGACGACCTTCAGGTGGTTCAGCGCCAATCTCTCCAAGGATTTCATGACCACAGAGGTCAAGGCAACAGGTCTGTAGTCGTTTAAGAATCGTTTATTAATCCCAAACGGAAATTACAGTGTAATAGCAGCATGACACAGTAGACAACCCAAAACTAACATAAATACACACAGCATAACAGAAAAAGGAGTTACCCAGGGAAGCAAAAAATGCTTAGGCAAGGAAAGGCAGGCAAGTTTATTTGTATAGCACATTTCGTGTACCATGACATTTAAAAGTGCTTTACATAAAAGCATTAAAGCATTACAGCAAGCTGCAAAAGGAATACATAAGAACTTGAAAGCAAACTAAAAAGTAAAGAGAAACAAAAACAAGCTAAAATAGAAGATGACAGAAATAAAAATTTACAGTGCATTGTAGGAGATTAACAATTGTTCTACTGAAAGGCCACAGCAAATAGGAGCATTTTTAACCTCAATTTAAAGCAACTCAGAGTTTCAGCAACCCTGATGCTTTCTGGGAGTTTGTTCCATATGTGAGGGCAGTGTTTTCTCTGGCTTAAAGACCTTGGCCCGGTGGCAACATATTTTTCGGGGGGGGGGCAGAAAACACATGACACGATTGTAACCAGAACATGTTCATTTTAAACTATTTCTTTCCCTTTATTTATTTATTTATTTTTTAATTTTGCACAGTAGCTTTGCATATGGAACTTCCCCTTTGAAGTATTGTACAACCGAGGCTTGAATGCTGGACTATTGGGCCAGTTGGGGTCCCACCCAGACGTCCTCTGTTTGGACTTTTTACTGGTGTCATCCTTCTCTCCTTCCTCTGCTCTCATCTCTCCTGGACCCTCTGTCTGAACAGTTTCCTCTCCTTGGCTCCTCTCTTCTGTCTCATCTTTCCCTGTCTGAGCTCTGTCTGATTCAGCTTCTCTCTCTGTCTATGGTGGTATACAAACAGGTTAGAAAATATCAAGTGCCATGTAAATTAAAAGGAGACAACCAAAAATTTCTAGTTAAGGGTACAAAGAGCAGCCACTTAAAAATGTGAGTAATAACTTCAGTCTTGAAGGTTTGAGGTTTTTCCCCAAAATTTATAACAATTTTCTTATAGTTTTCTTCTTTTCTCTGTTAATTTATCTAAATTTGAAATCATTTAACTGAAATTTGTAATTTCCTCTTGTAAAATTGACTTTACTTGTACATTTGAGACTTTATTATAAATTTGTGGATTATTTTATGGTTAATTTTTGTCTATTTTTTAAAATAAAATTACTGTTTTTTTAATAAATTTGAAACAGACTGTAATAATGTTTAAATATTTTTCCTTACAACAGTTTACATTTTTTACCATAATTTTGCAGAGCCAGAACAGAACAATAATTTAACTCTGATTTCAAAGAAAAACATATTAATAAAATTGTATTTATTGGTGGATATGGGCCACCCCGATCCTGCACTCGATACTCCAGTCATTCTACATATGGCAACAACGCGTGGACAAAAAGCAGTGCTGCGTATAGGAATAGGACATAAATCTTTTGTGGACCAGAGGTCCGGAACAATGAAAGCATGCTGCATGGGCGGATATTTCATTTTTATGTTGAGAGGGACAATAAACACAACATTTTTTCCAGAGTAAATATTGAGGGGACACTATAAGTATTGTGATGTTGCAAGGGTTCACACAACAAGGAGAGATGACTGTGACGAAACAGGCTTTATTTATACACACACTCACAACACAGAATGGAGGGTAGGTCATATACACAGGCCCTCATTTCACTCATGGTGATACAGACACATGATTTGACACATATAGGGAAACAACGCTGTCACAACTGGTCTTATTACACAGTTATAATGGCACACATGAATAATGCTTAGAACACACAGATACAGAATTTGAATCCTCCGCAGCGCAAGCATGCTGGGAGACTCCCGCCCCCTTATCACAGCCCTGACATTACACTGTCCCCCCGGACTGGTTTCTGTTCCCAGAATAATAAAGTTCAACTCAAAAGTCCAACACACATTTGTACAGGTGTTGCGGCGGCTGCTGTTGTCGGCAACCAGCATGCACAGGCCTGTTATTGTCCATTTGTGCCTCGGCCAGGGTATCTGGTCGGGATGAAACCTCCGGCTCGACCACCCGCGGGGCAGATGGCTGGTACAGGGCGAGACAGTCACGGTGAAGCACCATGACCCAGTTCCTTTCTGCACCCTCACCCTGTACACTACATCTGACAGTCTCTGTAGGACCATGCACAGTCCCGACCAATGGCTCACCAGTTTTGGCGACAGTTCCTTTTTGCGCTCTGAACAGAAAACCCAGACTCAATCCCCTGGTGCAAAGTCCCTCCCCTGGTAGCGGGAGTCGTATGCCTGCTTCCGCCGACTCCTCGCCACTGCCAGGGCCTCCCGAGCCAGTTCGTGCACTGTGTGGAGACGTTCTCTCAAGCAAAACAAATAATCCAACCCTGGTTTGCCCTCCACCTCTGGCTCCGGGGAAACGCTGAACACCAAATCAACCAGTGTGCACAGCTTGTGTCCAAACATCAGCACTGCAGGGGTGCACTGGGTGGATTCCTGAGCTGCCATCCGGTACGCCCACAGAACCAAGGGCAGATGCAGGTCCCAGTCTCACTGTCGCTGGTCCACTAGGATGGTGAGCTGAGTGGTTAGGGTCCGATTGAAACGTTTGACCAGGCCGTCACTCTGTGGATGCAGTGGGGTAGTCCGGGTCTTCCGGATGCCCAGCTGTCTACAGACCTTCCCGAAGACCTCTGCCTTGAAGTTCTGTCCCTGATTACTGTGCAGACCCTCCGGTGCTCCGAACCGACAAAACATCTCGTCCACCAGCTTCGATGTTGTGGTGGCGGTGCTCTGATCAGGGATCCCATACGCCTCTGGCAATTTGGTGAAATAATCCATTGCGACCAGCACGTAGTGGTTCCCCCGATCCATGGTTGGGAAAGGGCCCAGAATGTCCACTCCTACCCATGGGTGCCCCCACCCAGTACTGCTGCAAGGGGGCATGGGATTGCTGAGTCAGCCCTTTCTGAGCCGTGCAAGTGTTGCAGTGGTGGACATGGAGCATTATGTCCTGGCGACATCCCGGCCAGTAGAACCGGGCTCGAAGATGCTGCAGAGTCTTCGTCAACCCAAAGTGGCCTGCCCCTACTGCCCCATGGACAAACTGGAACACTTTGGGGTGGAGCCACTGGGGAACCAGCAGCTGCCAAATGTGACACTGCCCAGCTGGAGCCTGCCACTGCTGATACACAACACCCTCATGGCAGCGGAGATTGGCCCACTAGGAATGTAGGACCTTGGTCTCTGGGTCCAGCATGGACACAGCCTCCCATGCAGGCCAGTGGCCCACGTCCAACCACTGCTGAACCTGAGAAAGGACCGGATCTCTATCCTGCTTGCTCCGCAGCTGCTGCATGCTGAGGGCCTCTGTGACATCATCATTGGGGAGAGCTGACTGATTATCTGAGGAGGAGCTGTGTCGGCCTCCATCGGTCTATGATGACCATGGAAGAGAATCCTAAACGTCTACTCTGCTGGAACAGCACCGCCTGTGGCTGAACAGGCCGATGCGCGAATGGCAGTCCCTGTCACACAGGTCGCACTTGTGGGTGGTCTCCGTGCTGCTGGGTCTGTGGCGGTTCTTCTTGCGGGTCCTTTTTTCATCTGCTGCAGCAGTCAGTCTTTCTTCACCCGCCTTGAGCTGTCTGGTCAGGGTGCCTCTCCATTTGGAGCGGTCCGTTGCAAGGTCCTCCCAGCGCTCTGTGTTGATCCAGGGCATTCATGTCTCTCTTGCAGACGTCTCTAAAGCACAGCTGTGGGCGGCCAACGTCTCTCCTGCCAGTTGCCAGTTCTCCGTAGAGGACGTCTTTGGGGATTCTGCCATCCTCCATACAGTGAACATGGACTAGCCAGCGGAGCCTGCACTGCCTGAGTAGAGTGAACATGGAGGGAAGGCCGGCACGGGACAGAACTTCTGTGTTGGGCACTTTGTCCTGCCAGGATATGTACAGGATGTGGCAAATGCAGCGCAAGTGGAAGGAGTTCAGTCTCTTTTCCTGCCGGGCATATGTTGTCCACGTCTCACTCCCATAGAGCAGTGTGCTGATGACACAGACGTTGTACACTGCCATCTTCGTCTTGACAGAGAGTTTGGGATCCTCCCACACTCGTGTGGTGAGGTGAGCGAGTGTGAAGGCTGATTTTCAAATCCTCTTGTCAATCTCTGTATCAAGGGAGAGGTTGTTGCTGATCGTGGACCCCAGGTACGTGAACTAATTCATGACCTCCAGCTCGTAGTCATCGATGGTGATGGTTGGTGGTGCTTCCGTGCCTTGTGCCAAGACGTTAGTCTTCTTCAGGCTGATGGTAAGCCCGAAGTCCTTGCATGCCTGGGAGAAGCGGTCCATCAGGGTCTGAAGCTCCTGTTGTGTGTGGGTTGCGACTGCAGCATCATCTGCGAACAGCATGTCTCTGATTAGAGCCTCGCGTACTTTGGTTCTGGCTTTCAGGCGGGCGAGGTTGAAAAGCCTGCCATCAGATCTTGTGTGCAGGTAGATTCCCTCTGTTGCTGTGCTGAAGGCATGCCTCAGGAGCATAGCAAAGAAAATCCCAAAGAGGGTTGACGCAAGTACACAGCCCTGTTTCACTCCGCTGCATATGTTGAATGGCTCTGAGACATTGCCGTCATGCTGCACTACCCCCTGCATGTTGGTGTGAAACGATTCGATGAGGCTTTGCAACTTTGGTGGGCATCCTATCTTTGGCAGGATCTTGAAAAGGCCCTCTCTGCTGACCAGATCGAATGCTTTGGTGAGATCGATGAAGGCGACGTACAGGGGCATGTTCTGTTCTCTGCATTTCTCCTGGAGTTGGCGGATGGAGAATATCATGTCTATGGTCGATCGCTCAGCACGGAAGCCACACTGAGACTCGGGGAAGACATGTTCGGCAAGCTTCTGTAGACAAACGAGAACAACTTGTGCGTAGACTTTGCCAACAATGCTGAGGAGGGAGATGCCCCTGTAGTTGTTGCAGTCGCTGCTTTTCCCTTTGTTTTTGTAGAGGGTGATGATCTTGGTGTCCCTCATGTCCTGTGGTACAGCACCTTCCTTCCAGCACTGGCAGAGGACGTCATGCAATGGCAGCAGTAGGGCGGTCTTGCAGTGCTTGATCAGGTCGGGGGGTATGCCGTCATTGCTGAGTGCCTTGCCAGCAGTCAAGATATCAATGGCCTTGCTGAGTTCATCGATGGTTGGCTCGGCGTCAAGTTCGTCCATGAATGGCAGGCAGTCGATGGCATCAAGGGCTGATGGTGTCATGGTGTTCTGTCTGGAGTAGAGGTCGGAGTAGTGTTCCACCCATCTCTCCATCTGCTTGTTCTTTTCTGTGATCATCTCCCCAGTGGAGGATTTGAGGGGGGCCGTCTTGCTCTGATCTGGACCAAGTGCTTTCTTGATGCCATCGTACATACCACGGATGTTCCCTGTTATGGCAGCGGTTTGAATGTCTTGGCTGAGCTGAGTCCAGTACTCGCTGGCACAGCGTCGAGCAGTCTGCTGAACTTTGCTTCTCGCAGCCCTGAGAATCTGGAGATTCTTCTCGTTTGGGTACTTCTTGTACACAGCAAGAGCTGAGCGCTTGGCTTCAATGACGGGGGTAATCTCAGTCAACTTGGCATCAAACCAGTCCTGTGACTTTGAGGTCTTCCTCCCAAAGGTAGCCAAGGCTGTGCAGTGGATGGTGTTTTGCAGCTCTGTGTACTTGCGACAAGCTCCTCTCCTGTGGAATCAGCTGCCAATCTGGATTCGGGAGTCAGACTCGATCTCTGTTTTTAAGAATAGGGCTAAAACCTACCTTTTTGATATAGCCTACAATTAGGGAGGGATCATGTGTTTCTGAACCCTCCCTTAGTTATGCTGCTAATAGGTTTAGTCAGCCGAGGGACCTCCAGTAATGCACTGGGCCTCACTCCTTTTCTCACTCTCAATGAAATATTTTTTTTGCTGGTCATTAACATTTGTTTGTTCTCTCCCATAGATTGAGTCCCCATCGTGCTGTTTGCTCTCTACATGTCTGTTCTTTTCTTCTTCTCTATCCCCTCACCCCCCAGCCAGTCGCAGCAGATGACTGCCCCTCCCTGAGCCTGGTTCTGCTGGAAGTTTCTTCCTGTTAAAAAGGAGTTTTTCCTCTCCACCGTCGCCAAGTGCTTGCTCACAGGGGATCGCCTGATTGCTGGGTCTTTCTGCAACTGTGGGGGTTCCCCCTACAGTTGATAGTGCTATGAGATGACTGTTGTTGTGAAATGGCGCTATATAAATAAAGTTAAAGTTGAAAAGTTAAAGTAAAAGTTAAAAGCTCTTCCCACTTCTGCTTTGCAGATTCTCCTTCTTGTGGTACATCAAGTTCCTTCTCAAAGGTGGAGGCAAACTGCTCAACAAGTTCTGGTTGGGCCATCTTGCTGGTGTCAATCTGTACCTTTCCAGGCTGTCTAGCACGATGGAATTTCATCAGCTGCAGCTTGACCTTGCAACACACCAATGAATGGTCTGTGTCGCAATCTGCACTCTGGAACGAACAGGTGATTAGCACGTTCTTCAGTGAGGTGCGCCTGGTCAGGATCAAGTCCAGCTGGTGCCAGTGCTTTGAGAGCGGATGTCGCCAGGAAACCTTGTGTTGGGGCTTGGTCTTGAAGAATGAGTTTGTGATGCACAGATCGTGATATGTGCAGAACTCGAGCAGCCGCTGTCCATTGTCGTTCATTCTGCCCACGCCAAATGGTCCAAGACAGGAGGGCCAGGAGTCGTGGTCAGCACCCACTCTGGCATTGAAGTCTCCAAGGTAGAATGAGTTGTTCAGAGTTGGGGATGATCCTGACAGTTGTTGCGAGATTCTCGTAGAACTCGTCTTTTGCCTCTGGTGTAGCTGTCAGTGTTGGGCCATACACACTGACGAGGGTGACTGGGCCTTGAGTGGTGTTGAGGCGGAGGGTGAGGAGTCGTGCAGAGCCATTGCTGCCCAGTTCCACCATCTTCAGCAAGGTGTTCTTCACTGCAAAGCCCACTCCGTGTTCCCTGTGTTCGTCAATGCCCTTTCCCTGCCAGTAGAACATGTAGTCCTTCTCTCTCAGTGTGCCTGCATCAGCCAACCGTGTTTCCTGGAGAGTGGCGATATCCACTCCCAGTCTCTACAGCTCATTATTGATGATGGCAGTCTTCCTGGTGTCGTTGATGTCCTTGAGGTTAGCAGCGAGTCCTGTCATCAAAGTGCGGACATTCCAAGTTCCCAGTTTTAGAATTGGTCTCTTTTGTTTTTTTGTCTTGCCTGGTGCAAAGGTTCTCAGCCTGCTGTTCGGACTTCTCCTCATCCCCATGCACCCAATGAGGAAAGCAAGCTGTGGCGGGACAACACCTTATTGGCTGGGGGCTGCCCAGCTTGAGGTGGGCGGTAGCTGTCCAGTGAGATCCGATGATCCGTCCCACCGTCTGGAACAACCCCTGGCACCGCGCTCTACGCCAATTGAGCGGTAGCTTATAACCGGTAACTGTCATTCCCCGTGTTTTGTCTACGCCAAAGGCGAAGCTGGAGTGTCCTGTCCAGTGATCCAGTGTTCTACCTTCCAGCGTTGGGCGTTGGTAGGATTCAAGCCTGGGCAGGAAGATATGGAGGACAAGATGTTGCCCATGCAGCATGTCCCCCCTCTCCACGTCACTGATGAATCCAAAGGAACAGCAGGGCTGCTACAATTTGGCACCAGCGCCGTCGCAGGAGCTGCCAGAACGATGTTGAGCACAACAGAGAACTGCCTTGGGGGCTCCGACTCCGGATTTTTCCTTAGGGTTGACTCCCGAAGCCTTTCCCATGACCGGGTGTGCCGCAAGGCAGCGGAGGTTTGAAATCAGGGTTTACCTTCCCCTAGATGGGCTACCTTCCCAGGTTGATGAGCCACCATCTACCCGAAGCATCTGGTTTGAAGACGCCAGAGATCCGCACTCGCCCCTTCTCCTATTAGTAAAAGCAGTTCCACCGGGCTTAAGAGACTAAGCCACACGGGCAGGCTAGGAGTTGGACTTAGTTGTCAGAGGCTTTTCGAGATGCACGCTGTAAGGAGCATTTTATGAGCACTGGGAGCTTAACCCCAGTGCCGCTCCTGGCTATGACAACCTTGGAACCCGGAGCTGTGGAGCTGTGTGCCGCTGTGTTATTCCTGCTCACAGCGGTCCAGAGAGCAGCAGCCCGTGGGATGGCTTGTTCTCAGTCCTCTGCCCGCTGGCAGTTCCTACAGTCCTCCGCAACACAGGGACGCCAAGACAGTGCGTCAGCGTTGGCATGGAGGTGGCCTGCCCGATGCCCAATCTGAAAATCATAATCCTGCAGTGCCTCCAGCCATCTCGCCAACTGTCCATCCGGCTTTTTAAAAGTCAGTAGCCAGGTAATGGAAGCATGACCCATCCTGAGCTGAAACTTCCCCCCGTACACATACGGGCGAAAATGACGAAGCCCCTGGATGACAGCCAACAGCTCTCCTTTCAGCTTCTCCTTTCAATTCCTTTCAGCTCTGCTGAGAGTGCTGCTGAAAAAAGCAACTGCCTGCTCTCCGTGTTCTCCCTCCTGGGAAAACATCACTCCGATGCCCTGGTTGCTGGCATCCGTGTCCACGACGAAAGGGTGGTTCGGGTCAGGATACTGCAGCACAGGGGCTCCATTGAGCGCCGAGCGAAGCCGGGAAAAAGCAGCAGCACAGTCCTCACTCCACTCAAATGTGCGGCCCTTCTGCGTCAGCTGATGCAGCGGACTGGCGATGTTTGCAAAATTCTTCACAAACCTTTTATAATCAGAAGTCAGTCTGAGAAAACTCTGTAACTTTCCCACGTCCCGCGGTACCTGCCAGTTTTTCACCGCTGCCACTTTCTCTGGATAGGTGGTACCTTCGCCACTGCGAAGGTCCATCGAGCTGAACCAGCTGTAGCTAGTGATGTAATCCAGCACGTCATCGATGCGGGGCAGAGGGTAGGAATCCTTGCGGGTGACATCATTCAGGCCCTGGTAATCCACACAGAACTGCCACAAACCATCCTTCTTCTTAACCAGAACCACTGGCGCATCCCAGGGGCTGCTGCAGGGCTCAATAGCATCCGCCTCCAGCATTTCCCGTATTTTTTGTTGTGCTGCCACCCACCTTGAAAAAGGCAGATGTAGGGGCAGAGCTGGATCGGCCTGGTCTCACTGGTGTCAATCTGTTATTGCACCAAGCTGGTTCGGTTGCACTCCTCATCCTTGGCAGCGAAGACGTCAATGTAGCAGTCCAACAGCTCCTGCAGCTGGTGTCTCTGTCTCAATTCTAGTCCGTTTCAGCTCTGCTGGAACAATTCCTCGACTGCCTACTGTGTTTCTGCTGACACATTGACTCGCTCTGCTGTCGCCCCCCCCCCCCCACACCTTGCTGTCTCTGTCAGTGATTGTGCTCCCTCTGTTGTGCTGGTGGTGCTGCTGTGTTCAGTTCTGGCGGCGACCAGCCTGGTTTGGTCCGTTCTGACAGCCCATCGATCACGCAGGCTCCCGGGTTCCTCCTCTGGGCCCCGCTACAGAGCGTGACGGTCCGAGCCCCCAGCAGGAGAGACTATCTGGTGGTGTCAATCGTTGCGCCCCATGCTGCGAGCAGATCAAGTCTAATAATGCAGGGATCTTGGATGTCAGTCAGCCAGAATGGATGGTTTGTATTCTGCCCCCCCCACCACCACTACCATAAGACCCCCCACCCCCACCCCCCAGTCTGGTGTGCTCACCAGTGGCTGTGGTGATGCAGCACCTGGTGGGTTCCCACCCCTGCGGTCCTGCCTTGTCCATACTGGGCAGCACTCCAGGTTGGACCAGGAAGATGGTAGAACCAGTGTCAATCAAGGCCCAGATAGGCGTGCTGACCAAGCTGCACTGCAGGTACATCCCTAGCAAGTGTCCAATTCTGCCCAAACGTGGTGACAGTTCATTGGGGAAAATGTCTGTCTGAGGCAGCAGGTCCCCGTCCATACCACCTCGCTCAAGTTTAAAGCCAGTGAGGGGGCAGTTTGTCGCTGGGTGGGTGCCGGGCAGTACAGTGCGATGTGTCCTTGTTCACCACAGGGGAAGCACACTTCTTTGAACCACCTTTGTCGTCTTCTCACTGGCCGCACCGCTGTAGTCCAGTGCAGTTCCTCCTCCTCCTCCTTGCCCTCAGCTGTGGCCTGGAAAGCTCTCTGCCTCAGCAACAACACATCAGCTGCATAATCCATTGTTGGCCCACCTGCTCCACTTCTGCCACAGCCATCTCCCAGCTGCTTGTGGCATTAATCCAGATGTGGTCCTGGAGCCGGGCCGGGCAGAGCCCCCGGATGAAGTGCTGGAGGGCGAGCTTCTCCACGGCCCCCGGCTTGAAATCCGGGTTGCCACGCCATGTCAGCAGCCATATGTCCGCTGCGTAGGCTCCCAGGCTCTCTCAGGCCAGGACTGGGGTCCCTATCCACGGCTCCAGTCTTCCTTCCATGTTTGGTTCGTCCTCACTTCATCATTCGTAAGTGCTTATTCTATTCCACCCTCGCTATGCTCTTGCATTGATGTTAGTGATCTTTAATTTGTGTTCAAGTTTAGTGTATATGTTTTGCCCCACATGGCTCTTTATTTTGTTCTTCCCCTGCCACCACGCCAAGTGGGCCATCGGCGTGGGTTTCAGTGCCAGGGGGTTATTGGACTGTGGAGACCATCATGCCGGCTGTGGAGGCCACTGCAGTCGAATGGAAACCGGAAATGGACCTCCAGATCATCGAGCCTAGATCGTCAGAGTCCTGGATGGCAGTAGAGTTCGAGATCAGGCAAGTGCTCTATTTTGTCTTCTTACTTTCTGTCTTGGAGCATTCTTGCCTGTCTCTTGGGGAGAAGAGCTGAGTGCAGCCGGCCACTGCATCTGAGCTCATCTCACCGGGCTCTGCCGCTGCCGGTGGACCTGACCCCTGTTCTCCCTCTTTGTCCAAGCCTTCTCCCAGGGTCACCGGAAATAAGTCAGCTCCGGTCGTTTTCATTGAAGTTCCGGGTTCGTGTTTGGAGGTCATCCCAGGTGCTGCGCTGGCCCGGTCAGGGTCCACCGAGGGTGCTGCGCCGTCCTTGTCGGGGTCCCCCGAGGGTGTTGCACCAGCCCGGTTGGGGTCCACTGAGGGTGCTGCGCTGGCCCGGTTCGAGGTTGGTGAGGGAGTTGCAGATCCCCTTCCGCCTGACACCGGACAAGTTCCCCACCCCACCCTTCCCCCCATTCTCCACCACCGGATGCTGATGGGGTCCCTTTCATTCGGTTCGGCTGTCCCTCACTTCCGAGCTCCCCCCTTCGGTCCTGGTGGTCTATGGACTTGGGTTGGCCACCTGAAGGACTGTTCCGCCGGTTTTGCGTCCTGGGTCGGCTGCCTGACGGACTGCTTCGTTGGTTGGGTGACCTGGGTCAGCCGCCTGAGGTACTGTTTCCCCGGTTCTGGGACTTGGGCAGGCCACCTGAATTGCTTTTTTTCCCTTTTTTCCTGATGTGAAGTCGGGATGCCGGTAGGCCACCTGAACTGCGTTTTATTTTTTCTCTCTACCTGGCGGTATCCCCCATACTTATGTTTTCATGGTGTTTTTTTTTCTCTCTCTCACTCGTATATTGCTAAAAAGAGTTGGGTTTTTTTCTCCTGCCTTGTGGTCGAGTTGCTGTGTACTTATATATTTTTTGTGTTCACCTATTCTGCTGCACTTGAACATTTTCTAAGTTGAAGTGTACATGTATTTTTGTTTTCACTTGTTTATCTGGTTTTGAACATTCTGTGACCTTATTCATGTTGTATGTGTGTATGAGGTGCACTGTATTGTGTTTGACCCTTATTATTATCCGATCCTTTTGGGGGGTTTTTTCTCTCTCTGTATGTTGCTGGTAGACATTTTGTGCCCGTTTTCTTTCTGGTTTCTCTCCCTCCTAGCCTGGTTCCCCCTCCACCCACCTGAGGTCGGTCTTGTTAGCCTTCTGGTTTTGGGGGGGGTGCTCTTTGGATGTTACTTTAGAAGCCTGGAATGTGTCCTTTGAACGGGGGGCCTGTGGTGATCCGAGCGCTGAGTTATCCGTGTCTGGGCCACTCAGTATTCTCCCTTTTTCTCCATCATTTCTGCTCAGTTATTATTGGGTTTCTCAGGGCTTTTACTGTGACAGTGCCGCAGCCGAACTTCCGGCTGTCAAAGTCTAGCTGGCACTGTCACAGCAGATCATGATTTGTCATTATGTTTCCTCCTCTCCTGTTTGGTTCATTGCTTTTTGTTATCAGTATTTAAGGGAGCAGCTGAGGCTCAGTCCTCTCTGCGACCTACGTCTACCAGGACTGGGGTCCCTATCCCCGGCTCCAGTCTTCCTTCTGTGTTTGGTTCATCCTCGTTTCATCATTCATAAGTGCTTATTCTATAGCATCAGGTTCCGCCCTCGCTACGCTCTTGCATTGATGCTAGTGTTCTTTATTTTGTGTTCTAGTTTAGTGTATGTGTTTTGCCCCACGTGGCTTTTTATTTTGTTCTTCCTGTAAATAAACAAGCAAACTTTCTGTTGGCATCTGGCGCCTCATTTATGCCCTGAAAGGGGCAACCACGACAGTAGGTCACAGCCAAGCGAGGTGCCAGCCTCAGTGAGTTTGTTTTTTTGGACTTGATTTTTCCTTCTTTCCAGTTGCCAGTTTTGTTCAGTGGTATGGCGTCATCACGGACTTGGTATCATATGAGCCTGGGCTTCGAGCTTGTCCAGGGTCTGATGGAGATTGATGCCCTCCTGTCCAATACTCGTCTGTTTGCCCCCTCCAAAACTGCACAGTGGTACCTGGATCTCGCAGAGGCGGCAGTTAAGCGCCATCCTCGCCTGGCCGAGCATGCAGAAGGCAGGGAGAGGATATCGGTGCTAACAGCTTTACAACAAAAGAACCAGGAGCCGGCAAAGAGACCGGCCAGAAAGCCTAGATCAGACTTTACGGAGAAGATTCCTCGCCCCTCAGCCCATCTTCAGGCACCTGATCCAGCTCTAGCTCCAGTGTCTGCTCCTTTGACGGATCATCTTCCCAGGCAGCGGAGAGGGAGGGCAGCCAGGGGCCCCAGTGAAGAGGAACAGTGGGTCGCTGAACTCATCAGGCGCCGTGTGGCTGAGGCACGGTCTTCCATCCATCCCAGTTGGATTCTGAAGAAGGTGGTGGCGGCTGTTAGACTGGTGGAGGCTAATCCTGGGCTGAACAAATTTCCTGAGTTTGCCGAGTTGCTAGCTTCAGTTTCTGCGCAGCAGCGGTGCTTCCCTAATCTGAATTTAGCCTCGCTTCCAGCCAGAAGACGTCGCCGCCCAGCTCAGGATCCATCTCCTCCCTGGGACACGGTCATTCTGATGGGGGGGGGGGGGGGCGGGGTTCGTGACCGGGCCGATCCTCTGCAAGGTTCCTGTCTGGATCCTGTCCCGGGTCGCCAGAAGAACTCCGCCTCCCAGCCAGCTGTTTTCCCCCCGCCACAACTAAAGGTAAAGACAGCAGCCTCATTCTCTGGGTCATCTACTCCCGCTGTTTCGTCAGCTCCACATCCCCGGACTGCTGTGAGCCCTGTGGTTCCCTGTCTGGCTCCGCCAATCATTGCTCCTGTTGGGGCAGCTCCTCATTGTCTTCCGGAGGGGTCATCCGTCACCATCCCCATGGGAAAAGGAAGAAGCAAGCCTGCTGCAGCAGTCACCATCGTTCCCCAGAAAAGCAGAAAAGTGTTTTTTCATTGTAAATCTCTGTCTGATGAATTACCTTGTCTGATTCCTGGGGTGGGGCTCAGAGTTCACAGTCCTCTGAGCTCAGACCACCCGCTGCAGCCACTGAAATTGAACCTGCTATCTCTGTGTTTCCTCCCCTTCTCTCCAAGCGTCCCCCGGAGCCAGGAGTAGACGGTCAGACGGAGGAGGAGCCTGTAGCTCTGGAGAGCCTGGTTCCAGACCTGCAGCTGCGTCATGGGCAGAGGAGGAGGGCTGACTGTCGTTTGGAGCCTGCGCCAATGATAAAGCGTCCCCGGGTCTCTGTGGAGCAGCAGTCAGCTCCAGCAGACAATCAATCCCCTGCCACCACGCCGAGTGGGCCATCGGCGTGGGTTTCAGCGCCAGGGGGATATCGGACTGTGGAGACCATCATGCCGGCTGCGGAGGCCACTGCAGTCAAGTGGAAACCGGAAATGGACCTCCAGATCATCGAGCCTAGATCGTCAGAGTCCTGGATGGCAGTAGAGTTCGAGATCAGGCAAGTGCTCTATTTTGTCTTCTTACTTTCTGTCTTGGAGCATTCTTGCCTGTCTCTTGGGGAGAAGAGCTGAGTGCAGCCGGCCACTGCATCTGAGCTCATCTCACTGGGCTCTGCCGCTGCCGGTGGCCCTGACCCCTGTTCTCCCTCTTTGTCCAAGCCTTCTCCCAGGGTCACCGGAAATGAGTCAGCTCCGGTCGTTTTTGTTGAAGTTCCGGGTTCGTGTTTGGAGGTCATCCCAGGTGCTGCGCTGGCCTGGTCGGGGTCCCCCGAGGGTGCTGCACCAGCCCGGTCGGGGTCCACTGAGGGTGCTGCGCTGGCCCGGTTCGAGGTTGGTGAGGGAGTTGCAGATCCCCTTCCGCCTGACACCGGACAAGTTCCCCATTTCCCCCCCTTCCCCCCATTCTCCACCACCGGATGCCGCTGGGGTCCCTTTCATTCGGTTCGGCTTTTCCTCACTTCCGAGCTCCCCCCTTCGGTCCTGGTGGTCTATGGACATGGGTTGGCCACCTGAAGGATTGTTCCGCCGGTTCTGCGTCCTGGGTCGGCCGCCTGACAGACTGCTTCGTTGGTTGAGCGACCTGGATCAGCCGCCTGAGGTACTGTTTCCCCGGTTCTGGGACTTGGGCAGGCCACCTGAATTGCTTTTTTTTTCTCTTTTTTCCTCATGTGAAGTCGGGATGCCGGTAGGCCACCTGAACTGCCTTTTTATTTTTCCTCTCTACCTGCCGGTATCCCCCATACTTATGTTTTCGTGGTATTTGTTTGTTTTTTTTCTCTCTCTCACTCCTATATTGCTAAAAAGAGTTGTTGTTTTTTTCTCCTGCCTTGTGATCGAGTTGCTGTGTACTTATATATTTTTTGTGTTCACCTATTCTGCTGCACTTGAACATTTTCTAAGTTGAAGTGTACATGTATTTTTGTTTTCACTTGTTTATCTGGTTTTGAACATTCTGTGACCTTATTCATGTTGTATGCGTGTATGAGGTGCGCTGTATTGTGTTTGACCCTTATTATTATCCGATCCTTGTGGGGTTTTTTTGTCTCTCTGTATGTTGCTGGTAGACATTTTGTGCCTGTTTTCTTTCTGGTTTCTCTCCCTCCTAGCCTGGTTCCCCCTCCACCCACCTGAGGTCGGTCTTGTTAGCCTTCTGGTTGGGGGGGGGGGCTCTTTGGATGTTACTTTAGATGCCTGGAATGTGTCCTTTGAACGAGGGGTACTGTGGTGATCCGAGCGCTGAGTTATCCGTGTCTGGGCCACTCAGTATTCTCCCTTTTTCTCCATCATTTCTGCTCAGTTATTATTGGATTTCTCAGGGCTTTTACTGTGACAGCGCCGCAGCCGAACTTCCGGCTGTCAAAGTCTAGCTGGCACTGTCACAGTAGATCATGATTTGTCATTACGTTTCCTCCTCTCCTGTTTGGTTCATTGCTTTTTGTTATCAGTATTTAAGGGAGCAGCTGAGGCTCAGTCCTCTCTGCGACCTACGTCTACCAGGACTGGGGTCCCTTTTTGGGCGCATGCGCACGCAGCGACCAGCAGCTTGGTGATATAGTGCGTGTGTGCGTGTGTGTGTTTTTTGTACTTTTTTACGTTTTTAGAAAATCCTCTGTGTCGTTTCTGCCCTGGAGCGTTGGTGGAATACATGGCGAACAGCTCCCTGGTATCTGCAACATGGATTTCCTGTCATATCTCGCACTACTGCTTTCTGTGCTGTGGCTCTTTGTCTCTGAGGTAAACGCGTTCGGCTCCATGGCGAGCAGAATAGCAGGCAGAATACAATATTCCAGGGACGTGTTGCTGCGCTTTAACACAGCTGGTGCAGAGTCTCTGATTGCGCCCAGATTTCAGCTGCCGGACTTTATTTTGAGAGACGGACACAGCGGTGAAAAAAGAAGCGGCAGAAGGAAGCGTGGAAGACGTGGAGGTGTGAAATTGCGCCTTAGGAGACGTCAGTTTGGTAACATTCCTCTTCCTTCGATCATTTTTGGGAATGCACAATCTATGAGAAACAAGGTGGAGGAAATTCAAGGCAACGTACGTTACCAGAAGGATTTTAAGAACTGCTGCGTCATAGCTTTCACTGAATCTTGGCTTACTGCGCATGATCGAGACGCAGACCTGTGGATTGACGGCTTTGGAGCTCCGCTGCGCTCGGATCGGCAGGAAGAGGTAACGGGGAAATGTCAGGGGGGCGGAGTATGTTTATACATTAATAAGCAGTACTGCACATCTGTCACGGTCAGAGAGCGCATCTGTACACCCCATGTGGAGCTGCTGTCTGTGTCGCTTCGCCCCTTTTATTTGCCTCGAGAGTTTCCCCAACTTTTCATCACAACTGTGTACATTCATCCGAGGGCAGACGCTGACTCCGCCTCCAGCACCATCTCTGATGTGATCCAGCGGCTGCAGTCAATCTCTCCAGAGGCGCCAAACTTCATTCTTGGGGATTTTAACCATGTTTCTTTAAAGAAGACACTTAAAAACTTTCATCAGTATGTCTCCTGCCCAACCAGGCGAAAAAAGACATTGGACCTGTGCTATGGATCCATAGAGAGGGCCTATAAATCACTCCCCCTTCCTCCTTTAGGATCATCAGATCACAACTGTGTTCATTTGCTGCCCACATATAAAACTGCTCTCAGAAGAGGCAAGGTGGAGATGAGAGACATTGATGTGTGGACAGAAGATTCAGAGCACAGCCTCCAGGAATGCTTTGACTGTACAGACTGGAAGATGTTCATAATGGCCTGCGGGGATGATTTGGACTCTCTGGCTGAGCTCACATGCTCATACATGGCTTACTGTCAAAATAAGTTTGTTCCACGTAAACGTGTCAAAATATATCCCAACAACAAACCATGGGTTACTAAATCAGTTAAATCCTGCTTACAGAGGAAAGCACTTGCCTTTAAACAGGGGTCTGTTTCTGCGCTACAGGTTGCCACTAAGGAGCTAAAGGCCGAAATTTTAAGAGCAAAACAGAATTATAAATCAGAATTGGAAAGCAAGATGGCAGCAAATAAACTTGGTTCGGCCTGGGCCAGTATGAAAAAAATTGCAGGCCTTCAGAGCACAGAGCGCAGTAATCGTGTGTTTTTAGATGGTTTTAATTCAGACACAGAGCTGGCTAATGCTCTTAATTGTTTTTATGGTCGTTTTGACTCCTTTGATTTTAGCACAGAAATCCAAGATTTGAAACAGAAACTCAAAGACAATCAGCACTTTAATATTGAGATGCAGGATGTTGAAAGGGAGTTCTGCGCTGTAAAAGTGAACAAAAGTCAGGGCCCTGATAATATATGTGGACGCCTGGTAAAGTCCTGTGCACATGAACTGAGTCCTATATTTCACTACATTTTCAATAAGTCCTTACAGACACAACATGTGCCTAAGATCTGGAAAGATGCCGTGGTTGTTCCCGTTCCAAAATCCAGCTGTCCTAAAACGGTAAATGACTTTAGACCAGTTGCTTTGACTTCAATTTTAATGAAAATTTTTGAAAAACTGGTCAGATGTGAGGTCCTAAGGCAGACTGAACATGCATTGGATCCTCTGCAGTTTGCCTATAGGCCTCACAGAGGAGTGGAGGATGCCACTGTCACTCTGTTTAACATGCTTTTTAAACATCTGGATTTTAATGGGACACACGCCAGGCTTTTATTTGTGGACTTTTCTTCTGCCTTTAATACAATCCAACCTCATATTTTAGTTGAAAGGCTCCTGCAACAATTTGATTTAAGCAATAATCTGGTGGGTTGGATTCTGGATTTCTTAACCAACAGGACGCAGAGAGTAAGGGTCAATGGCACATTGTCTGACCTAAAGTGCTCTTCTACTGGCTCTCCTCAGGGGTGTGTGTTGTCACCACTACTCTTCATCCTGTACACAAACATGTGTCGGAGCAGACATGACAACAGACACATTTTAAAGTATGCTGATGACTCAGTCATTGTCAGTCTCCTCCAGGATGGTGAGAGTGGCCACGGCCCAGTAGTTGATGACTTTGTTCACTGGTGCGAGGATTCCTACCTGCAGCTGAATACAACAAAAACGAAAGATATGATTATTGACTTTAGGAGGAAAACTCCCAGGCACAAAGTCACCATACTAAAAGGCCAGACCACCAAATGTGTACAATCGTACAAATATCTTGGGACGATTATTGATAGTGGATTGAACTTTGAGGTGAACTGTGAAAGGGTGTGCAAAAAGGGTCAGCAAAATTTGTATTGTTTGAGGAAACTTGCACGCTTCCAAATTGACCGAACCATAATGACTATGTTCTATCGGGCTTTTATTGAATCTGTTTTATCCTTTTCTTTAATGTCATGGTTTGGTCAGATAAAACTGAAACAGAGGAAATCCTTGGATCAGGTAGTCAGATGGTCCAGTCGTTTGCTTGGTGAGTCACAGCTGAGCCTGACATCCCTGTACACCAGACAAGTACAGAGGATGGCCGACTCGATTTTAAATGATGACTCCCACCCTTTGCACTGCAACTTTCAGCTTCTTCCCTCCAGACGGAGGTTTGCTGTCCCAAAAAGTAGAACCCAGCGCTACAAAAACAGCTTTGTCCCTGCTGCTGTCAAAGAGTTGAACAAGCTATAAAAATTATATTGTACATATTTTATATTTACCTATTTTGTAAGATGTGTGCCTGTGTTTGTGTCTATGTTGAATGTAATTGTGGCTTGTAAATATGGATGTCACCAACTGCAAAACAAATCTACCTACGGGTACAAATAAAATAACCTGAACCTGAACCTGAACCTATCCCCGGCTCCAGTCTTCCTTCTGTGTTTGGTTCATCCTTGCTTCATCATTCATAAGTGCTTATTCTATAGCATCAGGTTCCGCCCTCGCTACGCTCTTGCATTGATGCTAGTGTTCTTTATTTTGTGTTCTAGTTTAATGTATGTGTTTTACCCCATGTGGCTTTTTATTTTGTTCTTCCAGTAAATAAACAAGCAAACTTTCTTTTGGCATCTGGCGCTTCATTTATGCCCTGAAAGGGGCAAACACGACAATGCTGGCCTCCATTCATCACGGCGAGCAGCTCCGGGGGTTGGTGTGCCAGCTCTGTTGTCCATCTCCAGCTGAGTGATGAGCCGCTCGAGCTGCCGAAGCGCCGTCCTGATTCTGGCTTCCATTTTCTCCGTGATCCCACTCCTGACACCAGTGTGACGTTGCAAGGGTTCACACAATAAGGAGAGATGACTGTGACGGAACAGGCTTTATTTATACACACACTCACAACACAGAACGGAGGGGAGGTCCTTTACACATACCCTTGTTTCGCTCATGGTGATACAGACGCATGATTTGGCACATATAGGGAAACAACGCTATCACAACTGGTCTTATTACACAGTTATAATGGCACACACGAATAACGCTTAGAACACACAGATACAGTATTTGAATCCTCCATGGTGCAAGCATGCCGGGAGACATCCCCCCTCCTTATCACAGCCTCAACGTTACAGTATTATTGTTGTCAGTAACAAATTTATGAGAAAGAATGTGCAAGTGTACACATGGGAAAAACACTGCAAATTTACAAGAAAAAAGTAAAATTTTTGAGAAAGAAAATTGCAAATTTAAAAGAAACAATTGCACATTTAAAAAAGGTCAAGTTTACTTGAAAAAAGATGCAAATTTAATGAGAAAAAATATAAACATTTACAAGAAAAACACATCTATTATAAAAAGGTTGTAAATTTACAAGAAAAAAAAATACAGATTTAAGGTGCAAAAACAGGAGATTTATGAGGGAAAAGTGGCAAATTTACAACAAAAAAGTTTTACATTTACAAATAAATGTAGTAAATTAATGAGAAAAAGTTCAACATTTATGAGAAAAGCTGCAAATTTTAAAGAAAAAAAAAACTGTTCCCCCCGGACCCCGTTGATTTCCGCCCATGTCACCAGGCTGTTCTGCTGTGGGGGGAGCTGGTGGAGGCAGCCACTTTTGGAACAGACTTGCACAACTTGCTTTTTACTGTTGTATCATAGATGTAACAAGAATCCTGCTTGCAGCTTGAGATGACGATTTCAGTGCATTTATTTTGTTGTTCGTACCTCTGAATTTTGAGGAAATTTCCCTTCATAATTCCTATGCTTGACCTCATAATGCCGTTTCAGATTGTAAATCTTTATCAAGCTGTGGTCTCCTGGCATATTAAGCACATTGGTCTTGTGCTGGTAGGAGGGAGAACAAATGCAAATTGCTCAGTCCGTTCGTCTTTGAATTGCCGATTTTCACTGTCCACTTTTCTTTTAGCAGCAAACTTGGAACATGCCATTTTTGTTCAATCTGGGCTTCCACTGCTGCTACCGCTCCAAAAGTGAAAGTAAAACGTGCCGCTCAGTTCCAGCTGCTCACAGGCTGACAGCCTTTGCATCGTTGGCATGGCGTTAACAGTTCAAGTTTACAGGTGCTGACCTGACCAAAGCACGGAGTGAAGGAATCACAGCTCATGAGCCACAAATAGGGAGTTTGTGGGCCGCCTATTAAGGGCCACCGTTATAGGAGTATCATTTTTGCCCGCAGCCAAATGGCACATGCCAGAAATTCGACACGGTGCCTGAAAACTTGAAGCCCTGTTTAATAAGCTTGTGTTTCTCTTGGGCAGCGATGCTCATAGTGAAACACTTTACTTGCTGACTGGAATATGCGGACGGGGAGCTTCTGAACTCCGCGCAGATGATGGTCATACATGTTGTTTGTGTGCATGCTAGTGGACCGTAACTGCTTCAAATAGTTTTCTTAAATTTATATGTCTTCATAGATGACATGTTTAAAGTTAAAAACAGGAGCAGACAACAGACTCAATTAGAAATACAATGATCTTTATTGACTGTGCATGTGTGTGAGTGTGTGAGTACAGAACGGGAGCAGTATGGCAACTCTGCAAGGAGAGAGAGGAGGATATGAGTATCTTGCAATAAATGGCTGAATTAACAGAATAAATAATAATCTTACGAAGCAAGGGAGTGTTAGAGAGAAGCTAGTAGCAGCTTAGTCCTTCTCAGGTTACCAGGTTCCATGAAGGTGAAGTAGTGCCAGTGCAGATAATTACAGTGACGAGTGCAGAAGAATCCTCAGCTTAGGGGGAGAGGAGAGAGTTCAGTCTGGAAGCTGAGGCACTTATGGATGGCAGATGAGTGAGTGGAGCCTCCGGCACATGGGAAGAGTTCCGGTCCACCGCCTGAAGCTGGGTTGGTCCGTCTGGAGGATGGTCCACCTGTGCACAGGTATGGGGACAAGAAGAGGCAGATGCAGATGATGACAAAACCCAGTTAACAGGTTGCTTATGGTTGTGTAGAGGGAGGTGAAACGCCCAACCGATGAGGAGCAGAGAAGTAGCAGTTGAAAGAGAGACAAAACTCCCAGCTGAAGATAAAGGTAGACTCGAGTCAAGTTCTTTCACCCCGTTGGAACATTGACGTCTCCGTGCGGGAGTGGAGGGCTCCACTCGTAATAAAGGGAGTCTAATTGGGAGACGCAGGTGTGAGTGAAGCTGCAGCTGTGGAAGATAATTAGTGAGCGGGCGCTCTCGTACGACTTCGCAGGAGAGGCTCGCGAACGGCGCTGCCTGGCATATTTCTGTCCAATACCAACTCTCTCTCTAACAAGGTAGATGAACTGAGACTGCTGATGCGTTTTAAGGACCTCTCCTCCTCAGCTGTCCTCTGCTTTACTGAGACCTGGCTCCGGGAAAATATACCGGACAGCGCGCTGCGCCTCGACGGCTTTCAGCTCTTCCGTGCTGATCGTGACACAGAGCTTTCCGGCAAGACCACAGGAGGCGGAGTCTGCTTCTACATCAACTGCAGCTGGTGCTCTGATGTAACGGTAATTTCCAAACACTGTTCTCCTGCCTTGGAATTTCTTGTTATCAATTGCAAGCCCTTCTATTCCCCGCGGGAGTTTGCTTCTTTCATAATGATCGCTGTGTACGCCCCTCCCGACGCGGACACGCGCGAAGCTCAGCGCGTGCTCGCGGATCACATTCAACACACAGAGCGGAGTTTTCCAGACTCGCTGATTATTGTGGCTGGCGACTTTAATCAGTGCAATCTGAGCCACGATCTCCCCCGCTACAAACAGTTTATTAAATGCCCCACCAGAGGATTAAACACACTGGATCACTGTTACACCACAGTGAAAGACGCATATCGCGCTGTCCCTCGAGCTGCGCTGGGATTATCTGATCACGTGATGGTTCACCTCATTCCCACATACAGACAGAGATTGAAGCTCACTAAACCTGTTGTGAGCACTACAAAGATACGGACCAGTGATGCTGAGGAGAAGCTGGAAACGTGCATGGAAATATCTGACTGGGGCATGCTTAAAGGAGCCACGCATGATCTGGATGAGTACACGGACACTGTGAACTCATATATCCACTTTTGTGAAGAGAACATTCTTCCATCACGCACCAGGGTGAGTTACTCTAATGACAAACCCTGGTTCACAGCTAAGCTCAGACAGATCAGGAAGGAGAAGGAAGCAGCACTGAAAAGTGGAGACAGGGACTGCTACAGGGAGGTTAAATACCGGTTTAACAGAGAGCTGAAGAGAGCTAAATCTCTATACTCAGAGAGACTCCAGCAGCAGTTCACTGCTAATGATTCGGCTTCCGTGTGGAGAGGACTGAGGCAAATCACCAACTATCGGCCTCAGGCTCCTAAAGGTCAGGATGACAAAGCCCTTTGTCAAAGACTGTCCCAACACTATGCCCGTTTTGACACCTCGTCATCTGTGTCCAACTCCCCCCCTCCCTCCAGCTCCACAGCCTCCACATTCCCTACTTCATTTAAGGCACCCCCCCCTCCTCCCCCCCTCCCCTTATCATCAGTGAGCAGGATGTGCTCAAACAGTTCTCCAGACTGAACCCGCGCAAGGCCCCCGGCCCAGACGGCGTGTCTCCCTCCACCCTGAGACTCTGTGCGAAACAGCTGGCTCCTGTATTCACAGACATTTTTAACACCTCCCTTAAGTTATGCCACGTGCCGTCCTGCCTCAAATCCTCCACTATCATCCCTGTCCCCAAGAAGCCACAGATCACTGGACTTAATGACTACAGACCTGTAGTGCTCACCTCTGTAGTCATGAAGTCCTTTGAGCGCCTGGTCCTGTCCCACCTCAAGTCCATCACCACCCCTCTCCTGGACCCGCTGCAGTTTGCCTACCGAGCCAACAGGTCTGTAGACGATGCAGTCAACCTGGCCCTCCACTCCATCCTGCAGCACCTGGACTCCCCGGGAACCTACGCCAGGATCCTGTTTGTGGACTTCAGCTCCGCATTCAACACCATCCGCCCCGCTCTGCTCCGGGACAAGCTGTCCCTGCTCAACGTGCCTGACTCCCTCTGCAGGTGGATCATCGACTTCCTGACGGACCGGAGGCAGCATGTGCAGCTGGGAAAGACTGTCTCAGACTATACTAGCATCAGCACCGGATCACCCCAGGGCTGTGTACTTTCCCCCCTACTCTTCTCCCTTTACACCAACTCCTGCACCTCCAGCCACCAGTCTGTCAAGTTGATCAAGTTTGCGGACGACACCACCCTCATCGGGCTCATCTCCAACGGCGACGAGTCCGCCTACAGGAGAGAGGTGGCCCAGCTGGCGTCCTGGTGCAGCAATAACAACCTGCAGCTGAACGCTCTGAAGACAGTGGAGATGATTGTAGACTTCAGGAAAGTCACTACTCCTCTGCCCCCCCTCACCCTCTCAGGCTCTCCCATCACCACTGCTGATTCCTTCCGCTTCCTAGGCACTACCATCACCAGGGACCTCAAATGGGAGCTGACCATCAGCTCACTCATCAAAAAAGCCCAGCAGAGGATGTTCTTCCTGCGGCAGCTGAGGAAGCTCAAGCTACCCACCAAGATGTTAGTGCAGTTCTACACAGCCATCATCGAGTCCATCCTCACCACCTCCATAACCGTGTGGTACGCAGGAGCCACTGCCAGGGACAGACTAAGGCTGCAGCGCGTCGTGCGCACTGCTGAGAAGGTGATCGGCTGCAAGCTCCCATCTCTCCAGGATCTGTACATCTCCAGGACCCGGAGGCGTGCTGGCCGGATCATAGCCGATCCCTCACACCCTGGTCACGTACTGTTTGCCCCCCTCCCCTCTGGTAGAAGACTTCGGTCCATCCAGACTAAAACCTCCCGTCACATGAACAGCTTCTTCCCCTCTGCCATTAGACTGCTGAACACTAAGTGACTTATTGACTCTCGTGCACCATGTACAGCAGCTCAACCAGACTCATGTCAATCATCACTGTTTTCTTCCTGCATTACCAACTGCACTATATAGTTCTCCACAATATCTGCTGCTGGCTAATATATATTTTAACTGTTGACCAGTATCACTTAATCTTATCCTACACTTTATTACATGTATAGTTTATTTCTCTTATCTTATCATGTTTAATGTTGCAGCATTGTACCGAGACAAATTCCTAGTTTGTGTACTACATGAACAATGGCAATAAACCTGATTCTGATTCTGATTCTGATTCTGAGAGAGAAAAACATCACACAGCTCAGATCACCACAGTGCACCCCCCTCATGGGACACCTCCCGGTGGCTGACTCAGCCTGTGAGGCCGATGAAAAGCCCTGATCAGCTGTTGATCAGTGATGAAAGAGGCTCGGACCCAAAATCTCTTCTCCAGACCATATCCGGCCCAGTCCACCAGGTACTGAAGACCTCGCCCCCTGTGTCATACGTCCATAATGCAGTTGACCTTGAACGCTGGCCCACCATCGATCATCACTGGAGGAGGAGGTGGCTTTGATGGAGGGCACAAGGGACTGGTGGAAAATGGCTTTACCTGGGAGACATGGAAGGTAGGACAGATACGAAAGGCAGGAGGAAGAGACAAAAGGACAGCAACCGGATTGATTATATGTGAGATGGGATAAGGGCCAATGAAGCAAGGTGAGAGCTTCTTGGACTCAGGTTGATGTTCTTAGTGGAAAGCTATACCTTCTGTCCAACCTGATAGGGCAGAGTCAGGGTCCTCCGTCGGTTGGCGATCTTAGAGTTGCGGCCCACAGTGCGTTGAAGAGCAGCCCTGGTAGTCCTCCAAATTGGGTGACACCACTTGATGTGCACCTGCACTGATGGAACAGCAATCTCCACCTCCTCCTCCGGGAACAGGGGAGGGTTGTAACCCAAGGACACCTCGAAGGGGGAGAAACCCGTAGCCGCTGAAATGGTGGAGTTGTCCGCGTACTTGATCCAAGGTAAGTATGAACTCCATGAAGGAGGATTGGAGGCAGTGACACACCTCAGGGCAGCCTCCAGTTCTTGATTGGCACGCTCACACTGGCCATTATTCTGAGGGTGATATTCTGAAGATAAGCTGACCATTGCCCCAGTGGCCTTGCAAAAGGACCGCCAAACCTGAGATACAAACTGAGGACGCCAGTCTGAAACTATGTCCACAGAGATGCCATGCAGACGGACCATGTGCAGTACAAACAGGTCGGCCGTTTCCTTGGCAGATGGGAGCTTGTTAAGGGGAATGAAATGAGCTGCCTTGGAAAACCTGTCTACTATGGTGAGGATCACCGTATGTCCAGCGGAGGGGGGAAGCCCAGTCACAAAATCCAGAGCCACGTGAGGCCAAGGTCTGCTGGGATGGGTAGAGGATGCAGCAATCCTGAGGGGGAAGAGGTGGATGATTTCCCGGTGGCGCACTGGGGACAGGACCAAACGAACTCAATGACATCCTTTCTCATAGATGGCCACCAGAAGGTCCTCTGCAGCTGGGCCAAGGTGCAAGACATCCCAGGGTGACACATGACCTTAGAGGATTGTAACCAATCGATGACCTCACCCCGGACTGAGGAAGCGATGTAAACCTACCCTGCCGGACCCCCACCCGGGTCCGGTTCCACTTCCTGAACTCTCTTGACCCTCTCCTTGATCTCACAGGTGAGCACACCAACAACGCACGAGGGATACACAGTAGGGTGTGGTTCAGGCAAGGTCGTGTCTGGGGAGAGCTGCTAGAGAGCACATCAGTTTTGATGTTTTTGGACCCCAGGCCATAGGTGATGGTAAAATTGAACCTGCCAAAGAACAGGGAACAGCGGGCTTGTCTTGAGTTCAGCCGTTTAGCTGTTCTGAGGTACTCCAAGTTCTTATGGTCAGTCCAAATGATGAATGGCAGCAAGGGTCCCTCCAGCCAGTGGCGCCACTCTTCCAAGGCCAACTTGACTGCCAGTAATTCCCGATCCAACACATCATAGTTCCTCTCGGCCGGTAACAGACGTTGGGAAAAGAAGGCGCAAGGACGGACCTTGTTGTCAGAGGGTGAGCTCTGAGACAGGATCACCCCTACCCCAGAGTCCGAGGCATCCACCTCCACCAGGAACTTTTTTTTTTTTTGTACTTATTTTGTACCCGTAGGTAGATTTGTTTTGCAGTCTGGTGACAAGCCACCAGCTGCCGGTCGCTGCGTGCGCAAGCACCCCGTATCCCTAACCTGCATGTTTTTGGCATGTGGGAGGAAACCGGAGAAATCCCGGAGTAAACCCACGCTACACGGGGAGAACATGCAAACTCCACACAGATCACTGTTGGCCGGGGGCAGGGATCGAACCCACGATCTCATGATCCCCGCGATCCCCCGGCCGAGGGTAAACTGTGCTGCCGCAGTGCTAACCACTGCGCCACCGTGCAGCCCAACTGTAGGGATGGGTCCACATGGGCAAGGATAGGAGAAGAGAAGGAATGAGATTTTAATTCTGAGAATGCTGCCTCAGCCTCTTTGGACCAATGAAAAGGGACTTCAGTGGAGGTGAGGCGGGTGAGGGGCAGAGCAGCCATACTGTAGTTGCGTATAAATTGCCAATAAAAATTAACAAATCCTAGAAACTGTTGCAGCTGCCTGCGGGAAGAAGGGACCAGCCACTCCACTACTGTCTTTACCTTACCAGGTCAGCTCGGATCTCTTTGTGGACAATGATAAACCCCAGGAAGGTGGCAGAAGTATGGAACTCACATTTCTCCACCTTGACGTAGATTTAATTCTCTAGTAGCTGCTGAAGGACCCTTCTCACCTGCACCCAATGCTCCTCTAAAGAATGAGAAAAGATGAGAATGTCATCCAGGTACATGAATACAAAAGAATCCAAAAAGTCCCTCAGCACGTCGTTGATGAGCCACTGGAACACTGCCGGCGCGTTAGTCAACCCAAATGGCATCACCAAATATTCGAAGCGGCCACTAGGAGTGTGGAACCCCATCTTCCATTCATCCCCTCTTTAATCCAGACCAGGTGGTAGGCATTGCGCAGGTCCAGTTTGGTGAAAACAGTGGCCCCCTGAAATGAATCAAATGCAGAGTTAATGAGTGGCAGAGTGTGCTTATCCTTCACTGTGATGTTATTAAGTTTCCTAAAATCAATGCAAGGTCAAAGGGAGCTGTACTTTTTGCCGACAAAAAAAACCTGGCCCCCACCACCGATGAAGAAGGCCTAATAATGCCTGAGCTTAAAGACTTCTTAATGTATTTGTACATTGCCTCCCGCTCCGGGGCAGAGAGGCTATAAAGCCGACTTGATGGTAATGGAGCTCCTGGCAGGAGGTTATTGGCGCAGTCATAAGGGAGGTGTGGGTGGGGTGTGTGTGAAAAAGTGCCTTTGTTTTACTGAATACCGGGCCAAGTCATGGTACTCAGGGGGGACTGAGATGAGATCGGGCAAGTGGGTGGGCGGGGAATCGTCACTTCCTGTTTTGCTGTCTGTCTGTGTGGTTTGCTCTCCTCACTCTCCTGAGCTTTTGGGTTAGCCACTAGCTATGGCTACTAGCTCTCCTTCCTCTCCCCCTCTGGTGTGCTCTCTCTGTCAGATGTTTAGCTACACCTCTGCCTCTTTTAGTGATAACGGTAAATGTAATAAATGTTGTCTTTTTGAGGCACTCGAGGCGAGGTTGTCTGATTTGGAATCCCGGCTCCGCTGCACTGAAACACCGTCTGCGCCAGTTACTCTTGACGGACGCCCCTTAGCTGCAGCAGAGCTAGCTAGCATAGCTAACCCCGTAAGCGGTCCTCCGGCTCTCCTCAGCAGCGAGGAGACTGGGTGGGTGACGGTGAGAAGGAAGCCTAGTCGCAAAGCCCGGGTACACCTCCAACCTGTTCACGTTTCTAATCGTTTTTCCCCACTCAGCGACACACCCGCTGAGGAAAAAACTCTGATCATTGGCGACTCTGTAGTCAGAAACGTGAACCTAGAGGCTCCAGTGGCCATAGTCAAATGCATTCCTGGGGCCAGAGCAGGCGACATCGAGTCAAATTTGAAAATGCTGGCTAAAAGTTAACTGTAAATACTCCACAGTTGTTATTCACGCTGGCATTAATGACATCCATCTCCGGCAGTCGGAAGTCACGAAACTTAATGTAGAATCGGTGTGTGACTTTGCAAAAATGATGTCTGCCACTGTAGTATTCTCTGGGCCCCTCCCCAATCTGACCAGTGATGACATGTTTAGCCGCTCGTCATCCTTCAACCGCTGGCTGTCTGTGTGGTGTCCTGCAAATGACGTGGGCTACATTGACAATTGGAGCTCATTTTGGGGAAAACCTGGTCTTATGATACGAGACAGCATTCATCCCACTTTGGATGGTGCTTCTCATTTATCTAACAATCTGGCATCTTTTTTATCCAAATTTCCAAAACCCTGACTACTCAGAGTTGGGACCAGGAAGCAGAGTCGCAATCTTACACACCTCTCTGCAGCTCCTCTTCATCCGCCACCCCTCAGCTTAGCCCCTTGTCTTCCCCATCAGAGAATCATTGTCTGCTCCCTCCAAAGTAAATAAAAATATAATATATAAGCATCCCAAAGTGATTAAGCAAAATATTGGTAAAACTCAATTTAAACATAAAGCCTCTAAATTGAATGATTTGGCCTCTGTTCCTCCTCATAATTTAAAAATTAAATGTGGTTTATTAAATATTAGGTCTCTAACTCCCAAGTCTCTGTTAGTCCATGATCTGTTAATTGATAATCAGATTGATTTAATATCCCTTACAGAGACTTGGTTAGGGCAAGAGGATTATGTTGGTTTGAATGAATCAACTCCCTCTGGTTATTTAAACTGTCAAAATCCCAGAAGTTCTGGTCGTGGAGGAGGAGTAGCAACAATTTACCATTCCAAATTACTAGTTAATGTAAAGCAAAAAACATGTTATAATTCCTTTGAGGGCCTGGTCCTCAGTATTGGGCACTTTAGCAATTTTAGGTTAAATCCAATTTTATTTGCCATAGTTTATCGTCCCCCATTAACCTACTCAGAATTTTTATCCGAATTTGCTGATTTCTTAGCTGATTTAGTGCTGAAATTTGATAGAATAATTATAGTAGGGGACTTTAATATACATGTGGATGTAGATAGTGACTGCCTTAATGTGGCATTTAATTCAATATTAGACTCGATTGGGTTTTCTCAGAAAGTAGGAAATTCTACTCATTACCTCCACCATACATTGGACCTTGTTCTGACATATGGCATAGAAATAGAAAATCTTGTAGTGTCTCCTCATAACCCTGTACTGTCAGACCATTGTCTGTTAACCTTTGATTTTACTATTTCTGACTATTTGGCTCCTAAAGAAAAATATTATTACAGTAGATGCCTCTCAGATGATGCTGTTACCAAATTTATGCAGATTGTTTCCTCTATGCCATGTGTCAACACAACGGAAATAAGCTATAGACAGCTTGCTCCTTCTGTAATTGATAACATGGTGGATAGTGTTACAGCTTCTCTGCATCAGACTCTAGACTTGATGGCCCCCTTAAAAAAGAAAAAGTCTAATCAGAGATTTCTAACTCCTTGGTTCAACACAGAAACTCGTAGCTTAAAACAGAAGACTCGTCAATTAGAAAGAAAATGGCACTCCACTAATTTAGATGAAATCTATTTAGCTTGGAGAAATCATCTTTTACTTTATAAAAAATCTCTTAGAAAAGCTAGAACAAGTTATTATTCTGCATTAATAGAAGAGAACAAGAATAATCCCAGGTTTCTTTTCAGCACTGTAGCCAGGTTGACAAAGAGTCAGGACTCTGTCAATCCTAGCATTCCCTTAGAGCTTACTAGTCAGGACTTTATGAACTTTTTCAATAATAAAATTTCATCCATCAGAGATAAAATCAATCAGATTCTTCCCACAGTTAACTTAAATACTGTAACTACTACAACTCCTTCAACTGATGTCTGTCTTGATGAGTTTACTCCATTCGACCTTTGTGAGTTATACAAAATAGTTTCCTCATCCAAACCTTCAACTTGTCTTTTAGACCCTATTCCTACCAGGTTATTTAAAGAAGTCTTCCCACTTATTGGTAGCTTTATTCTTCATATAATCAATTCTTCATTAACTTTAGGCCATGTACCGCAGACTTTTAAAACGGCTGTAATTAAACCCTTACTCAAAAAGCCAACGCTAGATCCAGGAGCTTTAGCTAACTATAGACCAATCTCTAATCTCCCTTTCATTTCAAAAATCTTAGAAAGAGTTGTTGCTACGCAATTATTTGACCACCTGCAGGGAAATGGTTTACTTGAAGAGTTTCAATCTGGGTTTAGAATCCATCATAGTACTGAAACAGCCTTAGCTAAGGTCACTAACGACCTTCTCATCACATCTGATAATGGACTGGTTTCTGTACTTGTTCTTTTAGACCTTAGTGCAGCTTTTGGTACTATCGATCATAATATTCTACTTGATAGATTAGAACACTATGTTGGACTTAATGGAACTTCGTTGCAGTGGTTTAGATCTTATTTATCTGATAGGTTCCAGTTTGTTCATGTAAATAATGAGTTTTCTTTCAACTCAAAGCTTAGTCATGGAGTTCCACAGGGATCTGTGCTAGGCCCTACTCTTTTTAGTTTATATATGCTTGCAACATTATTAGAAAGCACTGTATACATTTTCATTGTTATGCAGATGACACACAATTATACCTGTCAATGAAGCCAGATGATAGTAATCAATTAGCCAAGTTAGAAGCCTGTCTTAAGTAAATGAAAGCTTGGATGACTTGTAATTTCCTGCTATTAAATTCAGATAAGACTGAAGTCATTCTTGTTGGTCCAAAAAACCTTAGAAATACCTTTCCAAATCAAACTTTCAGTTTGGATGTGGTTACTCTTTCTCTTAATAGCTCTGTGAGGAACCTTGGAATTATTTTTGATCAAGATCTGTCCTTCAATTCACATATTAAATTTGTTTCTAAGACTGCCTTCTATCATTTGCGTAATATTGCCAAGATTAGGAGCATCTTGTCTCAGAGTGATGCTGAGAAACTGATCCACGCTTTTGTTAGCTCGAGATTAGATTATTGTAATTCTTTATTATCAGGCTGTCCTAAAACATCTTTAAAAAGTCTTCAGCTGATCCAAAATGCTGCAGCAAGAGTTTTAACAGGTACTAGAAAGAGAGATCATATCTCTCCGGTTCTGGCCTCCCTTCATTGGCTTCCCATAGAGTTTAGAATTAAGTTTAAAATCCTTCTTCTTACTTACAAAGCTCTAAACAATCAGGCTCCTTTTTATTTAAAAGATCTGATACTACCATATTATCCTAACAGAGCACTACGCTCCCAAAATGCAGGATTACTTGTAATACCTAGAATCTCCAAAAGTACAATGGGAGGCAGAGCCATCAGTTATCAAGCTCCTCTCCTGTGGAACCAGCTGCCAATCTGGATTCGGGAGTCAGACTCGATCTCTGTTTTTAAGAATAGGGCTAAAACCTACCTTTTTGATATAGCCTACAATTAGGGAGGGATCATGTGTTTCTGAACCCTCCCTTAGTTATGCTGCTAATAGGTTTAGTCAGCCAGGGGACCTCCAATAATGCACTGGGCCTCACTCCTTTCTTCACTCTCAATGAAATATTTTTTTTTGCTGGTCATTAACATCTGTTTGTTCTCTCCCATAGATTGAGTCCCCATCGTGCTGTTTGCTCTCTACATGTCTGTTCTTTTCATCTTCTCTGTCCCCTCACCCCCAGCCAGTCGCAGCAGATGACTGCCCCTCCCTGAGCCTGGTTCTGCTGGAGGTTTCTTCCTGTTAAAAGGGAGTTTTTCCTCTCCACCGTCGCCAAGTGCTTGCTCACAGGAGATCGCCTGATTGCTGGGGTCTTTCTGCAACTGTGGGGGTTCCCCCTACAGTTGATAGTGCTATGAGATGACTGTTGTTGTGAAATGGTGCTATATAAATAAAATTGAATTGAATTGAATTGAATTGAAACTAATAGGCACCAAGGGAGAACAGGCTGCAGACTGTAAACAAGTGTTTAAACAAAAGGTGCTCCATGAAATGATCTTCCCTGCCTGCCAATCAATAATGGGGTTGTGGAGTCTAAGCCAAGGGTACCCTAAAATGACAGGGGAGGCAGAGATGGGTAAAACAAAAAACTGAGATGCTCCTGATGGTTACCTGAAACCAAAACTGAAATGGGGGCAGTCTGCGTGGTAACAGTGGCGAGAGGCACATTGGAAAGGACAACCTTTCACAACCTGTCACAATCTGAGCACGGGTGGTTCTGCCGTGCTCAGTCTCTTTACCTTTTTTCATATTTGAATAGTGTTGTAGTTTTGAGTTGTAATTCCTGTTATTTTATCTTTGGTTGGTTTTCACATATTCTCTCTTTCTTAATATGATTTATTTTCCTGTTTACGTTCATTGCAGTTTTTGTATTTGGGTCTACTGGTCTTTATTTGTCATCTCTTTATACTCATATTCTGTTGTGTTTTCTCTCCTCCCGAGGCTGCAGCTGTCAGTGGCACTTCAGGGTTGTTTGCTCGGTTGTGGACGGTGTCCCTGTCAGCTGTCAGCCTCGTCTCTCCCCTCTCATTGTTCCCAGCTTACCCAAATATCTAAGAATTGCTTCCGCCTGCCCGCTCATGGTATCCACACCTGCCATCATTTGTGTTCAATTGTCTCTAGCTCTATTTAAGGATTATTATTTCTCCCTTTTATTGCTGGAGTCTTAAAGTATCATTGTGTTAGAACCCTGTCCCCGTTCTGGCATTTCCTATCCATGTGTATCCTGTGTTCTCTGTGTCATTCATAAGTTTGCTTTATACACTATTTGGATTTTGTGTTTGTGCACAGTTTGGACTTTTTGTTCATTAATAAATTGCACAACTAGCAGTTCAGCACCTGGGTCTCTCTCCTCTTTGCCCCGAGGGGCATCCCATGACAGAAGACTCCAGCCAGCTTTGAGACCCAGCTGCTGCTAGTTTGTGCCTTTTTACTTTTCTCTCACCTGTTCTGTCCGGATCCATCATTATGTCCCCAGCCCACCGAACCTCAGCCAACAAATGAGGATCAGTGGCCGGGACTCTGAGCCTTGAGGAGGAATGGGCTGCTGAGTTTATCAAGAGTTTTGTGGATGAAGCTCTCACCGCCTGCAGACCAAAGAAGACCTGGGAATGCGCGAATGGAGCAGTGGTGATTGTGGAGGCACACCCCGGCTTGTGAAAATATCCCCAATTTGTGAAACTGCTGTCCACGGTCTCCTCGCTTCGGCAGTCATTTCGCAGGCTGACGGTGGGGCTGTCTACAGCGGGACCGAAGCCGACGTGGCGCGCTCTCCATGGCAAGCATCCTTCACCCTTCTCTGTTTGCCAGGTCTGACTCCAGCTCCTGCGTCGCCAGCTCCAAGACACCGTCCTCCAGCTCCGGACTGCCGGAAGAACACCTCCACCTCCCTGTCAGCAGCCCCTCCTTCACCAAGGGAGAAAACTTCCGCAGCAGTGCCTTGTCTGCATTTTTCCTCTCTGCCTGTCCTGTCAGATTCATCCTTTTCTGCAGCTGCTGCCTCCCTCTCCTCCTCAGCGTTCCTTCCCGCTGCTGAGGGTCCGGCCATTTTTTCTCCGGCTCTGCCCGTCTCCATGTCTGCAGGGGGCAGCTACTCCACGATCCTCTGAGGGGCCCATGACCACCATAGCCATGGAGAAGGGATGACTTTAGACCAGCTGCAGCAGAAAACATCATGCACCGGGAAAACAGGAAAGTGTTTTTTCATTCTCCATTGCTGATGCATGAATTATCTTGCCTGATTCTAGGTTGTGAGGCTCGGCCTGTGCAGTCCTCTAAGTCCTCACCGCCTGCTGCAGTTACACACCTTTCACCTCCTTTGCCCCCTGAGTGTCTGCCAGCCCCAGGATCGAGCCACCAGACATTGGAGGAGCCTGGTGGCCCTGGTGGACCTGGTTCCAGCCCTGCATCCATGGTCTGGATGGAGGGAGAGCGCTGAGATGGAGCTGATGCCTGTGCCGATGAAGGAGCGTCCCTGGGCTTCAGCTGAGCAGGATCCAGTGCCAGCAGGGAGCCGACCTCCTGTCACCATGCCGGGTCAGCCACCTGTGTCCGTCACTTCTCTGGGGGGTCCCGGGACTACACCAACCACCATGCCTGCTGCAGGGCTGCCGCAGCAGAGCCGGTGTTGGACCTCCAGAGTGCTGGGCCCGAGATGTCATTGTCTGGATCGACGGAGTCCTGGACTGTGGTGGAGCTTGAGCTCAGACAAGTGCTCTCCTTTGTTTTCATTGTTTCTATTTTGGAGAGATCTTGTCGGGCTCTTGGTGGGGAGAGCCAGATGCAGCTGTCAGCTGCACCCGAGCTCACCTTGCCGGGATCCACTGCTGCCGGTGACCCTGACCCTGCCTCTTTGTCCCTCCTATCAGAGTCTTTGCCCAGCGTCACCGAGGTTCATCCGATTTTGTTAGAGGTCTCCGTGGCTCCAGCCTTGCCACCTGAGATCCTTGTCGGTCCAGCTCCTCCTGCTGAGGTCGTCAAGGGTGCATTGTGCCAGCCCAGGGCCTCCGTGGATGCTACTCCCCCTCAGGTTGAGGTGTTCATGGGTGCTCCATCCCAGCCCAGGACCTCCATGGATGCTGCTCCCCCTCCTGCTGAGGTGTTCACAGGTGCTCTGTTCCATCTCAGGACCTCCATGGGAGCAGCTCCTCTTCAGTCTGGGTCTCCGTGGGTGTGGTGTCCTAGTCAGGGACAATTGTGGGTGCTGCGCCCCAGCCTGAAACCAATGTGGATGCTGCACTTCAGTGTGGGTCCACCGTGGAAGTTATGATCCAGCCCAGGGGCCACCATGGGTACAGCTATAGCTCAGTCTGGGTCCACAGTGGGTGCAGCTATGGCCCAGTCCAGGTCTACCGTGGATGCAGCTACACTCCCGTCTGGAGCTCCCATGGGTGCTGATACGCTCCAGCCCGGAGCCTCCACGGATGCAGCTTTGATCCAGGCCAGAGCCACTGTGGGTGCTGCCATGTCCCTGTCCGGGATCACCGAGGGTGCAGCAGAGCAGTCCGAAGGCACTGGGGTTCTCTATCCTCTGTCTGTTGCCGTCATGGTTCCCGCTCCTCTGCTTCAAGCCATTGGGGTCCCCTCTCCTCTGCCGGATGCCGTCGGGGTCCCCCCTCCTCTGCCCAAGGCTGTTGTGGTTCCCTTTCCTCTACCCGAGGCCATCTTGGTTCCCTTTTCTCTGCCTGAGGTCACTGTGGCCCCCACCCGAGGCCCCTGTGGTTTCCTCTCCTCCACCTGACATCACCGTGGTTCCCCCAACTCCTCTGTCCCCCCTTCATTGGGCTTCCTTGTGGGGAAGCCACCTCCTGGGCCACCCCTTCTGTTAAGGTGGCTAAAGAACCCTGGCCGACCACCTGACAGACTGTGCCGTTCGGTTGGGTGGCTCATATTCTCCGGCAGGCCACCGAACTCTTACCACCTCGCCGTCTGCCAGGCCTGGGACTTTGGCCGGCCAAATGAACTGTCTATCTCTTTGGTCAAGGGGGCCTAGGTTCCTGGTTCTCCATGGGTGTGGATCCTGAGAGGGTTTTTTTGTTTTGTTTTGTTTTTTGTTTCCTCCTAACCTGACTTTTGCTGGGGTATGTGTTATGAGAATTTTTTTTTATTTTCTCTAAGTTGTTTCGGTCCCTCCATGCCTGGGTCCCCCTCCTCCCACCCTGGGTGGGGTTGTTTTCTTGTCTTTGGTGGGGTGGGTTCTTTGTGTGGAGGGTCCTTTTCTTTCCTTTCAATGTTGCCCGGTGTGTCTGGTCTCCACCCCGTGGGGAGGGGGGTGGCTCTGTCACAATCTGAGCATGGGGGGATTCTGCCATGCTCAGTCTCTTTAACTTTTTTCATATTTGTGTAGTGTTGTAGTTTTGAGTTGTAAATCCTGTTATTTTATCTTTGGTTGGTTTTCACATATTCTGTGTTTCTTAGTATGATTTATTTTCCTGCTTACGTTCATTGTAGTTTTTGTATTTGAGTTTACTGGTCTTTATTTGTCATCCCTCCCGGGGCTGCAGCTGTCAGTGGCACTTCTGTTTTTTTTGCTTCATTGTGGGCGGTGTCCCTGTCAGCTGTCAGCCCCGTCTCTCCCCTCTCATTGTTCCCAGCTTACCCGAGTCTCTAATCATTGTTTCCCCCCGCCTGCTCATGGTATCCACACCTGCCATCATTTGTGTTCAGTTGTCTCTAGCTCTGTTTAAGGATTATCATTTCTCCCCCTATTGCTGGAGTCTTAAAGTATCGTTGAGTCAGAACCCTGTCCCCGTTTTGGCATATTTTTTTTTATTCTTTTTTTAATATGGACATAACAAATTACATTAGTACAATCACAAGGAGAGACCAGATGTTTTGCATAGGTGTATATAGCACAAGTGCTAATTCTCAACACCAGTCCATAGGTGGCTTATATAGGTCATAAATTAGCCTATACATACAAAATTTATAAGCTAATTAAAATTACAAATACATTACAAATTTTAAATAGAGCAAGAGATCCATGATCACAACAAACACAACAATTCAGACTAGACATGTACACATTGCTGGTGGGATTTTAGCCAATCTTTAACGCCTCTGTTGAAGAGGTTGGCATTTGTCTCCAATTTTAAGTGAGTTGGCAGAGAGTTCCATAAGTTTGCCCCTTTTATGGAGAAAGCAGACTGACCAAATGAAGTTCTAGACACGGTGACAATGCAGTCACCGTTGATGGAAGCTTGTGTGCTTGCTCTGCTAGAGCTCGAGCGTCTAGCCACCAAACCAGAAAAAGGAGGTGAAACAAGATTGTATAGACATTTAAAATCAATATAAGCTGCGGCTTCAGCCATCACCCATTTCGGATAACTCACGTGGAATTGTATAGTAGAAGGAGTCTTTGTCTAATTTGACCTTGTTGTTATATTATACAATTTCTTTTAACCTGTAATGTACTATCCGAAATAAATAAATTCATTCAAATTCATTCATTCATTCATAAATAAATTCATTCATTCAAAAACCAGTCTGATATTACAGAAGATAATAAAATTTTCAAAAGTAAAAGATTGTGCTTGACTAAAATACCACAGTGATGCCACCGCATTGGTTTGCGGTCCAAGATTTTTATAGCCTGTTTATACGTATATTGCAGTTATGAGTTTTAGTGTAATTTGAGATGTTTGTGACCATGATGTGATACAGTATGACAGATGTGAAAGAATCATTGCGTGCATACAGTATATGTATGAGCAGTTCTGAATGACAAATCCCTTCTAATGAGATGGAAGCAATTTAAATTGGGTTTGACCTTCTTACAAATGTAATGCACCTGCTTGTCGAATTGTAGGTTCCTGTCTAGAATGATCCCTAAATACTTGACCTCATTCATTTCAGTAAGCACCTCATTTCCAATTTTAACATCAAAAACATCACTCATGGGCCTGTTTCTAATAGAGATACACATAGCAACAGTTTTTTTTTTTAACATTCAAGGTTAAATGCGACAACACAAGCCATTTAGAGATGTTCTGTAAAACCTGGGTCAGGTGCTCAGCTGCCATGCTAGCCATTTTGGCAGACAGATTACGGTGTCATCAGCATACATCTGGCAGTTGGCACCTGAGCAACTATCGGGCAAGTCATTGATGTATATTGTGAACAACAATGGCCCTAGTATAGATCCTTGTGGTACTCCCATGTTATTGGTGAGCAACCCAGATTTCTCCCCATTGACCTTGACACATTGTTCTCTCCCCTCCAAGTATGACCTAAACCACTGTATTGCCTCAGTTGAAATCTTGAGGTCTTTTAACTTCGACAATAGGATAGTGTGGTTTACCGTGTCAAAGGCCTTTTTTAGATCCAGAAACACTGTCCCCACAACATGCCCCTTAACCAATAAAGCCTTGACCTTCTCAATAAAATAACAGTTAGCTGTTTCTGTGGAATACTTAGGTCTAAACCCAAATTGCTGTGAATAAAGTAATTGGTTGGACTCTAAATGTTCTATCAATTGAGCAGCAACAATCTTATCCAAAATTTTTGAAACTACGGGCAATATGGCAATCAGCCTGTAGTTGCTTGCTAGGTCCTTGTCTCCCGACTTACAGACTGGGGTAATTACTGCTGTCTTCCAATTCTCTGGAAAGGTATTTGTTCTTATTGACAAGTTAACTAAGTGAGTAATAGGCTCCAACAGACTATTCTGGTGTTTCTTAATTAAGGCAGCATTTAAGTTATCAACATCCTTTGCCATAGAGTTATTCATTTTCCCAAGAATCTCTTTAACTGCATCACTGGATACCGCTTTAATGCGAAAACTGTTGTGAACATTAACATGTTCCTTAGAGGATAACTCAGGTGGTCTAAAATAACTTGCCAGTTTATGAACAGATTCAGTGAAAAAACAGTTGAAGACATTGGCCATGGACTCATTACTATCAATGAGGTTATCATCTACCTTGAGACTGCTTATTTTTGAATGCTTTGGTTTACTCAAATTTGTTAATCTATTAATGTGTTGCCAGAGTTTAGAACTGCTCCCACTGGCCTCCTCAATTAGTTTAAGGAAGTAATTAATCTTAGCCTTCCGAAGCTCAGACACCACTTTGTTCCTTAGACGAGTGAAAATGAAATGGTCAGTGTTGGTTTTAGTGACCAGAGACCTTTTGATAGCAAGATCTCTCTTTTTCACAAGCTGAAGAATATCCTTATTAAACCATGGGAGGGAGCATTTCTTAGGTCTGCTTTTCCAGGTTCTTGTGTATTTACTAAGTAAGTTGCTTAAGGTTGACATAAAATTACTGACACTACTCTTTAAGTTCAACACTTTGGTTAATTCTCCCAATTTGCATTCATAAAGTCCTGTTCAAAGTGAGCCATGTTTAATTTAGAAATACCTGTTGTGAACCTAGATTGATTTTCATTTTTAATATGGTGGACAAGGCGTTGTTTTGATAGCTTTCTTACAACCAGCGTCATGTTGTGATCTGAAAGTCCAGTAATCAAATTATATGTTTTTACGACTCTCTCTGGCCTATTAGTGAGAATCAAGTCAATAAGAGTTTCAGATGTCCTTGTCATACGGGTGGGTTTATCAATCAATTGTACATATCTAAATTTCCCCATAGCTGATTTCAATTTGTCTTTGGCACTTTTATCCATCCAATTAATGTTAAAATCACCGGATACAATACATTCATTACATTTATCACAGATAGAAAGAAGACTCTTGAATTCATTGTAAAACTCAGCACCATGGGGGATTATAGACTACAACAATGTTAAAATTGTTAAAATTGTTAAAATTCATATTTGGTGATAGAATTACATTAAGTCCCAGGCACTCCAAATTTATATTCAGTTCGAGTTCAACACATTTAAGACATTCCCGTATATAAATTAGAACACCCCCTCCCTTGCTTGTGGTTCTATCATTTCTATAACATAAGTATCCTGGTATACTAACTAGATCATTTGATACATTACAATTCAACCAACTTTCAGAGATACATGTACATAGAAAATCCAAATTAGACTCAATAAGCATATTCTGTATCTGATCCATTTTTGGTAATATGCTTCTAATATTTAAATGATCTCCTAGCAAACCTTTAGATTTGGATTCTGGGTTCCAAATAACTTGTGCGTGGTTTACCGTTTGAAAGAGCTTGTGTTCTCTCTGTTTTGACGATGCACGTTGATAGGAAGTCCTTTTGTCCCTCGCGGGATTCCGTTGTTGTTTACATTCTGCCCCACTATCCAACACAGGATGCTCAGGGCCAGTTGGATCTCACAGGTCTATCAATCACCATTTACATCAAAAGCCCGAAGGGTCGCCATTCTCTTCCGGAAAACTGTGCCTTTTCGATTTCAATCATCTACAGCTGACCCAAATGGCAGGTTCATAATTTTAACTGGACGTAGTAATTCATTTCCCATTACACTTATTAATATTTATGGGCCGAACACGGATGACCCGGCATTTTTTCAAAAAGTGTTTGACCTTATCCCGGGTGATGATGTTAGCCATTAGTGATCAGGGGAGATTTTAATTGTTAACTAAACCCATATTTAGACAGGCTGTCCTCTGCCTCACTACCTAATATTGTTGCTGTACAAACCACTAATAATTTGGTGAAATCAAAGAAGGTGGTGGATATTTGGAGACTGCAGCATCCATCTGATCGTGATAACTCCTTTTATTCACATGTACATAGATCATGCACACAGATTCATTACTTTCTAGTTGATTCCAGATTAATCTCCAACATTAACCACACCAAATATCACAACCTAATATCGGATCACAGTCCCATCAATCTTAACTTTAAAGTGTTTTCCCCAGATGAGTTTATAGCTGGTGTTTCAACCCTTATCTCCTCGAGGATCAGACTCTTAGAATACACATCACCACACGCATATTGCAGTTCCTTGAGACCAATGACAATGGGGAAGTGAATGATACAATATTATGGGAAATGCTCAAAGTGTATATTAGAGGGCAAATCAATTCTTATGAAGCAACATTGAAAAGGGCTAAGAGAAGCAGATTGGAAAAGATTGAAAAAGAACAACAAACAGCTGAACAGGTTTACAGAAAGTCATTGCTCCAATCAGACTACAACACAATCCTGAAATTAAAATATGAGTACAACTCTATTTTGGGAAAACAAGTGGGCAATATTTTACTTAAACAGAGGCATTTTGAACATGATGACAAGCCACAAACATTATTGGCAAGGCAATTAAAAGGAGAACAAGCAAAATGAGCCATTTACAAAATAAGATCTAAATCTGGAGGGATGCTTACAGATTTAAAGGACATAAATGAATATTTTAGAGAATTTTACTCAGAAATTTACACCTCCACATCAACAGCCACACAGGAAGACTTTGATAAGTTTTTTGATTCACTTCATTTCCCCAGGTTAGATGCAGCTTTCAGGGAAAGTCTGGACATAGAATTCTTGCTGTCCAAGTTACAAGACGCCATCAGAGCATTCCCCACCGGTAAGGCAGCGGGTCCTGATGGATTCGGGCCAGAATTTTATAAAGCCTTTCAAGGGGTCCTTGCACCTTCTTTGCTGAGAATGATTACAAAGCATGTTTCTGTACAGACAGCTTCCATCCTTTCTTAGTGAAGCAAATATCTTTGTTCTATTTAAAAAAGACATAGATGAAACTGACCCGGGTTGCTACAGGCCTATTTGTTGTGTCCATAACTCTCTTACAAATAATCAGGCTGGAGGTGCAGCGAACGTAGCTTTATTGATAATAACAAAGAACAGTCAAGTGACTTACGGCACTCCTAACTGGCCAGGGGTCGACGGCAAAAGAGACCTGATTGCTTCCTGCCGTGCCCTTTATACCCTGGGTGACACCACCACCGGAAAGGCGGTCTGTCACCCCTGACTATTCCCTGGGAGCCCCGGCCGCCATATTACTACTTAACATTTCTCTCCCCCCATAGAAAAATGCCAAGCACACCAATTAAGTCCTCCCAAAATTTATAACCCAACTCACTCGCTAACAATAAAACCATATGTACAAAAATAAATTAAAAAAACTATCCACTCGCACAACATAAACTAGAGGGGCCAGGTAGACTGCTGGCACCCCCTACATGGCTAGGCGGGTTATTCTTCCGCCTCATCCTTAAGAGTCCGAAATAAAAAAAAATAGCCGTGTTCCTAAAATGAAAATAATCCCAGAACAATTTCTCTATATACACAACAAATAATTTACAACAAACAACATACACACTCCTATTGGTGACCCCCACCCCAACACACCCACCCCACACTTGGGCACATCACAACATTCAAAATTCACAGTGCTGGGTATCAGACATCACTCTCAATAATTCTCTCTCTCTCTCTCTCTCTCTCTCTCTCTCTCTCTCTCTCTCTCTCTCTCTCTTTTTTTTTTTTTACAATTCAATTAATTCAATTTTTTCCACTTTCAATTCCAATTCAATATTTTGCAGCTCAAAACCCATGGGGAACACACCCAATAAGTCAGTGTGAAACTTATATACAGTATGACATGGGGACCTAAAACCAGAACACACACTCTAAATACACCCCAGTCAATTCACAGATCCGGTGGAGCCCCCCCCCCCCCCCCCCCCCAGGATTACCATCTGGTGGCTCCCATCTAGAGCGCCTCCATCTCTTGGCCTCTGGAGATGGACTGCGCCACCTCTTCTTCCTCACCACACGACCCAGTTCATTGGGGCGCATCAAAGATTTATCAGACAAGCCCAGATAGCCGTCATTCTGGGCAGCCATCACCTGAAGCCACCCCTGGCCATCACGCTGACCGCGTATCTTGTGAATCCCTCTCAGCCAAGCTTCAACCCTTGGGCCGACCTCTTCACCACTACGAAGGGGAGCTCTGTTGTGCTTCCGTGGATCACCATGTTGTGAGTGGACTTCCTTTTCAGAGCTGGCCGTTTTGCCAACCCAGTCCAAAACCCTCCTCGAAGGCCATCGTTTGGTGTGTCGTAAAACCACACCAGCTGGTCTTGTTCCAGTTTCCTTCAGCGCTGGCACAGCCCCTGTAGCTCGTCGTTCGCTGGTCCCACAAGGATAAACTCCGGAAGTCGAGGTCGCTGATACCTTGGCACTATCTGCCATCCTGGGAGTCCCGCCGTGCCATCCAGTTCCCACATCAAGGGTAGCTAAGACACTGGCATCGGGTCTGTCCCGGGATGGTGCTCCATAGTGCTGGACCTGCACTCCTCCCGTGATACCAGACCAATCACTGTCCCACACTGCATTATCTTCCACACACAGAGCAGGTCGGTCCCACAGCCCGTAGCCCAACCACTCCTCTCCAGTGCCGTTGGTGATTGAGAATCCCAAGCCATAAAACATGTTGCACCCCATGATGTTGAATCCAGCAGCAGTCACCACAAAATGGACGTTCACCATTAATGCTGACTTGTATCTCGCTGCTAGCTCCACAGTTCCCACAATGGTCAGCTTGTTCATTCCATAGCCATAAGAGGGCACAGACAGTTTACTTAAATGGTAGTGGGGAAACAGACTCTTTACCATTGCCAGATTTAGCACTGAAGCCACCGATCCTGTGTCCACCAGCAACGGCACCTCAGTATCATCCAGCAAAACAGTGCAATAAATACGTCCATCTGTAGCCAGGGAGACTGTATGGATGACTGTAGGAGTCTTCGCAGAGGGGCCTGCTTCTTGTCTTTGGGCCCTCACTCAAAATTCTTGCAGGTTCTGGCAAAATGGTGCAACAGGCCACATTTATCGCAGCGCTTTCCCTTCGCCGGACACTTTCTGGACTTAAAGCGGTGTCTAGCGGACCCACAGCAGTAACATCTCGGCGTTCGAGGGGCAGACCTAATTTTCACAACAGAGGTATATTCTTTTTCATCCCCACTATCTTCATTGTCAGGGTCCATCGTCAGCGCCTTTAAACGAGGCTCATCTTGAGTCAGAGTTGACCTCCCACTGAGGTCCCTCGCTATTGTTTCCGCTGCCTCGAATTGCTGTGCTACCTCGATAGCTGTTGCTAGCATCAGTTCGCCCAGATAAGTCAGGAGTCTTGACCGAGCTGTGGGACAGCGTACATGCTCCGCTAGTTTATCCTGGATCATTTCATCCTCCAGGGCTCCAAATTGGCACTGCCCCACCAGCTGACGTAGGTCTGCAACATAGCATTTAACTGACTCTCCCATTCACTGGTGCATCGGACTATGACATTCTCAGGGGCACAAAAATAGCGCTCAGTTAGCTCCACCACTTCTTCAAAGCTATCAGCTCCTCCCAAAGTACCGAAGATTCTCTGGCCCTCCATGCCAAGATTATGGACTAATATTGCCCTCGCACGCAGCTTCTCAAGCTCGCTGAGGATGAAAATTGGTGACAGCTCGCTCCATGACGGTGTTCTCCTCGTTGCCAAATGTTGTGTCCATAACTCTCTTATAAATAACCAGGCTGGAGGAGCAGCAAACGTAGCTTTATTGATAATAACAAAGAACAGTCCAGTGACTTACGGCACTCCAAACTGGCCAGGGGTCGATGGCAAAAGAGACCTGACCTCTTCCTGCCATGTCCTTTGTACCCTGGGTGACACCACCACCGGAAAGGCGGTCCGTCACCCCTCACTATTCCCCGGGAACCCCGGCCGCCATATTACTAATTAACACTATTGTTCTACTAAATTACAACCTGAAAATAATTACAAAAGTTCTAGCAAACCAGCTTGGTAAAAATATAGCAAGTATTATTCACCCGGCTCAAACAGGATTTATTCCTCAGAGGTACTCATTCTGTAATGTTCGCAAAATTCTTAATATTGTGGAGATGAAATAACCAGACCGACTTTCTGAGCAGAAAAACTTTATTTCACTCTCACATCTTCCAGGATCAGAACATTGAACATTAAACATTTGTAGCAGGGACTTTCTCTTTATTATCCCCAAACTCACACCTCCCTGCTACCTGAGGTCCTGCATTCACCATTCACTCCCCCAAGACAATTTCCCTTACCCCCCAGCCCTTTGATCTCCATGCTCTCTCAGTCTGAGAGGAAAACTACTGAACTCTACAGCATGGGTCCTCCACAATATCATGTATGCAGATTATAGCAAAGATGACAGACCTGCTATACTGTCATTAGATGCGCACAAGGCACTTGATATGATAGAGTGGCTGTACTTAATTGTGGTGCTTGTGGGGAGACTTGAATAACGAAACCGAATTGTCTTTCATTTCAGTTTATTCAAGAAATCATTCCACTGTCTGCTCTTATTCTTGAGCAGCGAACAAAGAGGCAGAACACACCAAAGTTCTCTCATTTAAACCTTCTCACATCAAACCATTTCCCTCGCGGGGGAAATCACACATCTATATCAAAGTCTCTTTATTCACATTCATTAGCCTTTTATTTACATAACTCCCCCTTCTCTCTTCCCGAGCCTCAGTGGTCAGGAAGTCTTCTGTCCCCTGTCCTCCGCAGGGGGTCCAGGCTCTGTGGCTCCGCACCGCAGGGGGCTGGCTCTCCTTCATCGTGGTTAAATCACATATGCAGTGTCCAACATATACATGTCTCACAACACAGCCATAGTGCTCAAGAAATTTGGTTTTGGTGACACTTTCATAGAGTGGGTCAAAATCTTATATAGCAACCCAAAATCCTCCATCTTAACAAATGGGGACAGATCCAGTCCGTTCTCTTTACAACGTGGTGTCCGTCAGGGGGACCCATTGTCCCCTTTGCTGTTTAATATAGCACTGGAGCCCCTGGCCATTGGTATCAGGGGGCACCCAGACATTAAAGGCATTAAGTTGGGCAGCACTGAGACCTGTGTTACCCTGTACGCAGACGACCTTTTGGTCTGTTTAGCTGATCCTGTGGCTTCAATCCCAATTTTACTAGAATATATTAACTCCTTCGGAAGCATCTCTGGCTATACTATAAACTGGGGAAAGAGCAAATTCATGCCCTTAACTGACCAACTCACTGATGACTTCTTGACAAAACTGCCTCTTAGAGTGATGAAGGAATGTTTTGTGGGTCACCCCCACAGCCTACAGACAAGCAGAACGCTCAGCTGGAGCAATTAACAGAACAGTGAGATGTATGGACTGTTATCAATAGGTGGAGAGGAATTCCGGCCAGTAATCCTGCTATTGTTATGTGTGACTCTCAAATGCAAATGTCTTCCTGTCAGTAATCCTCCTATTGATGTGTGTGGCTCTCAAATGCAAATGTCCATGCTTACTGCTGTGCATGTATTGTCTGTAGCTGGGTATATAAGTCAACCATATTGCTCACTCTCTCTCTTACTGCTCATCTGACTACACGCATTCCCTGTCTGCTCATGAGAGCCTGAGGGCTCGCTCCAGTACGCTTATACAGTGCTGGAGTGAGTTCTGTGATGGCGATGAATAAAACACCCTTTTAAACCTCAGTTCGCCGTGCCTTATTTCACCATCGCCACAGTTTCACCTATTTAGGGCTTAGACTAACTAAGAATCCTCAACATCTTTTCAAATTTAACTTTACAGAAACTATAGAGAAACTTAAAAAAAAAAAAAATACTGAGTTCTGGAGAACATTGCCCCTATCTATGAATGGTCAGGTGAATGCAGTTAAGATGGTGAGCCTACCTAGGTTTTTATACCTTTTTCAGAACTTGCCCATATACCTAAATGCAACATTTTTTAAGACGCTCGACTCTATTATTTTGCCCTTTGTGTGGGGTTACAAATCACATTGGATATCTAAGGCCCACCTCCATAAACTCACTAGCAAGGGTGGTCTGGTACTGCCTGTTTTTAAACATTACTACTGGGCAGCTAATTCTAGGGCTCTAACCCATTAAAAGTGTGCAAGCGACAATGTTGAGGAGAACCCTTTATGGTTACAGCTGGAAGCTGCTGCTGTTACAATGTCCTCATTCCCTGCTCTTCTTTTCTCTGATTCCACCCCGGTAGCCAAATTAATTCTGCAAAACTTCACAGTGAAGAACTCCTTGCGGATAGTAAATCAGATAAAATTGGCTTGTCGGGATCCAAATGTTTCCATACGTGCTCCAATATGTAAAAATCATTCATTTTTGCCTGGATAGTTGGATGGGGTGTTTACAGTGTGGAGAGAGAAGGGTAGCAGAAGTTTTTCAGATTTGTACACCAGTGACCAATTTGCATCATTCACTCAGCTGAGTGCTAAATTCAATCTTCCAAACTCACACTTTTTCTGCTACCTCCACGTCAGACACTATGTCAAGGAAAATTGTCAGCAATTTGTTTCTACTTCCACAACCCATCCCTTTCTTGAAAACCGCTTGCTCTCTCCACACTTGAAACAGTTAATATCGAAACTTGTGTGCTCCTTCACAAACCCAGTTTCTTCTGATTTTATTAGGGAAGCTTGGGCCAAAGACTTGACCTCTGAAATATCTGTAGACCTCTGGGAGGAGGCACTGTCCCAGGTTCATCGTTGTTCTATAAACTCCTGGTATAGATTAATGCAATACAAGATGTTGCGCAGACTGCATTATTCAAGAACAAATCTTAATTGTATTTTTCCAGCTGTGTCCCCTGTCTGTGATAAGAGTCATGTCGCTGAGAGTTCATTAGCACATCTCTTCTGGTTTTGCCATAAACTGCACAATTTTTGGTCGGCTGTGTTTGAGCAGCTGTCAAAAGGCTACTCCAGAGACATTCTGCCTGATTGTGTACTGGCCATCCTTGGATGCTGTACAGAGACTTCAGTCCTGCCGCACGACACACAGGTCGCTCTGCACCTGGGGATGATTGTGGCTAAAAAACTTATTCTTCTAACCTGGAAGTCTACTTCTCTACCTTCTTTCACCCACTGGCTCAGCGAGATGTCTGTTATTCAAATGGAAAGACTGTGCCTGCACAAACCTAATGAACAGAACAAATTCAAGAGAATCTGGGGACCCTTCCTAGTGCAATGTCATATCAGTATACACACTTTGTGACCTCAAACCCTAGGAGCGGGCTTACTGCAGATATGTATTTTTGTCTCTTGTAAGAAAAAAAAAATATGTACATCTGTTACTGAGTGGAAGCCCCCCTTTTCTTAGTTCATGTTTGCGGGGGAAGGAGGGGCATTTACCCCAGGTTGTGTGTTTGTGCTGTCCAAGTTACGTGACATTTTTTGTTAAGTGAAAATACATAAATAATATTTTTTTTTTTTAAAGAACCAGTTCAGGTCTTTCACCCACTCCCTACCCCCATGGCCTGAGAAGACTTATTCTGGTGCCCAGAGATAGTTTTGAATCTTCTCCAAATGCTGCTGATGTCCTTCTGCTGCAGCTTGTCCTCCATCTTCTTCCTGTAACTGTCCTTCTCCTCTCTGATCTACCTCCTTAGCTTCCTCTGCACTGACTTCAGCTCCTCCTTATTTCCCGCCCTGAAGATCCTTTTCTTCTCCTTCAGCAGTGACTTTATCTCAAGGTTGATCCAGGGTTTGTTGTTTGAGAAACACCGTATGGTCTTGGTGGGTACCATGTTCTCCAAGCGGAAGTTGATGTAATCTGTGATGGTGTGTGTGAGGCCGTCGATGTCCTCACCACGTGGATCATAGAGCTGCTTCCATGCAGTGGATTCAAAACAGTTCTTCAGAGTGTACTCCGCCTCCTCTGACCAAATCTTCACTGTGTGGGTAACAGGAGGTTGTCTGTGTACCAGGGGTTTGTACACAGGCAGGAGGTGAACCAGGTTATGATCAGATCTATCAAGGGGAGGGGGAGGAGTGATGAGGTGTAAGCCTCCTTGGTGTTTGCATAAAATAAGTCCAGTGTTTTATTGTCTCTGGTGTGGCACGTGACATACTGGGTGAAAGTGGGCAGAAGGGAGGACAGGGAAGTGTGGTTAAAATCACCAGAGATTAGCTGAAGAGCAGTTGGGTGTTGAGTCTGCAGCCTGCTGCTGACTGAGTGGATGACGTCACATGCTGTTTCTGCGCTCGCAGATGGGGGTACATAAATAGCAGTCACAATGACGTATGAGAACTCTCTGGGGAGGTATGCCAGTCACATGCTAATGGCCAGCAACTCAATGTCCTTGCTACAGCAATGTTCTTTAAGAGTGATGTGCCCAGGATTACATCATCTGTTGTTCACAAAGGCCCCCCACTTCTGCCCTTGCACCTATCTAGTGTCACAAGGTCATAGGTCAGGGTCACAAAAGGTCAAAATCAATTCTGGCCAGTAGTGACTTTATTATAGGGCTATGTGCAAGAAAATTGTGCTCATTAGAACAGTGACTTGGGCACATAACAAATGTCAAATGACCATGACCTTTGCTTTGACCTTTAGAATTGATGACCCTATTGATCACTAGGTGTCATGATCTGGACAGGGTCAGACCCTGTCCCCACTTTATGTTCCGTTATGGACTTATTATCATTATTGTTATCATTATCCCTGTCCTGCTCATCTTCCTGTGTTACTCTTATGTTGACAGCACCCTTATTTTCTGGTTGACTGTTTGTTGTGTATCATTATCATTGTTGTTAAGTCAAACTGGGTTTCTGAAGACTGACATCTTGGGAAAGGAAACAAACTGGTTGAATAAGGTGAACATGAATGAAAGCAGCAAGATGGATGAGAAACGATCTGCAGCTCAATGGGTGTGGCTAGAGCAGCTTGCAGCTTGGGTGGAGCTAATCTACCTGAAGTTTGAAAAGGGGTGGAGCAGCAGAGAACAGGAAACAGAAGGAGTCTTGCAAACACTGCTGAGAGACACTTAAAGGTGCAATATAAAGGATTCTGACCTCCTGGCCAGTAGGTGTCGCACACACTGTTTACTCACTATAATCTTGTACTGGTTGCCAGGTAGAGATAAACAGCACTTCCTGGAGACTGCAGGCTGCTAACATCTCAGACTTTTGGTTATTATGAGCAGGACAGCATGTCAAGCAAGGGCTCTTGTAGAATAGAATCATTCATTTAACATAATCCTCTCTGATGCGCATCTCCGGTAAACCTTTGCTAAATAACTATATCTTCTTGGTAGTCTCTTGGGAGCAAAGAATGACATGTTATGCAGTCATCTGTGGACACGCATGTGGCTTCGGAGGCCGAAGTCCGAAGCGCACAGTCGGTTGCAGGTCGGGCATGGAACGCCGGCTGTCAGGACGGTGGAAGATGTTCTGTGTCGCCGATCATATGTCGCTGCAAGGCGTAGGCGGCAGTCATCTTCAAATGCTGTTACGGACCTCCTTATTGCAGCATGCCAAGCAATTCTGTCAGCTGCAGTGGCCTCAAGTTCTCGAGGCTGGAGGGCTGCCCACTTGAGGTTTGCCTTGAGGTTGTCCTTGAACCTCTTCTTTGGGCGACCCTGGTTGCAACTGCCCTGTGCCAGTTCTCTGTAGAAGAGCTGTCTGGGGATTCAGGACTCATCCATGCAGATGACGTGACCAGACCATCGAAGCTGGGCATGGAGGATCTTGGCTTCAATGCTTATAAGGCCTGCTCGGTCAAGGACCTCCTGGTTGGTAATGCGGTCCTGCCAATGTATCCGCATGATTGACAGCAGAGAGCGTGTGTGGAACTGTTCCAGCCGTTTGATGTGTCTGCGGTACAGGGTTCATGTCTTGCAGCCATACAGCAGTGATGATAGGACCAGAGCACTATACACCTTGAGCTTGGTGGAGAGACGGATGTCTTTGTGCTGCAAGATTTTGGTACGGAGTCTGCCAAATGCCTGGCTTGCTTTCTGGATCCTTGCTGATATTTCACTGTCCAGGGATCCATCACATGAGATGGTGCTGCCCAGGTACTTGAAGTTATCAACATTCTTCAGCAAGTTACCATCTATGGTGATGCTTGGCTGTTGAGGGACACTGTGTGATGCGGGCTAGAAGAGGACTTCTGTCTTGCTGAGGCTGATTGTCAGGCTGAACATCTTAGATGCTTTGGAGAACTTATCGACAATTAACTGTAGGTGGTTCTCCTCGTGGGCCATCAGAGCACAGTTGTCAGCAAACAGGGCTTCTGTTATGAGCCTCTCCAGTGTCTTGATCTTTGCCGTAAGGCACCTCAGGTCAAACAATGATCCGTCCAGAAGGTATCTGATGTAGATACCCAGGTCGAGGTCTCTGACAGCTCGCAACAGCACTTGTGCCAAGAAGAGGTTGAAAAATACAGGTGCGAGGATGCAGCCCTGTTTCACGCCACTGGAAATGCTGAATTTTTGAGATGATTCACTGTCTGACAGAACTTCTCCTGTCATGTTGTCGTGAAACAGCTGGAGGAGCATGGTGAGCTTCACTGGGCAGCCGAGTTTTCCCAGAATGCTCCATAGTGTGTCGCTGTTGACAGTGTCGAATGCCTTTGTTAGATCAATGAAGACTGCGTAGAAGTTCATGTTCTGCTCCAAGCATTTCTCCTGAATCTGTCTCACTGCAAGGACCATGTCAACAGTGCTGCGATCAGGGTGGAAACCATACTGTGACTCAGGAAGGTTCTTTTCTGAGAATGTCGAGATCAGCCTGTTCAGGGTGACGTGGGCAAGGATTTTTCCGGCAATGGAGAGGAGGGATATACTTCTGTAATTCCCACAGTTTGCTCTGGAGTCTTTGTTTTTGTACAGGGTGACAATCATTGCATCACGCAAGTCTGCTGGCATTACCTCCTCTTCCCAGATTCTGGTAAGAACAGTATGGAATGCCTGTAGTGCCTCTTCGCTAAGTGCCTTGTACAATTCTGTGGGAATGCTGTCCTTGCCAGATGCTTTGTCACAGCTCATCTGTTTGATAGCCTTCCTGACTTCGATCAGAGGAAGAAAGTTATCAAGTTCTTGGATGGAAGGCTGTTGAGGGATCTGGTCCAGAGCAGATTGATCAACTGAAGAAGGGCGGTTCAGAAGTTGGCTGAAGTGCTCTTTCTAACTGGTGTTGATGGTAGCCTTGTCCTTGATGAGGGTGGATCCATCTGCTGACAGCAAGGAGGCAGAACCAGATTTCAAAGGGCCGAAGACCGACTTGATGGAGTTGAAAAACTGATTTGAGTTGTTGGAGTCAGCGAAGCTTTGAACCTCTTCAGCTTTCTTCTCCCACCACTTGTCATGCATCCTGCGAATCACCCTTTGCGCTAGAGCCTGGTAAGATTTGAACCTCTTTTATGGGGTCAGACGTGGATGAGGCCAGAAAAGAAAGTCCCAAATCTCTATCAGTTCACTTTAAAACAGGAAAATTAAAAATTCCACTTTAACTGTATGAAAAATCAAAAGGTCCAAAAAAAACTTTTAAATAGAATAAGAATGGCTTCTGAGGGGAAGAAAAAAAGATTTGAAAGTTTAACTCTCTTTAAAGACGAGTTCATAGAAAAAGGATGATTTCTCCTCAGTTAACCAGAAAACAAGTAAAGCTTATCAAGAGATGATTTAGGAGAGTTAACACAGGATTTGACAATGTTCACACACACAAAAGACTTCTTAAAACTCACAGAACAATTTAAACAAAAGAAAACTGCAAAGATGTACAAAGAACGGAAAAACTCTCTTTTCTCATCTCTTGATCTCTTCTCTTCCTGAGTATGCAGGGCGGCTCTGAAGCATTTAGCTGAAGTGCGCTGCTGGGTCATAAGATGGGGCCGGCCGCAAGACAGGCCAATCATCTTCCATAAAGAGGAGTTTGAATGGGCTTTTGTCCAATAAGGGAACATTTCTTTGTTTGTGAACAGCCAATCAGATACTAGTACGTTATCCAGTAGAAAGGCAGCATGTTGATTAGTTATCACGAGAGGAAAGACGGACAGAGATTCATTAAATATTCAGTTCTTGTGGAATTATACACTCAATATAAAATCTAACTAATTTAAGTGACTCAAGGGTAGTATTCAGTGACCATGCATTTATACCATTACTAATAATTTTAACATTCATCTGAATAACACTCATGAAAATAAAACTTTCCTAAGACATGCACTCACATTTAAATCAAGGATTAATGAATTACTGCGAACCATTGTTGGTGATCAAAAGGGTGATGACTTTCACAGTGTCCTTAGAATCCCGGGGAGATGATAGCTGGAAGAAAAGCTCAGGTTCAGGTTCAGGTTCAGGTTACTTTATTTGTACCCGTAGGTAGATTTGTTTTGCAGTCTGGTGACAGCCATATTTACAAGCCACTAATTACATTCAACATAGACACAAACACAGGCACACATGAAGCTGACTATAAACATGATAAAAATACTCAAGGCTCCATCAATCAGGGTATAAAAAGACAAAGAGATGAGGGAAAAACCAGAGGTAAGAGAGAAGGGTGATATTAAAAGTTAAAAACTAGTCAAAGAGGTTAAAAAACTCAAAGGTCTAAAACCCAATAAAATGTTTAGAACCCAAGTGACATCCTACAAAAATAAGTAAATATAAAATGAAGTTAATAAATAGGTACCTAAATTATGTACAATATATTTTTACAGCTTGTTCAACTCTTTGACAGCAGCAGGAACAAAGCTGTTTTTGTAGCGCTGGGTTCTACTTTTTGGGACAGCAAACCTCCGTCTTGAGGGAAGAAGCTGAAAGTGGCAGTGCAAAGGGTGGGAGTCATCATTTAAAATGGAGGTAGCCATCTTCTGTACTTGTCTGGTGTACAGGGATGTCAGGCTCAGCTGTGGCTCACCAAGCAAACGACTGGACCATCTAACTACCTGATCCAAGGATTTCCTCTGTTTCAGTTTTATCTGACCAAACCATGACACTAAAGAAAAGGATAAAACAGATTCAATAAAAAGCCGATAAAACATTGTCATTATGGTTCAGTCAACTTGGAAGTGTGCAAGTTTTCTCAAGCAAGGCGAATGTTGCTGACCCTTTTTGCACACCCTTTCACAGTTCTCTTCAAAGTTTAAATTACTATCAATAATCGTCCCAAGATATTTGTAGGATTGTACACATTCGGTGGTCTGGCCTTTTAGTATGGTGACTTTGTGCCTGGGATTTTTCCTCCTAAAGTCAATAATCATGTCTTTAGTTTTTGTCATATTCAGCTGCAGGTAGGAATCCTCACACCAGTGAACAAAATCATCAACTACTGGGCCGTGGCTACTCTCACCATCCTGGAGGAGACTGACAATAACTGAGTCATCAGCATACTTTATAATGTGTCTGTTGTCATGTCTGCTCCGACACATGTTTGTGTACAGGATGAAGAGTAGTGGTGACAACACACACCCCTGAGGAGAGCCAGTAGAAGAGCACTTTTGGTCAGACAATGTACCATTGACCCTTACTCTCTGCGTCCTGTTGGTTAAGAAATCCAGAATCCAACCCACCAGATTATTGCTCAAATCAAATTGTTGCAGGAGCCTTTCAACTAAGATATGAGGTTGGATTGTATTAAAGGCGGAAGAAAAGTCCACAAATAAAAGCCTGGTATGTGTCCCATTAAAATCCAGATGTTTAAAAAGCATGTCAAACAGAGTGACAGTGGCATCCTCCACTCCTTTGTGTGGCCTATAGGCAAACTGCAGAGGATCCAATGCCTGCTCAGTCTGCCTTAGGACCTCACATCTGATCAGTTTTTCAAAAATTTTCATTAAAATTGAAGTCAAAGCAACTGGTCTAAAGTCATTTACTGTTTTAGGACAGCTGGATTTTGGAACGGGAACAACCATGGCTTCTTTCCAGATCTTAGGCACATGTTGTGTCTGTAAGGACTTACTGAAAATGTAATGAAATTGTCACGGTGGCCCTCACGGACCATCACAAGACGCCACAGTCACCAGTGAGTTTGCAGTGATGTTTTATTAACAGAGAGGGATGAACAACACAGGATACATACAATGGCTGGGTGACGTCTGAGCCGGGGAGCACCCGATGCGCCAGACGGACAATAGTGAGGGTGAAGTCTTAAGGGAACGTACCTTACGAGACGACAACGTTAACAGGCGGGTTACAGATTCCCAAGTCCGTTAACAACGATGAGCAAGGCAAACAGGAGCATAACAGGAGCACAACAGAACGTAGCTGAACATAACAGAGACTGCCGCACTGGAGGACATTCATCACCGGCTTTTAACTTGGCCGCTAATGACCCCAATGAGGCGCAGCTGCTCACCGTGACAGCAGCGCAGCAGCTGACTTTGACAGCAGGGAGCTCTCCCGGGTGCCTTCACAATAAAAGCCCGAGGAGCTGAAAGAATCCTCTGCTGCCAAAGCCAGGGAAATAAGATATGAGGCCCGAGTGTGGCCAGAACCGACACTCGGGTTATAACAGAAATATAGAACTCAGTTCATGTGCACAGGACCTTACCAAGCGCCCACATATATTATCAGAGCCCTGACTTTTGTTCATTTTTACAGCACAGAACTCCCTTTTAACATCTTGCACCTCAATATTAAAGTGCTGATTGTCTTTGAGTTTCTGTTTCAAATCTTGGATTTCTGTGCTAAAATCAAAGGAGTCAAAACGACCATAAAAACAATTAAGAGCATTAGCCAGCTCTGTGTCTGAATTAAAACCATCTAAAAACAAATGATTACTGCACTCTGTGCTCTGAAGGCCTGCAATAGTTTTCATACAGGCCCAGGCTGAACCAAGTTTCTTTGTTGCCATCTTGCTTTCCAACTCTGATTTATAATTCTGTTTTGCTCTTAAAATTTCGGCCTTCAGCTCCTTTGTGGCAACCTGTAGCTCAGAAACAGACCCCTGTTTAAAGGCAAGTGCTTTCCTCTTTAAGCAGGACTTAACTGATTTTGTAACCCATGGTTTGTTGTTGGGATATATTTTGACACATTTACGTGGAACAATCTTATTTTTACAGAAAGACATGTATGAGCATGTGACGTCAACCAGAGAGTCCAAATCATCCCCGCAGGCCAGTGTGAACATCTCCCAGTCTGTACAGTCAAAGCATTCCTGGAGGCTGTGCACTGAATCTTCTGTCCACACATCAATGTCTCTCGTCTCCACCTTGCCTCTTCTGAGAGCAGTTTTATATGTGGGCAGCAAATGTACACAGTTGTGATCTGAGAATCCTAAAGGAGGAAGGGGGAAGTGATTTATTGGCCCTCTCTATGGGCAGGAGACATACTGATAAAAGTTTTTAAGTGTCTTCTTTAAAGAAACATGGTTGAAATCCCCAAGAATGAAGTTTGACGCCTCTGGAGAAATTGATTGCAGCTGCTGGATCACATCAAAGATGGTTCTGGAGGCGGAGTCAGCGTCTGCCCTCGGATGAATGTACACAATTGTGATGAAAAGTTGGGGGAACTCGCGAGGCAAATAAAAGGGGCATAGTGACACAGACAGCAGCTCCACATCGGGTGTAGAGATGCGCTCTCTGACCGTGACAGATGTGCAGTACTGCTTATTAATATATAAACATACGCCGCCCCCCTGACTTTTCCCCGTTACCTCTTCCTGCCGATCCAAGCGCAGCGGGGCTCCAAAGCCATCAATCCACAGGTCTGCATCTCGGTCATGCGCAGTAAGCCAAGATTCCGTGAACGCCATAACACAGCAGTTCTTAAGGTCCTTCTGGTAGCGTACATTCCCTTGAATTTCATCCACCTTGTTTCTCAGAGACTGTACATTCCCAAAAATTATTGAAGGAAGAGGAATGTTACCAAACTGCCATCTCCTAAGGCGCGATTTCACACCTCCACGCCTTTCGCGCTTCCTTCTGCCGTCTCTCCCGTCTCTCTTTTCACTGCTATGTTCGTCTCTCAAAATAAAGTCCGGCAGTTGCGGCTTAGGCTCAATCACAGCTGCTGCATCAACCGTGTTTAAATGTAGCAACATGTCCCTGGAATGATGTATTCTGCCCGCCATTCTGCCCGCCATGGAGCCGAACGCGTTTACTTCAGAGACAAAGAGCCAGAGGACAGATAGCAGCAGTGCAAGAAAGGGGAGGAAATCCATGTTGTAGATACCAGGGAGCTCTTCGCCATATAGTCCACAAACACTCCAGGGCAGAAACGACAGAGGATTTTGTAAAAACATATAAAAGTACATAAAAACACACACACACAGACGACGCACTATTTCACCAGCTGCCGGTCGATGCGTGTGCATGCGCCCCACTAAGCTTAATTTTTAGTCAGTCAGATTACACAATGAAACATATTCCGTAGATGTCCACTAGAAGGTACTGTTGAGCTGTAGATAATTTTTAGGTCTCTGGAATATGAGCAGGGGGTGGGGCTAGAGGGTTCTGGGAAATGTCTAAAAGAAGGAAGAAGGCCATATATCTGCCCACTTAAGAAGTTTATGACTTTTTAAGAGTATCAGTTCCTGGCACGAATGGATACTATCAGCATGAACTGTCCAGTTGGGGATTTGACACCAAGAGTTTATGGTCCACTTAAGCCTTTAAAAGCAAAATCCTTATCAAGTCTCTCTACAAAAGAGAAATTGTTTACACTGGGGTCCTGTTGAAGACACACAGTATTCTTGACCAGACCTTGAGTGAGAGTTGCTTTGAAATGAAGAAAAGTGAAATTTCTTTAAAATGAAGAAAAGTGATCTCCTTGATTGGCCTGAGGAGACGTTGATGCTACAACTGTATACATTTTCATTGTTATGCAGATGACACACAATTATACCTGTCAATGAAGCCAGATGATAGTAATCAATTAGCCAAGTTAGAAGCCTGTCTTAAGGAAATCAAACCTTGGATGACTTGTAATTTCCTGCTATTAAATTCATATAAGACTGAAAGTCATTCTTGTTGGTCCAAAAAACCTTAGAAATACCTTTCCAAATCAAACTCTTAGTTTGGATGTGGTTACTCTTTCTCTTAATAGTTCTGTGAGGAACCTTGGAGTTATTTTTGATCAAGATCTGTTTTTCAATTCACATATTAAATTCATTTCTAAGACTGCCTTCTATCATTTGCGTAATATTGCCAAGATTAGGAGCATCTTGTCTCAGAGTAATGCTGAGAAACTGATCCATGCTTTTGTTAGCTCTAGATTAGATTATTGTAACTCTTTATTATCAGGTTGTCCTAAAACATCTTTTAAAAGTCTTCAGTTGATCCAAAATTCTGCAGCAAGAGTTTTAATAGGTACTAGAAAGAGAGATCATATGTCTCCAGTTCTGGCCCCCTTTCATTGGCTTCCCATAGAGTTTAGGATTAAGTTTAAAATCCTTCTTCTCACTTACAAAGCTCTTAACAATCAGGCCCCTTTTTATTTAAAAGATCTGATACTACCCTATTATCCTAACAGAGCACTATGCTCCCAAAATGCAGGATTACTTGTAATACCTAGAATCTCCAAAAGTACAATGGGAGGCAGAGCCTTCAGTTATCAAGCTCCTCTCCTATGGAACCAGCTGCCAAGGATTTGGGAGTCAGACTCGATCTCTGTTTTTAAGATAAGATAAGATAAGCCTTTATTAGTCCCACAATGGGGAAATTCCAGGATTGCAACAGCACAGGGATAGCAACACTCAGAGCAACAATCAGAAGGCAAGAAAAAACAACATCTAGTAAACATATGTCCATATTACTATAAATTATTATTTTTAAGAATAGTGTTAAAACCTTTCTTTTTTTGATATAGCCTACAATTAGGGAGGGATCATGTGTCTCTGAACCCTCCCTTGGTTATGCTGCTAATAGGTTTAGACAGCCGGGGGACCTCCAATAATGCACTGGGCTTCACTCCTTTCTTCACGCTCAATGATTTTTTTTTTCTGGTCATTAACATCTGTTTGTTCTCTCCCATAGATTGAGTCCCTATCGTTCTGTTTGCTGTCTACATGTCTGTTATTTTCTTCTTCTCTATCCCCCCCCCCCCCCAGCCAGTTGCAGCAGATGACTGCCCCTCCCTGAGTGTGATTCTGCTGGAGGTTTCTTCCTGTTTAAAGGGAGTTTTTCCTCTCCACCATCGCCAAGCGCTTGCTCACAGGGGATCGCCTGATTGCTGGGGTCTTTCTGCAATTGTGGGGGTTTCCCCTTCAGTTAAAAGTGCTATGAGATGACTGTTGTTGTGAAATGGTGCTATATAAATAAAGTTGAATTGAATTGAATTGAAGAGTAACTTTGTAGTTGATCAAGCAAAAAGAGGACAGTGATAAACCACCCCAGTATGATGATGTTGCCTCATGTCCTCCAACAGCCCCTCCAGCACAACAGATTCCTCGCCCTAGTCCATACAGAGTGTGTAAACATGCTCTCTAAACAAATGCCTCTTACTACATTTATTGAAGGAAACCATGATATGGTAAATGCTGTGTCAGGGATATTACACATGAGGTCAATGTTGTCCATAAATGATAGCATGACAGCTGGAGATAAGATGCACCAAATTATAAATTAATACACTCGTATGGAGCCTGTGAGTTAGACTGAACATGAATATGACAGACATGAGGCGGAAGAGGAGGATGGTCCTGATAAATCAGGACTGTCCCTTACCTCAACCCCCTCAACAAAACAGGAAAAGGGGGATAACTTAGAGGCTGCATTAAATGAATTGGAAAGTTTAGGAAAATGTTTAGCAGGAGCTAGAACCAGTCTGCATAATTTATCTGTTACTGGGGGAGCCACCCCTAAGAAAATAACTGATTATACAGACAAAAAAGCATCTACAGGCACATACAGATATAAGGAGAAAAGTAGCTACTCACACCTCAGCCTCTATGTTAAGAATATAGAGGGAGAGGCTGGCACCACTGATGACCCCGATGAGGCTCCATTCAGAGATCATAGTGATGAGATCTTTGCAGTAATGAGAAGGATGTTTCCCGTAGACCTTACTAGTGCAGAGTTAACAGACATACCAATGAAACCAAAAGAAGCTGCAGGAGCCTATGTGGACAGGTGTTTGGCACTTTGGACTGACATGACTGGTGAAAACCCTCATTTTCCAGAATGTGGTGCAGACATTAGTGCCACAACCTGTGAGAGCTGCACTAAAGGGGGTTGTTGGTCTAAATGCCAGACCCTGGGCAGACTGGCTCACACATGTGCATCACTATGTGAAACAGCATCAAAGAAAGCAAAATGAAAAGGATGCTGAAACTGCAGACCTATTAGATTAGATTAGATTAGATTAGATTCAACTTTATTGTGATTACACATGTATGAATACAAGGTAACGAAACACAGTTTAGCATTTAATCAGAAGTGCAACGGACAGCAGTGCAGTATATACAGTAATTGACAGTATGTACAATTTAAGCAAATATATGTAGATAGGCAGATAGGTCAGTGTAGAATCAAACTAGTTGGTGAAGGCACAATTAAAAGCAACCAGAGAAGTGATAAATAAGGATAAAAAAAAACAACTATTGTACAGGCTCCGGCCATCACAGTGGCAGCCCCTCAGTCTATTATTGGCCCAGTCCCTGCTGAATCTTATGTGTTGGCACCCCAACAACAATGGTACCCTCGCCCACCCTAAAGGGGGCGTGGCAGAGGTGCATACAGATGAGGCATGAGATCATCAGGCCCGCCAAGTGACATGTGCCTACAGTGTGGCAGAAGAAGCCATTGGACTCATGATTGTAGAGCTCTACCCTCTGGCAGAGGACATGCCTGGATAAACTACACACCCACTCCACCTCCAGCACCTGGGATGTGGCCAGATCAGCCACAACACACACAACAGCCTCAGCAATTGCACATGGCTCATAGCCAGAGCATGATGCCCAGTCAACAATGATGGGGCCCAGGAAGCCACAATGAAGAGGGAGCACTTTCAGATCCAATGCTGTCCCTCAAGGTGGGAGACAAAACTTATGAGGTTATGGTGGATACAGGGGTTCATTTTTCATCAATATCAACTTCCCTACCCCTTTCCACTAATTATACATCAGTTGTTGGCATCTCTGGGACCCCAAAACATCTCCCTTTCTCAGTACCATTGAACTGTTCATTAGCCAAACTTGACTTTGTTCATTCCTTCCTGTATTCCCCGGATTGTCCAGTAAATGTAAAACGAACCGGCCTCAGTTTGTGAGAACCCGGGACTGTGTTTCCGACACGATCATCAGTAGCACGGGGGCCCCCCAGGGAACGGTGCTGGCTCCCTTCCTGTTCACTCTTTATACTGCGGACTTCTCACACAACACAACACATTGCCATCTACAGAAGTTCTCTGATGACTCTGCGATCGTTGGTCTCATCTCCAACGGAGATGAAGCTGAGTACAGAGGGCTTATCCAGGACTTTGTGGACTGGTGCCATCGGAACTGCCTCCAGATCAACGCGAGGAAAACTAAGGAGCTGGTGGTGGACTGCCGCAGGCACGGGCAGCCCCTCACAGCACCAGTAAATATACAGGGAACAGACATCGAGATGGTGACATCCTATAAGTACCTGGGTATTCATCTGAACAATAAACTAGACTGGTCACACAATACTGACGCACTCTACAAGAAGGGACAGCGCAGGCTGTTCCTGCTGAGGAGACTCAGGTCTTTTGGTGTACAAGGGGCGCTGCTGAAGTCATTCTATGACACGGTGGTGGCATCAGCCATCACTTTTGGAGTGGTCTGCTGGGGCAGTGGCATTACTGCAGCCGATAGGAAGAGACTGAACAAACTGATTAAGAAAGCTAGCTCTGTCCTGGGGCAGCGCCTTGATCCGATGGAGGAGATAGGAGAGAGAAGGACGGTGGCTAAACTGTTATCTCTGCTGGAGTCCGGGTTCCACCCTATGCAGGACATACTGGATGCACTGAGGAGCTCATTTAGCAGCAGACTACATCATCCCAGGTGCACAACCGAGAGGTTTCGTAGGTCCTTCCTACCAACGGCTGTCAGACTGTACAACCTAAGCAGGGTTGCTCGCAGAGATAGCAAAAAGACGTAACAAACTAATAGTTTTTTGAATGCAAAAGATGCAATAGACTTACACTATGGTCCTCTCCGGCATACAACTAGGAACATACCGGTCGCTATGGAGGGTGAGAATATGTATGGGCACATAATCATACCATGTAGGATAACTAAATAGACGGTTATGCTGTTTCATCCCACCTAGCAACAATGCTCTGCACTGTGTGTGTTTATATATTTACATATTTATTCCATCTAGCTACAATGCTCAGCACTGGGTGTGTTTATATTTATATATCTATATATTTATTCCATCTAGCTACAATGCTCCGCACTGTGTTTTTATATATCTACATATTATTCCATCTAGCTACATTGCTCCGCACTGTGTGTGTTTATATACTTGCATATTTATTCCACCTAGCTGCAATGCTCCGTACTGTGGGTGTTTATATATTTACATATTTATTCCATCTAGCTACAATGCTCTGCACTGTGTGTTCATATATTCATATATTTATTCCATCCAGCTACAATGCTCTGCACTGTGTGTCTGTGTGTGTGTGTATATATATATTTTATAGTAATATGTACATATGTATATTAGCTGCTCTTGCTTGCTTGTTTTTTTTCTTGCCTTCTGATTGTTGCTCTGAGTGTTGCTATCCCTGTGCTGTTGCAATCCTGGAATTTCCCCATTGTGGGACTAATAAAGGCTTATCTTATCTTATCTTATCTTAAATCTCCTGGGAAGACATGTGCTTCTGAAAATAAGGGCACACATCTACTTTGCTTCTACTGGAACTGTTGTGTGTCTGCCAGATGGGACCATGTTCAGGTGCAAATCAGATTTGTCTACTTCCTTAAATGCTCCACAGTTGCAAATACAGGAAACAGACACAGAGGAAGATCAAGACTCTCCTGCAACTGTGTGGTGCCTACAGCTGAATGATGTGAGCCCTGACAAAAATCAGCTGGTAAACAGATATATTTCATGGGCCCCCTGGATAGACTCTGTTCGACCATATGACCCCCCACATGACCCACTCCACTGTACAATGAGCTAGTCACATGATGACCAAGAACTGTATAATGATCAGTGGGAGACTCTGGTGAGGGTTCAAGATTTGGTGTGTAAAGACATTTATGTGGGTTCACAAAGAGTGGCTGCTGCAGTTTGCTTGAATAAAGACTTGCTTCCTCTGTATGCCCCCTCAGACACTGCTGCACCTCATGTGACACTGGGGGTGTCCACAAGGGAGGAAGAAAGGGCACTGGGACCAATGATGAAAAACTGTCTTAAGTTGACTGACTGGGCTGCCACACAATGTAGGGATCTACATTATTCGCCATCTGCTGATTGCTATTGCATCTCATGCAATGCGACAGTACAGACCACCCCACAAAGATTGTACCTTGACAGAACACATGGTAGAGAAAACACTGATCGCCCAGATTCTGATGCACTGTTAGCATCTATGCCCCCTTCTCTATGGTCAGACAGCAATGCGGATGTTGGCCTGATTACCTGTACACCAGTAAAAATCTCACTCAGACCAAACACTCAGCCTATATGGTGAGGACAATATCCTCTCCCAAAGGAGAAAGAGACAGGTATAGCAGGAACAATGCGGGGTCTTCTTCAGGCAGGAGTCCTAGTACAAACACAATCTGTCTGGAACACACCTATTCTTCCTGTAGAGAAGCCTGGAAAACCAGACTACAGGATGGTTCATGATTTGAGATCCATTAATGCTGTAGTGATGCCTACAAATTACACTGTTCCAAATCTGCACCTGCTGTTGAATAGTATTACACCTCAGCGCAAGTTTTTCACAGTAGTGGACATTTCTAATGCCTTTTTTTTTCCTGCATTCCACTACATGAAGACAGCAGGCCACTTTTTGTCTTCACATATCAGGGCAAGCAATACACTTGTTGACTCACCAGCCATTTTTAATCACATACTGTGTCAACATTTGCAGGATTTATTGATGCCCCGGTACATTACTGCTGCAGTATGTTAATGATCTGCTATTGGCGGGCCCCACTGCTGCTTCTGTGTTTTCAGCCACGGAGCTCCTCTTGAAACACTTCTACCAGAAAGGCTACAAATTCAGCCGCAAAAAAGTACAGTGTTGTCACCCCAGAGTTCATTATTTCAGCAGGCTAATCACATCTGGTGACTCCACAGTGTCCTCATCACAAAGGTCATCAATTCTCTCACACCCTAAACTGTGCACTGTGAGGGAAATGATGTCATTTTTGGGTCTTACCGGATACAGCAGAAATGTTGTCCCAAATTGCACTGCGCTTATTCAGTGACTGCATGCCCTCCTTAAGGAAGCAGGACACAAAAATCTCACATCACCATTGCAATGTGACATATTGTTCGGCCCAGGAAACACGCACGCAGGCTCAGGCAGATTTGAAAGCTTTATTTACAGCAGTGTTCGTGTATGGATGCGTGTATGTGAGATGCGAGTGTGATGTGGTTGGAGGATGCAGGTCAGGACAGAGCAGTACGCCGTACAGCCAGGCAACCCTATAATGAGAGGAGAGCAGGGGTTAGCTGGGCAATCACACGGGAGAGTGAGAATGTTCTGTGCTTACTTGTAACGGCGCGGTGGCTGGCGTTTGCAAGGTCCCAAGCCTGGGAGACAGCGTCCTGCTGTGCATCCGGGATGATGCAGCGAGGTAGAGGAGCAGTGTGACGAGGGGGAGTGAGTCCGCCGCCAAGGGATCCACCTGTGCACAGGGGAAGTCTGAACAGGAGAAGGTAAGGCAATACAGACAGCTTACGTGTCCAGGAGGGTCATCAGCAGGCCTGAAGGAAAGGATGTTGCTGAGTTGAGTACGCAGGGAGACAAACGGCTCCAGGCTGCAGCTCAGGGCAGGATGGAATAAATAGCTGCGCACTAACGAGGAGCAGGTGTACGCGCAGCTGAGGTGGAAGCCCATGAGCTGCGGGTGATGACAGTACTCTCCCCCCTACCAGCACCTCCTGGCACTGGCTTACATGGGTGTGTCCGGTGGAACTCCGCGATGAGGTCTCGATCCAACACCCACGAAGAGCGCACCCAGGATCTCCACTCCGGACCATAACCTTCCCAATCCACCAGCTATTGCAGCCCACGACCCCGACGCCGGGAGTCCCGGATGGCAGTAACACCCCACGCCGGGTCACCGTCGATCATCCTAGGCACAGGAGACCTAGGAGGAGGGCAGAGTGAATTGGAAAGGACAGGCTTGATCTTTGAAACGTGGAAGGTGGGACACACACGAAGGGAGGGGGGAGGGCCAAACGCACAGCCACTGGGTTGATGATTTTGGAAATAGTGAAGGGGCCGAGGAACCTCGGTGCCAACTTCTTCTTCTCACCTTTCAAGCTGATGTCCTGGGACGAAAGCCAAACCCACTGACCCACCTGGTAGGCAGGAGCCGGCCTTCTGTGGTGATTGGCGGTGGAGCTGTTACGCGCCGCTGTGCGTAAAAGCGCGTCCCTGGTCTTGGTCCACACGTTCCGGCATTGCCTGATGTGCGCCTGGATGGAAGGGACGGCCAGCTCACCCTCCTGCTCAGGAAAAACAGGGGGGTCATACCCCAAGGACGCTTCAAAAGGAGACACCCCAGTAGCAGTGGACCGGGCCGAGTTATGGGCGTATTCCACCCAGGTCAGGAAGGAGCTCCAGGACAAAGGATTAGAGGATGTTACACAGCACAGGGCGGCCTCCAACTCCTGGTTTGTGCGCTCGCACTGCCCACTATACTGGGGGTAGTAACCAGAGGACAGACTGACTGTAGCCCCCAAGGCGCTGCAGAAGCTCCTCCAAACCTGGGAGACAAACTGCGGACCTCGGTCCGAGACCACGTCCAGCGGGATCCCATGCAGCCTTACGACATGCTGGACCAGGAGATCGTCCATCTCACGCGCCGAAGGGAGACCCCGAAGAGGCACAAAATGAGCAGCTTTGGAGAACCTGCCCACAATAGTCAGAACCATGTCATAGGTGTTAGAGGCAGGGAGTCCGGTGACGAAGTCAAGGGCGATGTGTGACCAGGGCCTGCCCGGGACCGGCAGGGGCTGGAGTAGACCCGCAGGTGGAGAGTTCTGGGACTTGCTGGTAGCGCACTGGGGACAGGCCCGGACATAGTTGGTAATGTCCTTCTGGAGACCCGGCCACCAAAACGAGCGTTGCAGCCAACTCACCAAGCGGGTGATGCCTGGGTGACAGGAGAGTTTGGAGGTATGGGCCCAGTGGATCACTTCACTCCGAACCGCCGAAGGAACATAAAGCCTCCTCTCTGGCCCCCCGCCAGGATCCGGCTCCGCCTCCTGGGCCTTCAGAATCTTGCCCTTGATGGACCATTCAATCGCCCCCACGACGCACGAATTGGGCAAGATGGTATGCTCGGACTTCTCCGGACCTTCTGGGGCGAATTGTCTGGACAGGGCGTCGGGCAACCCATTCTTCGAGCCTGGATGGTACGTGATGGTAAAGTTGAAGCGAGTAAAAAACAGGGACCAGCGCGCCTGGCGGGCATTCAGGCGCCTCGCTGACCTCAAGTACTCGAGGTTTTTATGGTCCGTCCAGACCACAAAGGGCTGGGCTGCCCCCTCTAACCAGTGACGCCACTCCTGTAGTGCGAGTTTGACCGCGAGGAGCTCCCTGTCGCCGACGTCATAGTTACACTTTGCCGCTGATAGCTTCCTGAAGAAAAAGGCGCAGGGCCGCTTGACACCATCCACCGGTGATTGCTGGGAGAGCACCGCTCCCACCCCTGTGTCGGACGCGTCGACCTCCACCAGACACTGAAGTGCGGGATCAATCTGGGTCAGGACCCAGGAGGACGAGAACTCTGCCTGGAGAGTCTTGAAGGTGGTGGCCGCTTCCTCAGACCACTGACAGGGCACTTTCGATGACGTGAGGCGGGTCAGGGGGGAGACGATGGCGCTGTAGTTGGGAACAAAGAGCCGATAGAAGTTCGCGAACCCAATGAATTGCTGCACCTGCTTCCTGGAGGTAGGCGTGGGCCACTCAACCACTGCTTTAACCTTAGCAGGGTCGGGGAGGATCTGATTATGGGAGATCACGAACCCCAGGAAGGAGGTGGTCTGGGCGTAGAATTCACACTTCTCAGCCTTTATAAACAAACGATTCTCCAGCAGACGTTGCAGGACCCACCTCACATGGGCCTGGTGCTCCTCCCGTGATCTGAAGAAGATGGGCATGTCATCGAGATAAACGAAGACGAAAACTCCCAGGAAGTCCCACAGAACATCGTTTATGAGGCACTGGAAGACGGCAGGTGCGTTGGTGAGCCCGAACGGCATCACGAGATATTCGAAGTGGCCGCTGGGTGTCCTAAAGGCTGTCTTCCACTCGTCTCCCTCCCGGATCCTAACGAGATGGTAGGCACTGCGGAGGTCAAGCTTGGTGAACCAGGTCGCCCCCGGGAGGGAGTGGAAAGCAGTGTCCATGAGCGGCAGTGTGTAGCGGTCCTTTATTGTGATGTCGTTAAGCGCTCTGAAGTCGATACAGGGGCGTAGGGACCCATCCTTCTTACCCACGAAGAAGAAACCCGCGCCAAGCGGGGACGAGGAGGGGCGGATGATCCCAGCGCTGAGTGACTCCTTAATGTAGGTGTCCATCGCCTCGCGTTCCGGTGCAGAGAGACTGTATAGGCGGCCAGACGGCAGGGGGGCCCCCAGGCGGATGTTAATCGCACAGTCGTATGGTCGATGCGGCGGAAGGGACAAGGCTCTGGACTTACTGAATGCTGCCCCCAAGTCATGGAACTCCTGCGGCACTAGAGTCAGGTCCGGGGGCTCAGAGACCGAAGCTGGCGGAGGAGAGGATGGAGCACAAGCCGCCGACTGGAGGCAGGTGTCAAGGCAGAAGGTGCTCCAGGACAGGACGCTGCCGGTTCTCCAATCCAGGACAGGGTTATGCAGCCGCAGCCAGGGGTAACCCAGAATGACACGGTCCAACAAGGAGGTCAGGACGTAGAGGGTCAGATCCTCCCGGTGGTTGCCGGAGACGATGATGGGAATTGGCTTAGTGCGGTGTGTAACTGTACCGAGAGAAGAGCGTGAGAGCGTCACCAAGTTCAGGGGGGTAGGCAGCAGTTGGCAGGGCATGCCCAAATGGGTTGTCAGGCTCTTAGAAATAAAATTCTGCTCTGCCCCAGAATCCACCAGTGCGTGAGTGGAATGCCCGGTGGAGTTGTGGCAGAAACGTATGGGCAGTGTGCATGAAGATAGGGGATTTGGTTGGTTAGAGTCCGCGAGGCCCCCTACAGTGACTCACGGACCTCCCCGTTTGGCTTCACCGGGCACAGCTCCACGGGATGCCGGTCATCTCCGCAATACATGCAGAGACCCCGTTCCCGCCGGCGTTGTCTCTCCGCTAGAGGGAGCCTAGTGTGCCTGATGGCCATGGCCTCTGGTTCATCGGCGGACTCCGGAGCCAGTAACGCCAGGGGGCGGGACTGAGCTGGACGGAGGGAAGCTCCGCGCGAGCGGTTGACAGACTTCCGCTTCGCAGCCCGCTCACGTAGCCTGTTGTCCAGGCTAATCGTGAGCAAGATCAACTCAGAGAGTCGCCCTGGGAGACCCCGACCAGCTAGCTCATCCCTCAGACCAGAATTAAGGCTACGGAGGAAAATGCTGCAGAGAGAAGCCTCTCCCCAGCCCACCTCCTCCGCTGCCACCCGGAAGTCAACTGCGTATTCCGCCGCTGACCGGCTTCCCTGTTGGAGACTAAGGAGCTGATCAGCGAGGATGCTGTCGAGACGGGAATGATCAAAGACTTCTAAGAAGTCCCGCACGAACCGGTCATACGAGAGGTTTGCGTAGCTGGGCTTTGTCATTACAGCGTAAGCCCAAGCTAACACTCGCCCCTCGAGAAGGTTAGCCATGTACCCGATTCGGCTATGGTCTGAGGGAAAATCCCCGGGAATGCGCAGAAACACCGACTCACACTGCAGGATAAACCCCTTCACTTCACAGAGTTTCCCGTTGAAGCGAGCAGGGGTTGGAATAGGTGTGAGACGGGTTGGCGCTCCCAAGCTAGGCTGGCCAGCTGTGGAGGCAACTGGAGCCGCAACGCCAAGAGGACCAGGAGGGAAAGCCCACGGAGGGTCCAGGCGGTCTAACCGGTTAGTGATTAAGGTCAGTTAGTTTAATATCACCTGCTGCTGATGAGCTATCATATCCACCCGAGCCTCGAGGGTGGAAAAACGGCGTGCGAGCCCGCTGTCCGCTGGACCGTTTTGCTGGAGCCGTACTGACATATTGTTCGGCCCAGGAAACACGCACGCAGGCTCAGGCAGATTTGAAAGCTTTATTTACAGCAGTGTTCAGGTTCAGGTTCAGGTTACTTTATTTGTACCCGTAGGTAGATTTGTTTTGCAGTTGGTGACATCCATATTTACAAGCCACTAATTACATTCAACATAGACACAAACACAGGCACACATCTTACAAAATAGGTAAATATAGAATATGTACAATATAATTTTATAGCTTGTTCAACTCTTTGACAGCAGCAGGGACAAAGCTGTTTTTGTAGCGCTGGGTTCTACTTTTTGGGACAGCAAACCTCCGTCTGGAGGGAAGAAGCTGAAAGTTGCAGTGCAAAGGGTGGGAGTCATCATTTAAAATCGAGTCGGCCATCCTCTGTACTTGTTTGGCGTACAGGGATGCCAGGCTCAGCTGTGACTCACCAAGCAAACGACTGGACCATCTGACTACCTGATCCAAGGATTTCCTCTGTTTCAGTTTTATCTGACCAAACCATGACATTAAAGAAAAGGATAAAACAGATTCAATAAAAGCCCGATAAAACATAGTCATTATGGGTCGGTCAATTTGGAAGCGTGCAAGTTTCCTCAAACAATGCAAATTTTGCTGACCCTTTTTGCACACCCTTTCACAGTTCACCTCAAAGTTCAATCCACTATCAATAATAGTCCCAAGATATTTGTACGATTGTACACATTCGGTGGTCTGGCCTTTTAGTATGGTGACTTTGTGCCTGGGAGTTTTCCTCCTAAAGTCAATAATCATATCTTTCGTTTTTGTTGTATTCAGCTGCAGGTAGGAATCCTCACACCAGTGAACAAAGTCATCAACTACTGGGCCGTGGCCACTCTCACCATCCTGGAGGAGACTGACAATGACTGAGTCATCAGCATACTTTATAATGTGTCTGTTGTCATGTCTACTCCGACACATGTTTGTGTACAGGATGAAGAGTAGTGGTGACAACACACACCCCTGAGGGGAGCCAGTAGAAGAGCACTTTAGGTCAGACAATGTGCCATTGACCCTTACTCTCTGCGTCCTGTTGGTTAAGAAATCCAGAATCCAACCCACCAGATTATTGCGCAAATCAAATTGTTGCAGGAGCCTTTCAACTAAAATATGAGGTTGGACTGTATTAAAGGCAGAAGAAAAGTCCACAAATAAAAGCCTGGCGTGTGTCCCATTAAAATCCAGATGTTTAAAAAGCATGTCAAACAGAGTGACAGTGGCATCCTCCACTCCTCTGTGAGGCCTATAGGCAAACTGCAGAGGATCCAATGCATGTTCAGTCTGCCTTAGGACCTCACATCTGACCAGTTTTTCAAAAATTTTCATTAAAATTGAAGTCAAAGCAACTGGTCTAAAGTCATTTACCGTTTTAGGACAGCTGGATTTTGGAACGGGAACAACCACGGCATCTTTCCAGATCTTAGGCACATGTTGTGTCTGTAACGACTTATTGAAAATGTAATGAAATATAGGACTCAGTTCATGTGCACAGGACTTTACCAAGCGCCCACATATATTATCAGGGCCCTGACTTTTGTTCACTTTTACAGCGCAGAATTCCCTTTCAACATCCTGCATCTCAATATTAAAGTGCTGATTGTCTTTGAGTTTCTGTTTCAAATCTTGGATTTCTGTGCTAAAATCAAAGGAGTCAAAACAACCATAAAAACAATTAAGAGCATTAGCCAGCTCTGTGTCTGAATTAAAACCATCTAAAAACACACGATTACTGCGCTCTGTGCTCTGAAGGCCTGCAATAGTTTTCATACTGGCCCAGGCCGAACCCAGTTTATTTGCTGCCATCTTGCTTTCCAATTCTGATTTATAATTCTGTTTTGCTCTTAAAATTTCAGCCTTCATCTCCTTGGTGGCAACCTGTAGTTCAGAAACAGACCCCTGTTTAAAGGCAAGAGCTTTCCTCTGTAAGCAGGATTTAACTGATTTAGTAACCCATGGTTTGTTGTTGGGGTATATTTTGACACGTTTATGTGGAACGATCTTATTTTGACAGTAAGCCATGTATGAGCATGTGAGCTCAGCCAGAGAGTCCAAGTCATCCCCGCAGGCCATTATGAACATCTTCCAGTCTGTACAGTCAAAGCATTCCTGGAGGCTGTGCTCTGAATCTTCTGTCCACACTTCAATGTCTCTCGTCTCCACCTTGCCTCTTCTGAGAGCAGTTTTATATGTGGGCAGCAAATGAACACAGTTGTGATCTGATGATCCTAAAGGAGGAAGGGGGAGTGATTTATAGGCCCTCTCTATGGATCCATAGCACAGGTCCAATGTCTTTTTTCGCCTGGTTGGGCAGGAGACATACTGATGAAAGTTTTTAAGTGTCTTCTTTAAAGAAACATGGTTAAAATCCCCAAGAATGAAGTTTGGCGCCTCTGGAGAGATTGACTGCAGCCGCTGGATCACGTCAGAGATGGTGCTGGAGGCGGAGTCAGCGTCTGCCCTCGGGTGAATGTACACAGTTGTGATGAAAAGTTGGGGAAACTCTCGAGGCAAATAAAAGGGGCGTAGTGACACAGACAGCAGCTCCACATGGGGTGTACAGATGCGCTCTCTGACCGTGACAGATGTGCAGTACTGCTTATTAATGTATAAACATACTCCGCCCCCCTGACGTTTCCCCGTTACCTCTTCCTGCCGATCCGAGCGCAGCGGGGCTCCAAAGCCGTCAATCCACAGCTCTGCATCTCGATCATGCGCAGTAAGCCAAGATTCAGTGAAAGCCATGACGCAGCAGTTCTTAAAGTCCTTCTGGTAACGTACGTTGCCTTGAATTTCCTCCACCTTGTTTCTCACAGACTGTGCATTCCCAAAAATGATCGAAGGAAGAGGAATGTTACCAAACTGACGTCTCCTAAGGCGCAATTTCACACCTCCACGTCTTCCACGCTTCCTTCTGCCGTCTTTCTTTTCACCGCTGTGTCCGTCTCTCAAAATAAAGTCCGGCAGCTGAAATTTGGGCGCAATCAGAGACTCTGCATCAGCTGTGTTAAAGCGCAGCAACACGTCCCTGGAATATTGTATTCTGCCCGCTATTCTGCTCGCCATGGAGCCGAACGCGTTTACCTCAGAGACAAAGAGCCACAGCACAGATAGCAGCAGTGCGAGATATGAGAGGAAATCCATGTTGCAGATACCAGGGAGCTGTTCGCCATATATTCCACAAACGCTCCAGGGCAGAAACGACACAGAGGATTTTCTAAAAACGTAAAAAAGTACAAAAAACACACACACGCACTTATCATCAGCTGCAGGTCGCTGCATGCGCATGCGCCCAAATGGGTACTACTACTACTAGTACAGTATGCACTGTTCGTGTATGGATGCGTGCATGTGAGATGCGAGTGTGATGTGGGTGGAGGATGCAGGTCAGGACAGAGCAGTACGCCGTACAGCCAGGCAACCCTATAATGAGAGGAGAGCAGGGATTAGCTGGGCAACCACACGGGAGAGTGACAATGGTTCTGTGCTTACTTGTAATGGCGTGGTGGCTGGCGTTGGCAAGGTCCCAAGCCTGGGAGACAGCGTCCTGCTGTGCATCCGGGATGATGCAGCGAGGTAGAGGAGCAGTGTGACGAGGGGGAGTGAGTCCGCCGCCAAGGGATCCACCTGTGTACAGGGGAAGTCTGAACAGGAGAAGGTAAGGCAATACAGACAGCTTACGTGTCCAGGAGGGTCGTCAGCAGGCCTGAAGGAAAGGATGTTGCTGAGTTGAGTACGCAGGGAGACAGACGGCTCCAGGCTCCAGCTCAGGGCAGGATGGAATAAATAGCTGCGCACTAACGAGGAGCAGGTGTGCGCGCAGCTGAGGTGGAAGCCCGTGAGCTGCAGGTGATGACACAATGGACCACTTCAGCTGAGGGTGCTTTCAGTGAACTTAAACAACTGATGTCACATGCATGTTCACTGAAGCCACCTGATTAGTCTTCCCCATTCCACCTTGATGTTTCTGAACAGTCCAGCATTGTGAATGCCATACTGTATCAGAAGGGGGAAGGTACATGGTCTAGGTCAGTTCTAATGCATTACAGCTCAACATTAGATAACATAGAAAAAAGACACCCACCATGCACACGCCATGTTGCAGCAATTGCCAAAGCATTGCAAAAAACCTCACACATCCCGATGCAACACACTGTGATTGTGCACACCATGCATGGAGAAGCCTCATACCTACAAAGTGTATTGTTCACACTCTCAGCCAAAAGAACACAGAAATTGAAAATACTGCAAGCACCAAATGTCATTTACACAAGTGAAGGGACAAACATGGCAGAAGACATGTTCACAGGTGAACCTCATGAATGCTGTGCTTATGTGGAAACAGATAGGAAAGCTATTCCAAATCTCCAAGCAGATGAAATTTAGCATCCAGATTTGAATCTCTTTAGTGATAGCTGCTGCTGTCAAAAGATAGATGGGTCTCTAAGTGCCTCTTATGCAGTTGTAAGATATGACAAAGGAACAGGCATATTTCAAACTGTAGAAGCAGGAATGGTAGACCAGCCTGCATCTGCTCAAAAAGCTGAAATTGTAGCCCTCACTAAAGCATGTCAATATGCTTAGCAACAAGAGGTAAACATATACACTGATTCAGCCTATGCCCATCAGGCTGCACATGTTGATTTACCACATTGGAAGAGGAAGGGATTTCTCACCTCAGCAAGCATACCAATTAGACACCTAACAGATAGTTGAATGCTGGAGGCCATGGGTCAACCAAAGAGGGTGGCAATTCTGAAGTGTAAAGGACATCAAAAAGGAAATGCAGTTGTGGCCAAAGGAATTGAAGCTGCTGATTTAGCTGCTAAGCAAGCAGGTGATTATGGTACTCAGGCAAGAATGATGGTACAGAAAGAAGATCAGGAGTACATGGAACTAAGCACAGAGGAAATTAAGCAGTTACAGGAGAAGGTAAGTCCTGAGGAAAAGAGTAGGTGGATAGAGAAAGGAGCAAAGAAGGATGAAGGTTTGTGGAGATCAGTTGATGGAAGGCTAGTAGCCCTGGCTAAGGTGTTGTTGTTGTTACTGTGCAATGAGGCACAGTTTAAAGGTCATGTTTCAAAAACAAAAATCTCTGCTTTGAGGTTGCAGAGTTGGTCTTCTCTGAGTGTGAAGCATGCCAGAAGTTCAATCCCAAACGCATGTTAAAGGCCTCTATGGGAGTTTTTTCAGCCCTTGAAGGACCATCGAGAGACATAGTGATAGACTTCACAGACACGGGCCCAGAAAATAGATGCAGAAGCAATAGATACCTGTTGGTGTGTGTGGATACATTTTCAAGATGGGTTGAAAAAGTGTGAAAAACAGAAAGTGCAAAGGAAGTGATTAAATGGCTGACAGAGGAAGTGATTCCCAGACATGGTTTTCCAAGAGTGATTAGATCAGACAATGGCAGTCATTTTGCAAATAACCATTTGAAGGAAGTTGAATGTGCCTTAGGCATAAGGCATAGGTTTAGCTCAGTAGTGCATCCATCTTCTCAAGGGCTAGTGGAGAGAGCAAATGGCACACAGAAAAGAATGATAGCCAAACAAGGTATGGGGACAGGCATGGCATTGGCCAATGCACTGCCATTAGCGCTGATGGCATTGCGATCCACCCCCAACACGGCACTCTGCCTAACTCCCCATGAACTGCTAACAGGGAGAAAGATACCAGGACCATTTGTTGATTCACCTTTGACTCCCAGAAATAGTCAAGCTGCAGAGTTGTCACAGTACATCAAGAGTCTAAGGAAAATATCTGAAGCTCTCTCTCAACAGGTCCGGACATTCTTAACAGGAACACACAAGGAGACGCCACCCCATTGGAACCTGGTAATTGGGTGTGGCAAAAAGTAGTGAGATCTCATAGGGACTCACCTAAGTGGCAAGGACCTTTTAAAGTGGTAAAAGCAACATCATATACAGTACAAGTCTGGAGAAAAGGAAAACTCAGCAATTGGATTCATGTGACTCATTGTGCTAGAGCTGCTAAACCAAATTGACCTTTACTGCAAACTGTTGAAGACATAGCAACCGCAGGCAAAGATGGTGTTTCCCACATTGCCTAATTGCTCTACTAGGGCAACTGTTTGTCTCCTGTTGCCCCTATCATTGATTATTTCATTTCCTGTCTTATGGTAGAAAATTCAGCTCCACAACAACGTTCATGAGGAGACGTTCAGTGACCAAACTAGTAGATGACAAATCTGGAACAAAATTAGAGATACAGGTCCAAATTGGAGAGTGTACAATAGTGATTTTTGTGACGTGATTGGATGTGATGATAGAAATGGTCCATCTTATTGGACAGAGTTGTTTTTGGATGTATACACGCAGGGAGGTCTTCATGTCCAAAGTGGAATGGGCTGTATTGGAGCACTGGGAAAGAGGAATATACCTCTGGCCCCTCCTCAAAAAAGTGGGATGATTATAAAAAATAAAGTAACTTTAATCCAAGGACAAATGGGGTCCACTTTAAACCCGTTGGTGTTAGTTGTGGAAAGTTTTACCAAGAAACCTTATCCATTTGAAGAAGATGATTCTTTTTATCTCATTGTAGGGGCACGAGGAGCTTGCTACTCTCTTACAGGTCTCCTTAGAGTAAAGATCACAGACCCATCAAAGAATATAAACTCTGATAATTTTATGACTACACCACCAAACACCTATTTAGGAAACAACATAGTCACATGCCCTTGGGATGCCCTTGTGTTTTTTTTCTATGAACTATATTGTACTGTATGTATTCACCGCTATTTAGTGTGATTTTTTTTTCCCTTCCTCTGTTTGAGAGATACAGTATGTGGTTGCCTTTTGTTGTTTTGGCCTGTGCATCATGGTCCGTAGGCATAGTATTTCTGTTATTTGCATTTATTGTCCTGTTGCCTCTGCCAGTTTTTTGGTCATGTTGTACCGTCTGTATTTTGGCGCTATTTAGCGTGAGTTTTTTTCCTTCCTCTGTTTGAGAGATGTTATCCTTTGGTTTATTGGCCTGTGTATCTTGGTCAGTAGACATGGTATTTCTGTTATTCGCATTTATTGTCCTGTCTGTTTTTCCACCTGTGCATTATGGAGTATATTTGTGGTTTTGTTCCTTTTTCCCCATGCTCTGTAGTTGCACCGTGTTATGTTTTCTGTATTCGACCTTGTCATTTTCTCCCGGTTGCCTGTCTTGATGTTTTTTTGTTCTGGTTCTCGCCTGCCTGGCTATTTTCCCCCTCCTTCTACCCTGGGTGGGCCATTGTAGCCTTCCGGGTGGGGGGTGGGGGGGGCTTGGATGTCACGCGGTGCCCGGAGTATGCAGTTCGGGGGGGGGGGGGAATACTGTCACGGTCTCAGCGCCGATATCGTCCGCGCTCGGGTTATGCAGTATTTTCCTCCCATTCTGTGTTAATTCCTTGTAGCCCTCCGAGCTTTTATTTTGAAAAAGTCTTGGAGGGGCTTCCGGCTGTCAGAGCAGAGCTCCGCTGTGACAGCTGGATTTCATTCAGATGATGACTTCTTCATCAGCTGATTAATCCCTTTACCCTATTTAAGGGAGCAGCTTAGGTTATTCCAGGCTGCGACCTCACACGTCTAACGCTGGTCTCCCCAACGTTCGGCTGGTGTCCCTATCCCCTGGCTCCAGCCACCCTCTCGATCCTCCGTGTTCCCAGTAAGTTATTCCTTGTCATCAGTATATCGTCATTGTGTCTTAGCCATAGTCTATATTTGTGTTTTGCCCCACGAGGCTCATTATTTTGTATCATTGTTCTTTCCTTAATAAATATGCAAACTCTACGGCTGCCTATAGCATCTCATTAGTGGTCCGAGAGGACCACGCCATGACAATGGATTTGTGATAGAAATATTTAGATAAGTTAGGGTATTAATACTATTACACTATGTGTTTGCTCTCAATGTCAGTTAAAACAGGTCTTTGCAGCTTCCACGCTCACACGACAGGATGTGGTTTTTAGCACACACACATACACCCACTATTGCTTGGCAACAAAGTATCTGCTTTTGCTTACATATAGAAATGTCTTTGGGTCATAAGGGTTGCGCAGGAAGTGAAAGAAGACACAGAAGGCAACAACAGGATGAAGACCAGATGAATGGAAAAGTGAAACATCTGCTGGGAGAAGATAAGCTGAATGCCGGCTTGAACTAGCTCGACAAGAGATAACTGTAGGAGGCTATTGGGAAACTCCCAGTAACCAGAAGATATACACTACCGTTCAAAAGTTTGGGGTCACCCAGACAATTATTTTGTGTTTTCCATGAAAAGTCACACTTATTTACCACCATGAGTTGTAAAATGAATAGAAAATATAGTCAAGACATTGACAAGGTTAGAAATAATGATTTGTATTTGAAATAATATTTTTTTCCTTCAAACTTTGCTTTCGTCAAAGAATCCTCCATTTGCAGCAATTACAGCATTGCAGACCTAACATGATTGCACAAGGGTTTTCTAATCATCCATTAGCCTTCTGACGCAATGAGCAAACACATTGTACCATTAGAACATTGGAGTGATAGTTGCTGGAAATGGGCCTCTATACACCTATGTAGATATTGCACCAAAAACCAGACATTTGCAGTTATAATAGTCATTTACCACATTAGCAATGTATAGAGTGTATTTCTGATTAGTTTAAAGTTATCTTCATTGAAAAAAAGTGCTTTTCTTTCAAAAATAAGGAAATTTCTAAGTGACCCCAAACTTTTGAACGGTAGTGTATGTACTCTTAAAACTCTCATTTGGGGTTTTTGTCTGACAGGTTGGGGTGAGGAGAAAAGACCCGCAACTGTGTTTCACTCTCTGCGTGCTTCAATAAAAGATAAGTGAGGAATAGTTCATCTCTTGTTATTCTTTATCCTTCATAATGGTTTTTGCTAACTGTCCAATTTGAACACATTTTACAGCATGATCTTCTCCCCTGTTTCTTCTCACTGCAATTGTAACCCTTGCCTTATGTTAATTAGGTAAGGGAAATAATTAAGTGTAGACCAGTTGCTAGGTTCGTAAGGGTTACAATAGGGAATTAGAGTGAGTGTGGAATGAAATAGCTGGAGGCAAGAAATGAGCAATTCATGTCTGTTATTAATAAATATAGAAGGAGCAAAATATACAAACAATGTACAAATATACAAATATAACAACGGCCGGCATGAAATAAAACCCCAAAAATGTCCTACTGAGCTCAGTGTTTGTTTGTCCGTTTGGTTTAGTCATTTGACCAGTCAAGATATCTTGTATCTCCAGGCTCAGGTTTCTTTTCCTCTTTTAAAGCGGCGACTAGGGTTGTTACCACTTTGAATCTTGGGCACTGGAGAGAGGAAGGATGCTCTTTAATCGAGATCTTGGTTAGATCTCAGTTGAATCTCGGTTCAGTCTCGGGTCAGGCTCGCCATCTCCATTCGGAGAGAATCCAGGATCTAGAAGGTTCTTGATCGGCAACCAAAAAAACCTAGCCTGCACAACAATAATAATATTATTGTTTACAGCTAGAGTAATTTGTTTTCCAATCCCTTCTTATATAACACCATAGCTTAGTGTTTAAATTCTTCTCTCATATTACTATTATTACAATCCAGCAATATAGTAATATCTTACATTTCACATCTTACATGCATGTGTTCTTTTCTCACAATCTCTCTGGTAGCACATGAAATACCCTTTTTTTCATGTAACCAATTAAATGAATTCCTTTTTTTATCTCTGCATCATTTAACCATGAAATTATGATTAATCCCTTTTAACCTTGTCTTTGTAAATCATGAAATGAAATATAATTAATCTATCACATAACCAGGGAATATACCGTCCTATTACTTCCAATATTCCCTTTTAAAATCAGTAAAACCCTGTCTGAGCTACTGGGTTTAGCATAACCTATGGATTTACATAGTAGACCAACACCATGTGCTTTTAGCATCAAACTACACATTGCATTCGACAGAAATAGTGCATATGAACTAAAAGTACTTCAGCATACTGTTGGGCACTAAAATCACATTTAGGAAAACCATACAGACACAAAGACAGCCTTTCCCATTGCTTTTAAACAGGAAAAAATCCACTCGCGATTAGCATTAGCATAATGCTAACATTAGCATAACATTAGCATGAATCTCACTCACCAAGATGAGGTCTCAGTGTGAATACAGCAAAAGTCACCGCTTCACGGCCTCTCAAGCTCGTGCTCCCGTCAACTTAAGATAATAAAGGTTGCAAATTAGCATTTGGAGAGTGTTTAGATCCATTTATAGCATCTTTCTGAATGAAACTCACCAAGAAGAGGTATCAGTGTGAACCGGATCGCTCACAGCCTCTCTCTCATCCGCTCTCATATCGTGAAAGACCAATTTACAGCAGAGCGCCTCAGCACTTTGCTCGGAAGTCGGGGCTAATATCGTTCTTAATGAATGGAAAGACCCAGATCACCCAACGTGACCATGAACCGGAAATTCAAAAGTTGGATGACGAGGATCGCACTTCCTCTTCCCCAAGATAGTCGGTTTTCAAAATAAAATCACACATCTTCATTAATACAAATGAAATCTGAGGAAAAGGGTCATTTTCTCAGCTGGGTTACACAATCCTGTGTGTAATCAAGCTGTGTAGCTGTGTTAACTCCATCTAGCATTGCTAGCATTACAAAGTTGTCCACGTTTATTCCAGAAGTTCATGTTTTTATTCTTTAGGATAAATGCTTCAGGGCTCTAACTCCTGTTACAGTCCACCAAAAACCATAGGTTTGTTTAAAACAGCAAACGGGTGAAATAAAAGGCATCATTCAGCAAAGCTACAGCCAGTAAGCATAGCCCACTACTGCATCTCCGTTTCTGTGCTCACCGTCGTCAACTTTACGGCAGCTGGTTGCTATAGTAACTGATAGGATATTTTCAAGTTTCATTAATTATTCTATATGATTTTAATGTTATATTATTCTATTTTATATTATAATTGTTTCTGGTGCATATAAAATCCAATGTCTGGGTCACTGTGATATTTTTATTGCCTCAGAGCTTGAAAAGACTGTCTGTTTTCAGAGCAAGATTAGGATGAGCAAAATTGTGAATAATGACGAAAGTTTCTTTGTTTTATCATACCAAGTTGTACTGTATTGTCAGGATGACCAGATCATGTTAGAATGTTCATTGCTGACCACAGATAAAGAAGGAGTCACTTGGAGAGTTGGCTCCTGCCAGTCTAGCTTAGATAAGAGACCGGGGTATAAAAATCAACATCCTTGGACACATGTTAGGGAGTCGGTGCTGTGAAGCTCTGAGGCGAGTGTATGCTGATACTGATTTCCTCCTTTCTGATCAGAAGGAGAATAAATGACTCAGAACTTGGAAAACCGCCTATTGATTATTGTTTCAGCCTCAGTCAATTCATTTTTGTTCTAACATAATTGTCGCCCGACGTGGGACCCATATAGAGTGGTCCACGGCGTTTTCCGACGAGCCTGGACTTTAGACAAGTGCACAGTCAAAGGAGAGGAGAGACCCATACTTCTGGGAAGCGCTGAAAAAAAAAAAACACTGAATTTCCCTCTTCAAAGGCCCTGGTGACGTCGGGGAGTGGCGTGGAGCTCTGACGGGTCTACCGGAACTCAGAGGCAGATTCCAGGTGTGAGTAATTTATTCCAGTTTTTGTTATTGTTGTTATGGCCAGAGAGTGATTGCCTAGACCGATTGTACACTAGGTGAAAGACTGAAAGAAAGAGACCTACAGCCTAATTGATAAGTTATGTTACTCACGGTGCAGGTATCGCAATAATCCCTTGGGAAGATGAAGCTTTCCTTTCCAAGCGGTGATCGATATTCCTAGATCCGGGGTAATTCTTAGAAATTCGCCGTTTTCCGACTTTCGAAGTAAGTTCCAGTGGACGTCTAGAAGCCAGTACTGGGTTAAGAGAAAAAAACGGGAAAGATACGTGTTCTCGTTCCTCTTCAGAAGAGCCACGTGATCCCAGAGAAGTTAATTTTTCGGGGTAAGATTCGTGCCAAATTCTGGCGTGCCTTTTGGGACTGCTTCTGCTTATGTTTCAGTTTTGGACTTGTCAGCATTAGTGGGGAGGCGACGTGAACCCCGAAAAAGGGAAAAAGTTGTTTTCACGGAAGATTCGTGCCCTTATCGGGTCTGCTTATTGCCCATTAGCTCCGCTACGGTGAGCTATTGCAAGATGCCGAGGGAGGTTTAACTCTGGGCTTTAGGCACACAGCAGGGGGGCTGACGTGACCGTTGAAATTGTTTGTCTTGTGAGTTTGTTGAAGCGCTAGAATAAAAAAAAAAAGAGGAGTTACTGTGTTCTGAGTTTGTTTTGTCTGTGTTACATGAAATCCATTCCGGTGTGAAACATAGAGAGGCTGAGTTCCCACGGAGGCGGAGTGAATACGGTGTGAAATTGATGTCTGTGGTTTTTTCTCCCTAATATTTGTGGAGCATAAAAGGGTTGGTTAGTTAATTATCTTTTGGGAAGTGTTTAAAATTATAGGTATTTGAAAATAGTAGCCTTGAGCAGAAACAGTGGACTGATGTTGTGCTTTATGGCAGTGTAAGAGAAAAAAAAATGAAAGGGGAAGCTTCACGCTGCCAGTGGCGGTGTGATGGTTGCCATATTTGATTTTTTTCCGCTGAGATTGCCAGATCTGGAAATTAATTGAAGTAATTCTCATGCTGTTTTGGGCTTTGGCATGAACCTAAAAGTCTTTATTGTATGACCTTGTAGAGATAACGCAAAAGAAAACATGTCTGGGCCCTGTCTGTCTGTACCTGTCTGTCTGTAATGTCTGTCTCAATGTGTATCTGTTTGAGATTCTGTGTGTGTCCTTGAGAGAAGGAGAAAAAAGAAACAGAGAGTTTGTGGAATTAAAAAAAATAAAAAAAATAGAAAAGCCGTGTAGCCACTGATTCGTGTGTGGAAAACTTGGTAAAAAGAAAAGAAGAGGAAAAAACTTTCAAACATGGGTTGCTGTTATAGCAAAAGTGTAAAGCAGCCACAAAGTGTCCAGATAGGAAGAAATAATGCCTCATTTTGCTGTAAGGGTTGCAGAACACAGCCAGATGAGAATGAAATTTATGTTTTGGCAGGAGACGGTAAATTTATGAACAAAGAAGACAGAAATAGCACAAGGTTTCTGGCAAAATGGAGAAAGAAATTTGATTTCAGTGGGGAACTTGAGGTTAAAGATTGTAAGAGTTTGATTTCTGCCATCAAATTAGCAGCAGACGGCAGGAGGCAAAAAGAGTTAAAATATGAACTTTTTGAGGCTGAACAATGGCTTCAGATTGCCAGGCAACAGCAAGCTGATTTGAATAGGAAAGACCAGACCTTAAAAGACTCGGATGTTTGTAATAAGAAGGATTTGACTAATACACATTTTTTTCTCAAAATTCCGAGGTGACGAAGGAGATAATGGCCGGAGCGGGAGGCGAGACAACCTGACCCCTCCCTCTCTGCTTCCGGATCTTGAGACGGTGACCACTCCCATGTCGCCAACTGCTGACCTGCCCGCCTTGGCTCCTCCCCGGCCTCCTCCTCCACGCCCACCTCCTCCTTCCTTTCAACGCAGGCCGGACATCAAACCTAGAGGCCAGCTTTCTCATCTGACAAAAAAGTTAAGTGATTATGCACCTTCACATTATGCCATTTCAACAGCACACACATCCTCACCCTTAGATAAGCACATTAAGGAAGAGGAACATGCAATAGAATTAGGACAATTTCCTATGGTTAAACTATACAACCTGGCTTATGTTGGTCCAGCGGCTGAAGGTGCTGAAGTCAATAGCCAAAACATTCTTTAAAATATTCCTACTGTGCTAGTTAACCACCAACTGATGCAGCATTAGCTCAGCAGGTGAAAGAATTAAATGAACATATTAGGAACAAGTGGAGATTAAAACATGATTTGACAGCTATTCAGAACGCCACTTAACATAAAACAGAAAGTGTTGAAGCCTATAGGTGTAGGTTGCAAAATGTTTTTGGACAGTCATTCTGGTTTGGAAAATCCTATTGTAGATACAGGTTCAGAACCCTATTGACAACATTTGAGAAGTGTATTCCTACAGAACATGCATCCAAATTTAGCACAGCATGTACGCATACACCTTGTAATATGTCACACATGTTCATTTGCTGATGTGTTGATATATGCAAAACACGCAGAACAACTGAGCTGACCCTCAGGGGGAGGCCTTTGCTTCCCCCACTTCTGTATTTTCCCAGGGTCCTTGGTGTGGAGGAGGGGGGAGAGGCCTTGGTGCTGGATCTGCGGGCCACGTTCAGGAGGCCAGAGGGAGGGGAAGGGACTACGCCTTGCTCGAAGCCACAACAACGACAGCAACAGTGACAACCGGACTCATTACATCCCGACATGTGACTGACCGAACCAAAGCTAAGTACAGCTACTGACAATGACATTTGACATACACTATTTTATTTACCTGACTTTGACCTAATCACGACACTAAAGGGTTTATCAGAGGTTACTCTAGAAGTTCAAGGAACTTCTGTGAAATTTCTTCATGATTATGGGGCTCACAAAATCAGAACACACAGTGATCATTAAATCAGCAAATGGGAAGCTAAAAAAGAAATATTTTTCTGAAATTGTAACAGTAAAAAGATGTTACAGGGGACAGTGCAGAAGGTTCATTCATTTTGTCACAAGTGTGTCTAGTTAACTTATTAGAAAGGGATTTGCTCATAACTCTCAATATCGCCCTAATTCCGACAGAAGGTGGTATGAGGGCAACACAATTCCAACATGTATCAGAAATTCATATTTTGCAAGATTTTGCAGTACCAGCTCATGGTCGCTTCGCTTGGTACCGGCCGGACCAATCGGAGTGGCTGAGAGTTTGGAAACCAAAATAATGCAATATTTCAAAACACGGGTTCCTACAACCGTGCAAGCCACAAATCAAAATCATTGCAACATGTATGACAAATATCTGAGTGGCTCAGATGACAAATTTGAGAAAACATTTTTTGTAAACTCATCCTCCAGAGCAATTATCGCAAATTTGTACTGGTCACCAAAGGTCTATGCAGAAACATCTGTGAGGTTATTAGATAAAAATAAAGGTTACTTTAAACACTAGGAGTCACCACACATTGCATTGAGCAAGCCTAAACACGTGCAATGGGAGGACGTAGGCTTAATAAATAATACAGAATTGGTAATAAAAAATGTAAAACCTTATTTTAGGCCTTATCAGAGACAATATCTTTTATGCCCAGGAGCCATGAGATGACTGTTGTTGAGATATAGTGCTATATAAATAAAGTTGAATTGAATTGAATTCAAGAAGGTATTAAACCTGGTATGCAGGGACTCATAGATGCAGAGGTTATAGTATTAGGTCTAAAAATACTGTGCAATATACTTTGTTAAATGATCTACAATCACAAATTAAAATTTTTCACAGTGATTGACATCAGTAATGCTTTTTCCAACATTCCCATCTACCCAGATCATCAGTTTTGGGTTGTATTCAAATTTGAAGGCAAAAGGTACACATTCACGAGGATACCACAGGGCTATTGTGAATCACCAACCATTTTTTTTCACAGGCAATGTCAGCAAATTTGGCCCAGTTACATTTTGCTGGCATCCCCTGATGAAATCATTTGGAAAAAAAAAAAAAGACACCATTGCCTTGTTGAAATTTTTAGCTGAGCAGGGTCACAAGGTTAACAAAGCAAAGTTGCAGTTGTGGAAGCCAGAAGTGAAATACTTAGGCCACATTCCGTCAGCAGAAGGGAGACATGTTGATCCTGTTCGCAAAGAGGCTATTTTGGCAGTGCCTAAACCAATCACAAAAAGAGACGTGATGTCATTCTTTGGGACATTAAATTATTGTCGCTCCTGGATTGCAAATTATTCATTTGAAGTGCAACCATTGTCTGACCTTATTTACAAAAAACCAATGGCACAGGTGGACGAGATTGAGCGGACACCTGAAGCAGAGTTGATCGCACTAATTGAAGCATGCAAATTGGGGCAAAAAAAAAAAATACTCAGTTTACATTGATAGCCAGTATGCATTTTACACTATTCACCACTTTGCACAAAAAGTGCAAACACCTCATTCTGGAGCTGCTTTTTTTTTTTTTTTTTTTTTTGTTACTTATTTGTACCCGTAGGTAGACTTGGTTTGCAGTCTGGTGACAAGCCACTGGCTGCTAGTTGCTGCGTGCGCGAGCGCCCTAAACCTACATGTTTTTGGTGTGCGGGAGGAAACCGGAGAAATCCCGGAGTAAACCCGCGCAACACGGGGAGAACATGCAAACTCCACACAGCTCACTGTTGGTCGGGGGCTGGGATCGAACCCACGATCTCATGATCCCCGCGGTCCCCCGGCCGAGGGTAAAACTGCGCTGCCACAGTGCTAAACCACTGTGCCACCGTGCAGCCCAGCTTGAAAGTGTCAAACTGCCATTACAACTGACCATATGCAAATGTGCTGCTCATACGAATGGTAATGATCCGGTTTCTAAAAGTAATCATTTTGCAGATCAAACTGCAAAGGCGGTAGCACAAGGCTTGCAACCTAAACAAAGCACATTTGATTCTGTTTTGACATTGACTGAAGAGCTATCACATGATATTCTTGTTGAGGCTCAAAAAAGCAGCACCACAGGCTGAAATTTACAAATGGATAAAGAGGGAGCTATTCTTAATGACACCTTAAAGGTGACACCTTAAAGCTCTACAAATGTAAGGCAAACAAGCCTATTCTACCACGCAAACTGTTTCACCAAGTCTCTACCTTGCTCCATGGCGTTTCGCATGTAGCAAGAGGGAGGATGGTATCTACATTGAATAAAACCTTTACTGCTTATGGGTTTAGCCAGTTTGCCACACAGTTTTGTAAAAAATGTCTGATCTGTGCAAAAAAAAAAAAAAAACAACGCACAGGGAAACTTCAAACCTCAGAGAGGCACTTTTCCAGCCTCTGCTTATCCATTTCAGAACATTTGCATGGATTTTATTGAACTGAATAAATGTGAAGGCAAGAAATATTGTTTGGTCATTTGTGATATGTTTTCTAAATGGACAGAAGCTTTTCCTTGCACACATCCAAATGCAATCACAGTTGCAAAGAAATTGCTTGCAGAAATTGTACCTAGGTTTGGAATACCTGAGAAAATTTACTAAGATAATGGTACACATTTTGTAAATCAAGTTATATCACATTTAGGCACAGCACTGAACATCATTGTGAAGAATCATTCAGCTTATCACCCACAATCTGCAGGACTGGTAGAATGTACAAACAGAACTATTAAAGAAAGACTCAGAAAAACAATGGCAGAAACAAGACAAAATTAGATTTACTGCCTTCCATTAGTTTTGTTTTACATGAGGATAATCCCAACCAAAGGGGGGTTGTCTCCATTTGAAATCATGTATGGCAAACCATACTTGTTGCCATCTTTGAGATCATTCAATCCTGGTGATGAAGAAGTGTGTTTAGCAGATTATATGAGAAGAATGTTGACTAACAGAGATATTATCGCTGCTACTCTCCCTAGGAGGGTTCACGAGGAAACTGCACCGATCTTGGCCAAGCCAGGAGACCTCGTCCTCATCAAAGCCATCAAAAAGAAGACTTGGACTGATTCACCCTGGCAAGGACCACATAAAGTTGTTTTGTCAACGCCAACAGCGGTGAAAGTTGAAGGACGGGACTCTTGGGTGCATTTAACACAATGTAAACTTTACCCTGCTCTGAACTCACAGTAAGGGACTTCTGAATAAATATTTTCAACTCCATTCCATTAAAGACTCTCAGCAAGAGACTTTTTCTTAATTGTTTTCCTATACAAGAGTCGACTGACGACGCCCTACGTGGTGTCCAGTACCGGCTTGGGATAGGGAAGCAAGTGGTTGACCATCATGGAGAGACAAGAAGCGCAAGAAAGACGTTTGATCATTAAAGGGTGTAGTTGTTGTTTCCTTTACATCATCATCCTAGGGGTGACATTATTATTTTGGTTTCCTTTAGCTGCACCACAAACCATACATCGTAGTGCTAGGGACCTTGCACATATTCAACATAATTGGCTAGAGCTACATGAGCATCACAATCATGAATATGCTGCCAATACGTGGTGGAGGTATGCTAATTATACGGCCAGGGCAGCTAATCGTTCCAATTGTTATGTTTGCTCCTTAGTGCCAACGTCAGCTGGACAGACTGCTGTTGTAGCCAAAATGATGGAACCAGCAAAGGCTCTCTGTTTTTTTTTACAGAAGGCTATGAAAAGGGACTACACAAAAAAGATTATTTTGAATCACTCTTGTGAAATCTTTCATCACTCTACCAATCAGAGAACTTATGGTACCCCTTACTCTGTAAGGGCAAGGTTAGTTTCATCAGGAACTTTTTCTTTTTGTCTGAAGGGAAGTGGTAACAACCCTCTGGGCGACCTACCCCTTTCTCGGTGTGAGGAGGTGTACAGTGTACACCGCACCTGTGATGCTAGTACCCTGACCAATCGGGTGGGCAGGTGGTGTCCACGGGTTAACCATTGTCATTATGGACCTATCACCATGCTGGAGCTCTGCAGTGCTGCTATCTGCAACTTCCATATGTACGGCGCACATATGGTGACGGGTGGCTGGTGGCTGTGTGGTCGTAAGGTGTATTCCCATCTGCCTATGAACTGGGCAGGAACCTGTGCCCCCGTCTTTGTGACTGACAACACCCTGATTATGTCAGCGGGTCAGACGAGCAGAGGGAAGAGAGACCTATCACAGGATGCCCTTTTCACACCACATGATTCCATCTGGGGTAGGGACGTGCCAGAGCAGTTCAAGATACTTACTACAGGTCAAAAGGTAGTTCAGTCGCTATTCCCTTGGGTGGGAGTGGCAAAAAATACCTTGTGGATTGAGACTCTTAATTATAGACTACAGTCTTTAGTGAATTTTTCCTTAGCTGCCTGGAAAGGTGAAAGGGAGGAAATGACTGCTATAAGACTTGTAGCAACACAGAATAGAATGGTACTTGATCAGTTGACAGCCGCCCGTGGGGGGGTGTGCGCAATTGTAGGTCAGTACTGTTGCACCTTTATACCTGGCATGATGCAGATGGAGGCGTCATTGCTTCAGCCATACGTAATCTGACTGCTTTGCAGACTGCTGGGGCCAAGGATAATGTTGATGATTCATCACACTGGATAAACTGGTTGTTTTCCTCATGGAGGAGTCTTGTCATAAACTTAGTGGTGATTACTGTAGTGATACTTTTGATCTTTTCATGTTTCATTCCTTGTATCCGTGATATGATGTTGAAACTTGTTCAGGTGAATTTAGTGTTATATCACGAGGCCACCACTGGAGATGATGGGGAAACAACACCAGCTTAATGTCTTATGAGTACAGAGTAAAAGTATGATTGACATGCAGAAAACCGAAAGGAGATGTATGTATCACGACGGCCCTCACGGACCGTCACAAGACGCCTCAGTCACCAGAGAGTTTGCAGTGGTAATTTATTGTTGAGTAAGGATGAACACACACAGAACACATGCAGTGGCTGGGGGAAGTCTGAGCCGGGGAACACCCGATGCGCCAGACGAGATAATCACAAAGATACAGTCACATAGAGCGTACCTTACAACGGGACCGTTAACAGACGGGTAACGGGGGATTCCCAAGTCCGTTAACCACGATGAGCAAGGAGAATAACAGGAGCACGACGGAACGTGGATGAACATACAGGTGAACAACAGGATATAACAGAGACTGCCGCGCTGGAGGACATTTAGCACCCGCTTATATCTCTGGCGGCTAATGACCCCAACGCGGCACAGCTGCTGCCAATGACAGCAGAGCAGCAGCTGACTTTGACAGCAGGGAGCTCCCCCGGGCACCTTCACAATAAGAGCCCGAGGAGCTGGAAGGAACCCTCAGCTGCCAAAGCCAGGGAACAAAAAGATATGAGACCCGAGTGTGGCCAGAACCGACACTCGGGTTATGACAGTACCTCCCCCTCAAGGCCGAGCTCTGAGCGGCCAGAGTAACACCCAAGCCCCCCCCACCCCCCCTAGGGTGGGTGGATGGGGTGCTGGCAGGAGGGAGAGAGACAAACAACCAACAAGGCTATAGAAAAAAAAAACCATAATCCCGGGTAACAAGAACAAAACCACAATAAGTACAAAATAGGCAACACACCCTTGGGCAAACAGAGTGACACAAAAACACAGAACAATCCCCCCCCCCCCCACACACACACCCCAACAGTCCCACAGACGAGATCAGGAACCCGGAAAGGGCGCAGTCCAGGCCCGGAGGGATGGGGCAAAAGGTTCGGGGGGGGGTCGTCCGGCAACAAGAGGCCACAGAACAGGGAGGGGAAAAGAGGACAGTTCGGGCGGCCTACCCCAGTCCCATGCTCGGGGGAAGAGAGTTTCAGGCGGCCGGAGCAGGTCGCCGCACAGGAAGATAAACAGGTCGGGGGGCCGGCCCAGAGAACCAAACCAACGAGACAGCCCTTCAGGCGGCCGCCCCGCAACACCAGCCCACCAGAACCGTTGGGAGGAAGCAGCCGGTGATCCCACAGAAAAGGGGGGAGATGAGGGGAAACCGGGCGGAGCGTTCGGGACCCCAACGGCCCCAGGTGGAGATGGGTAGTGCTCCTCAGGGAGATGAGGAGGATGACTGTGGAGATGAGGGTGATGAAGAAAACGAGCCTGTCCAGCATCCGGTGGCTGGGGATCTGCAGCTCCCTCACCGAACCTAGGACCTGCTGGTGCAGCACCCACGGTGGACCCCGATTGGGCCTCCGGAACCAAACCCACGGTGGACCCCGATTGGGCCTCCGGAACCAAACCCACAGTGGACCCCGATTGGGCCTCCGGAACAGCACTCCCGGTGGACCCGGTCGGCGTGGCACCAGACTCGACCTCCAACCCCGAAACCGGAACCTCTGGCGCAGCAGGCGAGAGCAGCCCCTCGCCGGCGACCCTGGGAGAAGACTCACACAAGAGAGAAAACCCGGGATCAGGATCACCGGCAGTGCCAGAACCCGGCGAGATAAGCTCGGACGCAGCGGGCGGCTGCACCCGGCTCATCTCCCCTTGAGACAGGCAAAAGTGCTCTAAAAGGTGAAGAAGAAAGATAAAACAGAGCACTTGCCTGAGCTCGGGTTCTGACGCCGTCCAGGACTGCGATGATCCGGGCTCAGAAGTCAGGAGGTCGTCCTCAGGCTCCCACTCAGCTGCGTCGGGCTCCGCAGCTGGCATGATGGTGCGTGCAGCTAGAGAGTCCTCCAGCACCGATGTCCATGCCAGTGGCCCGCACGGCGTGGTGGCAGGAGAATCTCGCCCTGCTGGACCGGACCACTCCTCCGTGGAACCCCGGGGACGCTTCTTCATCGGCGATGGCTCCACGCTGCAGTCCGCTCTCCTCCTCCGCCCATGGCGTGGCTGCGGAACCGGAACCAGGCTCTCCAGAACCGCAGGCCCCCTCCTCATCCAGCGACGTTGGCCTGACGTTGAGGACCGCTCAGCGGGGGGAGACACAGAGGAAGCAGGGTTATTACTTTCGTCCACAGCGGGTGGAGGGAGCTCGGGGGGCTGCATACCCCGAACTCCACCCCCAGGAGTCAGACAAGGCAAAACAATATCAAAAGAAGAGAAATTATCATGCACTTGCCTTTCCCCTAAGGGTAAGATGGTCCTCGCTGTGGGGGACGTCATTCCTTCCTTTCCCCGCTGGATGGCGACAGAGGGCCCTCTGGGAAGACGAGATGAGGCCACTCGAGGCGGATCCGGGATGAAGCTCGCCGAAACGGAGCTCTCGTGACACACAGCAGCCAGGATAGGCGACGAGGAGGAGGGGGCGACAGCCGGGGTCAGTCGGGCATGAAGCGCTGACGGGACAGCAGGCGAGGGCCCGGGAGAAGACGAGGCTGCGGGGATTCCCCTCTGACGAAGCGCGGGAGTGACAGCTGTGTGGGGGGTTGAGCCCTTGCGGCGACCCGGGACAGCATCCAGACGGGGCTCTAGCCGAGGTTGGAAGCCGGAGTGACGACGGTTCCTTGTAGGGGGTGAGGCGAAGGTGAGGTCCGGAAATCGCCGTTCCTGAGCAGAAACGGCGGCAAGCAAGTCAGCAAACTCAGGAAACTCACGCAGCGCTGGATTCCTCTCCACGAGTCTAATCGCCGCCACCACATGCTTCATACATGCTGGAGGATTCTCACCGGAGCAAGCAGCTGCCACCCGGTCCCAGATCTTGTCTGCTGTCATCTGCAGCTTCTCTGGGGGAATCCCGAGTGACGACATGCCCGATGGGAAAAGACCTCCGGATGGTGCGAACTCCCGGGCCGGAACAGAGGCAGGAGCGGGATCCCGAAGCGAGGGGCGACGTCTCCTCCGCTTCAGCTTCCTGCCAGGATTTCCCTCCAGCCCTCGGAGTATCTCACGCTGGGCGGCGATGTCATCTCTCCTCACGCTTACCTCTGGATGATTAGTGAAGCGGGGGAGAGAATCCAGAATTTCCTCGGCTAGGTCCAGGTACCAGGGCACTTCGCTGTTGTATTCGAGGAGGGAGGTGGCGACAAGGACTCTGTCCACGCGCTCGAGGGTGTCAGCGAGAACAGCGTCCTGCCTCCGAGCACGAGACCTCCACGATGGCATGCTTCAACGCGGCACCCAGACAGGTAGGAACAAACAGTCCACTACTGCAAACTACACGGTGAATGGCGTCTCGATGCAACGCCTCCTCTCCGGGCGTTTGGCGGCAGTCTACTATCACGACGGCCCTCACGGACCGTCACAAGACGCCTCAGTCACCAGAGAGTTTGCAGTGGTAATTTATTGTTGAGTAAGGATGAACACACACAGAACACATGCAGTGGCTGGGGGAAGTCTGAGCCGGGGAACACCCGATGCGCCAGACGAGATAATCACAAAGATACAGTCACATAGAACGTACCTTACAACGGGACCATTAACAGACGGGTAACGGGGGATTCCCAAGTCCGTTAACCACGATGAGCAAGGAGAATAACAGGAGCACGACGGAACGTGGCTGAACATACAGGTGAACAACAGGATATAACAGAGACTGCCGCGCTGGAGGACATTTAGCACCCGCTTATATCTCTGGCGGCTAATGACCCCAACGCGGCACAGCTGCTGCCAATGACAGCAGAGCAGCAGCTGACTTTGACAGCAGGGAGCTCCCCCGGGCGCCTTCACAATAAGAGCCCGAGGAGCTGGAAGGAACCCTCAGCTGCCAAAGCCAGGGAACAAAAAGATATGAGACCCGAGTGTGGCCAGAACCGACACTCGGGTTATGACAGTACCTCCCCCTCAAGGCCGAGCTCTGAGCGGCCAGAGTAACAGCCAAGCCCCACCCCACCCCCCCTAGGGTGGGTGGATGGGGTGCTGGCAGGAGGGAGAGAGACAAACAACCAACAAGGCTATAGAAAAAAAAAACCATAATCCCGGGTAACAAGAACAAAACCACAATAAGTACAAAATAGGCAACACACCCTTGGGCAAACAGAGTGACACAAAAACACAGAACAATCCCCCCCACACACACACACACACCCCAACAGTCCCACAGACGAGATCAGGAACCCGGAAAGGGCGCAGTCCAGGCCCGGAGGGATGGGGCAAAAGGTTCGGGGGGGGGTCGTCCGGCAACAAGAGGCCACAGAACAGGGAGGGGAAAAGAGGACAGTTCGGGCGGCCTACCCCAGTCCCATGCTCGGGGGAAGAGAGTTTCAGGCGGCCGGAGCAGGTCGCCGCACAGGAAGATAAACAGGTCGGGGGGCCGGCCCAGAGAACCAAACCAACGAGACAGCCCTTCAGGCGGCCGCCCCGCAACACCAGCCCACCAGAACCGTTGGGAGGAAGCAGCCGGTGATCCCGCAGAAAAGGGGGGAGATGAGGGGAAACCGGGCGGAGCGTTCGGGACCCCAACGGCCCCAGGTGGAGATGGGTAGTGCTCCTCAGGGAGATGAGGAGGATGACTGTGGAGATGAGGGTGATGAAGAAAACGAGCCTGTCCAGCATCCGGTGGCTGGGGATCTGCAGCTCCCTCACCGAACCTAGGACCTGCTGGTGCAGCACCCACGGTGGACCCCGATTGGGCCTCCGGAACCAAACCCACGGTGGACCCCGATTGGGCCTCCGGAACCAAACCCACAGTGGACCCCGATTGGGCCTCCGGAACAGCACTCCCGGTGGACCCGGTCGGCGTGGCACCAGACTCGACCTCCAACACCGAAACCGGAACCTCTGGCGCAGCAGGCGAGAGCAGCCCCTCGCCGGCGACCCTGGGAGAAGACTCACACAAGAGAGAAAACCCGGGATCAGGATCACCGGCAGCGCCAGAACCCGGCGAGATAAGCTCGGACGCAGCGGGCGGCTGCACCCGGCTCATCTCCCCTTGAGACAGGCAAAAGTGCTCTAAAAGGTGAAGAAGAAAGATAAAACAGAGCACTTGCCTGAGCTCGGGTTCTGACGCCGTCCAGGACTGCGATGATCCGGGCTCAGAAGTCAGGAGGTCGTCCTCAGGCTCCCACTCAGCTGCGTCGGGCTCCGCAGCTGGCATGATGGTGCGTGCAGCTAGAGAGTCCTCCAGCACCGATGTCCATGCCAGTGGCCCGCACGGCGTGGTGGCAGGAGAATCTCGCCCTGCTGGACCGGACCACTCCTCCGTGGAACCCCGGGGACGCTTCTTCATCGGCGATGGCTCCACGCTGCAGTCCGCTCTCCTCCTCCGCCCATGGCGTGGCTGCGGAACCGGAACCAGGCTCTCCAGAACCGCAGGCCCCCTCCTCATCCAGCGACGTTGGCCTGACGTTGAGGACCGCTCAGCGGGGGGAGACACAGAGGAAGCAGGGTTATTACTTTCGTCCACAGTGGGTGGAGGGAGCTCGGGGGGCTGCATACCCCGAACTCCACCCCCAGGAGTCAGACAAGGCAAAACAATATCAAAAGAAGAGAAATTATCATGCACTTGCCTTTCCCCTAAGGGTAAGATGGTCCTCGCTGTGGGGGACGTCATTCCTTCCTTTCCCCGCTGGATGGCGACAGAGGGCCCTCTGGGAAGACGAGATGAGGCCACTCGAGGCGGATCCGGGATGAAGCTCGCCGAAACGGAGCTCTCGTGACACACAGCAGCCAGGATAGGCGACGAGGAGGAGGGGGCGACAGCCGGGGTCAGTCGGGCATGAAGAGCTGACGGGACAGCAGGCGAGGGCCCGGGAGAAGACGAGGCTGCGGGGATTCCCCTCTGACGAAGCGCGGGAGTGACAGCTGTGTGGGGGGTTGAGCCCTTGCGGCGACCCGGGACAGCATCCAGACGGGGCTCTAGCCGAGGTTGGAAGCCGGAGTGACGACGGTTCCTTGTAGGGGGTGAGGCGAAGGTGAGGTCCGGAAATCGCCGTTCCTGAGCAGAAACGGCGGCAAGCAAGTCAGCAAACTCAGGAAACTCACGCAGCGCTGGATTCCTCTCCACGAGTCTAATCGCCGCCACCACATGCTTCATACATGCTGGAGGATTCTCACCGGAGCAAGCAGCTGCCACCCGGTCCCAGATCTTGTCTGCTGTCATCTGCAGCTTCTCTGGGGGAATCCCGAGTGACGACATGCCCGATGGGAAAAGACCTCCGGATGGTGCGAACTCCCGGGCCGGAACAGAGGCAGGAGCGGGATCCCGAAGCGAGGGGCGACGTCTCCTCCGCTTCAGCTTCCTGCCAGGATTTCCCTCCAGCCCTCGGAGTATCTCACGCTGGGCGGCGATGTCATCTCTCCTCACGCTTACCTCTGGATGATTAGTGAAGCGGGGGAGAGAATCCAGAATTTCCTCGGCTAGGTCCAGGTACCAGGGCACTTCGCTGTTGTATTCGAGGAGGGAGGTGGCGACAAGGACTCTGTCCACGCGCTCGAGGGTGTCAGCGAGAACAGCGTCCTGCCTCCGAGCACGAGACCTCCACGATGGCATGCTTCAACGCGGCACCCAGACAGGTAGGAACAAACAGTCCACTACTGCAAACTACACGGTGAATGGCGTCTCGATGCAACGCCTCCTCTCCGGGCGTTTGGCGGCAGTCTACTATCACGACGGCCCTCACGGACCGTCACAAGACGCCTCAGTCACCAGAGAGTTTGCAGTGGTAATTTATTGTTGAGTAAGGATGAACACACACAGAACACATGCAGTGGCTGGGGGAAGTCTGAGCCGGGGAACACCCGATGCGCCAGACGAGATAATCACAAAGATACAGTCACATAGAGCGTACCTTACAACGGGACCATTAACAGACGGGTAACGGGGGATTCCCAAGTCCGTTAACCACGATGAGCAAGGAGAATAACAGGAGCACGACGGAACGTGGCTGAACATACAGGTGAACAACAGGATATAACAGAGACTGCCGCGCTGGAGGACATTTAGCACCCGCTTATATCTCTGGCGGCTAATGACCCCAACGCGGCACAGCTGCTGCCAATGACAGCAGAGCAGCAGCTGACTTTGACAGCAGGGAGCTCCCCCGGGCGCCTTCACAATAAGAGCCCGAGGAGCTGGAAGGAACCCTCAGCTGCCAAAGCCAGGGAACAAAAAGATATGAGACCCGAGTGTGGCCAGAACCGACACTCGGGTTATGACAGTACCTCCCCCTCAAGGCCGAGCTCTGAGCGGCCAGAGTAACAGCCAAGCCCCACCCCACCCCCCCTAGGGTGGGTGGATGGGGTGCTGGCAGGAGGGAGAGAGACAAACAACCAACAAGGCTATAGAAAAAAAAACCATAATCCCGGGTAACAAGAACAAAACCACAATAAGTACAAAATAGGCAACACACCCTTGGGCAAACAGAGTGACACAAAAACACAGAACAATCCCCCCCACACACACACACACACCCCAACAGTCCCACAGACGAGATCAGGAACCCGGAAAGGGCGCAGTCCAGGCCCGGAGGGATGGGGCAAAAGGTTCGGGGGGGGGTCGTCCGGCAACAAGAGGCCACAGAACAGGGAGGGGAAAAGAGGACAGTTCGGGCGGCCTACCCCAGTCCCATGCTCGGGGGAAGAGAGTTTCAGGCGGCCGGAGCAGGTCGCCGCACAGGAAGATAAACAGGTCGGGGGGCCGGCCCAGAGAACCAAACCAACGAGACAGCCCTTCAGGCGGCCGCCCCGCAACACCAGCCCACCAGAACCGTTGGGAGGAAGCAGCCGGTGATCCCGCAGAAAAGGGGGGAGATGAGGGGAAACCGGGCGGAGCGTTCGGGACCCCAACGGCCCCAGGTGGAGATGGGTAGTGCTCCTCAGGGAGATGAGGAGGATGACTGTGGAGATGAGGGTGATGAAGAAAACGAGCCTGTCCAGCATCCGGTGGCTGGGGATCTGCAGCTCCCTCACCGAACCTAGGACCTGCTGGTGCAGCACCCACGGTGGACCCCGATTGGGCCTCCGGAACCAAACCCACGGTGGACCCCGATTGGGCCTCCGGAACCAAACCCACAGTGGACCCCGATTGGGCCTCCGGAACAGCACTCCCGGTGGACCCGGTCGGCGTGGCACCAGACTCGACCTCCAACCCCGAAACCGGAACCTCTGGCGCAGCAGGCGAGAGCAGCCCCTCGCCGGCGACCCTGGGAGAAGACTCACACAAGAGAGAAAACCCGGGATCAGGATCACCGGCAGCGCCAGAACCCGGCGAGATAAGCTCGGACGCAGCGGGCGGCTGCACCCGGCTCATCTCCCCTTGAGACAGGCAAAAGTGCTCTAAAAGGTGAAGAAGAAAGATAAAACAGAGCACTTGCCTGAGCTCGGGTTCTGACGCCGTCCAGGACTGCGATGATCCGGGCTCAGAAGTCAGGAGGTCGTCCTCAGGCTCCCACTCAGCTGCGTCGGGCTCCGCAGCTGGCATGATGGTGCGTGCAGCTAGAGAGTCCTCCAGCACCGATGTCCATGCCAGTGGCCCGCACGGCGTGGTGGCAGGAGAATCTCGCCCTGCTGGACCGGACCACTCCTCCGTGGAACCCCGGGGACGCTTCTTCATCGGCGATGGCTCCACGCTGCAGTCCGCTCTCCTCCTCCGCCCATGGCGTGGCTGCGGAACCGGAACCAGGCTCTCCAGAACCGCAGGCCCCCTCCTCATCCAGCGACGTTGGCCTGACGTTGAGGACCGCTCAGCGGGGGGAGACACAGAGGAAGCAGGGTTATTACTTTCGTCCACAGTGGGTGGAGGGAGCTCGGGGGGCTGCATACCCCGAACTCCACCCCCAGGAGTCAGACAAGGCAAAACAATATCAAAAGAAGAGAAATTATCATGCACTTGCCTTTCCCCTAAGGGTAAGATGGTCCTCGCTGTGGGGGACGTCATTCCTTCCTTTCCCCGCTGGATGGCGACAGAGGGCCCTCTGGGAAGACGAGATGAGGCCACTCGAGGCGGATCCGGGATGAAGCTCGCCGAAACGGAGCTCTCGTGACACACAGCAGCCAGGATAGGCGACGAGGAGGAGGGGGCGACAGCCGGGGTCAGTCGGGCATGAAGAGCTGACGGGACAGCAGGCGAGGGCCCGGGAGAAGACGAGGCTGCGGGGATTCCCCTCTGACGAAGCGCGGGAGTGACAGCTGTGTGGGGGGTTGAGCCCTTGCGGCGACCCGGGACAGCATCCAGACGGGGCTCTAGCCGAGGTTGGAAGCCGGAGTGACGACGGTTCCTTGTAGGGGGTGAGGCGAAGGTGAGGTCCGGAAATCGCCGTTCCTGAGCAGAAACGGCGGCAAGCAAGTCAGCAAACTCAGGAAACTCACGCAGCGCTGGATTCCTCTCCACGAGTCTAATCGCCGCCACCACATGCTTCATACATGCTGGAGGATTCTCACCGGAGCAAGCAGCTGCCACCCGGTCCCAGATCTTGTCTGCTGTCATCTGCAGCTTCTCTGGGGGAATCCCGAGTGACGACATGCCCGATGGGAAAAGACCTCCGGATGGTGCGAACTCCCGGGCCGGAACAGAGGCAGGAGCGGGATCCCGAAGCGAGGGGCGACGTCTCCTCCGCTTCAGCTTCCTGCCAGGATTTCCCTCCAGCCCTCGGAGTATCTCACGCTGGGCGGCGATGTCATCTCTCCTCACGCTTACCTCTGGATGATTAGTGAAGCGGGGGAGAGAATCCAGAATTTCCTCGGCTAGGTCCAGGTACCAGGGCACTTCGCTGTTGTATTCGAGGAGGGAGGTGGCGACAAGGACTCTGTCCACGCGCTCGAGGGTGTCAGCGAGAACAGCGTCCTGCCTCCGAGCACGAGACCTCCACGATGGCATGCTTCAACGCGGCACCCAGACAGGTAGGAACAAACAGTCCACTACTGCAAACTACACGGTGAATGGCGTCTCGATGCAACGCCTCCTCTCCGGGCGTTTGGCGGCAGTCTACTATCACGACGGCCCTCACGGACCGTCACAAGACGCCTCAGTCACCAGAGAGTTTGCAGTGGTAATTTATTGTTGAGTAAGGATGAACACACACAGAACACATGCAGTGGCTGGGGGAAGTCTGAGCCGGGGAACACCCGATGCGCCAGACGAGATAATCACAAAGATACAGTCACATAGAGCGTACCTTACAACGGGACCATTAACAGACGGGTAACGGGGGATTCCCAAGTCCGTTAACCACGATGAGCAAGGAGAATAACAGGAGCACGACGGAACGTGGCTGAACATACAGGTGAACAACAGGATATAACAGAGACTGCCGCGCTGGAGGACATTTAGCACCCGCTTATATCTCTGGCGGCTAATGACCCCAACGCGGCACAGCTGCTGCCAATGACAGCAGAGCAGCAGCTGACTTTGACAGCAGGGAGCTCCCCCGGGCGCCTTCACAATAAGAGCCCGAGGAGCTGGAAGGAACCCTCAGCTGCCAAAGCCAGGGAACAAAAAGATATGAGACCCGAGTGTGGCCAGAACCGACACTCGGGTTATGACAGTACCTCCCCCTCAAGGCCGAGCTCTGAGCGGCCAGAGTAACAGCCAAGCCCCACCCCACCCCCCCTAGGGTGGGTGGATGGGGTGCTGGCAGGAGGGAGAGAGACAAACAACCAACAAGGCTATAGAAAAAAAAACCATAATCCCGGGTAACAAGAACAAAACCACAATAAGTACAAAATAGGCAACACACCCTTGGGCAAACAGAGTGACACAAAAACACAGAACAATCCCCCCCACACACACACACACACCCCAACAGTCCCACAGACGAGATCAGGAACCCGGAAAGGGCGCAGTCCAGGCCCGGAGGGATGGGGCAAAAGGTTCGGGGGGGGGGTCGTCCGGCAACAAGAGGCCACAGAACAGGGAGGGGAAAAGAGGACAGTTCGGGCGGCCTACCCCAGTCCCATGCTCGGGGGAAGAGAGTTTCAGGCGGCCGGAGCAGGTCGCCGCACAGGAAGATAAACAGGTCGGGGGGCCGGCCCAGAGAACCAAACCAACGAGACAGCCCTTCAGGCGGCCGCCCCGCAACACCAGCCCACCAGAACCGTTGGGAGGAAGCAGCCGGTGATCCCGCAGAAAAGGGGGGAGATGAGGGGAAACCGGGCGGAGCGTTCGGGACCCCAACGGCCCCAGGTGGAGATGGGTAGTGCTCCTCAGGGAGATGAGGAGGATGACTGTGGAGATGAGGGTGATGAAGAAAACGAGCCTGTCCAGCATCCGGTGGCTGGGGATCTGCAGCTCCCTCACCGAACCTAGGACCTGCTGGTGCAGCACCCACGGTGGACCCCGATTGGGCCTCCGGAACCAAACCCACGGTGGACCCCGATTGGGCCTCCGGAACCAAACCCACAGTGGACCCCGATTGGGCCTCCGGAACAGCACTCCCGGTGGACCCGGTCGGCGTGGCACCAGACTCGACCTCCAACCCCGAAACCGGAACCTCTGGCGCAGCAGGCGAGAGCAGCCCCTCGCCGGCGACCCTGGGAGAAGACTCACACAAGAGAGAAAACCCGGGATCAGGATCACCGGCAGCGCCAGAACCCGGCGAGATAAGCTCGGACGCAGCGGGCGGCTGCACCCGGCTCATCTCCCCTTGAGACAGGCAAAAGTGCTCTAAAAGGTGAAGAAGAAAGATAAAACAGAGCACTTGCCTGAGCTCGGGTTCTGACGCCGTCCAGGACTGCGATGATCCGGGCTCAGAAGTCAGGAGGTCGTCCTCAGGCTCCCACTCAGCTGCGTCGGGCTCCGCAGCTGGCATGATGGTGCGTGCAGCTAGAGAGTCCTCCAGCACCGATGTCCATGCCAGTGGCCCGCACGGCGTGGTGGCAGGAGAATCTCGCCCTGCTGGACCGGACCACTCCTCCGTGGAACCCCGGGGACGCTTCTTCATCGGCGATGGCTCCACGCTGCAGTCCGCTCTCCTCCTCCGCCCATGGCGTGGCTGCGGAACCGGAACCAGGCTCTCCAGAACCGCAGGCCCCCTCCTCATCCAGCGACGTTGGCCTGACGTTGAGGACCGCTCAGCGGGGGGAGACACAGAGGAAGCAGGGTTATTACTTTCGTCCACAGTGGGTGGAGGGAGCTCGGGGGGCTGCATACCCCGAACTCCACCCCCAGGAGTCAGACAAGGCAAAACAATATCAAAAGAAGAGAAATTATCATGCACTTGCCTTTCCCCTAAGGGTAAGATGGTCCTCGCTGTGGGGGACGTCATTCCTTCCTTTCCCCGCTGGATGGCGACAGAGGGCCCTCTGGGAAGACGAGATGAGGCCACTCGAGGCGGATCCGGGATGAAGCTCGCCGAAACGGAGCTCTCGTGACACACAGCAGCCAGGATAGGCGACGAGGAGGAGGGGGCGACAGCCGGGGTCAGTCGGGCATGAAGAGCTGACGGGACAGCAGGCGAGGGCCCGGGAGAAGACGAGGCTGCGGGGATTCCCCTCTGACGAGGCGCGGGAGTGACAGCTGTGTGGGGGGTTGAGCCCTTGCGGCGACCCGGGACAGCATCCAGACGGGGCTCTAGCCGAGGTTGGAAGCCAGAGTGACGACGGTTCCTTGTAGGGGGTGAGGCGAAGGTGAGGTCCGGAAATCGCCGTTCCTGAGCAGAAACTGTGGCAAGCAAGTCAGCAAACTCAGGAAACTCACGCAGCGCTGGATTCCTCTCCACGAGTCTAACCGCCGCCACCACATGCTTCATACACGCTGGAGGATTCTCACCGGAGCAAGCAGCTGCCACCCGGTCCCAGATCTTGTCTGCTGTCATCTGCAGCTTCTCTGGGGGAATCCCGAGTGACGACATGCCCGATGGGAAAAGACCTCCGGATGGTGCGAACTCCCGGGCCGGAACAGAGGCAGGAGTGGGATCCCGAAGCGAGGGGCGACGTCTCCTCTGCTTCAGCTTCCTGCCAGGATTTCCCTCCAGCCCTCGGAGTATCTCACGCTGGGCGGCAATGTCATCTCTCCTCACGCTTACCTCTGGATGATTAGTGAAGCGGGGGAGAGAATCCAGAATTTCCTCGGCTAGGTCCAGGTACCAGGGCACTTCGCTGTTGTATTCGAGGAGGGAGGCGGCGACAAGGACTCTGTCCACGCGCTCGAGGGTGTCAGCGAGAACAGCGTCCTGCCTCCGAGCACGAGACCTCCACGATGGCATGCTTCAACGCGGCACCCAGACAGGTAGGAACAAACAGTCCACTACTGCAAACTACACGGTGAATGGCGTCTCGATGCAACGCCTCCTCTCCGGGCGTTTGGCGGCAGTCTACTATCACGACGGCCCTCACGGACCGTCACAAGACGCCTCAGTCACCAGAGAGTTTGCAGTGGTAATTTATTGTTGAGTAAGGATGAACACACACAGAACACATGCAGTGGCTGGGGGAAGTCTGAGCCGGGGAACACCCGATGCGCCAGACGAGATAATCACAAAGATACAGTCACATAGAACGTACCTTACAACGGGACCGTTAACAGACGGGTAACGGGGGATTCCCAAGTCCGTTAACCACGATGAGCAAGGAGAATAACAGGAGCACGACGGAACGTGGCTGAACATACAGGTGAACAACAGGATATAACAGAGACTGCCGCGCTGGAGGACATTTAGCACCCGCTTATATCTCTGGCGGCTAATGACCCCAACGCGGCACAGCTGCTGCCAATGACAGCAGAGCAGCAGCTGACTTTGACAGCAGGGAGCTCCCCCGGGCGCCTTCACAATAAGAGCCCGAGGAGCTGGAAGGAACCCTCAGCTGCCAAAGCCAGGGAACAAAAAGATATGAGACCCGAGTGTGGCCAGAACCGACACTCGGGTTATGACAGTACCTCCCCCTCAAGGCCGAGCTCTGAGCGGCCAGAGTAACACCCAAGCCCCCCCCACCCCCCCTAGGGTGGGTGGATGGGGTGCTGGCAGGAGGGAGAGAGACAAACAACCAACAAGGCTATAGAAAAAAAAAACCATAATCCCGGGTAACAAGAACAAAACCACAATAAGTACAAAATAGGCAACACACCCTTGGGCAAACAGAGTGACACAAAAACACAGAACAATCCCCCCCCCCACACACACACACCCCAACAGTCCCACAGACGAGATCAGGAACCCGGAAAGGGCGCAGTCCAGGCCCGGAGGGATGGGGCAAAAGGTTCGGGGGGGGTCGTCCGGCAACAAGAGGCCACAGAACAGGGAGGGGAAAAGAGGACAGTTCGGGCGGCCTACCCCAGTCCCATGCTCGGGGGAAGAGAGTTTCAGGCGGCCGGAGCAGGTCGCCGCACAGGAAGATAAACAGGTCGGGGGGCCGGCCCAGAGAACCAAACCAACGAGACAGCCCTTCAGGCGGCCGCCCCGCAACACCAGCCCACCAGAACCGTTGGGAGGAAGCAGCCGGTGATCCCGCAGAAAAGGGGGGAGATGAGGGGAAACCGGGCGGAGCGTTCGGGACCCCAACGGCCCCAGGTGGAGATGGGTAGTGCTCCTCAGGGAGATGAGGAGGATGACTGTGGAGATGAGGGTGATGAAGAAAACGAGCCTGTCCAGCATCCGGTGGCTGGGGATCTGCAGCTCCCTCACCGAACCTAGGACCTGCTGGTGCAGCACCCACGGTGGACCCCGATTGGGCCTCCGGAACCAAACCCACGGTGGACCCCGATTGGGCCTCCGGAACCAAACCCACAGTGGACCCCGATTGGGCCTCCGGAACAGCACTCCCGGTGGACCCGGTCGGCGTGGCACCAGACTCGACCTCCAACCCCGAAACCGGAACCTCTGGCGCAGCAGGCGAGAGCAGCCCCTCGCCGGCGACCCTGGGAGAAGACTCACACAAGAGAGAAAACCCGGGATCAGGATCACCGGCAGTGCCAGAACCCGGCGAGATAAGCTCGGACGCAGCGGGCGGCTGCACCCGGCTCATCTCCCCTTGAGACAGGCAAAAGTGCTCTAAAAGGTGAAGAAGAAAGATAAAACAGAGCACTTGCCTGAGCTCGGGTTCTGACGCCGTCCAGGACTGCGATGATCCGGGCTCAGAAGTCAGGAGGTCGTCCTCAGGCTCCCACTCAGCTGCGTCGGGCTCCGCAGCTGGCATGATGGTGCGTGCAGCTAGAGAGTCCTCCAGCACCGATGTCCATGCCAGTGGCCCGCACGGCGTGGTGGCAGGAGAATCTCGCCCTGCTGGACCGGACCACTCCTCCGTGGAACCCCGGGGACGCTTCTTCATCGGCGATGGCTCCACGCTGCAGTCCGCTCTCCTCCTCCGCCCATGGCGTGGCTGCGGAACCGGAACCAGGCTCTCCAGAACCGCAGGCCCCCTCCTCATCCAGCGACGTTGGCCTGACGTTGAGGACCGCTCAGCGGGGGGAGACACAGAGGAAGCAGGGTTATTACTTTCGTCCACAGCGGGTGGAGGGAGCTCGGGGGGCTGCATACCCCGAACTCCACCCCCAGGAGTCAGACAAGGCAAAACAATATCAAAAGAAGAGAAATTATCATGCACTTGCCTTTCCCCTAAGGGTAAGATGGTCCTCGCTGTGGGGGACGTCATTCCTTCCTTTCCCCGCTGGATGGCGACAGAGGGCCCTCTGGGAAGACGAGATGAGGCCACTCGAGGCGGATCCGGGATGAAGCTCGCCGAAACGGAGCTCTCGTGACACACAGCAGCCAGGATAGGCGACGAGGAGGAGGGGGCGACAGCCGGGGTCAGTCGGGCATGAAGCGCTGACGGGACAGCAGGCGAGGGCCCGGGAGAAGACGAGGCTGCGGGGATTCCCCTCTGACGAAGCGCGGGAGTGACAGCTGTGTGGGGGGTTGAGCCCTTGCGGCGACCCGGGACAGCATCCAGACGGGGCTCTAGCCGAGGTTGGAAGCCGGAGTGACGACGGTTCCTTGTAGGGGGTGAGGCGAAGGTGAGGTCCGGAAATCGCCGTTCCTGAGCAGAAACGGCGGCAAGCAAGTCAGCAAACTCAGGAAACTCACGCAGCGCTGGATTCCTCTCCACGAGTCTAATCGCCGCCACCACATGCTTCATACATGCTGGAGGATTCTCACCGGAGCAAGCAGCTGCCACCCGGTCCCAGATCTTGTCTGCTGTCATCTGCAGCTTCTCTGGGGGAATCCTGAGTGACGACATGCCCGATGGGAAAAGACCTCCGGATGGTGCGAACTCCCGGGCCGGAACAGAGGCAGGAGCGGGATCCCGAAGCGAGGGGCGACGTCTCCTCCGCTTCAGCTTCCTGCCAGGATTTCCCTCCAGCCCTCGGAGTATCTCACGCTGGGCGGCGATGTCATCTCTCCTCACGCTTACCTCTGGATGATTAGTGAAGCGGGGGAGAGAATCCAGAATTTCCTCGGCTAGGTCCAGGTACCAGGGCACTTTGCTGTTGTATTCGAGGAGGGAGGTGGCGACAAGGACTCTGTCCACGCGCTCGAGGGTGTCAGCGAGAACAGCGTCCTGCCTCCGAGCACGAGACCTCCACGATGGCATGCTTCAACGCGGCACCCAGACAGGTAGGAACAAACAGTCCACTACTGCAAACTACACGGTGAATGGCGTCTCGATGCAACGCCTCCTCTCCGGGCGTTTGGCGGCAGTCTACTATCACGACGGCCCTCACGGACCGTCACAAGACGCCTCAGTCACCAGAGAGTTTGCAGTGGTAATTTATTGTTGAGTAAGGATGAACACACACAGAACACATGCAGTGGCTGGGGGAAGTCTGAGCCGGGGAACACCCGATGCGCCAGACGAGATAATCACAAAGATACAGTCACATAGAGCGTACCTTACAACGGGACCATTAACAGACGGGTAACGGGGGATTCCCAAGTCCGTTAACCACGATGAGCAAGGAGAATAACAGGAGCACGACGGAACGTGGCTGAACATACAGGTGAACAACAGGATATAACAGAGACTGCCGCGCTGGAGGACATTTAGCACCCGCTTATATCTCTGGCGGCTAATGACCCCAACGCGGCACAGCTGCTGCCAATGACAGCAGAGCAGCAGCTGACTTTGACAGCAGGGAGCTCCCCCGGGCGCCTTCACAATAAGAGCCCGAGGAGCTGGAAGGAACCCTCAGCTGCCAAAGCCAGGGAACAAAAAGATATGAGACCCGAGTGTGGCCAGAACCGACACTCGGGTTATGACAGTATGTTCATGATGTGAATTTGAAATGTACTGAATTGCAAGAGTAATCAAATATGCCTTGAAGTTCAGAGAAGTTTTTATCCTTATTTGAGATTTTTTCACTTTATCCTGTTTATGTTCTGTCTTAATTTATGTCGTATTTGAAACCATTATGTTACTAATCACTATTTACAGTTTTACTATATTGATTGTTGTTTCATTGTTGATACCTTGTTGCAGTTTCACGTTGAGGTACTAATACACATAGGTTAAGAAGCTAGCACACATAGATCTCTGATACAAACATACACATATGTCTTTTACACATAATAGGTTTTTAGTTATTTTTATTGTTTTTATTGTTCTTTACATTTACATACAAGTATTAACTTTTTATTAAATCACTGCTAATCACTGCTAATATACTGACACATAGAATGACAAATACATACACTATTTCATCTTAATTTATGGCTAATCACCATCACTGATTCAATTTTTCTCTTTTATGACTTAATTAGATGATTGATTTCTTTTTTGAAATAAAAGGTAATATCCTCACATGCTCCCCAGGAAATGAAACATTCCAGCGGCGCTCGGGAGTGGCAGCGAGGCCGATGGCAGACTTTCCTCATTAAAAAGCGAGTTAGGATATTTTGCAATACAATGCTTTAGCATGAAATGCACCGGAACTTGGCGAGCTGCCCAATGAGGTTTTAGAAGCCATAATGTCTCATCTCTGATGCTTTTTGAGCATCATAGGGGGGAATGATAGGATATTTTCAAGTTTCATTAATTATTCTATATGATTTTAATGTTATATTATTCTATTTTATATTATAATTGTTTCTGGTGCATATAAAATCCAATGTCTGGGTCACTGTGATATTTTTATTGCCTCAGAGCTTGAAAAGACTGTCTGTTTTCAGAGCAAGATTAGGATGAGCAAGATTGTGAATAATGACGAAAGTTTCTTTGTTTTATCATACCAAGCTGTACTGTATTGTCAGGATGACCAGATCATGTTAGAATGTTCATTGCTGACCACAGATAAAGAAGGAGTCACTTGGAGAGTTGGCTCCTGCCAGTCTAGCTTAGATAAGAGACCGGGGTATAAAAATCAACATCCTTGGACACATGTTAGGGAGTCGGTGCTGTGAAGCTCTGAGGCGAGTGTATGCTGATACTGATTTCCTCCTTTCTGATCAGAAGGAGAATAAATGACTCAGAACTTGGAAAACCGCCTATTGATTATTGTTTCAGCCTCAGTCAATTCATTTTTGTTCTAACAGTAACTGTTTCAGGCAATATTTCCATAGCCTTAAAACACCATTTGATTGCACTGACTGGTGAAGTGCCAATCATTTCCCCATTGCCTTACATGATTGGCTGGGCTGCTGCACAACAACAGCGATGAAGCCATCGTCCCATTGTAAGGGTTCCTGCCTGTTGTGCCTGTCTGCCTTTCTCTTTCCTCACTGATTGAGCCCCTCTCCTGGCAGTTGCATCATCACCTGGAGCCAATTAGTGGGGTAGTACAAGTAGGATGTGCTCATTCCACTCTGTCTGGTCGCGTCTGATTCTTATCCTGCCAGCTTCCTGCTTTGTGGTATCCTGACATCATTTTGTGATTTACAGTGCATCCGGAAAGTATTCACAGCGCTTCACTTTTTCCACATTTTATGTTACAGTCAGTGTTAGGAGTAATGTATTACAAAGTAACACATTACTGTAAGGCCACTACTTTTGCAGTAACGTGCTCTATAATGCGTTACAGTTACTGAAATTTGATCAGATGCGTTACTCGTGTTAATAATATGGATAGATATTTTTGTGCAAATAAACTGATCCTACCATGGCTGGCGCAGCCGTGAGTCTCCTCCCTTGCAGGTTGGTTTCCTGTGCCACGGTGGGAAGAAATGCTGCGGTGACTTCTCATATGGAGCCCTGATCCCCTGTTGTCCGAACGTGAGTAGCCCCCCGGCAGCTTCTGGCTCTGTGGTTAAACATGACTAATTTTTGAGCAAGAAGCTCGCATTTGTCTGCAGTTGTGTAAATGTGTAAGTTGTGTAAGTAATTGTGTGTAAGTTTTCTTACACACAGAGAAAAAGTGACTCGGTTTGTTGTAGTAAGCTTCTTGTAAGCGGTGAACTTTTATTTATCTGTGCTTTCTATTTTATATCATCTCATTCATTCACATGCAGTTGTGATATGCAATAATTTCATGGAAGTAAATCCTCTGAATATCAATTTTAAAGGGCTGGACCAGGGGTGTCAACCATATGGCTTGTGGGCCAAAAACGGCCCACCAGGGGTCCAAAATTTTCTCTGTGAATTTACAGCTTTATTTCTAGTAAATTCCTGACTTTCTACTGATTACAATAGTTTGTGTAAATCTGACACATTTTTTCTCTGTAAGATGAAAATTTTATTCTCATCAGTTTTCTTTTTCTGCTTTTTTTGGATTAGAACAAGGGGCCCTTGATCTTGCTGTGTGTGCAAGATGATTTAAGTATGCATTTAAAAGTAACACGAAAGTTACTTTTCCAAGTAACTAGTTACTTTAATCATGCAGTAACTCAAAAGTAACTCAGTTACTTTTGAAAAGAAGTAACTAATAATCGTAACTAGTTACTATTTTTTAGTAACTTGCCCAACACTCTTCCTTCCAAAAGAAGAGGAAAACAGCAGCCTTGTGTGTAGCAGAATGGAATGTACGCACTCTGTTGGACAGAACAACATCACAGCGCCCAGAAAGACAGACCGCGCTTGTGGCCCTGGAAATGAACAGGTACAATGTAGACATAGCTGCGCTTAGTGAAACAAGATTGCCTGGATATGACAGCTTGGAAGACCATGGTTACATCTTCTTCTCGAGTGGGAGATCAACTCAAGAAAGGAGGGAAGCAGGAGTGGGCTTTGAAGTTAGAAAGGAGATAGCAGCAATGCTTGATGAGGAACTGATGCCAATCAACGACAGGATAATGACTATGAGACTCCCACTACAGTGGAAGATGTATGCCACACTCATCAGTGTATATGCCCCAACAATGACCAACACAGAGGAGGAGAAGGAAGAGTTCTTTTGTGATTTACGTGAGACTATCAGGCGTGTACCGACTGATGACAGGCTGATACTCATTGGAGATTATAATGCCAGAGTTGGTTCGGACACTGAGAAATGGAATGGAGTGCTGGGCAGTCATGGAGTGGGCAAGTGCAATGCTAATGGAGAACTTCTACTTGCACTATGTTCAGAGTACAACCTTGTAATAACCAACACTCTATTTAAGCACAAGGACACACACAAGAAGACATGGATGCACCCAAGATCCAAGCACTGGCACTTATTAGACTACATCATAGTCAGGCAGAGAGACATAAGGGATGTATTTAACACCAGAGCAATGAGAGGCACAGACTGTGGTACTGATCATGTTATTCTGAGATCTAGATTAAGGATTTGGAGACGAAAACAGCACTGCAGGATGGGTGCGAAGCCACCACGGAAGCAAAACACTAGTGCACTGAATGCCCAAAAGAAACAGGAAGAACTTATGCAGGAAATGGATGAAAACTTGAAAGACTGGGACAGCAACAACTCGGCGAATGATATAGAAGAGAAATGGGCGACACTGAAGGATACAGTGTATCAGACTGCGAGTGATGTATTAGGCCACCCTGAGAGGAAACATCAAGATTGGCTTGATGAGCATGATGAACACCTGAAGAAACTACTAGAAGCGAGGAATACAGCTAGGCAGGAAAACCTACAGTGTAACACAAGGTTGAAGAAGAAGAAATACTCAAAGGCTCAGAGTGAGCTACAGAAGTACACCAGAGAGATGAAGTCCAACTGGTGGGATGAAAAAGCGGAGAAACTTCAAACTGCAGCAGACAGAAAGGATATGAAAACATTCTTCACAGGTTTGAGAGAAATCTATGGCCCTAAACCAAGAGGACTGATCCAACTAAAGGCTATGGATGGTGAAACGGTTTTGCAGGAGAAAGACAAGATCCTGGTCAGATTTGCAGACCACTTTGACCAACTACTAAACAACCCTGGTGTAGCATCATCACTTTGGCGGACAAGAAATGGTGGACAAGAGACAGACATGGAAAGCCCATCATGGCCCACAGATCCACAGCTCAATTAATTTCCTTAAATTCTGGGACATGCTGGATCTAACCAGTGCAGCTTTTCATCACATCTGGGTTAACTCAATTCTAAACCTTCTCTTCTTTTCCAGGACCATGAAAAGCAAATGGACTCTGATGTTTTAATGTGGAAAATCAATAATATGTTTGAAATGTATTAATCCGTGATTTTAAATATGTGCATGTTAAAAATGTTTAAATGAATATTTACTCCTGCATGTTAATTTAGAAGCACTGCTTATAAGTTACATTAATCACTAAGGTTAGCTTAGTTTATACATAAGGGTATAAAAGCATATTCCAGTGTATTAAAATTGTGTGTACCTTCATGGGGACCGGTATCAAATGTCACCCAGCATTCACTGGGCTCCAGCTCCTCCATTCCATTGGTTCCTCGCAGACAAAGCCTGTCATTGGACTAAAGTTCATGGAGCCCGCCCACGAAGGAAGCTTATTGGCTGGAGTTCCTGTCAATCCGGAAACCCGCGAAAGCTCAACTGAAGTTATAAAAGGAAGCGACGCGATTGCTTCCGTCTCTTTCCCTTTTTCTTCTTCCATTGTCTACACAGCAGAGATAACTTTTGGGAGAACAAAAGACTGCCTGAACAGAAGCTTCTCCCACGTGTTTCTTTTTGACGATCACAGAGCAGATAACTTGTAACTTTGTTTCTGTAACTATGTATTTTAATGTTTTTTCTTTTCTCTTAAACGTCTGGGAATTGATTCTTTATTCTTTGAGCTCATCCTAATCCGGAGTTAAACTCCCAATTCTAGACATTTTTTTTCCCTATCACTTTTCTTGTTAAACTTTCTGTAAAGCCACCGTTTTAAATTTTAATTTAAATTTTAATCTGGACTTTATTTTTATAATATTTTTCTTGACCAATCTCACACCCGATGCTTTTTTATCTAAAGTTCGAAACTCTTTTAATTTGAAATCAGATTAGATATATTTAATTATTATCTACGGCCTCTGAGAAGCCGCTTGCCAATGGAGAGGAAAGGAGACGCAGCTCCACGAAGATCAAACGCCCTGGGCCAGGTCACAGCCCCGGTGATCAACACATCAAAATCTCATCTCGTGACAACCGAATATTTGCTGGACAAATATTCTGGGTTTTGGCACTGATCAACACATCGAAAGCTTCACGAGGATGACGAAAGAACGCAACTTCAAATCTTCAACGAGAAAGCACGTGAGCTGCACTATTATTTATCCATCTGCTGAATCAAATGTCTGAGGTTTGATAATAATTTGATATCTAATCAGATGCAAATTAAGAAGCCATTAACATAACTCCTCTTTTCATTAAAATTCCATTTTTATTTTCTTAATATTAATCCAGAACTTTTCATATAATTAGCAAAACTTTCTCCATAAATTTACGTTATTTCCATAATCTGTCAACTCAAACTGATTGAAATTCATTTCTCAGTTTAACCCTGGTTCTGAAAATATTGACATTGATTTTATGATTAATGAAATTACTGCAATGTCTGTTAATCATTTCATTTAATAAATATGTGAAAATGAGAGAAGTTGTTGAGAATTTATTTCATTCTGAGTTTGGTTCAAGCCCCAGTATCGAATTCACTGAAATTTTGAGACTGATTATTAATTAATTTATTGAGTGAACAGGTATAAAGTGAAATTAAGGATTAAATTTCTTCTTAGAGATAGAAGCTGGTGCCCCACGAGTGCTATTAACTTTTCCAGTGTATATGAGATTTCATCTCCGGTTCCAATACATCAATATAAATTAAATAATTTTTATACCTGATCATAATTATTAATTCATATACTGTTACACTGGAGATCTCACTGAAGAGGCTAAAGAAGCTCTAGTGCAGCGACCAGCTGTGTCAAGTCTGGATGAACCACCACATTTTGATGAACTAATGGCAGCTATCAGGACAACACAGGATGGTAAAGCTCCAGGAAGGGATGGAATTCCAGCAGAAGTGTAGAAATTTGGTAGTGTTCAGCTGACCAACTGCCTGCACAAGCTCATCCAAGAGATATGGGATGCCCAGAAAGTACCTCAAGACTGGAAGGATGCAAGTATTGTGCCTTTGTTCAAGAAAAGTGACAGGAAAGATTGTGGAAATTACCGAGGTATATCACTGCGAGCCACTGTTGATAAGATTCTCTCATGTGTACTACTTAACAGACTCAATGAACATATCTCGCAGAATGTACTACCGGAAACCCAGTGCGGCTTTAGAAGTGGAAGAAGCACAATGGACATGATTTTCTGCTTGAAACAGGTTCAAAAAAAGTGTATCGAACAGAACATGCCACTTTATGTAGTCTTTATAGACTTCAGTAGCGCCTTTGATACTGTTTCGTGACAAGGACTTTGGCAGATACTCAAGAAATATGGTTGTACAGAGAAGTTTGTCAGCCTGATCGAGGCACTCCATACAGTTATGCAAGCTAACGTGGCAATGAGTAGTTCAGTATCTAAAGACTTTTCAGTAAGCAAAAGGGTGAAACAAGGGTGTGTGCTGGCGCCTACACTCTTCTCGCTAAATCTGGTAGCCATGCTTGAGGTGGCCTTCAAAGACACTTCAGAAGGAGTATACATTCAAACAAGGAAAGAAGCAGACTTGTTCAATGTGGCACAGTTTAAAGCCAAGAGTAAGACATCGATAAAGGTAGTAAGAGAAATGCTCTTTGCCGACGACAGTGCTCTAGTTGCACACAGCGTGGAAGATATGCAATCTTTAGTGGAGAAATTTGCAAGAGCAGCTAGCCAATTCAGCCTCCAAATCAACATCAAGACGACAGAGTGCCTTTATTGACCACCAAAGTTCCAGTTATCAACATCACTACCAGAAGAGATCAGCATTGGTACAGAGCCACTAGTCAAGTGGAAGACTTTCAAGTACCTAGGGAGTACTGTTTCAGAGAATGCTAGGCTGGAGGATGAACTATCTCTCAGAATGGGAAACGCGAACTCTGTGTTTGGAAACTTGAGGGAGAGACTGTGGAACGATTGACATGTATCCGTGTGAAATGCAAAGTGTACAGAGCGACAGTACTGGCTACTCTATTGTACGGTGCTGAAACTTGGACTGTCTACAGAGTGCAGGTGAAGAAACTCCACACGTACATGATGAGACACCTTCGAGCCATAATGAACATCTCATGGAAAGACAAGATAACCAACATAGAAGTGTTGAAACGAGCTGGTCTACCATCAATGGAGGACATGCTAACACAGATGAACCTGAGATGGCTCGGACATGCTGAGAGGATGGACCACCAGCGTCTCCCTCGGCAGTTACTCTACTCACAGTTATGCGAGGGCAAACGCAATCAGGGTAGACCAAGGCTCAGATTTAAAGACACTGTAAAAAGAAACTTGAAGTTGGACATAGACAAGAGTTACTGGCAGCGGAAGGCTGACAGAGCTGTGTGCAGGAATCTGATTAGACCTAAATGAAACAGTCATTGTCGCCCACGACAGACTGCTTATGATGATGACGATGCCCAACACTGGTTACAGCCTTATTCCAAAAGGGATTAAATTAATTTTTTTATCTCTCAAAATTCTACACACAATACCCCATGACAATGTGAAGAAAAAAAAATTGAGATTTTTGCAAATTTATTAAAAATAAAAAACTAAAATCACATGTACATAAGTATTCTCAGCCTTTGCCATGAAGCTCAAAATTGATCTCAAGTGGAACCTGTTTCCACTGATCATCCTTGAGATGTTTCTGCAGCTTAATTGGAGTCCAATTGTGGTAAACTCAGTTGATTGGGCATGATTTGGAAAGGCACACACCTGTCTATATAAGGTCCCACAGTTGACAGTGCATGTCAGATCACAAACCAAGGATGAAGTCAAAGGAATTGTCTGTAGACCTCTGAGACAGGATTGTCTGGAGGCACAAATCTGGGGAAGGGTACAGAAAAATTTCTGCTGCTTTGAAGGTCCCAAATAGCCCAGTGGCCTCCATCATCCGTAAACGGAAAAAGCTCGGAACCACCAGGACTCTTCCTAGCGCTGGCCGACCGTCTAAACTGAGCGATTGTGGGAGATGGGCCTTAGTCAGGGAGGTGACCAAGAACCCATGGTCACTCTGTCAGAGCTCCAGTGTTCCTCTGTGGAGAGAGGAGAACCTTCCAGAAGGACAACCATGTCTGCAGCAATCAACCAATCAGGTCTGTATGGTAGAGTGGCCAGACAGAAGCTACTCTTTTGTAAAAGGCACATGGCAGCCCACTTGGAGTTTGTCAAAAGGCACCTGAAGGACTCTCAGACCATGAAAAACAAAATTCTCATGTCTGATGAGACAAAGATTGAACTCTTTGGCATGAATGCCAGGCATCATGTTTCGAGGAAACCAGGCACCGCTCATAACCATGCCAATGGTGGTGGCAGCATCATGCTGTGGGGATGTTTTTAAGCAGCAGGAACTGGGAGACTAGTCAGTATAGAGGGAAAGATGAATGCAGCAATGTATAGAGACATCCTGGATGAAAACCTGCTCCAGAGCACTTTTTACCTCAGACTGGGGCGATGGTTCATCTTTCAGCAGGACAACGACCCTAAGCACACAGCCAAGATATCAAAGGAGTGGCTTCAGGACAACTCTGTGAATGCCGCTGAGTGGCCCAGCCAGAGCCCAGACTTGAATGCAGTTGAACATCTCTGGAGAGATCTGAAAATGTCTGTGCACCGACGCTTCCCATCCAATCTGATGGAGCTTGAGAGGTGCTGCAAACAGGATTGGGCAAAACTACCCAAAGACAGGTGTGCCAAGCTTGTGGCATTGTATTAAAAAAAAAAAAAAAAAAAAACAAGAAAAACTTGAGGCTGTAATTGCTGCCAAAGCTGCATCAGCAAAAGTATTGAGCAAAGGCTGTGAATACTTATGTACATGTGATTTCTTAGTTGTTGTTTTTTTATTTTTAATAAATTTGCAAAAATTTCACTAAATTTTTTTTTCACATTGTCATTATGGGGTATTGTGTGTAGAATTTTTAGGAAAAAAATAATTTAATCCATTTTGGAATAAGGCTGTAACATAACAAAATGTGGAAAAAGTGAAGCGTTGTGAATACTTTCCGGATGCACTGTATTCCGCCAAGCTTTAAACCTAGCCTGCCCCTTGACCCTGAGCCTGTCTGTGTTTTGGAATAATCTGCCTGTTCTGCCCTAGCCTGCCGTTCCAGGATCCTAGCCTGCCTCTGGACCTAGAAAATCACCTCACGGATTGGAATTAGGATAACCTTCACTGAGCACGCAAATCCCCTAAAAAGTAAGTTGACTTACCATCATTGCCATCAGCTCCTTCATCCCTGCTTCCCCAGCACTCAGGTCTGGCCAGCCTCTCCCCCTTTGCCCCTCACCAGCACCTCCGGGATCCCTTCTCTGGAGAATCCCATCATAGGATCTGCTTCAACAAACCGCTGCTTCCTCCCGAAGAAAACTGTAAGCATAATCATAAATATTACCTACCTGTCTTCTTACTATATTCTCACCAGAGTTCTATTCTCTCCCCTTCAGGGTTGCCAGATCCTCATCACCATCTCCTTTCCCAACATTATTGTAAATAAAGGTTATTGTTACACTTACCTTCACCATTGTTCTCCATGTCTGCTCCTGGGTCTAACTGTAATCCCATGTAAGCACACGACCAGCAGGCAGACCCAACGGGCACAGATGTGATACAGTGGGGCAAAAAAGTATTTAGTCAGCCACCAATTGTGCAAGTTCTCCCACTTAAAAGATGAAAGAGGTCTCCAATTTTCATCATAGGTATACCTCAACTATGAGACACAAAATAAGAAAAAAAAATCCAGGAAATCACATTGAAGGCTTTTTAATGAATTAATTGGTAAATTCCTCGGTAAAATAAGTATTTGGTCAATAACAAAAGTTCATCTCAATACTTTGTTATATACCCTTTGTTGGCAATGACAGAGGTCAAATGTTTTCTGTAAGTCTTCACAAGGTTTTCACACACAGTTGCTGGTATTTTGGCCCATTCCTCCATGCAGATCTCCTCTAGAGCAGTGATGTTTGGGGCTGTCGCTGGGCAACACGGACTTTCAACTCCCTCCAAAGATTTTCTATGGGGTTGAGATCTGGAGACTGGCTAGGCCATTCCAGGACCTTGAAATGCTTCTTACGAAGCCACTCCTTTGTTGCCCGGGCGGTGTGTTTGGGATCATTGTCATGCTGAAAGACCCAGCCACGGTTCATCTTCAATGCCGTTGCTGATGGAAGGAGGTTTTCACTCAAAATCTCACAAGACATGGCCCCATTCATTCTTTCCTTTACACAGATCAGTCGTCCTGGTCCCTTTGCAGAAAAACAGCCCCAAACCATCATGTTTCTACTCCCATGCTTCACAGTAGGTATGGTGTTCTTTCTCCTCCAAACACGACAAGTTGAGTTTTTACAATAAAGTTCTATTTTGGTTTCATCTGACCATATGACATTCTCCCAATCCTCTTCTGGATCATCCAAATGCTCTCTAGCAAACTTCAGACAGGCCTGGACATGTACTGGCTTAAGCAGGGGGACACGTCTGGCACTGCAGGATTTGAGTCCCTAGCGGCGTAGTGTATTACTGATGGTAGCCTTTGTTACTTTGGTCCCAGCTCTCTGCAGGTCATTCACTAGGTCCCCCCATGTGGTTCTGGGATTTTTGCTCACCGTTCACTGACATAATGTCTGGCTCAGGAAAAACGCACGCAGGCTCAGGGAAGATTTGATAGCTTTATTCAACAACCAGGTATGTGTGGATGCGTGTTTGAGATGTGTGAATGGCGTGAAGGTGAACGCTGAGAATCGGGAACAGAGCAGTACGCCGTGCAGCCAGGCAACCCTATGGAGAGAGCAGAGGACTAGGGTAATAGGGCACTTCACCGAGACAGGCACAGAAGCAATGTGATGCTTACTTGCAGGTGAATGGTGGCTGGCGTTGGCCAGGAGTCTTGCCTGGGAGACAGCGCCCTGCTGTGCACACGAGGTGACGTAGAAGGGGGATGAGGAGTAGGCGATAACGGGAGAATCCGCCGCCAAGGAAACCACCTGTGCACAGGGGAGAATACTGCAAAGCAGGTGAGGAAATAATGCAGCTTACGTGATGAAGCGTAGATCAGCAGGAAGGGAAGGAGCGATCCTGCTGGGGTTAGAGCTCGGAGATGAACAGACGGCTCCAGACCGATGCTCTGGGCTGAATGGGCTAAATAGCCCATGATTGACGAGGCGCAGGTGTGCGCACAGCTGAGGTGGATGATGAGGAGCGGCGAGTTGTGACAGTACTCCACCCCCAGCAGCGCCTCCTGGCACTGGTTTGTCCGGGTGCGCCCGATGGAACTCCATGATGAGATTCTGATCCAGCACAAATGAAGAGCGCACCCAGGACCTCCACTCTGGGCCAAATCCCTTCCAATCCACCAAGTACTGCAGCCCACGACCTCGACGCCCGGAGTCCAGGATGGAAGTGACTCCCCATGCCGGGTGTCCGTCGATCATCATGGGCGCGGGCGGCGCCCTAGGGGGAGGACAGAGTGGGTCAGAGATCACAGGCTTGATCTTAGAAACGTGGAAGGTGGGACACACACGGAGGGAGGGGGGGAGGGCCAAACGCACAGCCACCGGGTTGATGATCTTGGTGATGGTGAAGGGTCCAATAAAGCGTGAGGCCAGCTTCCTTTTCTCGGCTTTGAGGTTGATGTCCTGTGATGATAACCAAACTCGTTGGCCCACCTGGTAATTGGGAGCTGGTCTCCTGTGGCGATTAGCTGTTGAGCTATTGAGCGCCGCCGTGCTCAAAAGCGCCTCGGGCACCCTGGTCCACAAATTCTGGCAGCGCCTCAGATGCGCCTGGATGGAGGGGACGGTCAACTCACTCTCCTGCTCGGGGAACAATGGGGGGTCGTAGCCCAATGATGCTTTAAAGGGAGACATCCCAGTGGTTGATGACCATGCCGTGTTATGGGCATACTCCACCCAGGGCAGATATGAACTCCAGGAGGATGGGTTAGAGGAGGTGACGCAGCACAGGGCGGCTTTCAGCTCTTGATTGGCGCGCTCACACTGCCCGTTGGATTGGGGGTGATGACCAGAGGAGATGCTCACCTTGGCACCCAGGACGTTGCAGAAGCTCCTCCATACCTCAGACACAAACTGGGGCCCCCGATCAGATACGATGTCCACGGGGATTCCATGCAGCCTGACCACGTGTTGGACTAAAAGGTCGTCCATCTCTCGTGCCGAAGGAAGACCCCGGAGCGGCACAAAGTGAGCGGCCTTGGAGAACCGATCCACAATCGTCAGCACTGCGTCGTAGTTGTTGGAGACAGGGAGGCCAGTAACGAAGTCTAGGGCAATGTGAGACCAGGGCCTGCCTGGGACCAGCAGGGGCTGGAGCAGACCCGCGGGGGGAGAGTTGGAGGATTTACCAGTAGCACACTCGGGACACGCCCGGACGTAGTTGGCGACGTCCTTCTGGAGACCAGGCCACCAAAAGGACCGCTGAAGAAGATCCACCAACCGGGAAACGCCAGGATGACAGGCGAATTTGGACGTGTGGGCCCAGTGAATGACCTCCCCCCAAACAGCCGATGGAACGAAGAACCTATCCTCCAGCCCGCCACCAGGATCAGGTTCGGTCTCCTGCGCCCTCCGGATTTTGTCCCTGATGGACCATGAAACTGCCCCCACGACGCACGAACTGGGAAGGATGGTGTGATCCCGTTCCTCCGGGGCCTCAGGGGAGAACTGTCTGGACAGGGCATCGGGCAACCCATTTTTTTTGAGCCTGGACGGTAGGTGATGTTAAAGCGGAACCGAGCAAAAAAACAGAGACCAGCGCGCCTGGTGGGCATTCAGTCGTCTGGCTGACCTCAGATACTCCAAGTTCTTGTGGTCCGTCCAGACCACAAAAGGCTGGGCTGCCCCCTCCAGCCAGTGACGCCACTCCTGCAGCGCGAGCTTGATGGCCAGAAGCTCCCTGTCACCGACGTCATAATTCCATTCAGCGGGCGACAGGCGCTGAGAGAAGAAGGCACAAGGTCACTTGATTCCATCTACTGGTGAACGCTGGGAAAGCACCGCCCCCACCCCCGTATCAGACGCGTCCACTTCTACCAAGCACTGCAGTGCGGGGTCAACCTGGGTCAGGACCCGGGAGGAGGAGAACTCCCTCTTCAGGGTGATGAATGCTGCTGCGGCCTCCTCAGACCACCGGAAGGGGACCTTGGGAGAGGTGAGGCGGGTCAGGGGGGTGACAATTGCGCCGAAGTTGGGAACAAAGCGGCAGTAGAAGTTGGCGAAACCGACGAATTGATGCACCTGTTTCCTGGAGGTAGGCGTGGGCCACTCGACCACCGCCTTCACCTTGGCGGGGTCGGGGAGAACCTGGTTATGGGAGATGACAAAGCCCAGGAAAGAGGTGGTCTTGGCGTAGAATTCGCACTTCTCCGCCTTGACGTAAAGCCTGTTCTCCAACAGGCACTGCAGGACCCGCCTCACGTGGACCTGGTGCTCCTCCCGCGACCTGGAGAAGAATAGGATGTCGTCCAGGTAAACGAAGACGAAGAGCCCCAGGAAGTCTCGCAGGACGTCATTAATAAGCCGTTGGAAGACGGCAGGAGCGTTGGTGAGCCGAAACGGCATTACCAGATATTCGAAATGGCCGCTGGGCGTCTGAAAGGCCGTCTTCCATTCATCGCCCTCCCGGATCCGGACGAGATGATAGGCGCTGCGGAGGTCCAATTTAGTGAACCAGGTGGCCCCCTGGAGGGAGTGAAAGGCGGTGTCCATGAGAGGCAGGGTATACTTGTCCTTTTTGGTGATGTCGTTAAGGGCCCTGAAGTCGATGCACGGACGCAGGGACCCATCCTTCTTAGACATGAAGAAGAACCCAGCGCCGAGTGGGGACGAGGACGGGCGAATAATCCCGGCGCTGAGCGACTCCTTAATGTAACTGTCCATAGCCTCTCGTTCGGGTGCTGACAGGCTGTACAGGCGGCCAGATGGTAGTGGCGCCCCCGGGCGGAGGTTGATGGCGCAGTCGTAGGGCCGATGAGGGGGGAGAGACATTGCCTTGGACTTGCTGAACACTTGGCCCAGGTCATGGAACTCCGGGGGAACCAAGGTGAGGTCTGGAGGGGCGGAGACCGGGCTGGTGAAGATAAGGTAGGGGCACATGCTGCAGACTGAAGGCAGGTGCTCATACAGAAGGTGCTCCAAGCAGTAACACTCCCAGTACGCCAGTCGAGGACGGGGTTATGTAAGCGCAGCCAGGGGTAGCCCAGGATGACAGGGGACGTAGAGGAGGCCAAGACGTAAAAGCTGAGGTCCTCTCGGTGATTCCCAGACATGATGACAGGGGTAGGCCTGGTGCGGTACGTCACAACTCCCAGAGGGGAACGAGATAGGGCGATCAATTTGAGGGGAGCAGACAATGGGAGACAGGTTATGCCCAGACGGGTTGCCAGGCTCTTGGAAATGAAATTCTGCTCTGCCCCCGAGTCCACTAGTGCGTGAGTGAGAAGCCCTGTGGGATTGTGGCTGAATCGGATGGGCAGAGAACAATGAGTGAGGGGATTAGGCCAGTTAGTGTCCGCGAGGCCCCTTACAGTGACTCACGGACCCCCCCGTTTGGCTTCGTCGGGCATTGCTCCACGGTATGCTGGTCGTCTCCGCAATACATGCAGAGACCCAGCTCTCGGCGGCGCCATCTCTCCGCTAGAGGGAGCCTAGTTCGCCCGACCTCCATCGCCTCTGACTCGTTGGCGGACCTCGGAGCAGGTAACGCCAGGGGCCGAGACTGAGGAGCGTGAGCGGGAACTCCACGCGAGTGGCCAATTGACTTCCGCTCGGCGGTACGCTCCCGCAGCCTGTTGTCCAAACTAATGGTCAGGGAAATTAGCTCCGATAGTCGCCCTGGGAGGTCCCGGCTGGCCAACTCATCCCGCAGACCAGAGCTGAGGCTGCGGAGGAAGATGCTACAGAGTTGACGCCTCACCCCAACCTACCTCCTCCGCTGCCACCCGGAAGTCGACAGCGTAATCCGCCGCCGATCGGTTTCCCTGTTGGAGGCCAAGGAGCCGATCAGCGAGGACGCTATCACGCCGAGAGTGGTCAAAAACCTCGAGGAAGCTCTGCACGAACTGGTCATAGGAGAGGTTCGCATAGCTGGGCTTCGACATGACAGCGTAAGCCCAAGCTAATGCTCTCCCCTCCAAGAGATTAGCCATATAACCAATCCGGCTGTGGTCTGAAGGAAAGTCCCCGGGAACGAGCAGGAACACCGACTCACACTGTAAAATGAACCCCCGTGCTTCGCCGAGTTTCCCGTTGAAGCGAGCAGGGGTCGGTATGGGCGTGAGCCGGGTTGGCATTCCCGAGCTAGGCTGGCCAGCCACGGAGGCAGCCGAAGCTGATCCGCCTTGAGCCGGGGGGAACGCCTGCTGGGAGTCCACACAGTCTAACCGGTGAGTGATGTTAGTCAACTGGTTTAATATTACCTGTTGTTGGTGAGCTATCAGATCCACCCGAGCCTCAAGGGTGGAGAGACGGCGTGCGAGCCCGCTGTCTGCTGAGCCGTTCTGCTGGAGCCGTACTGACATAATGTCTGGCTCAGGAAACACGCACGCAGGCTCAGGGAAGATTTGATAGCTTTATTCAACAACTAGGTATGTGTGGATGCATGTTTGAGATGTGTGAATGGCGTGAGGGTGAACGCTGAGAATCGGGAACAGAGCAGTACACCGTGCAGCCAGGCAACCCTATGGAGAAAGCAGAGGACAAGGGTAATAGGGCACTTCACCGAGACAGGCACAAAAGCAATGTGATGCTTACTTGCAGGTGAATGGTGGCTGGCGTTGGCCAGGAGTCTTGCCTGGGAGACAGCGTCCTGCTGTGCACACGAGGTGACGTGGAGAAGGGGGATGAGGAGTAGGCGATGACGGGAGAATCTGCCGCCAAGGAATCCACCTGTGCACAGGGGAGAATACTGCAAAGCAGGTGAGGAAATAATGCAGCTTACGTGATGAAGCGTAGATCAGCAGGAAGGGAAGGAGCGATCCTGCTGGGGTTAGAGCTCGGAGATGAACAGACGGCTCCAGACCAATGCTCTGGGCTGAATGGGCTAAATAGCCCGCGATTGACGAGGCGCAGGTGTGCGCGCAGCTGAGGTGGATGACGAAGAGCGGCGAGTTGTGACATTCTCGTGATCATTTTGACCCCACGGGGTGAGATCTTGCATGGAGCCCCAGATCGAGGGAGATTATCAGTGGTCTTGTATGTCTTCCATTTTCTAATAATTGCTCCCACAGTTGATTTCTTCACACCAAGCTGCTTACCTATTGCAGATTCAGTCTTCCTAGCCTGGTGCAGGTCTACAATGTTGTTTCTGGTGTTTGGTGGAGTTTGGAGTCTGACTGTTTGAGGTTGTGGACAGGTGTCTTTTATACTGATAAAGAGTTCAAACAGGTGCCATTAATACAGGTAACGAGTGGAGGACAGAGGAGCCTCTTAAAGAAGAAGTTACAGGTCTGTGAGAGCCAGAAATCTTGCTTGTTTGTAGGTGACCAAATACTTATTTTACCGAGGAATTTACCAATTAATTCATTAAAAATCCTTCAATGTGATTTTCTGGATTTTTTTTTCTCATTTTGTCTGTCATAGTTGAGGTATACCTATGATTAAAATTGGAGACCTCTCTCATCTTTTAAGTGGGAGAACTTGCACAATTGGTGGCTGACTAAATACTTTTTTTCCCCACTGTAACTGTTGTAGCCCGACTCGGTGTTCTGGAGCAGCGTTGGCTTAAATTAGCCATCTCACTTCAAGAAGCATGAAAGCAGTTGCTTTCATTTATTTCGCTGGATAACAGTCTCACGAATGCTCGTTGGAGCAGCTACGCACTTCCCATGCTATGTCACACATTAGCCGACAGTGTTAACAGCCCCTTGCTCTGCCGCTACTCACCACCATTCACGAATCCTCGCCGCCTATAGCGAGGGGTCAGCCCAAGCTAACTCCAGCTGAAAAACAGCAGCGGGATGACAAGGGGGTATGTCTGTACTGTACCCAACCTGATCATTTTGTTATCAGGTGCCCAGAGAAATTAAAACGGCTCGGTCCATCAGTTAAAATTGGCAAGCCATCGGGGGAGTCAATAATTCCTCTAGAAACCACCTTGTTCTTCAAATCAAATCAAAATCAAATCAAATCAACCTTTATTGTCATATTGCTGTACTTACAACTGTAGTGCAGGCAAGATGAAATTGCGTTTCTCTCGGCATCCATATAAGTAGAAGAACATGATTTAAGACACACTCACACATATCTTCACCCCCCCACACACACACACCACCACATCCATTCACACATCCCTGAGACATACTTGAAAAACTAACTAACTATAATATACAAATAATGTACATAATGTTCGTAGGTGCAGTAGTGTATATGAGAGATTCCGGACCAACTGTTCAGCATCCTAACAGCTTGTTGAAGGAAGTAATGCTCCAGTCTACCGAGTTTGTTGGCTCAGCATTAGTAGACTCAGGGCCTGAACAAAATTTTATTTCTGAGAGTCTGGCCACCAAGTATTACAAAGTATTAGTAAAGGAGGTCCCAAACAAACACCTGGTGACAAACCCCAACCAACAGGTCCCGGGCACCAACCTCCCAAGGAGACAGTGGTCTACACTCAATCGCTTCAGGACTGGACATGGCCCCTGCTTGGCCAGCCTTCACAGATAGGGCAGTAGCCCTAGCCCACTGTGCGCATGTGGAGAGGAGCAAACAATGGAACACATCATAAAGGCTTGCCTGCTCCAAAGACTGGAAGGAGGATTACACACCCTCCATACAGCAAACCAGGAGGCAACTGCTTGGCTTAAGGACTTTGCATTTGCTAAATAAATAAATAAATTACAAAGTATAATATTCCCTGCACCCAGTTACCTCAGCCCCAGAGACTCATAGCTCTGTCTGGCTAGCCCCTCACTCAGATCATTAAACACATGGTCCCTCTATCAGGGGTCTCCAACCTGGGGCTCGTGGAACGATCAAGTTTCTGTGGTAAATTTTCTAATTTCACTTCTTAATTGGTCCAAAGATTTGCAAATAATTTGCTGTTGTTGTACATGGTGTCATATCCCGAGCGCTTTTGTCCGCGCTCGGGTTATTCCTCATCCCTGTCAGGTTTTTGACAGCAGGTGTCATCACTCGGGCTTCCTGGTCTCTTATTGGCCAGACGCTCGGGGGCCCTCAGCTGTCAGAGCCTGAGCAGCTGCGCCGCATGGCCAATCATGAGCAGCTGGCTTTAAATGTCAGTGCGAGTGAATTGGACTCTGCGGCTGTCTCGTCAAAAGTCTTATGACTTTCCCCTGTCTCCTTACCACATGCTCCCTGGGTTCCCCAACGTATCCCGCTGCATGTAAGTTGTCTACTATTTGGAATTGTCCTTCTCCCTCGCTGACATTCCTTCCTAATTGCGACAGACGAGAGCTCCTCGTCTCTGCCATAACTCTCTCCCTGTTCCACGTTTAATATTCCTTGCCTTTGCGGCGTACGAGTGCCCCTCGTACTAGCCGCTAACCTCTGTTGTGAATCCATATTGTGTTGTGTAACGAAGCCTGCGTGGCAAGTTGTGTTGTACACCCAAGCCCTGTGCAATATAAATAAAGAACTGAATTGCAACTTACTGAACTGTGGCGTCTTATGCTGGCTCGTGAGGGCCAGCCGTGACAGTAGACAGCCGCCAGAAGGAAACGCCATTCTCAGTAAGTTGCGTTCTGGGAACTTTGCCCCTTCCTGTCCAGGTACGTGGCGTTGGAAACATGCCATCTCAGCGGAGTCGTTCTCGGGGTTCCCACGGCCTGCTGACCAAGGCGCTGGAGGAGGTAGATGAAATCCTTATCATCGCCTCCGACCTCGATGGGCATCCTGACACCTCCCTCGCCCCTCCTCTCCTCGGTTATGAGCCCGATGAACAACGGTATTTAGATCGGGCTGAGGAGGTGCTTGACCGTCTGCCTTCCCGCTACAACGGTCACCCCGAGGTCGACGCGAGGAGGCTCAACATTGCTGCCCAACGCCAGATTATTCAGATGTACGAAGAGGAGGAAGCCGCAAGGTGGGGTGATCTCTGGCTCCAGCTGCCTGAGGCGCTGGAGGAGGTGGATGACTTCATCAGCGCTTCCGCCTGCCTTGACGACTCATCCGAAGTGCACTATTACCTGGACTGCGCTGAGAGAACGCTCGACCGATTGTCTCCCCGCTACACCGACCACTTGGACGTCCAAGCGAAGAGACAAGAGATCGCCGCCCACCGCGAGGCGCTCCAGGAGATCGAGGAGGAACGAGGCCGATGGCGGAGTAATCGGAGCTCCCGCTGCCCGCTCTGGAATCCGGATCCTTTCCTCGATCCAGTCCTGGAGTTCGCACCACCCGGGGCCCGTCGTAGACGTCGGCGCCGTGGCCAGAGACGTTCTCAGCGCGACTCCCTTCCGGAACCCGCTCCGGTTCACTGGACTGACCCCATTCATCCCACTGCTGTCTCTCCAGCGTCTCACCAGGAGGAGATCCCTGCAGCCTTTTCCCCCGGGCCTGCTTCCCCCGCTGAGCTGTCAGAGCGTCACGCCCGGCCCGACTCGGCTGTTGCCCCCTCTGCCTCGACGCCTTCTCCAGCGGCTGGGAGTTTGAGAAGTTTTGCTCCAGTGGACAGCGAGGCTACACCATCCTGAGTGGCCCCCTCTCCTCCTTCAAGAGAGTCTCCGGCCACCACCCGGTGGGAGGAGGATGGAATGACGTTCCCTACAGCAGTTTCCACCGCCCATCCGGGAGGCAGGCAAGTACAAGTTCACTTTTTTCCATCTAATAGTGATTTGTTCTGTCTGACTCCTGGGGGTGAGGCTCGGGGTTTGCAGCCCCCCGAGCCTCTACTCCCTGCTGATATGTTAATTAAACCCGCTGCCTCTGTGTCTCCCCCTGCTGAGCACGCTTCGACTTCTGAGGAGCGTCACCAGACGAGGAGTGAGCCTGCGGCCCTCAGGCAGAAGACCCCAGCCCTGCGCCTTTTTCTGGGCAGAGGAGATCGGACGACTGGTTGGAGCCTGTGCCGACGACGGAGCATCCCCAGGACTCCACAGATGAACAGTCCGGTCCAGCGGGCCGAGAGCCCCCCACCTCCACGCCACATGAACCGCCAGCGTGGACGATGACGTCGGGGGGTCCTCGAGCTGCAGGAGCCCCTCTTCCAGGGGCGGATGACGTCACGACGAAGTGGGAACCGGACGACGACCTCCTCCCGTTTGAACCCGGAGCATCGAAGTCCTGGATGGCGGCAGAACCCGAGATCAGGCGAATGCTCTATTTTCTATCCCTCATCTATTTTCTGGAGCATTATTGCCTGTCTCTCGGGGGGGCGAGCCGAGTGCAGCCGTCTGCTGCACTCGAGCCTGTCTCGCCGGGCTCTGCCGCTGCCGGTGATCCTGATCCCGGTTCCTTTTGTCCCTCTGAGCCTCTCCCCAGGGTCACTGGAGGCAAACCTGCTCTAGGTGCCCCTTGGAGGTTCCGGTTCTCAGCATGGGGTCCACCGGGAGTGCTCCAACGGTTCAAGCGGAGCTCGACGTCATGGAGGTTCCGGCCCAATCTGGGTCCGACGCGGGTGCTGCCCTCGCTCGATCGGAGCTCAACGTCAGGGAGGTTCCGGCCCAATCGGGGTCCGACGCAGGTGCTGCCCTCGCTCGATCGGAGTTCGACGTCAGGGAGGTTCCGGCCCAATCGGGGTCCGACGCGGGTGCTGCCCTCGCTCGATCGGAGCTCGACGTCAGGGAGGTTCCGGCCCAATCGGGGTCCGACGCGGGTGCTGGTCTCGCTCGATCGGAGCTCGATGTCAGGGAGGTTCCGGCCCAATCGGGGTCCGACGCGGGTGCTGCCCTCGCTCGATCGGAGCTCGATGTCAGGGAGGTTCCGGCCCAATCGGGGTCCGACGCGGGTGCTGCTCTCGCTCGATCGGAGCTTGACATCATGGAAGTTCCGGCCCAATCGGGGTCCGACGCAGGTGCTGCTCTCGCTCAATCGGAGCTCGGCGCCATGGTCGTTCTGACCCAGGCGGGTCCCGGAGATTGTGCAGCTGACCCACCGCTGAGCGCTTTCCAGGCCATGCCCTGTCCTCGCCATGGCCCCTCCTTCCCCGCTTTTGAGACTGCGGGAGCTAATTCCAGCTGGCCCGGTTCGCTGACCTTCCCCCAGCCATTCTGTTGGCAGGCCAATACTGCCTGACCACCCGGTGACCGGCTCTTTCCTTTTGGCGTCCGGGCCCGGACTCCTGACAAGCAGGATGAGACGTTTGACGCTCTGGTCCAGCCGCCGGAGACTTGGTTTTCCTCGGCCCGGGGTTTGGGTGGGCCGTTAGGGTACGTTCTGCTGGCGATCTGGATGCTGGGGGCTGGGAGGCCTCCTGAGCGGAATTATATAACTCTATTCCCCAATGTTTTTTTTTCCTTTCCTTCTCTTGCCCCACCACTGGCTTGTGACTGGTTTTTCTTTTTCTCTCCTCCCCTCTCACACTGAAATACCCCACTGGGGATTGAACTCCGTGTATAAAGTGACTGTTTTTCATTAATGGACATATGTTCTCTTGCCGTAGTTATTTTTCATGTCATTTTCTGGGATGACTGTTTGGGTTTGTTCCTTGCACTCCCGATTTGAGACTCTTCAGAGTAGAATTTCCTTTTCCTTTTGACAGAATGCTATCATGAGTATTGTATGTTTCTTATAGGGTGTGATTGTATATTTCCGATGTTACTCCCTTACTCGGGTCTAGTTCCTTTTTGGCACCTGTGTTTTTTGGAATTGAAGATTTTCTGTACACATTAACTTGGAGATGAAGGTATTATTTGTCCTTTTATTTCTTTGACCCTGCCTTGTAGTATTGACTGGTGTTCTATGTATCCTCATCTTGGTTTTCTTTTTTTGTGGCGATATGTGTGTGAAGTTACATGGGTTGGTAGTTCGTGTCTTTTGTTATATGTGAGAGATGCCCATTTAGCGTTGGGGCTGCACGGTGGCGCAGTGGTTAGCACTGCGGCAGCACAGTTTACCCTTGGCCGGGGGATTGTGGGGATCGTGGGATCGTGGGTTCGATCCCAGCCCCCGACCAACAGTGATCTGTGTGGAGTTTGCATGTTCTCCCCGTGTTGCGTGGGTTTACTCCGGGATTTCTCCGGTTTCCTCCCACATGCCAAAAACATGCATGTTAGGTTAATTGGCTGTTCTAAATTGTCCCTAGATATCTGTTTCCTATAGGCCCTTAGAATAGAGGGTTAGTATTAATGAAAGCGCTTTGAGTGGTCTTTGTGACTAGAAAAGCGCTATATAAGTGCAGGTTAGTTAGTTAGTTAGTTAGCGTTGGTTTTTCTTTTTATTCTTTATGTCCCCGTTTTTGTACGTTTTTTTCCCTCCCTCCCCGATGTTTTTGCCCCCTGGTTGTTCTGCCCCTACCCCTTGTCACTTGTGAGTTTGACCCTTCTCCCCCTCCACCTGCTTCCCCCTCCACCCTCCCTGGGGTGGGGGGGGGTCCGGATGTTACTCGCGACCAGGAGTTCGCGTAGGGGGAGGGGTTCTGTCATATCCCGAGCGCTTTTGTCCGCGCTCGGGTTATTCCTCATCCCTGTCAGGTTTTTGACAGCAGGTGTCGTCACTCGGGCTTCCCGGGCTCTGATTGGCCAGACGCTCCGGGGCTCTCAGCTGTCAGAGCCTGAGCAGCTGCACAACATGGCCAGTCATGAGCAGCTGGCTTTAAATGTCAGTGCGAGTGAATTGGACTCTGCGGCTGTCTCGTCAAAAGTCTTATGACTTTCCCCTGTCTCCTTACCACATGCTCCCTGGGTTCCCCAACGTATCCCGCTGCATGTAAGTTGTCTACTATTTGGAATTGTACTTCTCCCTCGCTGACATTCCTTCCTAATTGCAACGGACGAGAGCTCCTCGTCTCTGCCATAACTCTCTCCCTGTTCCACGTTTAATATTCCTTGCCTTTGCGGCGTACGAGTGCCCCTCGTCCTAGCCGCTAACCTCTGTTGTGAATCCATATTGTGTTGTGTAACGAAGCCTGCGTGGCAAGTTGTGTTGTACACCCAAGCCCTGTGCAATATAAATAAAGAACTGAATTGCAACTTACTGAACTGTGGCGTCTTATGCTGGCTCGTGAGGGCCAGCCGTGACACATGGGTGCAAGGGTGCCTAAAGAACACATGCAGGTTGGAGACCCCTGAGTCTAACTGTATTAACCTTGGGCAACTACCGGGAGGAGCTATCCTTCTTTGTCATCCCAGCCTCCACCTCCCCGGTGGTGTTAGGATACCTTTGGTTATACATTTAAAACCCTGTCTTTGACTGAAGTCAGGGGGTCATTCACTCTTGGAGCACCTTTTGTATGTCTGCCTGTCTCCAGTCAGCGGCTTGCTCTCCATCCATTTTTTTTCTCCAGTCCCCTGCCCCAGAGCCTCCTGATCTCTCAAAAGTTCCCCTGGTCTACCATGACCAAGCTCCCATTTTCTGTAAGATTAAAGCCATGTCACTTCCTCCTCAACGGCCATATGATTGTGCCATAGAACTCCAGCAAGGAGCAAAACTACCCTCCAGTCGCCTGGATAGCTTGTCGGCTCTGGAAAAGGAGGCCATGGAGAGATGTATAAAGGAGTCACTAGGCACCGGCCTAATCCATCACTCCTCATCGGCCTCGGGCATGGGATTTTTCTTTGTGGGAAAGAAGGATGGCTCACTACTCTCCTGCATCGACTTCCAAGAGGTACTGTAAATTACATCATCATCCTGCTTCAGCCCCACGCCGAACTCCAATTCATTGTTGAGGTGGATGCTTCAGACATCAGGGTGGGGGTATTGCTGTGCTTGAGGGCCGACAGGAAGGTCCACCCATGTGCATATTTCTCCTGGCGTTTGACCCCTGCCGAGAGAAATTACGACGTCGGGGATCAAGAACTGCAAGCTCTCAAATTGGAATTAGAGGAATGGGGTCATTTCCTGGAGGGATCAGCTTTGCCTTTTCTTGTGTGGACAGACCACAAGAATTTAGAATACATCCACTCAGCCAAGCGTCTTAACCCCCGTCAAGCCAGATGGACACTGTTTGTCTCCCGGTTCAAATTCTCCCTCTCTTATAGGCCAGGGTCAAAGAATGGTAAAAATGGTAAATGGTAAATGGCATTCACTTATATAGCGCTTTTATTCTCATCTCTTGATGACCAAAGCGCTTTACAGATCCTGCTATCCACCCATTCACACACACATTCACACACTGATGGCGGCAGTGGCCGAACAGAACACAAAGCCAGACACGCTCTCCCGCCAGTTTTCGACTGTCTCGTCCACCACGCCGGCAGAGACCATCATCCCAGAGGGGGCCATTGTGAGAGCCCTCACCTGGGACATAGAACAGCAAATTCGGGAGGCAGGGCACATCCACCCAGACTCGGGGAGGGGGGGGGGGGGCATCAGGCTGGCTGTTCATTCCTAAGGTAGTCAGGAGTAAGGTCCTCCACTGGCTTCACCCAAATAAGCTGTCCTGCCACCCGAGGGTATCGCGCACCCTGTCTTTCCTTCGGCGCTACTTCTGATGGTCTGCAATGGAGAAAGACGTCCGGGAGTATATTAAGGCCTGTCCCCAGTGCTCCACAGGGAAGATTTCCACTTCCCCCCCTGCTGGACTTCTTTTGTCCCTCCCAATCCCCAACCATCCCTGGTCTAACATAGCGCTGGACTTTGTGACCAGGTTACCTCCCTCCAGTAGGCACACTGTTATTCTGACGATCATAAACAGGTTCTCCAAGGCTGCCCATTTCATCCCCCCGAAAAAGCTCCCATCTGCCTTGGAGACTGCACATCTCCTGTCGGTGCATGTGGTCAGGTTGCATGGCATCCCCAAGGATACTGTTTCTGACCGTAGTTCCAAATTCATTTGGAAGGTCTGGCGGGGCTTCTGCAAGGCCATCGGGGCCACAGCCAGTCTTTCTTCTGCTTACCACCCTCAGTCCAATGGCCAGTGTGACAGGCCCAACCAGGAAATGGAAGCCATGCTCCGGTGTGCCACGGCAGCCAACCATTCCTCCTGGAATTCCCACCTTCAATGGATCAAGTAAGCCCACAAACCGGCCACATGGGCAGCCTCTGGATTCTCCCCATTCGAGGGGTCTTTGGGGTGCCACCCGCCTCTCTTCCCCATCGCTGAGGAGAAGGTAGTAGTACCATCCGTTACAGCCTACATTGTCAAGTGCAGACATTTCTGGAAGGAGACTAAAGCATCCGTGCTCCGAGCTTCGGGGAGAACTCCAGGTGGGCAAACCGGAGGAGGCGCCCTGCTCCTGAGTACGGGTCAGTCAGAAGGTCTGGCTTTCTTCCCAGAACTTTCCCCTGAAGACAGAGACAGAGTCTATGAAGTGCAATTCCCCCCCCCCCCCCACGGTGCGGTTCGTGAGTCCTATTGCCATTGCGGAGATCATAAACCCCATCTCGGTGAGGCTTACGTGCCCTCTATGGGCTTGCCACCACTGGTAGTACCTCTGATGGGGAACCACGTTGTGCTCTTCAGAATAGTCAATCCCTTTTTGTCCCCATCTGGCACTCAGCTCTCACCTGTGGCTCCAAGTCGCTGTTTACATACAACTGCAGCCATACCCCGGTAAACCACTTCGACTGGCGGACAAATTCAGGTGAGCGTGGCCAACGGGTCTCAAACCTTGGTGAGATAGGGCTTATCTACCTACACATGCGAAGACTCGACTGTGTGAAGGAAACAACTAGCTGGTTCAAGGGGCAGGAAGCTGGGTTCAGCAACGCGTCATTGAGCGCTAACAAGGCACAGTGAGACATGTAGTGACACTGCAGGCCATCCACAGCATCCTAGTTGTCTCAACTTTGTCTTGCCACTGGATCCAGAAAAGCTGGGAAGTAGTATAATAGTAGTATAATGTGAACGCCCACACAAAAAAATTAGATCTCGGCAAAAAATCAGAATTGAGCATTAAAATCTGCAGTGTGACCGTAGCCTCTGTCTCATGGCTTTTTCTGCTTATTTACTCATCTGTTGCATCTTATGCTGTTTGGGTTTATGTTTATGTTTATTGTTGTTGCTCTGCTTGCCATTTTTTCCTGTTTGTGTTAGTGTTATATTTTTATTCTGTGTTTGTTTACATTTATTTAGCATGTTATTTTATTCTCTATATTTCTAGTGCTACCCTTTTCCTGTTGACAGTTGTCAGGGGCGTGAAGCTTGTGTGGGCGTGTCCTGTCAGCTGTCAGTTTGAGTTCACCTCCCTCTCACTGCGCAGCTGATTCCATTATGTGTCATTGCTTTCTCCTGCCTGTTCAGATACCCACACCTGCTTTTGATTATGTCAATGGATTCTGATCCTATTTAAGGGCTTGATTTTCATTTTCACATTGCTGCTGGATTAATTATGTTCCTCCTGTTCTCGCCACAGCCCTGCCCTGCTCTGAAGTGTTACTTGTAAGTTTTTTCCTCATTTATATGAACGCACTTTTTGGAACTTGTATGTTTTCATGTACAATAAATTCCATTAACTGCAGTTCAGCACGTGGGTCTCACCTCTCTGCCCTGAGGGGCATTCATCAGGTTCAGGTTCAGGTTCAGGTTACTTTATTTGTACCCGTAGGTAGATTTGTTTTGCAGTTTGGTGACATCCATATTTACAAACCACATTCATGACACCCTTAGCATTCCTGCCAATTTCCAGCCAATGTGAAGCATTCTGTGGGTGGAAAACTAGAATTATAAGAGGCTGAGAAAGAAGATCTTTCATTTCACAGCATAACTAAATTAATTTTTTTGTAAGCTGTCTGTGTTTTTTCAACTGATTTAAGACAATTTTGCACCTCTGAATCCGAAAATGACATCCGTTTCTCTTGATCAGGTCAGGTTTTTATATTAAGTTATAAGCAATTGTACAGTTGTACTGTAAATTGAATAGTAGACATTGATAAAGGTAAGTACATGTAAATTGAATATTACATCATCATTGTTCAAAATTCAGAGAATTTCAAGAAATAAAAATGAATTTTGCATCATATAAAGCGAAAATACCTGTACATGTAAACAAAAATGTAAGAAAACATGTGGCCATAGTTCAAAAAGTTGACCTGATTGAGCAAAACCAATGAGATTTTTGGATTCAGCACATCAAAATTGTCCTAAATCAGCTAAAAAAGACTTAGACAATAAATTTGGTGTTGACCAGTGTTATTCACCATTACACATTGTCTGTCACACAGATAAGACAAAAACATTGCATGGTCAGATTACAAAAACTGATCTAAATATTTTTTAACTAAAATGTAATGATTCACAGCATCAAAAGTATTTTTTTTAGGTCCAGTAAAATAGCTCCTACAACCTGACCTTGATCTATTGACTGTTTTTGTTTTTAATTTGTTCAGTCAAGTAGAAGGTAGTACTCCCAGCTGAATAATTTGGTCAGAAGCCATAGAGAGGATGTAAGTAATTATTAGACTCCATATACTCCAGTAATTGTGTAGCAACAGTTTTTTTTTTCCTAAAACTTCTGAGAAAATTGGTAATATACTAACAGACACATACCTGATTTGCAGCTCTAGATTTAAATCACTTACTATTTCTAGTGTCCAGCCAATGCAAAATGTCCCACAGATGGCACATGTTGCACACATAGAAAGATAATTTACTTAATGGATTAAATTACGGACTTATTAATGTCAGACTAAAAATTGACTCTTTCAGACAGAGCTTTTAGGACATGTTCAGTCTGCTTTATCTTTCCTTGAGGGCTCTTATTGTGGAAAAAAATCTGAAGAAAATCAACATGATATTGCCAGTAATTTCCTCATTTTGGAGTGAGAGTTGGCAACACTGCTTAAAGCTGTCCATGTTTACCTTACCTTTATGATTATAGATTAATCCGGTGTGCAGTGATCCAAAGAAAATGTTCATTATCCACAGTTCAAATGTCTCCTGTGACAGAGACATGATCCAGTCCCTCAAATTCCTTTTGGAGATCAAAGTCAATTTTTGAATAATCTTTATCCAGGTAGCAAGTAAATGCGTTTTAACTTCACTGGATCACAGCCCAGCTGTCTGATGGAAAGTGTTATCATGTCTTCAGTCTGGAATAACATATCTGACAATCAGTCGGTTTAATTCTTGCTTGGTCATAAACTGTCCAGCTGCATACCTGTGCTTGAAATCCAGCTGTGGGTGTTGAGATGAGTATTTCAACTTTACCTCCAGCCGTGACTGTTCAGAGTACAGAAGATCAACTTCACGGTGTTGTTAGCATAACATAGCACTAACTTTGCTGGAGCTGAAGATTGTCAGAAGTCTCAACCGACACTTTAGTTTGCAACCCACCAATATGCTTCTGTCTTTAACCATGACAAAGGAAAAATAATTTCTATTTCCACAAAAACAAACTAGCTTCATCTCATCCTCTGCTCAGTAATTAAGACTCCAACTCTCTGCAACAGGTCACATCGACTGATGGCTGTGTCAGCTACGGTAGGGCCAATGTGTACATTCATTTATTTGTGCTAAAAATATTTATCCATATAAATAAAACGAGTAACGCATCTGATCAAATTTCAGTAACTTCAACGCATTACTGAGTTTTTAAACAGTAGTTCCGTTACACAGCATGTTACTGCAAAAGCAGTGGCGGTACAGTAACGCGTTACTCCCAGCACACCAACATATACTGCATACTGTACATATTAAAAAAAATGCAAAAATTCCACCCAAGTGCAACATGTATATTTTTGTGATTGCTAAAATAACAATTGTGAAGTTGTTTCTAATCACTTCAGCATACCATTTATTCTTCTTCCCATTTATTGTTTTTGAGCTTTTAAACATTTGTCATGGTTTGTGCCCAGGGTGGAAGCCCTCCAGCCTATGGAACAATGATGGGTGGAGGTTCCCTGACCTCTGGAATGGCAGGTGGAGGTCCCCTGGCTTCTGGAACGGCAGGTAGCTGATGTGGCACGTGGTCCTCTTGCTGCTCCATCCTGAACATGGCCACCTCAGGTGAGAGGGGAAAACAGGAGGCCAGTAAGGTGGCACCATAGTCATCAGCAGCAGAGACTGGTGGGGAGGGCCCAGAGCTGACTTCCCGCTGACCTCCCACACTGCATTCGCTGGAGCTGGTGCTGGTGCTGCTGACACACTTGAAGAGGGTGGGGCCGCGGCAGCAGAATCCCTTGATGGGACCTTGAGTGAAGGGCCCAGGTGGGGAGCGGAGCGACGCTTCCTTGAGGCTTACTTCCCCGCAGACCCTTTAGATGCTGGCTGATACTCTCGAGCCAGAAAAGGCACCTCCAGAGCAAGCCAGAGCTCGTGATCCGGCAAAATGTTCATCTGCGAGAGGATCATCTGTCTCCGCTCCTCCTGCTCCATAGCGTTCACTGCCGTGGCTGGTGAACTGGGGGCGACAAGCAGTGTAGGAGTGATGGGAAAGGCAGGAGGCAGTTTACCAGATGCAGGAGAACAACGTGATGACCCGGAGCCAGGTTGGAAGAGGTGACATGGGCAGTCAATTCGCCTGAGCGTGTGTCGGAGTCGTATTATGTCCAAACGGAGAGTGACCACCTCGGGGAGACACAGCAGGTCCAGCAGCTGAGAAACAGCTCCTCTACAGCCTCGAGGTCCCCCAACTACTTCCAGGGGTTGGAACGATCCAGGACCTGGTTTGACAGGCAGATAGTCTGGTGGAGAAGCCCCGACAATTCCTTCTGGTTCCCCTCCTTCCTCCTCCAAAAAAATTTGGAGTAATATTAACAAACTGACTAATAAACAGAACAAAAAAGATAATGGAGACATGGAACTTAATATTAATAACAGATTAGTACAGAATGACACGGTCATTGCTACCCAGTTTAATAACTTTTTCATAAACTCTGTGCTAGAAATATCCAATTCATTTAATCCACCTGATCATAACTCTAGTCCTATTAACCCCTCACAACCTGTCGTTAATATATAAGAAATAATGGAAAATGAATTTGCAAATATTATCAGCTCACTGAATAGCTCAAAAGCAACAGATCAACATGGTCTTAACACCAAATTTTTTTAAAAGAAAATAAATAATCTCTCATTTGTCCAGTTACTCATTTAATCAATCTGTCAATCAAACATGCTGTTGTCCCAACAGCCTTGAAGGTAGGAGTGGTCAGACCAATTTTCAAAACAGGGAGTATGTCATGCGGTGGCCCTCGCGAGCCACCATAAGACGCCACACAGTCACCAGTGAGTTTCAGTGAGTTTTATTACGGTGAAAAGTAACAACACAAGATGCAGGGGCAATGACACATAAGTCTACACACATCCGGAGGCGTAAGGCTAAACAGCTCTCTTACAGGTCCATAGGAGGAGACGGTCATACACAGGCAAGGTTATTGGAGTAATGACTACACAGGCTGCTGAGGCAGAGACACACAGAGGTCTACTCACACCGGGAGGGGTAAGGCTAACAGCTCACTTACTGGTCCTGGAGAAGCGACGGTCAACCACAGGCAGACGAGGTAGGTAACATTCCAAAGCATCCGTAGCTCAGACGAAGAACGACTGACACTGCTGCGTCTTACCGCCGCCAGTGCCGGGCTTAAGAAGGCGAAGCACTAACGACGATAATTACAATCAGCTGACTGACCATTGACAGGCGGAAGCCCCACCGAGCACTTTCACAATAAGAGCCCGGTGAGGCCAGAATACAGCCCGCAAGTGTCAAGGCCGGCAGCGAAACATAACTTAGCCCGAGCGCCATCAGAACCGGCGCTCGGGTCATAACAGAGTAAAGCTGATAGTAACAACTACAGACCAATAAACATCTTACCCGTCATCTCCAAAATAATTGAAAAATGAGTGGCCACACTTTTATGTGAACATCTGAATTATGGGAATACCCCCCTGCATCACGCACAGTTTGGGTTCTGTGCCCACCACTCAACAGAGTCTGCAATAAGCTTGTTCCTAAAGAAAACTAAAGCTTTCTTAAATAAGTGCAATTGTGTAGGTGCTGTGTTTTTAGATTTGAAGAAGGCATTTGATACCATTGACCACAACATCCTTTTAACCAAACTTACTCTGTTTAGCTTTTCAGAGCATGCTATCACATGGATAAAATCCTGTTTAACCAACAGACAGTAATGTGTAATGGTCAACAGTGTCAGACTGCCATATTTAAAATGTCAAATGGGTGTCCCACAAGGCTCCACACTTGGACTAATACTATTCTCCCTATGCATAAATGATTTACCAAATGCATGCAGAAACATTCATATACAGATGTGTGCAGATGACACGGTAATATTCACACCTGCAAAAAACACACAAGAAGCCACCTGTATTCTTACAACAGCAATGACCCAAATCCATTACTGGCTGAATAATTCTTGTCTCCTTCTAAACACTAAAAAACTGCATGATCTTCACCAAACAATCAAATATTACAAACTCAAACATTTTCTTAAAAGGGGAGGAGCTGCAACTAGTCGAGGAATTTAAGTACTTCAGCGTGATTTTCGACTCCTCACTAAGCTTTAAAATAATGCATCAAAAAATCTCAAACATAATCAAATTCAGTCTAAGAAATTTTAAACAAATTAGACCATCACTCACAGTTAATGTGGTCAAAATGTTTCTGCATGCAATGATCTTCTTACACATCGATTACTGTTTTACCCACTGGTCACACACTGGTGACCATAATCAAACCCATTGAATCTTTATACAAAAAAGCCATAAAAATCCTTGACAAGAAAGATCCCACATATCAGTTGTAGAGAGAATAGAGCAAGCAAGACGACGAGCTGGATCAGCACAGACTTTATTTCTCTCTAACAGTTAAGTTGACAAGAATCACTCCCAGGCTGCAGTGCATCTCTCTTTTATACCTTTAATACCTTGCCTAGCCGCCTGGGGGCTCACAACTCAATACACATTACAGACAAAGCCTGCATGGCGCATTAACATAACAGTCTGGTGGTGCCGTGCTTCTTCCTTTTCCCTGCAGTGAGCGTCTCCACCTCTGCTGTCCTGTCTGGACCCCCCGTCGGCTCCTCTTCTCCTGGGCCATCATCTCTGGGTGGAGGATGTAACACCTATGCCCCCCCCCGAACACCCAGAATGGGCCCTAACGTCCCTGTCCTGTGGGCTTCAGCCGACGTCCATAGCGGCTGTAACGGGGGGTCGCTGGCTCTGAGGCGCTGCTCTGCCCATGGAGCGCTCCGGAAGGCACATCCGTTTGTGGGGGGACAATGGGAGGGGGGGAAGGGGACACATCCTCATCAAGAATTTCTGTCCCTGCTGATGAGTCATTTACCTGCGGAGCCCCCAATGGGGGGCGTCCACGCCGGGGAGCTCAGGCCAACACCACCTGTTCGTCTGCCAAAATAAACGCGGGCTTGAGCTTGTCAATGCAGACGGTTTCTCTACATCCCCCCAAGTCTAACACGAAATGTTTCGCCCCAGGTTCCAACACTCTGAATGGCCCATCGCATGGTGGGCGCAACGGGATCCGGTGTGCATCATGCCTGACGAACACGAATGACACATTCCTCAAGATTTATGGGACGAATGCGCAGGGAAAACAGTGGTGGGCCAGGCCTGGTACCGTCTCCACCTCTGTGCCATGTAGTGAATGTGGGGATGGCTCGACCTCGGGCGCAGGGTTGTCGGGCAAAAATTCCCCTGGCAGCCGCAGCGTTGAGAAAAAACTAGTTCTGCCGGGGAGGCTGCCAAATCCTCCTTTGGTGTGGAACGCAACCCTAACAGAACCCACGGCAGCCGGTCCACCCAATTTGCATCCATAAGCGAAGCCCTGAGAGCTGCTTTAAGTGACCCGTGGAAAAGCTCACATAACCCGTTGGCTTGGGGGTTGTACACGGTGGCGGTGGCCTCTGTCGGTCTATGATGACCATGGAAGAGAATCCTAAACGTCTACTCTGCTGGAACAGGCCGATGCGCACCGGTGTTCTACTTTCCAGCGTTGGGCGTTGGTAGGATTCAAGCCTGGGCAGGAAGATATGGAGGACAAGATGTTACCCATGTAGCATGTCTCCCCTCTCCACGTCGCTGATGAATCCAAAGGAACAGCAGGGCTGCTACAGTTTGGCACCAGCGCCGTTGCAGGAGCTGCCAGAACGATGTTGCGCACAACATAGAACTGCCTTAGGGGCTCCGACTCCGGATTTTTCCTCAGGGTTGACTCCCGAAGCCTTTCCCGTGACCGGGTATGCCGCAAGGCAGCAGAGGTTTGAAATCAGGGTTTACCTTCCCCTAGATGGGCTACCTTCCCAGGTTGACGAGCCACCATCTACCCGAAGCATCTGGTTTTAAGGCGCCAGAGATCCGCCCTCGCCCCTTCTCCTATTAGTAAAAGCAGTTCCGCCGGGCTTAGAGACTAAACCACACGGGCAGGCTAGGAGTTGGACTTAGTTGTCAGAGGCTTTTCGAGACGCACGCCATAAGGAGCATGTTATGAGCACTGGGAGCTTAACCCCAGTGCCGCTCCTGGCTATGACAACCTTGGAACCAAGGTTGGTTAGTTTAGTTTATTCGCACACACACATCGCACATTATCAACAGCATGAATGAATTACAATATGAGTTATCAACAGCATGATTAGCAGTATACAATAGGCTTTTTTTTTACATTGTTTTGGAGTGTGAATGGGCCATCCCAAATAAGCTATTTAAAGCTTTTAGTAGGGAGCCCAATTCTATAATGGAATAATGACGGAAGTCAGTCTAATGTCTTTGTGTGAAAGAACAAACAAACATATGACAGACATACAGTTAGGCCCAGAAATATTTGGACAGTGACACAATCTTCATGATTTGGGCTCTGTATGCCACCAAATTGGATTTGAAATGAAACAACTACAACGGAATTGAAGTGCAGACTTTAAGGTTTAATTCAAGGGGTTGAACAAAAACATATGATTAAACATGTAGGAACTGTAGCTATTTTTATACAAATGCTCCTCATTTCAGGGGCTCAAAAGTAATTGGACAAATAAACATAACCTTAACCCCTTGCACTCCGGGCAATTTTCCTAAAAACGCCAAAAAAATAATGTGCCCAAAGTAAATCGAAAGCTGTTCTTCAACCCTTTGCAGCATCTTCATGGGGTTGGTCTCATTTAAAAGAAAACACTTTGAATGTTTTGGCAAAAAAAACATAATCTCTCTATGTGCTCCGGCCACTGAGTTACAGTCATCTAAACATACTGAACTTGAAGAAAATAAATTTGGCCACGGTGTTTTTTTGGATACAAATGCTTGCAAATAACACACAGCTGTCCGATCCGGCTGGAAAATGCAACAGAAATGTAGAACCAAGTGTTATCCAGCTGAGGTCCAAATTTTGTAACAATACCACAAAAAATGAATATTTTACACAGCTTTGTTCCCAGGCTGTTCCCAGGCGTTTTGGAACTGTGCCAAATTGTGCCAAATGGCACAGTTTGGAAAAACGTCTGTAACTTTTGAATAATTCAATGTAGAATCTTCATTTTGGGCTCTAATGAAAGTTCACATTCAGGGCTGTGTCTGTGTGTGTGTGTGGGGGGGGGTTGCCCCCCCCCACTACAAAGGACGGAGTTCGGCCCTCGCTACATGACGGATTACACTCGTTGCATGTTTCCACAGCAACGCTGTCACAGCGGCTTCCCCCCCCTCGCTACTGTGTGTGTGTGGGGGGGGGGGGTTTGCCCCCCCCGCCTCGCTACAGAGGACGGCCATCGCTACATGACAGAATAGACTCATATGGCTATGTGGCGACCGCTGCGCAGTCAGCACGGCTTCCCCCCGCGGACCAGGGACATTCGGACCGTGACCCCCCCCCCCCCGCTCCTCTTCTGCAGCGGGGGGGGGCATTCACGGTCCGAACACGGCAAATGAACCGTTTATCGCGGCGCACGCACTTCGTACTTCGTGCGCCGTACAGTTGTAATTTACCGATCGGTCAAAAGTCATTTTTGGATTACAGTTTTCAGGGAGAAATTATAATTTAGCTTATAACACCTTACCTCTTCACAGCAGCAGAGTCCTGGCGAACTTCTCTTCCCCATTGTCAGACGAACGCGACGCTGGTCCGCTCATGGATCCCGGTCAAAACATAATTCCAATATTGCGGTTTTGGTGAATGAGTTACGACCTTTGTCGTCAGCCTCCGTCGGTCTATGATGACGGAAGAGAATCCTAAACGTCTATTCTGCTGGAATGAGTGCAGGTCCCACTTGTGGGTGTTCTCCATGCTGCTGGGTCTGTAGCAGGTTCGTCCAGCATCCTTTTTTTTCATCTGCTGCAACAGTAAATCTCTTTTCACCCAGCCCGAACTTCTGTGCTTCAATTGGCTCCAGCATTCACAGTAGGCGGGTCCTCCTTCCTAGGTTTTCATTCATTGGTTCTTCAAGGTTTCAGAAATCCAATTCAAGGCTCTTATTAGTCGAATGAGAGGTCAATCAGATGAACTAATCTGTTCGCGGCTGTGTCTGCAGCTTTTTTTTTCAGTGGCCCTTGGAGGCCAACACCAACTACATCACCACCATCAGTATCTCTATCATGCGTCATGCATCCGAGAGCGCACGAGTGCGCTCTTGTGCGCCCTCATGCGCCCTAGGACGCAGAGACTTGCCCGCCCACGGTACAACGGAGTGCAAGAGATTAAGTAAAATGTTACTTTTCAATATTTTGTTGAGAATCCTTTGCAGGCAATGACTGCCTGAAGTCTGGAACCCATGGACATCACCAAACGCTGGGTTTCCTCCTTTGTGATGCTTTGCCAGGCCTTTACTGCAGCTGTCTTCAGTTGTTGCTTGTTTGTGGGTCTTTCTGCCTTAAGTTTTGTCTTGAGCAAGTGAAATGCATGCTCGATTGGGCTGAGATCTGGTGATTGACTCGGCCATTGCAGAATATTCCACTTTGTTGCTTTAAAAAACTCCTGGATTGCTTTTGCAGTATGTTTTGGATCATTGGTGAAGCGCCGTCCAATCAACTTTGCTGCATTTGGCTGAATCTGAGCAGAAAGTATATCCCTATACACTTCAGAATTCATCCGGCTGCTTCTGTCTTTTGTCACATCATCAATAAACACAAGTGACCCAGTGCCATTGGAAGCCATGCATGCCCATGCCATCACACTGCCTCCACCATGTTTTACAGAAGATGTAGTGCTTTGGATCATGAGCTGTTCCAATTCTTCTCCAAACTTTCTTCTTCCCATCATTCTGGTACAGGCTGATCTTAGTCTCATCTGTCCAAAGAATGCTGTTCCAGAACTGGGCTGGCTTCTTCAGGTGTTTTTTGGCAAAGTCAATTCTGGCCTTTCTATTTTTGAGGCTGATTCATGGTTTGCACCTTGTGGTGAATCCTTTGTATTTACTCTCATGAAGTCTTCTCTTTATGGTAGACTTAGATACTGATACACCTACTTCCTGGAGAGTGTTCTTCACTTGAGTGGATGTTGTGAAGGGGTTGTTCTTCACCATGGAAAGGATTCTGTGATATCCACCACTGTTGTCTTCTGTGGACGTCCAGGCCTTTTTGAGTTCCCAAGCTCACCACTGCACTCTTTTTTTTTTCTCAGAATGTACCAAACTGTTGATTTGGCCACTCCTAACATTTCTGCTATCTCTCTGATGGATTTCTTCTTTTTCTCAGCCTCAGGATGGTCTGTTTCACCTCCATTGAGAGCTCCTTTGACCGCATGTTGTGTGTTCACAGCAACAGCTTCCAAATGCAAACGCCACACCTGGAATCAACTCCAGACCTTTTAACTGCTTAATTGATGACAGGTTAACGAGGGAAGAGCCCATGCAGCCTTGTTATTTATTTTTTTTTTTTGCAGCCTTCTGAGTCAATTGTCCAATTACTTTTGGTCCCTTGAAAAAGAGGCAGCTACGTATTAAAGCGCTGTAATTCCTAAACCCTTGCTCCAATTTGGATGTGAATACTCTCAAATTACAGCTGAGAGTCTGCACTTTAAGCCCATATTGATTATATAATTGTATCCTGAATATGTTTTTGTAAACAGCTAAAATAACAAAACTTGTGTCACTGTCCAAATATTTTTGGGCCTAACTGTATAGCACATAATCCCAGCAATTGTTTACACAGAAATAGTAGGTGAGTTCAAGATATATAGTCAAGTTATTAAATACTACTGGAGTGAATCAACATATAAAACAAAATTACAGTGGCGTAACAACTCATCAGTAAGCAAGTTTGTGTAACAAATGGCAGATTAATTACATAATGATAGGAGTTGCGTTTTTAGTTTTTTCTTGAAGATGGAGATGGAAGGTAACATTTTTAGATTCTCATCAAGCTCATTCCAAATCTGCAGTCCTCTGCACACAATACTAAACCTGGTGGATTTTAGTCTTCGTTTTTTCCCAGTAATTTGGTTTTTAGCGCCGAAGCGTGCCACCCAAGTTTACAAAAAAGCATGTGCAACTTCCACAGATGTGGTAGAAGCCAGTGCCACCGCTTCGGGCCAGCGTGTGATGCGGTCTACTACTGTCAGAAGTTGCGTAAACCCCTGTGATGGCGGGAGGGGCCCCACCAGGTCCACGTGGACGTGGTCGAACCTCTTAGCTGGGATGTGGAACGGTTCGAGGCGGGCCTTTGTGTGCCTGTGCACCTTGGCCCCTTGGCATGCGACGCAGGCTGCAGCCCACTCTTTCACCTGTTTACACAGACGCAGCCAGACGAACTTTGCTCCCACCAGTTTGACTGACGCCAAGCACGCAGAACCACCGGGCGTGGGCGGCCTGTGGAAATGTCATTATATACCAGCCTTAACCCTGTTGGTCCAGACTGGAGCACGCAAACATCCGCATCCCCGGCTTGCTCTGCGGGCATGGCGGTGTAATCTATTCCTACGTAGACTGGGGCCACCAATGCGTGCAAGAGGCAGTCTGCCACCACGTTGAGTTTACCAGCCACATGCTGAATGTCGGTCGTAAACTCCGAGATTGCGGCCAGTTGTCTCTGCTGCCGGGCCGACCATGGTTCAGAAACCTTGGCCATGGCGTACGTTAGCAGCTTGTGGTCCACAAACGTGGTGAAGCTGTGCCCTTCCAGCCAGAACTGGAAATGCCGTATGGCCAGGTGGAGAGCCAGCAACTCTCTGTTGAATGCAAAGACCTGCTGAAAAAGGCGAGCAGCTGCCAAGAGCCTGCGACGCACTGCTCCACGATGGCCCTTATGGCCACGTCCAATGCGTCGGTAGTGAGCGCTATCCATGCCAACTGGTCTGGGTGCACCAGTAATACGGCCTTCCCCAGCGCTGTTTTGGCATCTGAAAAGGCCTGATACCACTCTGGGGTCCAGTCGATGCTGTCCATCGGTTTCCTTTTTTTAAGCGCAGCGTACAACGACTGCATGAGCTGAGCTGTGTGGGAGAGGAAACGGTTGTAAAAGTTTACCATCCCTAAAAACTCTTGAAGCGCCCTTACGGTCTGAGGACGTGGAAAATCTGCCACCACACGCATCTTGTCCGGTAACAGGATCATGCCCTCTGGTGAGATGCAGTGGCCCAAAAAGTCAATCACCGTTGCCCCGAACTGGCACTTCGCCGGGTTGATTATTAACCCGTGCGCTTCCAACCTCTGGAAAACCATCCTGAGGTGGGTGACATGTTCATCCTCGGACGCGCTGGCTACCAGGATGTCATCCAGGTAGACGAAGACAAAAGGCAGATAGCACAGCACCGCGTCCATCATGTGTTGGAAGGTCTGCGCCGTGCCTTTTAACCAGAACGGCATGCGCAGAAACTCGAAAAGGCCGAACGGGGTTATTACCGCTTTTTTGGGTACGTCTTCTGCGCGCATCAGGACCTGGTGGTAACCGCAGACCAGGTCCACCTTGGAAAAAACGCGTGCCCCGGTCAGGTAGATGGAAAAATCTTGAATATGGGGGATGGGGTAGCGATCGTGTGCTGTTGCATTGTTTAATCTCTGGAAATTGCCACATGGTCGCCACAACCCATCGGCTTTAGGCACCATGTGCAGTGGGGATGCCCACGGGCTGTTTGAGCACCTGATGATGCCTAACCTCTCCAAATTGGCGAACTCCTCACGTGCACTGGCCAGTTTAGCTGCATCCAGGCACCGACATTGTGCAAAAACGGGCAGCCTTATGGTGGCAATAAAGTGCTCGACCCCATGCTTAGTGACGGCCGCTGAAAACTTTGGAACCCTGAGTGCTGGGAACTGGGTGAGTAGTTGTTGGACCTTAACCCCTGGAGCTGTGATGTGACAAGTGTTGTTGACCTGGCTCCTTGAGCTGTACAAGGGAGAGGATCAAAAGAAAGAGCATTAACCAGGCGTCTATTAGCAATGTCAACTAATAAACCGTGCGCACACAGAAAGTCTGCACCCAAAATGGGGAGTTACATGCCACTATGACAAAGGTCCACTGGAAGTTACAGTCGTGCAAACATATAATTAGTGTCCTCTCACCAAATGTCTTAATGTCAGAGCCGTTGGTGGCTGCTAGCCCAGGACCACTACTTCCAGCCAGCCTGTCCGAGTTGGACGGCAGGATGAGGCTCTTTTGGGAGCCGGAGTCCACCAGAAACCTTCACGGCGCATTAACATAACAGTCCGCTGGTGCCGTGCTTCTTCCTTCTCCCAGCAGCCAGTGTCTCCACCTCTGCTGTCCTGTCTGGACCCCCCGTCGCCTTTTCTTCTCCTGGGCCATCATCTCTGGGTGGAGGATGTAACACCTATGTCCCCCACACTGTAACATTTACAAGAAATACAATCTTCTGTCTTTTGAAAATTTCAAATTTGCCTGTTCAATCTATAAAATATTAAATGGCTATGCACCCCCACCCCCCACTGGGAGAATATGTTAAATTGAGAACTGTCACCGGCACAACCACCAGAGCAATCACTAGAGGAGACTGTGAGGTCCTCCACAGAAGAACCACATTTGCTCAATCTGTGCTGTCAGTGAGGGTCAGCAAGATCTGGAATAATGTACAACCTGCAATGAGAGAACGTACTGTGGCAGATGTAATAAGGGAACCCGTGTGGAGGCACAGAATAAGTGTAGGCAGGACATGGCGAACTGAAGTTTAAAAGGGTGTTTTATTCATCCTCCATCACGAGGCTCGCCCCTGCGCTGTGAGAGCGCGCTGGAGCGAGCCCTGTGTCTCTAGTCAGCAAACAGGCAATGCGAGTGATCAAAAAGCAAGTAAGAGAGAGAGCAAGCGATATACCGTTGACTTATATACCCAGCTAGACAATGCATGCATGGCACATTAGCATCACAGTAAACAGCAGTAAAGCATGGACATTTGCATTAGAGTCACACATATCAATAGCAAGATTACTGGCGCCGGGATTTGACAAAGAGAGGCTGCCTATTGATATCAGTCCATACATCCCACTGTTCTGCTAATTGCTCCAGCTGAGCGCTCTGCTTGTCCGTAGACTGTGGGGGTCGCCCACACCACTCCCCCCCCAGAGGGCTCAGCAAGGGGCTGAGGCCTCGATCGTCCGGCTTTGGTAGCGAGCTGCGGGAAAAGCTCTGTGCAGGCGGAGGTGGAGGGAGGGGGGGTGGGGGTAGCAAGTGCCGGCCCGGGACGGTGAAGTTGTCTGGGCCGCGCAAAAATTGCATGTGGATCCACGATGTTGAGGGGCTGTCCCGTTGAACGTGGCGGAGATCCACAGCGGCTGTGAGAAGAAAAATTTGTCTCTGACTCCTCTCGCGGTTCAGTACTGCGAGGACGCGTAGCAGCCATGAAGAAAAAACAGGAGCTGAAGCTGTGTGAGGGACTTGGCGTGTTGGCTTTAGGTGCGCGCGCAGCCCTAAAGCCTTCGGGGACAGCTGACGGCTGAATTCCCATGTGTGCCGCGGCTGAGACCCATACAAAGTCCTGTGTGCTGCGTGTCTGCTTCAGGGGTGTGAGCAGCCCTGAAGGTTCAGAGGATGGCGGTCGGCCGTGTTTCTCAGGCGTGTGCAGTGGCGGAGGACGATGGCAGTCTGTGGAGCCGGTATTGTCCCGTGCGTGGTGCGCTGTCTTCGTAACCCCCCGGTGTGCATGCGGGGGTTCAGTGCGAGGGTGGTCCGCTCTCGAGAGGCGAGTCAGGGTCAGGGAGCTTGATGGAGATCAGCGTCGTCAGCGCCGATGGTCCTCCCTGTTCGGGCTGTTGCTGTCGTTTGCTCATGCCGGGTCATGGTGCGTTCTGGTCCACGCGCTGCGTTCTCCGTCCGGCCCTGGAGGTCGCCGATGTGGAGAGAGGACGAGGTGCGTGTGCGCTCGTGTGGATGCGGAGAAGCGGTGAGAGGGAGTAGACGCTCTTTGTCCCTCGGCCGGTCCCAGCGTGGATGTCCAGATCTCAGGCGAGGGTCGCACAATGACGCTTTCTGCAGCTTTCCCCGTCGTGGATGATCTCCGAGGGAGTTCGCCTGGTGTTGGTTCTGCGTCGAGGTCTCCCGTGTGGCAGAAGGGAGGGCAGTTCATTTGCATCAGGCAGCTGCGCTCGTTTGTCGTCGGAGTCACTGCCGGGGGCTGCGTTCGTTCATCGTCAGCGTGTTCTTTCTTTCGGACGGGGTCACCAGTGTGGCGGATGTAATAAGGGAACCCGTGTGGAGGCACGGAATAAGTGCAGGCAGGGCACGGCGAACTGAAGTTTAAAAGGGTGTTTTATTCATCCTCCATCACGAGGCTCGCCCCTGCGCTGTGAGAGCGCGCTGGAGCGAGCCCTGTGTCTCTAGTCAGCAAACAGGCAATGTGAGTGATCAAAAAGCAAGTAAGGGAGAGAGCAAGCGATATACCGTTGACTTATATACCCAGCTAGACAATGCATGCATGGCACATTAGCATCACAGTAAACAGCAGTAAAGCATGGACATTTGCATTAGAGTCACACATATCAATAGCAAGATTACTGGCGCCGGGATTAGACAAAGAGAGGCTGCCTATTGATGTCAGTCCATACATCCCACTGTTCTGCTAATTGCTCCAGTTAAGCGCTCTGCTTGTCCGTAGGCTGTGGGAGTTGCCCACAGTACCACACTAAACACCTTTAAGACTCATTGTAAAAACTGGCTTTTAAACAACCAAAACTGTACCCATAACTAGTGGTTGCTCTGCAGCATACACAGATATGTACCAATGCATCACACACATATGCCCCGCCTCTTGTTTGTTTGCTGTCTGTTGTTGCTGTGAGGTGCTTGGGTGCATGTGTGTGTATGCATACACAGCACTTCACATGTGTAACATTTGAATATTTTGTTTTGTAACACCTTAACTCTGCACTTTGTACAGTCTCATTGCAGTTGTTCTGCTCGTGTATGATTGTGTTTTTTTGTGACCTGCCAGGGGACTACAGATGCAAATTAGCAGTATTGCTAAATCTGGTATACTTAACATTTGTATTAATTTTCATAAGTATGTATTGTCCCTTTTAAATAGACACTAAGCTAAACTAATGGAACATCCAATATTTGCAACTCTCTAAGAACCCTTGTTTATTTGTCAGACATATTTGTTTGATCTTTTGAGATATTCATAGGTGTTGTATCTTTAGCAATATTATAAGTACAAAACACTGAACATTATTATACACTGCAAAATGACCCATTTGGCTGCAACTGTTGCATCAGTGTTGCCCATCTGTCAGTAAATAAAACATGATTAGCATGATGGGCTGCACGGTGGCGCAGTGGTTTAGCACTGTGGCAGCACAGTTTTACCCTCGGCCGGGGGACCGCGGGGATCATGAGATCGTGGGTTCGATCCCAGCCCCCGACCAACAGTGAGCTGTGTGGAGTTTGCATGTTCTCCCCGTGTTGCGCGGGTTTACTCCGGGATATCTCCGGTTTCCTCCCGCATACCAAAAACATGTAGGTTTAGGGCGCTCGCGCACGCAGCGACCAGCAGCCGGTGGCTTGTCACCAGACTGCAAACCAAGTCTACCTACGGGTACAAATAAGTAACAAAAAAAAAAAAAAAAGATTTATTTTGTTATGTGGGCGTTTTTGTGTATTTGGTCAGGGTCATCATTTAGTCAAACTGTGCATATGTTTCTGCATATGATATGCAGTTGATCTGGGCATTCTGCTCCACAATCATGGTGGTATTATTATTAACTTTTAATTTTTAGATAGCCATGCGAGAACACCAGCACCAGGGGGAGTGCCATGTTGAACCAGTCGTGGTGCAAAGGACAGTGGTGGCACACGGGTAAAGCAGCAGAAAGACTCCCTTTAACCAGGAAGGCTGGGCTTGGCTTCCTGTGAAGGAGTGCAGTAAGGCGGTCCGGCTGCTGCCCCCACCCCATCCTTCCCCTGCACACTTGTACACCCCATGTTCTCCACATATGCTAAATTATCCTTTAGAGCTATGCAATTAAGGCAACATTATAGCATCATTTTTTTTAAACATTAAATCTTCAGTATTCTCTTTTTCTGGTTAAATTTGTCACTTTTGACTTCCTTGTTTTGTTTACAGAGCGCTCTGGTGACTGGTCACGATGCCACATATTATCCAATCAGTACGAAGTTAACCCTTTGAATGTGAGAATTTGCGTGCCCCTAGTGGCAGAGTGCGGCACTGTGCCTGCCTTCTCACTCTGACTTTGTCAAAAGTAAGTGAGAAATTTCTGGGGGTTTTTTTAAATGTACTGATTTCTTGTTCATATACTTTGAAGTTAAGATGATGAGGTACCTCTGTACAAAAAATGGTGTCAAAAGACTGAACCATTTTTTGTGTAAATACGTCCAAAGTCCAGTTTTAACTGAGTTATGGAATTTAAAGAGGTGCCGCGACATTATGCAAATTAGATGCATAAATTTATTACTATCTGAAACTTTTGATCATATTTTACATCTTTCTAATTGACGGGTAAGCCATTATCTCTTACCACTTTCAAGTTATAGCCTTGGAAATCTGAACTATTTAACTGACAAAAAATATTTACCACTCTTGACCACTAGGGGGTATGTTGCAGTTCTGCACCATACACACTCAGAGGGTTAATCCAAAACCCCGCCCACACTTCTAGAAGCAAGAGCATGAGGAAACAGACCGGTGGCTAAACTTTTATTGATACAAATTTCATATTTTGACTGAGTAACTCCATATTTGGGGATGCACACCCTTGTAACCTCAGCAAAGCACTTATAAAATCTGAGGCCATTCTGACAAACGGTTTTGGAGATATCTGAGGAACACACACAGACAGAGAGCCGTCTCATTTATAGATAGATGAGGATAGCGCAAAGCGAGTTACACTGTATGCAGGACACCTGGCTCAGCAACAAGGCTGAAGAGATCCAGTCGTACATCGACAACAACAGCATGCAGAGGTTCTACGAGGCACTCAAGTCAGTCTATGGCACCACAACAATTGGACTGTCCCCTCTGCTTAGTGCAGATGCCAGAACACTGATCACAGGTAAGGAGAGGCTTGTTGAGCGCTGGGTACAACACACTGAGAGTGTCTTCAATTGCCTCTTATCCATCAACAAAGAGGCAATAGCATCCCTTGAGCAGGTGCTCATCAATACTGACTCCTTGGCAGATCTTCCAACCTTGGTTAAAGTGGAGAAAGATGTCGAATGTCTGTCTAGTGGCAGATCGTCAGGTGCAAATTCAATTCCTGTGGAAATCTATGGAGCAGGTGTTTTTCGTCTGACTGAGAAGCTCATGGGAAAAGATATCACAGGAATTCAAGGATGCCACCATTGTTCACTTGTACAAGAAGAAGGGGAACTGACAGTCCCACGACAACCACAGAGGCATCTGTATCCCTGTGCTGTTGCAATCCTGGAATTTCCCCGTTGTGGGACTAATAAAGGCTTATCTTATCTTATCTTATCTTATCTTCCTGCTCTCCATTATTGGAAAGATCCTGGCAAGGATATTGCTGAACCACTTAAAGCTGCACCTAGAACAGGATCTGCTGCCAGAAAGACATTGTTGATTGGAGATCTAAATGTAAAAAAAAAAAAGTCTTACTGTTAATGGAGTACACTAATGGAATAATGCCAGTGATGACTTAAAGTTATGTGGCAGTATTGTTAAGTTTAAATTATTGCTAATAAAACATGTTAATTAAGAAATACGGTATCTTCTCAAACCAAGGAGATTTGGTTCCTGTCAAAATAAAGTACAACTCTTTTTGTGGCTTTGCTTGTGGTTCGGGTTTATATAATATTGTTTTATATTCCTGAATTCAAAATAAAAAATGAGGAAAATACTGCATCTGTTGCACTTATAGACACAGAGAAGCCTCTTCTTTAACTTTTATTATTGTTTTCTGTAGTTTTAAATTTTTTGGATCAACTTGTGATCTTTAATTTGAATTTTAGAGTCACAATTCTAGACATTTTTTCTTAACCCTTTAACCCCTTGCACTCTGGTCAATTTCCCTAAAAACGCCTAAAAATAACGTACCCAAAGTAAATCAAAAGCTGTTCTTCAACCCTTTGCAGCATCTTCATTGGTTTGGTCTCATTTAAAAGAAAACACTTTGAATTTTTTGGCAAAACAGTCATAATCTCTCTAAGTGCTCCTGCCACTGAGTAACAGTCATCTAAACATACTGAACTTGAAGAAAATAAAGTTCGCCTGGGTGTTTTTTTGGATACAAATGCTTGCAAATAACACACAGCTGTCAGATCCGGGCTGGAAAATGCAACAGAAATGTAGAACCAAGTGTTATCCAGCTGAGGTCAAATTTTTGTAACAATAACACAAAAAATGAATAGATTACACAGCTTTTTTGTCAGGTTGTTCCCAGGCGTTTTTGAACTGTGCCAAATTGTGCCAAATGGCACAGTTTGGAAAAACGTTTGTAATTTTTGAATGATTCAATATAGAAGCTTCATCTTGGGCTCTAATGAAAGGTGACACTCAGGGCTGTGTCTGTGTGTGTGTGTGGTGGTGGTGGGGTTGTTTATTCATTCATGAATGAATGAATGAACAAACAAACCCGTGCGCCGCGGTCCGTCATGTGGCGATGACGCACAGTTGTAATTTACCGATCGGTCAAAAGTCATTTTGATTACAATTTTCAGGGATAAAGAATAATTTAGCTTATAACACTTACCTGTCCACAACAGCAGTGTCGCTGGCGAACATCTCTTCCTCATTGTCAGACGAACATGACGCTGGTCCACTTGTTATGACTCGTGGTTCTGGTCACGCAACCCGGTCAAACCATGATTCCATTATTGCAGTTTTGCACTTCCATGATTGCGGTTTTGGCGAACGATTTTTCAAAACAAATAAGAACAGTAGTAAGAAAAAAACACTGGCGAACGCATGTGTGTCACCCAGCGGCTTACACAAAACAGATTTTACGCACGGGATGCACGCTTTCAATCGTCAAACTTCTCTGCTTCAATTGGCTCGTTGTATTCGCAGCCGTTGGTAGGCGGGTACTTCTTGCTAGGTTTTCAGTCATTGGTTCTTCAAGGTTTCAGAAACCCAATTCAAGGCTCTTATTAGTCGAATGAGAGGTCAATCAAATCTAAACCAATCAAAGCACTCCTTTGGCTTTCTGTTCGCGGCTGTGTCTGTAGTGGAAGAACGGAAATGCAGCTTTTTTTTTTCAGTGCGCACTGAGACGCACAGTGTGCATCCTAGTGCGCACGAGGATGTGCTAGGACGCAGAGACGTGACCGCCCGCGGTATCCCGGAGTGCAAGAGGTTAAAAAACTAGAGTCCCTCAAATGGGGGGACCTACAGAAGTATTTGGCAAACACAGTGTAAAATAGGGTTCAAAGTTAAACTGTAACAGATTTATGTATCACTATGAATCAACTTAAAGAGTTTGATCAAACTGATCTTGTTCTTCTATTAAGACAAAGTGAAGAGCTGTCTCATAGCTTTGACATGTTTCGACTGTCATCTTCAGTCTTCTTCAGAAAACATCATCCAACGTCCGTGACGTGTCACACCAGCTGTTTTATCCTTTCCATAGGCGTGACCAACATGACAGATTTGACAGATCTGCCAGGTCGGCCACGCCTCCCACTGTGCGATGGTTTCTGGAGGAGAGAGTCCCAGGTGTGTGAGAGCATGAACGCTCCATCATCTCGGTTCATGGTGTTGTGGGCTCACTTCCTGATTTCAATGGCTTCTTTGATCCAGCGTTTGTGTTTGTTGTCCTCTGATCCAATTATGTTTGCATTGTAAAATTTCAAAAGAACTTGTACATGAACTCAACAACCTGAAAGTGGAAACAGATGAGATATTTATTTCTCATGACGTGGTGTTATTTATTTATTTACTCACTCATGTAGTATTTGCTACTTTCTTGTTAATTTGCAACTTTTTCTAAATTTTTCTCATAAATTTGACTTTTTTCTTTTAAATGTGGTAAATTTTTCTTGTAAGTTTATTTTCAAGTAATTTCATTTTCTTGTTTTAAATTTGCAACTTTTTCATCTAAATTTTCACATTTTTTCTTATAAATTTGTGACTTATTTTCTGATAATTTCTGATAATTTTGTGACATTTTTTTTGTAAATGTTCAACACTATCAAATCAGTGATCCTGAGGGACAAGCTGCTGTGTGTAGGGGTGGACCAGCACCTGTCATTGTGGATCCTGGACTATCTCATAAACCGACCACAGTTTATAATGGCCCTGGACTGTGTGTCTGATACCATCATCTGCAGCATGGGGGTGGGGGGGGCAGCGAAGTTCTGGCTCCCTTCTTGTTCACCCTCTACACTGCTGACTTTTCACACAACACACCACACTGCCATCTACAGAAGTTCTCTAATGACTCTGCGATCATCGGCCTCATCTCTGATGGAGATAATGAGTACAGAGGACTTATCCAGGACTTCATGGACTGGTGCCAATGGAACTGCCTCCAGATTAATGAGATGAAAACTAAGGAACTGGTGATGGACTGCCACAGGTATGGACAACCCCCCACAGCATTGGAAAACATCCAGGGAACAGACATTGAGATGGTGACATCTTACAAGTACCTGGGTGTTCATCTGAACAATAAACTGGACTGGTCACACAACACCAACGCGCTCTACAAGAAGGGACAGCGCAGGCTGTTCCTCCTGAAGAGACTCAGGTCTTTTGAGTGCAAGGGGCACTCCTGAAGACCTTCTACAATTTGATGGTGGCATCAGCCATCACATTTGGAGTGGTCTGCTGGGGCAGCAGCATCACGGCAGCCAACAGGAACAGACTGAACAGGCTCATCTCAAAAGCTAGCTCTGTTCTGGGGCGACGCCTCAACCAAGTGGAGGAGATAGGAGAGAGGAGGATAGTGGCAAAGCTGTCATCTGTGCTGGAGTGTGAGTCCCACCCCATGCAGGACACGCTGAACGCACTGAGGAGCTCATTTAGAGGTAGGCTGTGCCATCCTAGGTGCACGACGGAGAGGTTCCACAGGTCCTTCCTACCTATGACTGTCAGACTTTATGACCTTACCAAGGCTGCTTGTAGAGGTTGTATTAAATGTACTAAACATAACAACTTTCCACAATAGAGATTGTCCCCTCCAATACACAACTGGGACAATAACAAGCACTACTGAGGGTGGCAACAACACTGTTGATTCAAATTCAAAATATACTGTCTGGGTACATATTTATATTCTGCAGGGTAATTTAACAAACCGTAATGCTATTTATTCCATCTAGTTGCAATGATCCTGCACTGTGTATATATCTGTGTACATATGCATATTCATCTACTGCTTTGGCTAACCAGTTCTTATCTTATTATTAACTATTGCTCTGAGTGCTGCTATGCCTTTGTTGCTGTAATCCTGGAATTTCCCCATTGTGAGACTAATAAAGGATTACCTTATCTTAGCTTATGTTAAATCTTCACATTTTTTCTCATAAATTTTCATCGCTTTTTCCTCATAAATTTGTGACTTTTTTTAAATAAATTTTCACATTTATTCCTCATAAATTTGTGATTTTTTTCAGTTAAATTTACTAATTTTTTCTTGTTTGTTATTTTTTCAAGTATTTTATAAATTTTTTTTTTTTTTTTGTTACTTATTTGTACCCGTAGGTAGACTTGGTTTGCAGTCTGGTGACAAGCCACCGGCTGCTGGTCGCTGCGTGCGCGAGCGCCCTAAACCTACATGTTTTTGGTGTGCGGGAGGAAACCAGAGAAATCCCGGAGTAAACCCACGCAACACGGGGAGAACATGCAAACTCCACACAGCTCACTGTTGGTCGGGGGCTGGGATCGAACCCACGATCTCATGATCCCTGCGATCCCCCGGCCAAGGGTAAAACTGTGCTGCCACAGTGCTAAACCACTGCGCCACCGTGCAGCCCAATTTGCAACTTTTTTGCAAATTTGCAACTTTTTCTCCTAAATTTTCACATTATTTTGTTATAAATTTGTGATTTTTTCTCATAGATTTGATTCTTTTTTTGTCATAAATTTGCTACTATTTTTTGCATATTTTTTGTTTTTGCTCATAAATGTTCACAGTTTTTTTCTCAAATTTGTGACTTTTCTCATAAATTTGTGACTTTTTTCTTTTAAACTGACTACATTTTTCTTGCAAGTTTGTTACTTTTTTTAAGTAATTTTATTTTTTTGTTGTAAATTTACAACATTTTCTTCTAATTTTTCCACATTTTTTTGTCATAAATTTGTGACTTTTTTCTGATAAAGAGTCTACTTTTTCCCCTTTTTTCCCTTTTTTTAATTACAAAATTTTTTCTCAAATTTTCCAATTTTTTCCTGATAAATTTATGATTTTTTTTCTCATAAATTGGGGACTTTCTCAAAAATTTGCTGCTTTTTTTTTTTTTTTTTGTAAATTTTTACTTTTTTTTCTTCCTAACTTTGTGACTTTTTCTCGTAGTTTTGCCTGTGGCGCCAGAGTTTCTGAAACCTGCTCACCTGCGTTAAACCCAGTTGGGATTAAAGAGGGTAAGCAGATGACCTGCTCACCTGCACCAAGGGCCAAGTTCATGTGGGCAAAGCCAGATGGGGCCAACATGGAACCCATGGACAAACCCACATGGGACCCATAGGACAGCCCAGTTTAACTTATGGTGGGCCCCACATGGACATGCTGCTGGGGTTGGGGTCTCTTTCTAAGAATGTGGAGTTGCAATAGAAAACACAGTACATAAGCAAAATAGAATTAGAAAAATGAGTGAGTCCACCCTTGAAAATCTGTGGTGCTCTGTGTTGCATCAGAGACCTTTAGCTTGTACTGTAGTCAAGGTTTCAGGCTGTGCGTTCCTCAGTACAGAGGAGGAGGAGGAGGAGGAGGAGGAGGAGGAGGAGGAGGAGGAGGAGGATGGTGGAAGGAAAACAAAAGATGCTGTACACACACCTGATCACCTCTCATACAAGCTGTCAGTCCCCAAACTCTCCATCATCTGCTGTGTGCTTAAGCCAGGAAGTGATTAGTCACATTGTACAACTAAGGCGAAATTGGCGTCATCAGAACAGCACTTTTCGTGCCGTTGCCCTTGAAAACCAAACAGTGTCAAACACAGACAGAGCAGAGCTCAACATGACAACTGCAGGTTTGTCATCCTGAATTACACAACAGTTTGTATTGGTATTATAGACACATGGAGGGTTCCATGAACATCAGAGCTTCTTTCAAAGTCAAAAGTCAAAAGTGCCTTTATTGTCATTCCATTGTTAATGAACAATGCAACGAAATTGAGATGCTGCTCCCTCAAAACAAACTATAAACAAACCATCACATTCACAGTTCACTCATGCATTTAACATTCTTATGATTACAACAATAAATAATGCTTGAAACAAAATTACCTAAAAGTTGAATACAATATGTACGTAGCAATAATGAAAAACATACTGAGTGATAAATACAAAAGACCAGCTTATGCACGCAGGGTTGTTGCTACAAAATAAGGTTCTTTAAAGGTGTTTTGACCACAAAATGATCATACAAGGTCTTGGTGAGTCAATTGTTGTTTATCCTATTGTGTTATTATGTAGTGTGTGTATTTCTGTAAATGACCGTCAGGCTATCATTACCGTCCCCTACCACCTCCTCTTCACTGCTGAAGGTGGTGTGTGTGTCTCCGCTACAGGAACCTTGTCATGTTCAGGTGAGAGCACGCCCCTTCCTTCCTGAGAAAAGATTCCCCGACTTCACAAGCAATCACAACACCTGCATGACTGGATGCACTTGCCACTTCTGCCTCGCCAGTGCATAAAGGACCACCAAGCGGAGGCTTCAGCGCTGGCTCATTGAGTATACTGCCTAAGCAAAGTTGCAAGCAAGTTGAAAGTTGTTGTTGAGGACAACCTATTCTGAGAGACTCCAGCAGCAGTTCACTGCTAACGACTCTGCTCCTGTGTGGAGAGGACTGAGGCAAATCACCAACTATCGGCCTCAGGCTTCTAAAGGACAGGATGACAAAGCCCTTTGTCAAAGACTGTCCCAACACTATGCCCATTTTGACACCTCGTCAGCTGTGTCCAACTCCCCCCCTCCCCCCAGCACCACTGCCTCCATGGTCCCCACTTCATCAAAGGCGGGCCCCCCTCCTCCCCCTCCTCCCCCCCTGCCCTTGCCATCAGTGAGCAGGACGTGCACAGACAGTTCTCCAGACTGAACCCGCGGAAGGCCCCCGGTCCGGACGGCGTGTCTCCCTCCACCCTGAGACACTGTGTGGAGTAGCTGACTCCTGTCTTCACAGACATTTTTAACACCTCCCTGAAGTCATGCCACGTGCTGGCCTGCCTCAAAACCTCTACCATCGTCCCTGTCCCCAAGAAGCCACGGATCACTGGACTTAACGACTACAGACCTGTAGCGCTCACCTCTGTAGTCATGAAGTCCTTTGAGCGCCTGGTCCTGCCCCACCTCAAGACCATCACCACTCCCCTCCTGGACCCACTGCAGTTCGCCTACAGAGCCAACAGGTCTGTGGACGATGCAGTCAACCTGGCCCTCCACTCCATCCTGCAGCACCTGGACTCCCCGGGAACCTACGTCAGGATCCTGTTTGTGGACTTCAGCTCTGCATTCAATACCATCCGCCCCGCTCTGCTCCGGGACAAGCTGTCCCCGCTCAACGTGCCTGACTCCCTCTGCAGGTGGATCACCGACTTCCTGACGAACCGGAGGCAGCATGTGCGGCTGGGAAAGACTGTCTCAGACTCTGTTAACATCAGCACCGGATCACCCCAGGGATGTGTACTTTCCCCCCTGCTCTTCTCCCTGTACACCAACTCCTGCACCTCCAGCCACCAGTTTGTCAAGCTGATCAAGTTTGCGGACGACATCACCCTCATCGGGCTCATCTCCAACGGCGACGAGTCCGTCTACAGGAGAGAGGTGGCCCAGCTGGCATCCTGGTACAGCCACAACAACCTGCAGCTGAACACTCTGAAGACAGTGGAGATGATCGTGGACTTCAGAAAAGTCACAGCCCCTCTGCCCCCCCTTACCCTCACAGACTCTCCCATCACCACTGCGGATTCCTTCTGCTTCTTGGGCACCACCATCACCCGGGACCTCAAGTGGGAGCCGACCATCAGCTCCCTCAACAAAAAGACCCAGCAGAGGATGTTCTTCCTGCGGCAGCTGAGGAAGCTCAAGCTACCCACCAAGATGTTGGTGTAGTTCTACACGGCCATCATCGAGTCCATCCTCACCACCTCCATCACCGTGTGGTACGCAGGAGCCACTGCCAGGGACAGACTAAGACTGCAGCGCATTGTGCGTGCTGCTGAGAAGGTGATCGGCTGCAAGTTCCCATCCCTCCACGACCTGTACATCTCCAGGACCCGGAGGCGTGCAGGTTGGATCATAGCCGACCCTTCGCACCCTGGACACACACTGTTTGCCCCCCTCCCCTCAGGCAGAAGACTTCGGTCCATTCAGACTAAAACCTCCCACTACGTGAACAGCTTCTTCCCCTCTGCCATCAGACTGCTGAACACTAAGTGACTGATTAGACTCTCGTGCACCATGTACAGCAGCTCAACCAGACTCATGACAATTATCACTGTTTTCTTTTTGCACTACCGACTGCACTATGTGGAACTCCACAATATCTGCTGCTTGTTAATATATTTAAAAATTGCATAGATTAGTATTACTTATTCATATTCTATCTTTTATTGCATGCATAGTTTTTTATCTTTAGTGCTACTCCATGTTTAATGTTGCAGCATTGCACCGAGACAGATTTCTAGTTTGTGTACTACATGAACAATGGCAATAAATCTCATTCTGATTCTGATTCTGAATTAATTCCTCTCTTCTCTCCTTTTCTCAGGTTGCTGCCATTTGTGTGGCGTGTCTTCAGGGATTGTTGTGCGCTCACCTGCCCCATCATCCTCACCCCGCTTCAGCAGCCTATCTCCACCCGGTCAGACACCATCCAACTCCTTCCCAATCCTGCTTCCTGCCAGCTTCTTCCCGCTGGTTCGTCTATTACTGCTGGGTCTCCCTCTGTCGGGTCCTCCGCTCGGCTCACATAAGTGGTAATTTGGCTACCCACTTCCGTAGCCGCCATCCTCCACTAATTTGCTCTCGTCTCACTCCACAGGCTGAGTCTTCCTCTGCCTAGTGACGTTTTCCATAACTGTGCTTTCTATTTTTTGAAATTAATAAAGTGTTTAAATGTTGCTTCTCTGTGTCGTGAGTGTTTTCTCTGGTGTGGTTCCTGTTAAGTCTGAATAATGAGGGACAGGATTCTCCTTCATTCAGCCAACAACTCTCTCTTTATTATATGGAACACACAACTATATACACCATGGGCAGTGCCCGCCTGATGTCACCCTGTGGGTGGGCATGACATCACATACACACATACAACAGTTCTCTGCACATGAGCTGATCCTTCTATCAATACGACAAACCTCCCTGAAGGGCCGAGTTTGGAGCAGCCAAAATGAGGCCGCTGTCAGGAGGATTTCCCCAGCCAGCATGTCCATGTGGGCCCCACCACCAGTTAAGCCTGGGCTGTCTTATGGGTCCCATGTGGGTTCGTCCATGGATTCCATGTCGGCCCCATCTGTGTTTGCCCATGTGGACTTTACCTGTGGTGCAGGTGAGCAGGTGATCTGCTCAAACCCATCTGGGCCCCACAGGGGTTTAAATGGGTGAGCAGCGTTCAGGAACACTGGCGCCACGGGCAAAATTAGGAGGAAAAGTCACAAATTTATGAGAAAATATGTGAATATTTATAAGAAATAAAAGTGGCAAATTTACAAAAAAAAATAGCAAATTAATGAGAAAAAAGTTACCAAATTCATGAAAAAAATGTGAAAATTTATGAGAAAAAAAGGAGAAAATTTACAACAAAAAATAAAATTGCTTGAAAAAACTAACAAACCTCCAAGAAAAATTGAGCAATTTTTTAAAAAGTCACAAATTTATGAGGAAAATTTTGAAAAAGTTGCAAATTAACAAAAAAAGTAACAAATATGAGTAAATAGATTTATGAGGGAAAAAAAGTCCCAAATTTATGAGGAAAAGCTGTAAGTTTACAGTAAAAAATTAAAAAAAATACATTTTGGAGAAAGTTCCAAATTTAGATGTTGTTACATATGTTGCAAGTTTATGGAAAAAACTTTCAAATTTACAAGAAAATATCAAATTTACAAGGAAAAAAAATAAATTTATGAGGAAAAAGTTGCAAATTTAGAGTAAAAAAGTTTCAAATTTAAGACAAAGTTTTCAAATCAAGTTAACTAATTTGGGGGGGGTCTGAAAAAAATAGCAAATTTATAAGAAAAAAGTCACAAATTTATGAGGAAAAACTCAGATTTATGAAAAAAATGTAAAAATGTATGACAAAAAAAGGTGCAAATTTACAACAACAAAAAATAAAATTGCTCGACAAAAGTAACAAACTTACAAGAAAAATTTAGCAAATTTTTAAAAAAGTTTATGAAGAAAACATTGCAAATTTACAGTAAAAAAGTTGCAAATTTAAGACAAAGTTTTCAAGAACAATTTAACTAATTGGGGGAAAGTCAGACAAAAACAGCAAATTTATGAAAAAAATAAGTTGAAAATAGGTAACGTCCCTGTGGGCAAACCCACATGGGGCCCATAAGACAGGCCAGATTTAAGGCCTACGTACTCCACAAGAACAGAGAACATTGTTCTCTCTCCCAGGGCTGCAAGAACAAAACGACATCATTTTGTTCTTGCAGCCCTGGTGTGGGAGTTCTTGCAGCTTGTTCTTGACACATTGTGGTGTATGAATATGTGTGTCTGGACGCCGTGCCCACCCACAGGGTGACGTCAGGCGGGCACAGCCCATTCTGTATATAAACCCCAAGCTCAGTGTAATAAAGTTAGTTGTTTGCTGCATGAAGCCTTACCTCGCTCTCCGTCATTTCACAGACATAACATTTGGCAGCTAAAGATGGGATGGAGGCGTGCTGGTTGCTTCGGCCGTTGGCACCGTTTCTGGAGTGTGAGGGGGAGCCGGCAATCCTCTGGCCGGAGTGGAGAGCCTCGTTTGAGGAGTATATTGGGGCGCTGGGACGGGACACATCAGCAGGAACTCCTGGCCCACAATCTCGGCGTGGAGGGCCGAAGGATCCTCGGTGCTCTGGGTGGTGCGGACCTCTACAAGGATGCTGTCAAACGGCTGGCCAAGCACTTCGACAGTCAGACGAGGGCCGTGAAACTGCGTGTGATGGAGCTCTTGGCACCAGGAACTGACGGGCTAGCTGATATGCTAAATGCCTGCCAAGACAAGGCTAAGGGCGCCATGCTGGGCCTCGAGACGGGACCGGGACCGCGAATAGAAGAGTCCCCGGTCACTGTGGTCAGCAAGCCAGCCATGGAGCCCAGCTTGGCCCGGGACCATGGTGCAGACAAGTTGGACGGCACGGTGTGTGAGAACGGTGGAGAGGTGGTGCAGCAGAACGGAGAGGCAACGCAGCAGGAGTCAGCCCCGCTGTTCGAAGCTGTACAGCGGGCGAGCAGGGCAGTGCAGGCCGAGGACTTCGGGGAAGAGCCGCAGTTGGACATGATAGCCGCGCAGCGGCGCACCGAAACCAAAAGCAATGGATGCAGCGGTGAGGAGCCCAGGTCAGTGAGCGAGCCTGACATAGGTGATGGTATGGACCTCGAAAATGAATGACGAGAGCCAGACACGGTAACAACGCAGCGGAGCACTGGGACTGAGAGTGCGGGTCAGTGAATGAGCCCGGTGTATGTGATGGTGCGGGCCCCAGAGGGGAGCGACAGCAGCCGCAGGACACGGTGGCAGCGAGCGGTGCCGACGAGTGGGTTTTGGCAGTCCCCGGAGCACGACCACGGGAGTTCAGAGTGTTCAAAGCTGGAAGAAAAGAGAGCAGAGCGGGACATTTTGGAACGGTTTTGCTGAGCGCCAAACGCCATCGTCAGAGTGAGAGTTTGGACTGGGTCGGCGGGACGGCACGACGCAGAAGGGAGGTCTGAAGACGACGTGGGGGGCACAGGAGACTGGGTCGGGTTTCCCTGCGGGTCGATGGCGGGGTTTGGCCCAGAAAGAAAAAAAACAGTCTGGAAAGGTGGAGACAGGCTGGCCAGAAAGGGGTGTTTCGACCCTGGGGGGGCGGCGGCCGGACTTGGGGGTGCCCAGGCCCTCCGTGGCTGCTATGTGAATGGTGGATGCCCACGTGTAAATAATGATATGCATATACTGTATGTGTATATATATCTGATGCTGGTGTGCATGTGAGTGAGTGAGAATATGGGATTATTTTGCTTTTCAGAGACAAGGTCCAGTTCGGTTGTTTTGTGTGAATGTGATGGGTTGTTTTATTACTGTGTTACCCTCCTTGCTCTTAGTGTGTGAATCAGGTTACCAGATTTGGGTGGGTTTCCTGTGTGCTTGATTTTATTTTTTTTTGGGGGGGAGGGGTGTATGAATATGTGTGTCTGGACGGCGTGGCCACCCACAGGGTGACGTCAAGTGGGCACGGCCCATTCTGTATATAAACCCCAAGTTCAGTGTAATAAAGTTAGTTGTTTGCTGCATGAAGCCTCGCCTCACTCTCTGTCATTCCACAGACATAACACACATACCATACCAAATTTAGTTATGAAGAACATTTTAAAACAACAAAGCTGACCAAAGTGCTGCACAGTGATAAATCTATCTAAAAATTCAAGGGATCTGTGTGTGTGTGTGTGTGTGTGTGTGTGTGTGTGTGTGTGTCTCAGATATTTCTCACACCGTTTGTCACACTGACCTAAGATTTTAAACGTGCTTTGCTGAAGCTACAAGGGTGTACATCCTCGAATATGGAGCCACTCAGTCAAAATATGTAGTTTTTATCAATAAAAGTTTAGCCACCGCTGTGTGAGCACTCTGTGTCGCCATCTCCTGGCTTCAAGAAGTGTTGGCGGGGTTTCGGATTGACTCCGTGCTCATCAGAGAATAAGCGACTTTTGCATCCCGGCTCACGCAAAGCATCATGGGAACGTGGCTACCAAACATGCTCTATCAATACATTTAAGTTATGGAAAGTTCCTGATCTACGAGCATATTGTGTGCGTAGGGGTCTTCTCGGTTGTACCCGCAAACACAAGGATAAACTAGTTGTGCTTGCATTCGCGGCCACGTTGCAGAAATTGGCCAAAATGGCCCTCCGTATGTAGGCTGACATAGTAGATTTTTTGTTGTCAAAGGCCCAAGCACCCTTAAGTTCCAGACTCCAAAACGACTACAAAGAAGGTAAGGTTGTGGTTTGACAGCTCAACTTTGGTTTTATCATTTTGAGTAAATTTCACTACAAGGCATAGCCTGCTTACTTAGATCTATAGGTTGATACTACTATAGTTTAAGTACCACACGTTTTCAATGATGTGCAATTTTATTTTATACCAGCCTACTTATCAATGGCCTTAATTACATGTGTGTGTAGATCAAACTTCATTACCAATATGCAAAGAACTATATCCTAAATCCAGGCCTGCCTGTCCGTACCTACTACTTCAGGGTTTAGACTCGTGTCAATTAGGCTAGAACTTGAACAATACACAACACTATTTAATTATGTTATAATATAGACTCACTGCTTTAATCCAACAATTACGTCCGTCCGGATCCTTCAGCTCCGTGGGGAATGTATATAACGTGAATGGCGGCGGATATGTGCAGACACTGGTCCCGAAGTTACACACATGTATGCTGCAAGTTTGCTTTTTCCATCGCTCTAGATGATACATGCCGTTCCCACACTTCACTACGGCACAATGTGCACCTGGCATAACGGTGATTTATAGCTTGAAGCAGACTTTAAACGGCAATTGTTCAGGTGTGACAGTGCTGTTTGTATACAAAAGCAAGGCGACTACCAGAATGTTTGGTAGTCATGAACTCTGAACTCACATAGTCCGCACATGCGCACTCGTAATGCGAAAGTCGCTTATATGCCGCATCACAGCCATGCTGATTGGATAACACAGCATCACAACCTGTCAGTCACCACAACACTTCACAAACAAAAATTTTAGAAGTGCTTTGCTGCTGAGGTGTGCATCCACAAGTATGTTACTGCTCAGTCAAAATATAGACCATAAAGTTGCTGTGATCGCGTAGATCTAATGGATATATTCGGCATAGAGAACACGAGGTGCAGGGGTGGGGGTGGGGCACTGCCAGGGACCCATGGTGCCACAAACCTGTCAGTCACCACAGTGTTCCCTGGACAAAACAAGGAAGTAAAAAATGACAAATTTGAATAGAAAAAGATAATACTGAAGATTTAATGCTTAAAAAATTATACTATGAAGTTGCCGTGATTGTGTATGTCTAAAGGATAATTTGGCATATGGGGAGAACATGAGGTGCATGAGCAGACTGGGCGGAGCGTCAGTGGGGACCCGGGTCCAACAAAGAACATTGATGTATCAACACAGAACATGCCGGGAGAAGCAGCAGCCTGACTGGGTGGACCACAGTCCTTTGAAGGGAGGCACGCCCTGCCTGCCCAGTCAATAGTAGACGGGGGTACCTGCTTCTGCTTCACCTGGGTGGTGGTACCACTGTACTTTGCAGGACTGCGAGTCCTCCCGTGCAAGTATCCAAAAATTATAAACTTAATACTACCATGATTGTGGAGCGGAAAGACCGGAATGACTTAATGACCAAATGCAGGACACAACAACGCCGAAATAATGAAACAAATCATTTTAGTTAAATATTTACTGATAAATGGGCAACATGATGCAACGGTTGTAGTCAAACGGGTCCTTCTGCTGTGTATAATAATAGATAGATATACTTTACTGATGTTGGGTGTTTTGTAGTTAATTCAGTTGATTACAGTTTTAAAAAAAACTTTTATTAACAAAATATTGCTAAAATATAAAATGATGCATTACAGTGGGTCTCAAATATTTGTAAACATGTCCTGTTATAGCACTGCATGAGTTTATTGATGATACACAGAAGAAATTCAATATTATGCCGAACTCCATCACTGAACAGTGATATAAAGTAAAATAATTATAATGATGACTGCACAACTCCCATTCGCCAAAGTGAAGATACACTATTATGAATATACAGTAAGTGATAAAAGATCAGACAACTAATAATAATAATAATAATAATAATAATAAGTTTATTTATAGAGCACCTTTCACAGACAGAGTCACAAAGCGCTTAACATGGTAAAAATCAAAATAAAAACACAGGCACATAAAACAGTAAAAAAAAAAAAAAGTAGGCAGTAAAAGCACATAAAAATACAATCGGCACATAGTTAAAAAGCCAGGCTAAAAAGGTGGGTCTTTAGTTTCTTCTTAAATACACCAATGGAAGGTGCAGATCTAAGTTCAAAAGGCAAGGAGTTCCACAGTCTGGGAGCAACAGCAGCAAAGGCTCTATTGCCTTTGGTTCTGAGCCTAGTACTAGGGACTACCAATAGATTCTGATGAGAAGACCTGAGAGACCTGCAGGGCTGGTATAGAGAGAGCAGGTCACTAATATAAAAAGGTGCCTCTTCATGAATGGCTTTGTAAGTAAGAACAAGAACTTTAAAATCAATTCTATAATTTACAGGAAGCCAATGCAAGGAGGCCAAAACAGGAGTGATATGACAGAATCTACTGGACCTAGTTAGTCAGAATCAGAATTAGAATCAGAATCAGATTTATTGCCATTGTTCATGTAGTACACAAACTAGGAATTTGTCTCGGTGCAATGCTACAACATTAAAACATGATAAGATAAAGAGATAAACTAAAAAAAAAATTAAAGACTAAAACCATGCAATAAGTGTAGAATAATAAATAATAACAATAATAACAATAATAATAATAATAATAATAATAATAATAATAATAATAATGAGTAATACTAGTCACAGCAGTTTTAAATAAATTAGCAAGTAGCAGATGATGTGCAGTCGATAATGCAACAGAAAAACAGTGATGAACGACATGAGCTGCTGTACATAGTGCACGAGAGTCAATAAGTCACTTAATGTTCAGCAGTCTGATGGCAGAGGGGAAGAAGCTGTTCATGTGCCGGGAGGTTTTAGTCTGAATGGACCGAAGTCTTCTACCTGAGGGGAGGGTGGCAAACAGTACGTGACCAGGGTGTGAAGGATCGGCCATGATCCGGCCTGCACGCCTCCGGGTCCTGGAGATGTACAGGTCCTGGAGAGATGGCAGCTTGCAGCCGATCACCTTCTCAGCAGTGCGCACGACGCGCTGCAGCCTTAGTCTGTCCCTCGCAGTAGCTCCTGCATACCACACGATTATGGAGGAGGTGAGGATGGACTCGATGATGGCCGTGTAGAACTGCACTAACATCTTGGTGGCTAGCTTGAGCTTCCTCAGCTGCCACAGAAAGAACATCCTCTGCTGGGCCTTTTTGATGAGGGAGCTGATGGTTGGCTCCCATTTGAGGTCCCGGGTGATGGTGGTGCCCAAGAAGCGGAAGGAATCTGCAATGGTGATGGGAGAGCCTGTGATGGTGAGGGGGGGCAGGGGGGTTGTGACTTTCCTGAAGTCCACAATCATCCCCGCTGTCTTCAGAGTGTTCAGCTGCAGGTTGTTGTGGCTGCACCAGGACACCAGCTGGGCCACCTCTCTCCTGTAGACGGACTCATCGCCGTTGGAGATGAGCCCGATGAGGGTGGTGTCGTCCGCAAACTTGATCAACTTAACAGACTGGTGGGTGGAGGTGCAGGAGTTGGTATAAAGGGAGAAGAGTAGGGGGGAAAGTACACAGCCCTGGGGTGATCCGATGCTGATGCTAACAGAGTCTGAGACAGACTTCCCCAGCCGCACATGCTGCCTCCGGTCCGTCAGGAAGTTGGTGATCCACCTGCAGAGGGAGTCAGGCACGCCGAGCAGGGACAGCTTGTCCTGGAGCAGAGCGGGGCGGATGGTGTTGAATGCAGAGCTGAAGTCCACAAACAGGATCCTGGCGTAGGTTCCCGGGGAGTCCAGGTGCTGCAGGATGGAGTGGAGGGCCAGGTTGACTGCGTCGTCCACAGACCTGTTGGCTCGGTAGGCAAACTGCAGCGGGTCCAGGAGGGGAGTGGTGATGGACTTGAGGTGGGACAGGACCAGGCGCTCAAAGGACTTCATGACTACAGAGGTGAGCGCTACAGGTCTGTAGTTGTTAAGTCCAGTAATCCGTGGCTTCTTGGGGGCAGGGATGATGGTGGAGGATTTGAGGCAGGTCGGCACGTGGCATTGCTTAAGGGAGGTGTTAAAAATGTCTGTGAAGACAGGAGCCAGCTCTTTCGCACAGTGTCTCAGGGTGGAGGGAGACACGCCGTCTGGACCGGGGGCCTTGCATGGGTTCAGTCTGGAGAACTGTCTGTGCACGTCCTGCACACTGATGACAAGGGCAGGGGGGGAGGAGGAGGAGGGGGGGACCGCTTTTGATGAATTAGCGGCCAAGGAGGCAGTGGAGCTGGGTGGAGGGGGGGGAGTTGGACACAGCTGACGAGGTGTCAAAACGGGCGTAATGTTGGGACAGTTTTTGACAAAGGGCTTTGTCATCCTGACCTTTAGAAGCCTGAGGCCGATAGTTGGTGATTTGCCTCAGTCCTCTCCACACAGAAGCCGAGTCATTAGCAGTGAACTGCTGCTGGAGTCTCTCAGAATACACAGATTTAGCTCTCTTCAGCTCTCTGTTAAACCGATATTTAACCTCCCTGTAGCAGTCCCTGTCTCCACTTTTCAACGCTGCTTCCTTCTCCTTCCTGATCTGTCTGAGCTTGGCAGTGAACCAGGGCTTATCATTAGAGTATCTCACCCTGGTGCGTGATGGGAGAATGCTCTCCTCACAGAAGTTGATGTATGAGTTCACAGTGACTGTGTACTCATTAAGATCATGTGTGGCTCCTTTAAACATGTCCCAGTCAGTTATTTCCATGCATGTGTTCAGTTTCTCTCCAGCTTCACTGGTCAATTTCTTCCTGGTGGTCACAACAGGTTTAGTGAGCTTCAGTCTCTGTCTGTATGTGGGAATGAGGTGGACCATCACGTGATCAGATAATCTGAGTGCAGCGCGGGGAACAGCGCGATATGCGTCCTTCACTGTGGTGTAACAGTGATCTAGTGTGTTCTCACCTCTGGTTGGACATTTAATAAACTGTTTGTATCGGGGGAGCTCGTGACTCAGATTGCTCTGGTTAAAGTCGCCAACCACAATAACCAGGGAGTCCGGGAAAGTCCGCTCCGCATGTTGGATGTGATCTGCGAGCGCGCGCTGAGCCACGCGCGCGTCCGCGTCGGGAGGGGCGTACACAGCGATCAATATGAATGAAGCAAACTCCCACGGGGAATAAAATGGCTTGCAGTTAATGGAGAGAAATTCTAGGTCGGGAGAACAGTGCCGGGAGATCACGGTTACATCAGAGCACCAGCTGCTGTTAATGTAAAAGCATACTCCTCCTCCTTTAGACTTACCGGAGAGCTCTGTGACGCGATCAGCACGAAACAGCTGAAATCCGTCAAGGCTGATCGCGCTGTCCGGAGTAGAATCATTAAGCCAAGTCTCAGTAAAACAGAGGGCGGACGAATTAGCGAGGTCCTTAAATTGCATCAGCAGTCTCAGTTCGTCTACCTTGTTAGAGAGAGAGTTGGTATTGGTCAGAAATATTCCAGGCAAGGCTGTGCGCATGCCCCTCTTCCGAAGCCGTTCGAGAGCTCCCGCACATTTTCCTCTCTTCCGCCGTCTCACTTTTTGGGCTAGAAAGTGGACCAGATCGGTGGCAGGAGCCAAAAAAACCAGGAGAAGGTCCGTGGGAGTGAAAGACCTGATATTTAGAAGCTCTTCTCGGGTATAAGAGCAGGCAGACACACAACTGATGAACAGAAACAAACAAATTAAAGGGCAGCGAAGCACCATGGCGGCCACTGTGGGCGCCATCTTGGATCGAAAGTAATCTTGCAGCAGTGTTCTGGACTAACTGTAGGCGGTGTAAAGAGGATTTGCTAAGACATGTAAAAAGAGCATTACAGTATTCCAAACGCGAAGAAACAAAGGCATGAATAATGATTTCTAACTGAGTGTAGGAAAGCAATGACCTAATTTTAGATATATTCCTAAGGTGGAAAAAACAACTCCGGGTCAGAGATTTGACATGCTGATCAAAACTCATCGACTGATCGAAAATGACACCAAGATTTTTTAGATTAGACTGTACGTTAGAGCTTAATGAACCAATGCTATTAACCAACTTAGGAATTAGATTATCAGGTGCTACAATAAGGACTTCAGTTTTATCAGCATTAAGTTGCAAAAAGTTACTAGACATCCAGTCCTTAATTGCAGACAGACAATCATGAATAATTTTTAAATTGTCAACATGGTCAGGCTTAAAAGAGAAAAGTAGCTGTAAATCATCAGCGTAGCAGTGATAAGACACACCTTTAAATTTGCTGATAATAGAACCAAGTGGCAGCATATATAGGGCAAATAAAAGTGGACCCAGAATAGAACCCTGAGGCATCCCACAGGTTAAAGGAGCAGAGTCAGATGAATAAGAGCCAACAGCCACGGAAAAGCTCCTACCAGAAAGGTAGGAGAAAAACCAATCCAGAGCTTTTCCAGAAATACCTACCCAATCTCTAAGCCTTTGTAACAAAATAAAATGATCAATAGTATCAAATGCTGCAGTAAGATCTAATAACACTAAAACAGAGCATTTGCCAGAGTCTGATGACATTAAAATATCATTTGACACCCTGAGAAGAGCGGTCTCTGTCGAGTGTTTCTGACGAAAACCTGACTGAAATTTGTCGAAAATATTGTGTTCAATCAGAAAGTCAGTGAGCTGCTTGGCAACAACTTTTTCTAAAAGCTTAGAAATAAAAGGAAGCTTAGAAATTGGCCTGAAGTTTTTAAAAACAGATGGATCAAGGTTAGGTTTTTTTAAAAGTGGCTGCACAACTGCATGTTTAAAATATGAGGGTACACAACCAGATTCAAGTGAACTATTAATGATGTTAACCAAAGACGTACCCACTGAGCCAATTACCTCTTTCAACACTGAGGAAGGCAAAATATCTAAAACGCAGGAGGAGGATTTCATGGAACTCACCAACATTAACAAATCCTCAAAAGAAATTGGGGTAGAATCATTTAAAAAGGCCTGTCTGTTAGGACAATCAAGGATTAGGGAAAAGGAATGAGTAAAACCAGCCCTAACAGCAGTGACCTTGTCATCAAAAAAGGAAAGAAACGTGTTACAGTCATTAATTGAATAAACAGGGGGAGCAGAAATGACAGGATTAACTAAACTGTCTATTGTGCCGAAGATGAAAAATAAGTGATTTGACAAATAAACAAGGGATCTGAAACAGTCGCTAATATTGGATGTCCCATTCATTTTTAATATTTAGGTATTCTGTAATTAATATTCACACATTCAAATAAATCTTAGTGCCATTTACTCCCTTTCATATGTGTCAAAGTCTAACATGTGATTGTCTACATATAGGCTCCACCTCTTTGTATTCCACTTTCAAACACAGCCTACATTTGGGCCTGGAAAGCCTGATGGGATCCCTGTTTCAGACAGGAATACTATGAAGACTAGGAATTCTATGGGCATGCAATAGTAACCTAAAGTACAAATAGACAAAAGATAAGTATAAGACAATAAAAACATAACATGCAGGAGAAAAAGAAACAACTCACAACAAGAGTAAAAACAAAATGCCCAACACAGCAAAAATTAATTAAATTAAGGCAAGTTAAAAGCCAAGGAAAACAGATGTGCTTTTAACTGAGCTTCAAAAACAAAGTGAGCCGTGCCTAACATGTAATGGTAACTCGTGGCAGAACTTTTTCTTGCATGGTGTCCAAGAACTATTGTGTGACTGGTCAGAGATGTGAATTCCCCAGCAGTCTGAAATGTCCTGGCTGGAAAGAACTTAGTTCTTGTTCTTCCCATCCCATGACAGCAGCTGTCATGACCCATAGCAATAGAAATATTGTAGTGCATCAGTTTATATTTTAGCAATATTTTGCTATTAAAAGTTTTTTTTTTTTAAACTGTAATCAACCAAATAAACTACAAAACACCCAACATCAATAAAGTACATTTGATTGCAACCATTGCATCAGTGTTGCCCATTTGTCAATAAATATTTAACAAAAAATGATTTATTTCATTATTTGGGCATTTTTGTCATTCCGCCCATTCCGCTCCACAATCATGGTGGTATCATTATTAAGTTTTTAATTTTTAGATACTCGTGCGGGAGGGGGGACTCGCAGTACTGCATAGTGCAGTGGTACCACACGAGTGAGACAGAAGCAGGTACTCCCCACAAGTCTCCCCCGCGAGTCTCCCTGCAAACGATCGTGGAGCACCTGGTCGGACACCGGTGTTGGAGAAGCAGCAGCTGAACCAGTGGATCGCAGTCCTTCGTAGGGAGCCAAGCCCAGCCTGTCCAGTTAACGGGAGTCTCGGCTGCTGCTTTACCCGTGGTGCCAGCGGTTCAGCTGCTGCTCCACCCCCCATCCCCCCTGTGCACCCGCGCACCTCGTGTTCTCCATGCCGAATTATCCATTAGACCTACACAATCACGGCAACTTCAAGGTATAATTTTATTAGTATTAGTATTATCTTTTCTCGTAAATTTTTTCGCTTTTCCCTTCCTTGTTTTGCACAAGGAGTGCTGTGCTTACTGATGCCATAATGCTGCATATTATCCAATCAGTATGGAGTCAATCTGAAACCAAACTCCGCCCACATTTCTAGAAGTCTGGGCATGAGAAAGATCAGTGGCTATACCTTTACTGATAAAAAGTGCATATTTTGACTGAGCAACTGCATACTCAGAGATGCACACCCTCGTAACCTCAGCAAAGCACGTATAAAGTCTGAGGCCAATCTGAAGAACGGTTCAAGAGATATGCGTGGAACAGACACACAGACCGAGATTTTGTGCATTTAAAGATAGATTGTACAGGTTCAGTAAGGTGGAACATCCGTGCTCTCTCCGGCCGCTCTCAGGGGTTCATATGGGTGCGGGCATGCAGCACCCCTCAGACGTAGGGTGGAGAAACACAGAGAAACATCGCGTCTTCATTGTTCCTACTTTCACCTGCTTTACACAGGTCAGGAAACCATGAGTAGGTCACAAATATTAACTTAAACCTAGGGTCATCACTTTGAGAGCCTGGTGAAAGTGTGGCACGTGCATGTGGCAACATTTATTGACGTGAAAAGGCTTTATCGTGGTCAAAAGTTTCCTGCCGTGAAGACGCACGCTGCCCAGTAATTAGCCTGGTCCTTTTGGTTAGAGTATAGTGGACCTGAAGCTCCTGTACACTAATTTCTGTTAACTTTCAAGTGTTTTCCTGAAACGTGCACATGTAAATTAAAGTTAAATGACAAGTTACAGTAAAGTAAGTAGGAACTTTAAGGTTGAAGCAATAAGTTGTGATTTATTGAAAATACTTTGTGTTGCATAAGCACCCCCTTATTCCATTTGAAGCTTTTGTGACTACACAGGTTCGTGTCATTCAGACATATTTAAAGATGGAATGTAACTTTTTTTTGAAAATGTACTGGAAATGTGCCAGAGTGTTAAAAACAGTCATATACGGTGAGAAAATAGTTTATTTACCTGTTTAGCTGAACATAAGGTTAAGGAAATGTGTTTATTTTATAACAAAACCCAATGGGTCAAAGAGAAATGTGTGTTTTGTAAATTGTGAGTAATGTGACTAGAGAATGGACTTTAACTCCCATACTATGGACTTAAGACACATGAAAACTTGAAAAATGGATTTTTAGAAAAATGTTTAGTGCTTTTGATTAGTAGAAGAAGAAGAAGAAGAAGAAGAAAACAGCTATATAGTCATTCAGTCCATACAGCCAATCATGCACAGAACAAAATTACATTTCTCCTATCTACGTTAATCACATGTAGAATCAGAGGAGCCGCTGCCATGCAAGGTGCTGTCACAGACAATTTTTTATTTATTATTTGTTGTTTAAAAACCTGTGAGACGCAGGCTGGAGAGACACAGAGAAACATCACGTGTTCATTGTTCCTGCTTTATACAGGTAACATAATTGCTGCCCTGGCCTTCAGCCTGGAGGAGGGTAACAATTCAGAACCACAGCTTTCAAAACTCTAATGTATTCTCCGTAGCCCCAATAATATACTGGTCCCAATAATGATTACTACCCAGGTACCTTGACTGACTTGTTCACCCCATATTCCCCACATTTATAATTTAGCTGTGGAATAACTCAACATGATGCTTTAAAGGGTTGTTTTTGTTACTCCTGCTCACATTCAAAGCATGTTGTGATGATGTTGTGTTCACCGTAGCCCTTTGTTTTTATGTTAGTGTACCTACATTTACTGCAATGGTGAAACTTGAATACTATTTGAGGATAGTTCATGAAATTTTCACATCAAATAGCCAAAACATTATAGGTTTCAAAAAAACTTGGTTGTATTTCTATCTTCAATTTGATTTTTTTTTTTTTTTTTTTACCTTTTTGGAACATTTTGGACACCTTGAAAGAAATCCAAGTCAAAGCACAGTGCCGGTGTGGACAGCAGCATTCTGTTGTGAATCATCTCAGCTTCCTGGACAAGGCTTCTCCTCAGTCCACCCTGAAGGAACGGCTCGGCTCCACAGTGTGACCTTGATTACCTTGGCAGCCTCTAAAGGCTCCAGCCTTGAAACAGTAATAGCTTGAATTGTTCTGAGCGATCCGTTTCAATGGGCACAGCAAAGTGCACGAGCTGGCCTCCCACAAAGCAACCTGAAGCCATTTACTGACCACGCACGCTGCTGAACGGCCATGATATGATGTAGGTGTTGATCTGAAGTGAGGGAGCTGAGATGGACTTAATTGGTGTCCGTTCTAGCTGAAAACCTTGGATTTTCCTGCACCTTGAGCTAAAGCATTTGGACTGGATTCATACTCCTGTTGGAGGACATTAGGCTGGATGAGCTGCACATGAATATGAGGAGACATCATGCCACAATAAAATTCACTTTCAGATGCACACAATGGCTGCTGGAATGAGAAACATCCACCACTTCCAACTGATAATGCCCAATTAACCCATCGCTATCATCTGTAGATACAGCTCACTATGCTGTTATGGCCACATTAACGGTGACTGGGGTGGAAATTACAACTGGGGGGGGGGGGGGGCATGTCTCCCCCAACATGAAAAAAGAGAAATCCCCCTCCCCCAATATCATCATAAAGCTTTCCATATCATCTTACACAAGTGAATAAAATGCATTTTAAGCACCAGTGCTAAGGATACATGCGAAACAAATACTTTGGGGAGGATTTGCAACTTCTCATATTGATTTGTGATTTTTTTTTTTTTCAGATTTGCAACTTTTTCTTGTTAATTTGCATCTTTTTTCTCATTAATTTGCAACTTTTTCTCATTAATTTGCAGCTTTTTCTCACTAATTTGCAATTTTTTCTTGTTTAATTTGCAGCTTTTTCGCACTAATTTGCAAATTTTTCTTGTTAATTTGTAGCTTTTTTCTTGTTAATTTGCGACTTTTTCTTTTTAATTTGCAACCTCTTGTTAATTTGCAGGGTTTTTTTTTCATTAATTTGCAACTTTTTCTTTTTAATTTGCAACCTCTTGTTAATTTGCAGGGTTTTTTTTTCGTTAATTTGCGACTTTTTTCTCATTTGCAACAATTTTGGACTTTTTTAAAATTTAAAACTGTTTTCCTTACTTTTTCAGTAAATTGGATTTTTTTTCATGTAAATTTGCAACTAAATTTCGTAACATTCACATGGATGCTGGTTAAATTTTTATTCTATATAATGGTTAATATTTTATGTTTATCTAGAGACAATGACCCCATTTTATTTTAAGTTATATATTACAGATGTTTGTTTTTTCCGCATTTATAGCTTTGAGTTCTTCCCCATTACAAAATCTTGCATATTGCCCCCAAAACCTAGGAATGGCTGCAATAATATATTGTCCCTTTAGCAGAGTGTGCTCCAAGCATTGTAGTTGGTCAAAAAAAAAAAAAAAGATGAATAGTTGGAAGAGCAGCAACTTAATTTTCATAAAATAGACAACCAGTAGATGTGAAAAACATCAGACTCTCTTTGTCTGAGCTACAGCATGTATTGACAGTATATATGACTTTGGGCTCCACCATTTCCTTCAAAATTAATTAACATAGAAAAACAATACTGAAAACATCACAATACATTGGGATTTACATATTGTTGATACACATTCATTTCTTAATATCCAACTATACTATAAGCCTTTAATGAATAAATTGCTGTCTGTAGGGATGGGATTTCCGGTGCCGGAGCTTCGGAGTGTGCACCAAGTAAAGGTATGTGTCCACCTAAGCGTGCATTTTTATGTTTCCCATTCATTGTCTATGTAGCATGCCTTGCATGCACTCTGGTAGCATGACGTCAAGAATCTCAAGCCATTGCATGGAGATGCCCGCTCCTCTACCTCCTCAGCTCCATAATACACAAATGAGGAGCAGGTGCATGGAGCCGATCGCTTCGCTGAGCTTCTAAAATAGTGGTTGTTAGGAAAAAGTAAACACATATTTGGCAACTACACATTTAGTTCTTGCCTTGACTGTTTTCAGAAAAATGTTTCGCTTTTTACTAGGGATGAGCCATACTGGTATTGGGTTTGATCCAGGCAAAATGGCTGGATCGGTATCGGTAAGGAATAAAAGTAATTTACCCACCTGATATATTCACAATAATAAAATGAAGGCACAATCATGTTTTCAGCCGCGCTGTGCGTGACTTCTATAAACACAGACAATGAGTGTCACATCGCTGGAGCCTGTTTGTGGGACTTGCATCAGTACCTTACTGTGTGATACCAGCATTTACAATTTTACACCACCAACTTAATAACACACTTGCAAAAGTATCATGGCAAAGGAGTATGCTGAATTCTGTCAAGAGCTGAGCAAAAGTCATGGGTTGTGTAACAGCAGCTGCTGCTTTTCCAGCTCAGGAGGCTGGATGCTAAAGGTGGAACCTAAAATAACAAACTGAAAGTAAAACCAGACTGGAACGTACCTTTTGGGGGAGAGGCTTACAGTTGATGAGAGGTAGGTGACAGAAACAAAAATAGCACTTGTGTGTGTGTGTGTGTGTGTGTGTGTGTGTGTGTGTGTGTGTGTGTGTGTGTGTGTGTGTGAGTGTGAGTGTTTTGTACACTTTATAAATCTCAGAGTGTGCAAAGCTACATGAACATGAAATGGAACAGCAATGAGTTTAAAATAAGGGCAAACCTAAACACTAAGAATCTAAGTAAGAATCATCTGAATGTTTACTTAAATACTCAGCTTTAAAGTTTTGTATAAACATGCATTTAAACTTCAAAATGCATGTTTACATGGTGCTGACCAGTGAAACGCTGCCATTTGTAATGAAATGGAGCCCGGGGGGAGCACCAGGCTCACACTTCAGGCTGTTCATGGATCTCCTTTGTAGTATTTATTAGTTTGTATTATTATCCTCTCCTCAGTTTCTCCTTAAGTGTTTATTTAGTTCGTCTCTGGTTTTTGTCTTGCTCATCGTTTCTAGTGTATTCTTGTTCAATGATTTGTTTCCTGATTTTCATGTATTCATGTAGTTTGTCTCTGGGTTCTTATTTGCCTCTGTTTATTTTTGAGTTGTCCTGTATTTTTAGTTATAGTCTTGTCTTGGTTTCATTTTGTATTTATTGTATTTTTGGGGGTTGTGTTTGTTTTATCCTTTCCTTGGTGGTTCTTCTTTTTCTGTATTCTCTGGTTTGTTACTTGTTTTATGGTTATTCATTATTACTTTCTGTACATTCTTTCTTTGTTTAGTCATTACGATCCATGCAGGTACTGTGACAGCTCGTGCATCATTTCCGGGTGTCAGATTCTGTTCACGGGCTGTCACAACTGCCTCCAGTTTGTTAGTTATACTCACTCATGATCCCACAGCTGTTCTCACTTGTTTGTGGCTATTTAAGACCGGCTGTTAGACTTTCTCGTCGCAGCGGTCTTCTCATCTAGATGTTAGTTTTATGTCCTGGTCATCTCCAGACAGAGTCCGCCGTCTAACTGTATCCCCCGGGTGTTCCGCGCATCTCACAGTTTCTCTGTAAGTGTCCATGTCTGTTCTTTGTGATTGATTATTAAATTTGCAAAACATACAGCTTGCGCCTGGTGTCCTAAGTCCTGCCCTTTGACAGGGCGATTTATGACACCAATATTACAAAGTTTAAAAGAAAAAAGCAGCAACATCACTTAACTGAGTCAAATTTGTAATATATTTTTGATTTAGATTTCTGTTTTTATATGTGTACAAAATGCCACCAGTCATTAACAAAACATGTTCTGTACTTTTATTGTTTTAAATAAGAGAGACGGTATCAGGTTTGGATCAGTATCGGCCAGTACTCATAGTCACAGTATTGGTATCAATCTTGAAAAAGTGGTATCAGCTCTTCCCTACATTTTACTTTTGAAGATATACAGTGCATCCGAAAAGTCTTCACAGTGCTTCACTTTTTCCACATTTTGTTATATTACAGCCTTATTCCAAAATGGAATAAATTATTTTTTTTTCTCATAATTCTACACACAATACCCCATAATGACAATGTGAAAAAAGGTTTTTTGAGATTTTTGCAAATTTATTAAAAATGAAAAACTAAGAACTCACAAGTACATAAGTATTCACAACCTTCGCTCAATACTTTGTTGATGCACCTTTGGCAGCAATTACAGCCTTAAGTCTTTTTGAATTTGATGCCACAAGCTTGGCACACCTATCTTTGGGCAGTTTGGCCCATTCCTCTTTGCAGCACCTCTCAAGCTCCATTAAGTTGGATGGGAAGAGTCGGTGCATAGCCATTTTCAGATCTCTCCAGAGATGTTCAATTGGATTCAAGTCTGGGCTCTGGCTGGGTCACTCAAGGATATTCACAAAGTTGTCCTGAAGCCAGTGAGGTGGCGCAGTGGTTAGCACTGTGGCAGCACAGCAATTCACCCTTGGCCATGGGATCCCTGGTTCGATCCCAGACCCTGACCAACAGTGATCTGTGTGGAGTTTGCATGTTCTCCCCGTGTCTGCGTGGGTTTACTCCGGGATTTCTCCTGTTTCCTCCCACAGGCCAGAAACATGCAGGTTAGGTTAATTGGAGACTCTAAAGTGGCCCTAGGTGTGAATGTGTGTGTGAATGGTAAAGGGATAGCGCCGTACCATGGCTGCTTCATCCATCCAGGTGGAGGCCCTCAATTTCCCCTCTGGGGATCATTAAAGTATACAAAATCAAAAAAAAAAAAAAAATCAAAAGCCACTCCTTTGATATCTTGGCTGTGTGCTTAGGGTCATTGTCCTGCTGAAAGATGAACTGTCGCCCCAGTCTGAGGTCAAGAGCGCTCTGGAGCAGGTTTTCATCCAGGATGTCTCTGTACATTGCTGCATTCATCTTTCCCTCTATCCTGACTAGTCTCCCAGTTCCTGCCACTGAAAAACATCCCCACAGCATGATGCTGTCACCACCATGCTTCACTGTAGGGATGGTATTGGCCTGGTGATGAGTGGTGTCTGGTTTCCTCTAAACTTGACACCTGACATTCATGCAAGAGTTCAATTTTTCTCTCTTCAGACCAGAGAATTTTGTTTCTCATGGTCTGAGAGTCCTTCAAGTGCCTTTTGCCAAACTCCAGGTGGGCTGCCATGTGCCTCATACTCAGGAGTGGCTTCCGTCTGGCCACTCTACCATACAGGTCCGATTGGTGGATTGCTGCAGAGATGGTTGTCCTTCTGGAAGGTTCTCCTCTCTTCACAGAGGAATGCTGGAGTTCTGACAGAGTGACTGTCAGGTTCTTGGTTATCTCCCTGACTAAGGCCCTCCTCCCCCATTTGCCAAGTTTAGACTGTCTGCCAGCTCTAGGAAGAGTCCTGGTGGTTCCAAACTTCTTCCATTTATGGATGATGGAGGCCACTGTGCTCTTTGGGACCTTCAAAGTCGCAGAAATTTTTTTGTACCCTTCCTCAGATTTGTGTCTTGAGGCAATCCTGTCTCGGAGGTCTACAGATTACAATTCCTACAATTCCTTTGACTTCATGCTTGGTTTGAGCTCTTACATGCACTGTCAACTGTGGGACCTTATACAGACAGGTGTGTGCCTTTCCAAATCCTGTCCAATCAACTGAATTTACCACAGGTGGACTCCAGTTAAGCTGTAGAAACATCTCAGGGATGAGCAGTGGAAACAGGATGCACCTGAGCTCGATTTTGAGCTTCATGGCAAAGGCTGTGAATACTGATGTACATGTGATTTCTTAGTTTTTTATTTTTAATAAATTTGCAAAAATCTCAAAAAAAAAAATTTTTCATGTTGCCATTATGGGGTATTGTGTGTAGAATTTTGAGGAAAAAATGAATTTTATCCATTTTGGAATAAGGCTGTAACAACAAAATGTGGAAAAAGTCAAGCGCTGTGAAAACTTTCCGGATGCACTGTGGGAAAAAGTTTAATATCCGGAAGCGTTGTGAACAGGTTAGAGCAGCCTACTCACTGGGAGTCACGGCGACCAATCACATGCAAGCCCTGCAGGTTAGGGAGAGCAGAGCGGATTGGGGTAGAAAGAAAAGCTCATCAATGTGCACTTTTGTAGCACTTTTGTGCTACAAAAGATTTTTTTTTTTTTCCACTTCCAGCGCCACACGAGTAGGCTGCCCTTTTGCAACAGCGGATCAATTTCTTCCTATTTCTATTTACTATCTGGCTTTCTTGCTAATCTTTCTGTTTCTGTGACACCTTGATCCATCACAGACACGTAGATCGCCCAAATGTCTCCTGAGCCAGCGGACGGATCCACTGTTTTTTGCAGGAGGCAGTACAATAGGGACCAGCTGTTAGCACTTAACCGGCCCACGATGCTAACGCAAAAACTCGACATACCGGGAGAAATAAGACAAAAACGGCATGGATGTCATGCTGGAATAAGACGGCGGGCGAGGAATATAAGGTACAGACCCGCCCTCCCATCCGTTATTATGGGGAATGTACGATCACTACTCAGAAAAACAGATGAGCTAGCGGCGATCTCCTGCTACGATAGCAAATACAGGGAGTGTAGCCTGATGCTATTCACGGAGACGTGGCTAACAGAACTAGCAACAGATGCTAACATTGAACTGGAGGGTTTCCACGCAATACGGGCAGACTGAACACCAGACAGTGGGAAGGCAAGGGGCGGAAGAGTGATAATGTATGTCAATAGCAACTGGTGCAGACCGGGACATATCACGGTTAAACAACAACACTGCAACAAAGACATGGAGTTGCTAGCTGTTAGCATGTGGCCTACATATCTCCCGAGGGAATAGGCCTACTCACACGTGATCTGCATTGTTATTTATGCAAATCCGACAGCGAACACGGGGACAGCGTGTGACGTCATCCACTCAGTAACTGGCAGGCTGCAGACAGAACACCCAGATGCTCTTCTCCTCATCTCAGGTGATTTCAACCATATTTCACTGTCTCCCATTCTACCCACGTTCACCCAGTATGTCACATGCCACACTAGAGACAATAAAACACTGGACTTATTCTACACAAATACTAAGGAGGCGTACACCTCATCACAACTCCCCCCACTTGGGAGATCGGATCACAACTTGGTTCATCTCCTGCCAGTGTCCACCCCCTAGTGCACAGACAACCTCCGGTCATGCGAACAGTGAAGTTATGGTCTGAGGAGGCAATGGATGCTCTAAAGGACTGTTTTGAAACCACTGCCTGGGAGCAGCTCTGCGATCCACATGGTGAGGACATCGATGGCCTCATTCACACCATCACGGACTACATCAGCTTCTGTGTGGACAACACCGTACCCACCAAGACCATACGGTGTTGCTCGAACAACAAACCCTGGATCAACCCTGAGATAAAAACACTTCTGAGAGAGAAGAAGAGGATCTTCAGGTCGGGGAACAGGGAGATGCTGAAGTCTGTACAGAGGGAGCTAAGGAGGAAGATCAGAGAAGGCAAGGACAACTTCAGGAAGAAGATGGAGGACAAGCTGCAACAGAGCGACATCGGTGGGGTCTGGAGAAACCTTAAAACCATCTCTGGGCTCCAGAATACCTCCCCCCAGGCCACGGGGGGCAGGGAGTTGGCGAACAATCTGAACCTGTTTTTTAATAGGTTTGATCAACCGCCCTCCCCCCCGATTGCACAACAACCACTGCTGCCTCTAAAGACATTGAGTCCTGCTGCCCACACCCCACTCCACCAACACCCCCCCACTCCCAACACACAGCCCCCCAACATGACCCTCACTAAGACCCAGGTGAGGACGGAGCTGAGGAAGATCAAGGCGAGGAAGGCGTCGGGACCAGACGGCATCAGCGCAAAGCTCCTCAAGTCCTGTGCAGACCAGCTGTGTGAGATTGTGGAGCTCATCTTCAACCTGAGTCTGAAGCTGGGGAGGGTACCACAGTTGTGGAAAACATCTTGTGTGGTACCTGTACCAAAGACTTCCCACCCCAAAGACCTGAACAGCTACAGACCAGTGGCCCTGATGTCCCACATGATGAAGACCCTGGAGAGACTGCTCCTTGCTCACCTCCACCCCCTGGTGGGACCAGCGATGGATCCACTCCAGTTCGCCTACCAGCAAGGCATTGGGGTGGAGGATGCAGTGATCTTCCTTCTTCACCGTTCTCTGTCCCACCTGGAGAAGCCTGGGAATGTGGTGAGGATCATGTTCTTTGACTTCTCCAGTGCTTTCAACACCATCCAACCGATGATCCTGAAGGACAAGCTGCTGTGCGCAGGGGTGGACCAGCACCTGTCATCATAGATCCTGGACTACCTCACTAACTGGCCACAGTTTGTGAGAACCTGGGACTGTGTGTCCGACACGATCATCGGTAGCACGGGGGCCCCCCAGGGAATGGTTTTGGCTCCCTTCCTGTTCACCCTTTGTACTGCAGACTTCTCACACAACACAACACACTGCCATCTACAGAAGTTCTCTGACGACTCTGCGATCGTTGGCCTCATCTCCAACGGAGATGGAGCTGAGTACAGAGGACTTATCCAGGACTTCGTGGACTGGTGCCATTGGAACTGCCTCCAGATCAACGCGAGGAAAACTAAGGAGCTGGTGATGGACTGCCGCAGGCAAGGACAGCCCCTCACAGCACCAGTAAACATACAGGGAACAGACATTGAGATGGTGACATCCTACAAGTACCTGGGTGTTCATCTGAACAATAAACTAGACTGGTCATACAATACCGACACACTCTACAAGAAGGGACAGCGCAGGCTGTTCCTACTGAGGAGACTCGGGTCTTTTGGTGTACAAGGGGCGCTGCTGAAGACATTCTACGACACAGTGGTGGCATCAGCCATCACTTCTGGAGTGGTCTGCTGGGGCAGTGGCATTACAGCAGCCGATAGGAAGAGACTGAACAAACTGATCAAGAAAGCTAGCTCTGTCCTGGGGCAGTGCCTTGACCCAGTGGAGGAGATAGGAGAGAGAAGGATGGTGGCTAAACTGTCATCTCTGCTGGAGTCCGAGTCCCACCCTATGCAGGACATACTGAACGCACTGAGGAGCTCATTTAGCAGCAGACTACATCATCCTAGGTGCGTAACTAAGAGGTTTCGCAGGTCCTTCCTACCTACGGCTGTCAGACTGTATAACCTAAGCAGGGCTGCTCGCAGAAATAGCAAAAAAACATGACGACCTAATAGTATTGAATGCAAAAGACGCAATAGACTTACACAAATGGTCCCCTCCGGTATACAACTAGGACAATATCGGTCGCTACGTAGGGTGACAATATGTATGGGTACATATTCATACTATGTAGGATAACTAAGCAGAAGGTTATGCTGTTTATTCCATCTAGCTACAATGCTCCGCACTGTGTGTTTATATATTTATATGTACATATGTATATTTGCTGCTCTTGTTTTTTTTGTCTTCTTGATTGTTGCTCTGAGTGTTGCTATCCCTGTGCTGTTGCAATCCTGGAGTTTCCCCATTGTGGGACTAATAAAGGCTTATCTTATCTTATCTTATCTTAAAATACTGCTTGAAAACCAACTGAAGTTCTTTGACCAGTCACAGTGATACTCTATGTGCACTTTGCAGTTACAGAGTATTGAGCTCATGACTCTTTGGTTACTTCCACTTGCACTTGTACTACTGATCGCACTGCTGTACATAGACTGTACAGTTGTTTTTCCATCCTTATTCCATTATCTTTTTTGTTTATATTGTGCACACCACTGAAGAGAGAGAGAGAAAAGCCATTTCAGTTCTCCTGTATGTCCTGTGCAAACAGTGCATCCAGAAAGTATTCAGAGCACTTAACTTTTTCCACATTTTATGTTACAGCCTTATTCCCAAATGGAATAAATTCTCTTTTTTTTTCTCAAAATTCTACACACAATACCCCATAATGACAACATGAAAAAAGTTTTTTTGAGATTTTTGTAAATTCATTAAAAATAAAAAACTAAGAAATCACATGTACATAGGTATTCACAGCCTTTGCTCAATACTTTACTTGATGCACCTTTGGCAGCAAATACAGCCTCAAGTCTTTTTGAATATGATGCCACAAGCTTGGCACACCTATCTTTGGGCAGTTTGGCCCATTCTTCTTTGCAGCACCTCTCAAGCTCCATCAGGTTGGATGGGAAGTGTCGGTGCACAGCTATTTTCAGATCTCTCCAGAGATGTTCAATTGGATTCAAGTCTGGGCTCTGGCTGGGCCACTCAAGGACATTCACAGAGTTGTCCAGAAGCCACTCCTTTGAGATCTTGTCTGTGTGCTTAGGGTCGCTGTCCTGCTGAAAGATGAACCATCGCCCCAGTCTGAGGTAAAAAGCAGGGATGGCAACAGGAAATTCTGATTTCAGCTGAAATCTAATTTGGTCGATTGATTTATGGGGGGGCCGGGGGGCACAGCCCCCCTGAAGCTGGGAGGTTTTCAGTAAAACAGAAGTAATTTAGACTGAAAAAAATGATAAAAGAGATCCGTCGCTACCAGAAATCCACGGAGCTGCTCATCCATAGGCTGCCCTTCCAGCGCCTGGTGAGGGAGATCGCTCAGGACTTCAAGACCAACCTGCGCTTCCAGAGCCCCGCCGTCATGGCTCTGCAGGAGGCCAGCGAGGCCTACCTGGTGGGTCTCTTCGTGGACACCAACCTGTGCGCCATCCACGCCAAGAGGGTCACCATCATGCCCAAAGACATCCAGCTGGCCCGCTGCACCCGCGGAGAGAGCGCTTAGACTTTCTGCTGCACATTCACCAACCACAATGCTCCGCACTGTGTGTCTATATATTTTTTTTTAATTTTTTTTTTTTAGATTTAGTATACTTTATTGATCCCCAGAGGGGAAATTGAGGGTCATCCACCACCTGGATGGATGAAGCACCCATGATACGGCGCTATCCCTTAACCACTCACATTCACACCTAGGGCCACTTTAGAGTCTCCAATTAACCTAACCTGCATGTTTTTGGCATGTGGGAGGAAACCAGAGAAATCCCGGAGTAAACCCACGCATACACGGGGAGAACATGCAAACTCCACACAGATCACTGTTGGTCGGGGGCTGGGATCGAACCCACGATCCCACGATCCCCACGATCCACCGGCCAAGGGTAAACTGTTCTGCCGCAGTGCTAACCACTGCACCACCGTGCAGCCCACATGTATATAACCTATATATATATATATATATATATATGTATATACTAGCTGTTCTTGTTTTTTTTTTTTGCCTTCTGATTGTTGCTCTGAGTGTTGCTATCCCTGTGTTGTTGCAATCCTGGAATTTCCCCGTTGTGGGACTAATAAAGGCTTATCTTATCTTATCTTATCTTATCTTAAAAAAAATGAAATACTAGACTTAGATAAATCATTAAATTTAACGAAAAGTTAACTTACTTTTTCTTCAATGTTGTCTCACTGTCTTTAGTCCAACATATTTAACAGTTCTATAAGAGTTTATTAAACTATTTACACTGGTCACCAAGTCACTTCTAATGTGAAACTTTCTTCCTTTTGGCAGCAAGCTGTGTCAGTCGCTGAACTTTGAACTTCATCTCCTTTTCTGGTTTCTTCAGAAATTGTCTGAGTGTTTCTGTTACCTCGTCGAACTTTGAGCCAATTTTCACCTTTACCGTCACTCTTCTCTCAAGCCAATTCCATCGGAACTTATTTTTGACACTTTTTTCTACTTCTAGCACTGATGACTCCTGATCCTTTGATAAAAATTTCATAATTCCACTGAAAACAATACCGAAAGCTCAGAATTCCAACACGAACCAGGGATGTGATTTGGGGTTGGGGAAATTATCTGAAAATTCAGCAGGGGGTCTGGGGGGTGGGGGTGGGGGGCAAGGGGGCGAAGCCCCCCGAAGCTCCTGGGTTTTTATGATTTTTAAGTACCAGAACTGTGCTTAAATGACATAAAACAAACAGCTGAATGCCACTTATTACTGTATAATATTGACTTATGTTCCAAGAAGATAGCATTCCTAAAATATTCCAACAAGCATTATTCATCACATGCTTTAACACTTGATCAAATCAAAATCAGTTAATTTTATCTATTCCATAATAGAAATAAAATTCCAACATACCATTACTTTTTATAATTTCAGCATTCATTTCAGATCACCAGTTTCAATCTCCATTGAGTCTTGAGCAGTTCATTTTGCACAATCACTGATGTAGCCAAGTCTTAGAAATATTCAAAAGTTATGAGTCAATGTCCACTGTGCACTGTCAATTTCAAACTGTTTGGAATCATAAAAGGGGATGGTTAACTTTTATTACCGTTTCCTCCCCCGCGCAGCCCAGCTCATACAGCCGTTGTACGTCGCCAGTAACAGAGAGTTAATGGCTCTCCACCTGGCCATACGCCACTTCCAGTCCTGCCTGAAAGGGCACACCTTCACTGCGTTCGTGGACCAAAAGCCGCTAACGTACTTAACGTACTTTATCTTCCTGGAAGATAAAATAAAGCAGAATTTGGCAAATTAGCAGAAAATCACATCCCTGAGAACACGTCGCCATGAATTTTTGAAAAAGCATACAACGAGCCATTTGATTGGTCCAATCATTTGCAACTATCCAATCGCAGGGCTGTCAAGCTACTGCAATACAGCAGTAGCTTGAACACAACACATCCGGGTTATCGCGGGAGACGACTTCCGGGGAAGCGCCGAGCGCTTATGTAATCGTGTTGATTTTTGCTAAAATCGGTAACAATAAGGTACCTTACCCCCCCTAAAATTTTCTCAATGGATTTAGACGATTCACAGAAATGATCAATTTGAAAATAAATCGGCGGAAATCCGCGGATCGGCAGAAAATTGCCATCCCTGAAAAAGTGCTCTGGAGCAGGTTTTCATCCAGGATGTCTCTGTACATTGCTGCATTCATCTTTCCCTCTATGCTGACTAGTGTCCCAGTTCCCGCTACTGAAAAACACCCCCCCACAGCATGATGCTGCCACCACCATACTTCACTGTAGGAATGGTATTGGTCTGGTGATGAGCAGTGCCTGGTTTCCTCCAAACATGACACCTGGCATTCATGCCAAAGTGTTCTATCTTTGATTCATCAGACCAGAGAATTTTGTTTCTCATGGTTTGAGAGCCCTTCAGGTGCCTTTTGAGGCCCTTTTCCACTAGTGTCACTTTGGCCCGTTTCGGTACAGTACGGTACAGTTCGGCCCACTTGAGTTTGCACTGCACATGTAGTACCACTTGACGTGGGTAGGAATAGTTACAGGGAGGCAGCACAACCCTCCTGTTACATAAAACAAGTGTAACGGGCGTAAAACAAGCCTAACGTTACGCAAAACAAGCGAGGCAGGCAAAACACAAGCTGGCAGGATATCAGGCATCTGCGTTTTCTGGCATTTTTTTTTTTGCCAGAGTAAAGCCAAAAAAGGAGAACAGAAGGCAAAGGTAGCGAGACGACACACTCTGGAAAAGCACTGGAGCGTTTAGGAAACCATATAGAGCAGTATAAAGGGGAAGACATGAGGATACGAATTACATCACGTATGACGGTAAGCTAATGATTGCTAATGCTACTTTGCTTTTAAGTCTGCCGTACGACATTGTAATGTCGACAAATTCTCGCTATTAGGTACTAAAATATGTATTCTCTGTGTGTGTGTTTCAGATGGCTCTCTTGTGGCAAAAATATTGCTTCAAACCATCGGTCTGGATGTTCAACACAGTGATGAGATGTCACCCCAGCTTCACGAACGCAAAGTGGTTACAGAACTGCAGAATGTCTGTAGAAATGTTTAGCTTCCTGTGTAACAAATTGTTCTGATCTGTGTCAAAATCATGGAGACTGTTGAAACGTCATAGCCATTGGTATTGTGGCAAAACTTGATCAACTGCCAAACTTGATCACCCGGTGCCATATTGTAGTATATGAGCCATAAAATATATATTTCAACAGATAAACAGGACTGAGTTAGGTATAATATGATATATTTAACAATTATGATGCAGATTAAGCCAAAACAAATGGATCTAGGATTAAAAGTAATTAAAATAACGCAGTCACAAGGTTACATGGAGAAATAGATGGATTAACTGGAAATATATCGTATTGAGTATTGCTGACTACATGTAGATACTGTATAAATATACATTATTTGCATCAACAGCGAACTATACATGTATTCATGTAGTATAGCACTGGGAATCTTGACAATAAACTTTTGTACGTTTTGCAGATCTGTCTCGACTTTTATGTGTTGTTACCACCAAGTGACATAAATTAAATACAGAGATTGGAAAAGCTGTCTAAGAACAATCCAGCAGTTTGAGAAATCAATTTTGGTTTGGTGTAAGTCTGCCAACAGAATTATGAACCATAAAGCAGCTTGTGTTAAAATGTTAAAGCCTGTTAAACCCTAACTCAGGGGTGTCCAATCATGTGCCATGGAGGTCCAAGACCCTGCAGGATCTCTTGTCTATCCAATTATTAGGAAATACAAATGCTAATATGGCCCAGAATTCCTCCATATACTGGGACTATCACTAAAGTGTGCGGTGTCTTCTGCACTGGCACATCCAGCAAGACAGTCTTCAGCAAATAATTGTGTTGGTTACTTTTTCCTAAAAATGAGCCATTATTTTCAAAGTCACTGATAAATGGTTTGCACTGTTGACTCTTTTTCCACTGGTGTCTTAACAGACAAAATAGAAAATCATGATGCAAACACATAAGTCACTAAATTGTTTATTACAATCAGCAGTAAATTCCAGATTATTTAGAATGTGCAAAATTCAAACTGAAAAAAAAAATTAGAATGAGTCACACATGCTGGCCACGCTGCCTTATTGAGAAGCAACTGGATGTGCTGCTCACGCTGGTCCTGGTTCAGCAGATCTTCAGCCTGCATCTCTGTAAATAGTGAGGCAAGGTCCGGTTTGGGTGGATTGTTTTCCTCTTGCCTAGATGAAAGACAGAAATGGGTGGTGGTTAATTAAAGCAAGTTTTAAACATATTTGAGAAATGACGTTTTCAATAAAAGTTTAGCCACCGCTGTGTCACCCTGGTTTCAAGTGTGGGTAGTGTTTTGTGCTTGTATTGCTAAAATATAAAAGGAAGCACTACAATGGGTCTCAAATATTTGTAATGTGTTCTTTTACTGGATGAGTTAAAAGACGAAATACTATAAACTACATATATAAACTAAATTCTAATGGTGACTGAACAACTCCCATTCCCCAAAGTGCAAGATACACTATTATGACTATAACTCATAAAAGATCACAGAAATGATCTGATAAAAAATAAATAAACAAGCGGTTTATTTTACAGTGGCTACTATTGGATGTGCCATTCATTTTCAATTATTCTGTAATTAATATTCACACACTTGTCAGGTGGGAGAGGAAGTTTTCTCTCTCCTCTACTGGTAAGATGTAGCCCAGTACAACCTGTCGCATTAAGGGAGGAGGTATGTCCCCCTTGGGCTGAGCCCAAATGTGTGGCACGCAGGCCCTCTGGCACGTGGACACGCCCTGGTGCCACACAAAACAACCCCCAGCTATGGGCAAATAGCACCACTGCCTTGTGGTCGTCACGGGAGTGACAAAGGCTAAGGGAGACAACCCCTACAGAAAATCAGGAGTGGAGCCCCGAAGGTGGTTGGTCTTCGCGTAGCGGGACCTCCCGGCAACTCCTGTAGCCAAGTTGGTACCAACTGTATCGGCTAGTCCCTTCCATTGGACACTACCAGCAAGGCCGAGAAGGAGGATCTGTCAACTGGGCATCTCAGTTTCTCCACAACTTCGCCCTGGCCTGTGCCCTGGAGAGGTCACTCCAGTGCCGCCTTCTGCGGCAGCTCAAAACGAGGAGACGCAGTTACTGGTTAAAAGTCCAGAGCAAATTGGCGTAAGCTCGGGGGACTAGGGCTGTCTCCCGACGGTGGGAGGGATCGTCGTGTCCCACTGGCCAGCTACCGCCCGCCTTTAGCTGGGCAGCCCCCAGTCAGTAAGGTGCTGGCCCGTCACTGTCCGCTTACTTCAAAGGGTGCTTGAAGTGTAGGCCAAAAGCTGAATCACAGACTGTAATCACTGCACCAGCTAATATCAAGAAACCAAAGCCGCCAGTTCTGAGTCTGGCAACCTGGAACATCAGAACAATGTGTCCTGGCCTCTCTGACGACCTCCAGCAAATCAACGACGCCAGGAAAACTGCTATCATCGACCGCGAGCTGAAGATGCTCAATATTGACATTGCAGCACTGCAAGAGACGCGACTCCCGGGCAGCGGCAGCTTGAAGGAGAAGAACTATACGTTTTTCTGGCAGGGACAGGAGCCTGACAAGCATTGCCTGTACGGTGTTGGATTCGCTGTTCGAAACTCCTTTCTGTCCTCTATTGAACCGCCGTCTTCAGGCACTCCACGAGTCCTCTCTCTCCGTCTCATAACCTCTTCTGGACCAGCTAATATCCTTAGCGCCTATGCTCCGACGCTCTGCTCTTCAACTGAGGTGAAAGATGCATTCTACGAGGTGCTCGAAACCAGGATCCAGCAGATCCCTGCCAAGGAGCACCTGTTTCTTCTCAGTGACTTTAACGCATGGATAGGGGCAGATCATGACTCCTGGCCCCGCTGCATTGGCTGCTTCGGCATCGGCAAGCTCAATGAGAACGGTCAACGCCTTCTTGAACTCTGTTCCTTTCATGACCTCTGTCTGACCAACACATTCTTCTCCACCAAGCCTTGTCACCGAGTGTCCTGGAGACATCCAAGGTCTCACCACTGGCATCAGGTGGACTTTGTTATCACCAGGAAATCCCTGCTGAACCGAGTGCTGGTCACGCGCAGTTTCCACAGTGCTGACTGTGACACCGACCATTCCCTGGTCGCCACCAAGGTACGTCTCTGCCTCAGACATGTTAACCACTCCAAGCAGAAACCCCGACCCCGCATCAACACAGCTATGATTACAGTACCTGAACTGTGGGAACGCTATGCTAAAGTCATAAATGAAGCCCTGGCGGACTGTCCCACCGACTGTGCTTCTGCAAGGTGGAACCACATCCGTGAGGCTGTGTTTGAGACCGCCATAGGTACCTTTGTGAAAAAGGTGGGGAAGAGTGCGGATTGGTTTGAAGCTGGAGCCGCTGAGATGGAACCTGCAGTCGCCGCCAAACGTGCAGCCCTAATTGCCCACAAGAAGGAGCCCTCTATGTGGACGCTTGCTACACTGCGCGCTGCGAGGAACAATGCACAAAAGATTGCAAGGCGATGTGCCAACGACTACTGGCTTGACCTCTGCCAGGACATACAGCTTTCTGCAGATCATGGAAACGTGCGCAAAATGTACGAAGGCATGAAGAAGGCTTTCGGTCCCAGTGTCATCAAGACCGCCCCACTTAAATCAGCTGCAGGAGATGTCATCAAGGATCGCGGTAAACAAATGGAGAGATGGGCTGAGCACTACCAAGAGCTCTACTCGAGAGTAACCACCATCTCGAACACAGCCCTTGAGAACACCCCTCTACTGTCAGTCATGGATGAGCTTGACGCTCCACCCACCATCGAGGAGCTCAGCAAGGTGATAGACTCCATCTCAAACGGCAAGGCTCCAGGCAGTGACAACATCCCCCTTGAAATTGTCAAAACCGCAAAGGAGAGCTCGCTCTTGAAACACCTCCATGAGCTCCTGCTGCAGTGCTGGGAGGAAGGGGCTGTGCCCCAAGATATGCGTGATGTCAAAATCATCACTCTCTACAAGAACAAGGGGGAGCGGAGCGATTGTAACAACTATCGTGGTATCTCAATCCTAAGCATAGTTGGCAAAGCCTTTGCCCGTGTCGTCCTCAACAGACTACAACTACTTGCCGAACGTGTGTATCCAGAGGCGCAGTGTGGATTCAGAGCAACCAGGTCAACCATAGATATGGTCTTCTCTATGAGGCAGCTGCAAGAAAAGTGCCGGGAGCAGAGACAACCCCTCTTTTTGGCCTTCATCAACCTGACCAAGGCTTTTGACTTGGTCAGCAGGGATGGACTGTTTGCCCTCCTCCAACGAATTGGATGTCCCCCCAAGCTTTTGAGCATGATCAAGTCATTCCACCAGGACATGAACGGCATTGTCCAGTTTGATAGATTATCCTCAGACCCTTTCCCGATCAAGAACGATGTGAAGCAGGGTTGTGTTCTGGCTCCTACCCTATTTAGCATCTTTTTCTCCCTGCTTCTGTGCTACGCCTTCTGGGACTCTGAAGACGGTGTCTTCCTCCACACCAGGAGCGACGGAGGCCTCTTCAACATGGCACGCCTCAGATCAAAGACCAAGGTGCGAAGCGTTCTAATCAGGGAGCTGCCCTTTGCTGATGATGCTGGTCTTGTTGCCCACACCGTGGAAGCGCTCCAGCGTCTCATCAACTGCTTTGCTCGTGCCTGCTCTGAGTTTGGCCTCACCATCAGCCTTAAAAAGACCGAGGTCATGGACCAGGATGTCAGCAGTGCTCCCAGTATCAACATCGGCGACCACACACTTGCGGTGGTGGACAAGTTCACCTACCTCGGGTCGATCATCTCCAGCAATCTCTCCCTAGACGCCGAACTGAACGCCCGTATCGGCAAGGCATCGACGGTGATGGCCCGTCTGGCGAAGCGAGTCTGGGACAACTCTATGCTAACCACCAACACCAAGATAAGAGTCTACATGGCCTGCGTACTGAGTACTCTCCTATACGGCAGTGAAGCATGGACCCTCTACTCCTGCCAGGAATGCCGGCTGAATGCCTTCCACCAACGCTGCCTTCGCAGACTACTGCGCATCACTTGGCAGGACCGTGTCTCCAACATCGACGTCCTGGCCAGAGCAGATGTGCCCAGTATGTTTGTCATTGTGACGACGGGGTGTCACCACTGTTGTGATTTCTTGTATGTGTAACTGTATTATTTGTGTAGTATTGTAAATGTCAATTTGATTGTTTGTAAAGTGCACATTATTGTATCTGTCTTTGACTAATTGAATGCCTTTGTGAGATAATTGTTGGGTTAATTATTTGGGGTAAACAATTGATAATTATTAATTCACATACCTTTGCCAACATGCTTCCTGAGGGTGTCCGGGCAAAAGACTCTGTCAGAGGTTGAATGCCTTTTAAAGGACACCAGCAGGAAGGAAGCATGCGATGGTGAGTCATAGGGGAGATTTAAAAGTTGTAAATAGGGGATTAAAATATTTAGTGAATTATTTATAGTATTTATTCTGTGTTATTTATATTTATTCTGTTTATAGCTGGGGGAAGTATTATGGACTTTTAGATATTAATGGGTATGTGTGGGGAAAAAGGAAAATGTTATTGTTTTACCTGGGATATGGTATTGTCCTAATTAACGCTAATTATCTCTGATAGTATATAACAGGTGGTGGTTGATTGTTAATGATGGCTGAGAGATTTTCATTGTGGATCATTGAAGATCGTGTCATTGGATTATTGATGTTGGTGTCGTTTTATTACCTGCAAGGATTTGAAATAAAATGGAAGATTGCTGATTGTAAGTCGCCTCGATTGATGATTGACAACCACTTCGTCCCGCGCTATGCCACAGCCATCCTGACAAAGAGACGCTTGCGATGGCTTGGCCATGTCAACCGAATGGAGGATGGCCGCATCCCCAAAGACTTACTGTATGGGGAGCTGGCTACTGGAACTAGCTCAAAGGGACGCCCAACTCTCAGATTCAAGGATGTTTGCAAGCGCGACCTCAAGGCTGGAGGCTTCAACCCCTCCGACCTGGAGTCAGCCGCCTCCGTCCGCTCCAACTGGCGGACCACCACCCAGGATGTCATCCGAACAGCAGAGGAGAGAAGAGACACTCGCTGGGGGGAGAAGAGACTCTGCAGACAGAGGAGACTGTCAAGACCCCCACTACACTGAAGAATTTATCTGCAGTGGCTGCGGCAGGATCTGCAGATCCCGTATTGGCCTCTACAGCCACGCCCGACAGTGCAGCTCCCTGAATGATGACCCAAGGCACAAACCCCCCCCCCACGATCTTTCGAGATCGATGGAGCCAATGAATGAATAGTCACACAATCAAATAAATCTCAGTTCAGTCCCTTTCATATTAAGTGGAAATTGTGCTACTTTAAATTTGGCACTTTACCTATACTTTAACTTAAAAAGCAAAAAATTTGACTATAAATAAGATGTGCAGCTTACCAGTCACATCGCTGTGTCGTGCCAAATGTAGCCATTGTCAGAACAGATCCTGGTCAGACTCTACAACAAAAATACACACAACTTAAGTACGTGCACAGCACGAAAGTGCAACATGTAAAAAAAACACCTTTTTAACCAGGATTACAACTAGTTTATTTCATCAGATATTGTCAACACAAAGGCAACATACAAGGACGGGCGTAGCATTGACGGCTAACTAGCTAGCTCACCATTTGAACACTAGCAAGTTGTCGTCTGTCCAAAGTGAACTTTCCACTGCTGCAATAAATAATGTAAAAGATGCATATCACATCACTCACCGTCCTCTATATCCTAATATCACAGCTTCAACTGCTGAAGTTGGGTGCTCTCGTGGTCGTACATTCAATTCAGTTCGGGTAGCTCTGTCTACTTTCCAGGGTGGCTCCGTCTGCTTCTCTCTGGATTGTCTCATCAGCCGAAATGCACAGAAAACTCTGCTGGACCGCGGTGTTGATTTCTGTGAAGCCAGTCTATCGTTGTTGTTTATATTATATCACTTGCTGGCTGGCTCATGGACGAATCTTTGCAAATGGTGGTTTGCGATTCTCAAAAGTCAGCATTACACCCACTCTCATGATGTTGCGCCCGAACCAATTAGTGGCCTGCAGTGTTTTTATGTCACCGGGACAGTACACATAGAACCTCAATCTAGAAGTTCTGAAAAAATGGGAACTGTTCTGAAAAATGGGAACTGTTACAGTTACAGTCCCTAATGGAAAAGCGGACAAAGCGTACCGTACCGTACTGATACTAGTGGAAAAGGTGCCTTTTGGCAAACCCCAGGCAGGCTGTCATGTGCCTTTTACTAAGGAATGGCTTCCATCTGGCCACTCTATCATACAGACCTGATTAGTGGATTGCTGCAGAGATGGCTGTCCTTCTGGAAGGTTCTCCTCTCTCCACACAGGAACGCTGGAGCTCTGACAGAGTGACCATCGGGTTCTTGGTCACCTCCCTGATTAAGGCCCTTCTCCCCCAATCGCTCAGTTTAGACAGCCGGCCAGCTCTAGGAAGAGTCCTGGTGATTCCAAACTTCTTCAATTTACAGAAGATGGAGTCCACTGTGCTCAGTGGGACCTTCAAAGCAGCAGAAATTTTTCTCTGCCTTCCAGAGATTTGTGCCTCGAGACAATCCTGTTTTGGAGGTCTACAGACAATTCCTTTGACTTCATGTTTGGTTTGTGCTCTGACATGCACTGACAACTGTGGGACCTTATATAGACAGGTGTGTGTCTTTCCAAATCATGTCCAATTAACAGAATTTACCACAGGTGGACTCCAGTTAAGCTGTAGAAACATCTTAAGGATGATCAGTGGAAACAGGATGAACCTGAGCTCAATTCTGAGCTTCATGGCAATGGCTGTGAACACTTATGTACATGTGATTTCTTAGTTCTTTATTTTTAATAAATTTGCAAAAATCTCAAAACAAAACTTTTTCACATTGTCATTATGGGGTATTGTGTGTAGAATTTTGAGGAAAAAATCAATTTAATCTATTTTGGAATAAGGCTGTGACATAACAAAATGTGGGAAAAATGAAGCGCTGTGAAGACTTGGTGGATACACTGTATAGTAGTATTGGCAATAAAATCTTTGAATCTTGAATCTTACACCCCCTCCACGCTCCCAATGGATCCCAAGGCGGAGGAGGCATGGGGAACAGACGTCTAGGTGGACAGGTACCTTAATCCAGGAAATATTTGGCGAAACACGTTTTGAGGCGTGTATTGCTGATGTATGTGATGATGTCATGACTGGGTCAGGAAGCTATTAATGATTTTGCATGCAACATGAAATAAAGTGAGCAGCAATACACAATGGAAAGCCCCGTCCTTCATGTTTTGTGTTGTCAGATCTTTGTGTATGGGATTTGTCACAGCCAATCATCATTTTCAGATGCACTAAAAAGAAAGACTTCTCCTGTTTGGGAACATTTTGATCTTATTTTCCCAAGAAATATCCCAATAGAGGATATTTCTTGTAACTGGAGTTGTGGCCAGCCACAGAGGGTGCAAAAGCCAGTGTACTCCTAGTGCCGGTCCCAAGCCCGGGTAAATGGGGAGGGTTGTGTCAGGAAGGGCATACGAAGCAAAACCTTTGCCAAATCAAACATGTGGATCATGACGAATGAGACTTTCATACCGGATCGGTCGAGGCCCGGGTTAACAACGACCGCCATCGGTGCTGTTAACCGTAAGGGTGCCGGTGGAAATTGGGAAACAGTTGGTCAAAGATCGAGGAGGAGAGGGAGAAGGTGTGTTAGGAGGGAGAGAGAGAAAAGGAAAGGTAGAAGTGTGGAGCTGAGCGTAGGGACGTTAAATGTAGGGACTATGACTGGTGAAGGCAGAGTTGGCTGATATGATGGAGAGAAGAAAGGTGACATAACGCACGGCTCAGGAGACGCACACACACAGGCTCAGAGTAGTTCAAATAGTTTATTAACAACAGGAGTGTATGAATGTGTGTCTGCGGGATGTAAATGTATTGGTGGCGGCGTCTGCTTCGGGCACAGAGGCAGGAGACCGTACAGCCGGACAACCCTATGGGAAAAGCACAAGGAGAAGGGTGACGGGCACACACCAACACAGGAGATATATGAGCGAGAGAGGAGCTTACTTGGATAGAACAGATGACTGGCACAGCAAGGGACGAGGTCCGGTAGACAGCCACCTGGACAGCCCGGTGCAGCAGCGAGGAACAGGCGATGGAGAGGCGTTGTCCGCCGCTGGGAAATCCACCTGTGCACAGGGGAGCAGACTTGGAAGGGAAAGGAGGTAAGGTCTTCTTACCAGAATGATCAGCTGAGGATGAAAGGAACTCACAGCGATGCGTAGGGAAGTCTGACGGCTTCAGGCCGAAGCTCAGGGCGAGGCGGCTTAAATCCCTCGCCGCTGATGATGTGCAGGTGTGTGTGCAGGTGGCGCCGCTGATGAGCGGCGCGACGTGACAGTACTCCCCCCTCTAGCAGCGCCTCCTGGCGATGGCTTCTCTGGGTGCGCTCGGTGGAAATCAGCGATGAGCGATGGGTCCAACACAAACGACGAGGGAACTCACTGCCGATGTTCAGGCCCATAGCCCTCCCAGTCCACCAAATACTGCAACCCACGACCCCGGCGCCGGGAGTCCAGGATGGAGGAGACGGGCCAGGCCGGATGGCCATCAACCATCCGGGGCGCAGGTTACGCAGCAGGAGGAGGGCAAAGGGGGTCGGAGACTGCCAGCTTCACCTTGGACACGTGGAAGGTGGGATGGATGCGGAGGGAGGGGGGAATAGCTACACGCACAGCCACCGGGTTGATGATCCTGGTGATGGGGTATGGGCCCATAAAGCGCTGTGCCAGCTTCCTCCTCTCGCCCTTTAAAATCACGTCCTGGGTCGACACATAGACACGCTGACCAACTCTGTACGCCGGGGCAGGTCTTCTGTGCCGGTCCGACACGGCTCTGTTGCACTCCGCCGTGCGTAAAAGCGCATTGCGCGCTGACGCCCAGATGGAGCGGAACTGCCTGAGATGCGCCCGTACTGAGGGGACAGTTACCTCACTCTCCTGCGCCGGGAACAGCGGGGGGTCGTAACCCAGGGACGCCTTAAAGGGGGACATCCCTGTAGCAGAAGAGCGGGCGGTGTTGTGGGCGTATTCAACCCAGGCGAGATGGTTACTCCAGGACGTTGGTTTGGACGCCGTTACACAGCGGAGCGCAGCCTCCAGCTCCTGGTTGGTCCGCTCACACTGCCCGTTGGATTGGGGGTGATGGCCGGAGGAGAGGCTCACCTTGGCTCCTAAGGCGTTGCAAAACGACCTCCAAACGTCTGAAGAAAATTGGGGCCCCCGGTCCGAGACCACGTCCACCGGAATCCCATGCAGCCTGACCACGTGCTGGATTAGGAGGTGAGCCGTCTCCAGGGCAGTTGGAAGACCTCGTAGGGGGACGAAGTGCGCCGCCTTGGAGAAGCAGTCCACGATGGTCAGGACGGTGTCGTAGGTGTTCGAGACTGGGAGTCCGGTGACGAAATCCAGGGCGATATGCGACCAGGGCCTGCCAGGGACGGGCAGGGGTTGGAGCAAACCCGCTAGAGGGGCATTACCCGATTTGTTGGTGGCACACACTGGACAGGCCCGGGCGTAGCGGGCGGCGTCCCTCCGCAGGCCCGGCCACCAGAAGGACCGCTGGAGGAGGTCAATCATCCGCGAGGAGCCAGGGTGACAGGTGAGCTTGGATGTGTGTAACCAGTGGATGACCTCTCCCCGAACCGTGGATGGCACGAACAGCCTCCCCTCCGGTCCGCCGCCAAGGTCAGGTTCCACTTCCTGCGCCTTCCGGATCTTGCTCTCAATGTCCCAGGTGACGGCTCCCACGACGCACAACCTGGGTAGGATGGTGTGAACCGTGTCCTCCGACTCCTCAGGGGCGAATTGCCTAGAGAGGGCGTCAGGCAGGCCGTTCTTGGAGCCAGGCCTGAAGGTGATGGTAAATTGGAACCTGGCGAAGAACAAGGACCAGCGCGCCTGGCGGGCGTTCAGGCGCTTGGCAGATCTAAGGTACTCCAAGTTCTTGTGGTCCGTCAGGACCACGAACGGCAGGTCCGCCCCCTCTAGCCAGTGACGCCACTCCTGTAGCGTGAGCTTGATGGCGAGGAGCTCTCTGTCACCCACGTCGTAATTCCTCTCCGCCGGGACAAGCGCCGGGAGAAGAAGGCACAGGGCCGTTTGATACCGTCATCCGGCGACCGCTGGGATAGCACCGCTCCCACTCCTGTGTCCGAAGCGTCCACTTCCATGATGCACTGCAGCGCAGGGTTGACTTGGCTAAGGACCCAGGAGGAGGAGAACTCTGCCTTCAGCGCCTGGAAGGCAGCCGCGGCCTCTTCGGTCCACCGGAACGGGACCTTAGGGGACGTGAGGCGGGTCAGCGGGCCGACGATGGTGCCAAAATTTGGGACGAAGCGGCGGTAGAAGTTCGCAAACCCAACGAACTGCTGCACCTGCTTTCTTGACGCAAGTGTGGGCCATTCCACCACCGCCTTCACCTTCTCTGGGTCCGGAAGCACCTGGTCGTGGGAGATGATGAACCCGAGGAAGGATGTTGTCTTTGCGTAAAACTCGCATTTCTCGGCCTTCACGTACAACCAGTTCTCCAGCAGCCTTTGAAGGACCCGCCTCACGTGGACCTGGTGCTCGTCCCTGGACTTGGAGAAGATGAGAATGTCGTCCAGGTAGACGAACACAAAAAGGCCGATGAAATCCCGGAGGACGTCATTGATGAGGCGCTGAAAGATGGCTGGAGCGTTGGTCAACCCGAACGGCATCACCAGGTATTCGAAGTGGCCGTTCGGGGTACGGAAGGCTGTCTTCCACTCATCTCCCTCCGGGATCCGGACGAGGTGGTATGTGCTGCGTAGATCCAGCTTGGTGAACCAAGTCGCCCCCTGGAGGGAGTGGAAAGCGGTGTCCATGAGGGGCAGGGTGTAGCGATCCTTCTCCGTGATGTCGTTAAGGGCACGGTAGTCAATGCAAGGACGGAGGGATCCGTCCTTCTTACCGACGAAGAAGAATCCTGCCCCCACAGGTGATGACGATGGGTGGATTATCCCAGCACTCAGCGACTCCTTGAGGTATGAGCTCATTGTCTCCTTCTCCGGCGCCGATAGACTGTAGAGTCGTCCAGAAGGTAAGGGTGCCCCCCTGGCGGAGGTTGATTGCACAGTCGTAGGGCCTATGAGGAGGGAGAGATATCGCCTTGGATTTGCTGAATACCATACCCAGGTCGTGAAATTCCAATGGCACCAGGGACAGGTCCGGGGGCGCAGCGTCCGTAGGTGAGGGAGAAGCGGACGGAGAGCAGGCAGCGGACTGTAGGCAGGTGCTCATGCAGAACGTACTCCATGCCGACACCCCGGCGGACTTCCAATCCAAAACGGGGTTGTGGAGGCGTAGCCAGGGATACCCCAAGATGACGGGCGACACAGAGTTGGGCAGGACGTAAAAGGTTATCTCCTCCCGGTGGTTTCCAGAGATAATAACCAGGACGGGGATGGTCTGGTGTGTAACTCTCCCAAGGGAGGCACGAGAGAGGTTGACCAGGGAGATGGGGTTCTTTAGTGCCTGACAGCGGATGCCCAATCGGGTTGCCAGGCTTTGAGAAATAAAGCTGCCTTCCGCGCCCGAATCCACCAGTGCGTGGGTGAGATGCCCAGTGGAGTTATGACAGAAACAGATGGGCAGCTTCAATTGTGTGAGAGAACTTAACCGATTGACGTCCGCGAGGCCCCCTACAGTGACTCGCAGACCCTGCCGACTGGCTTTCCGTGGGCAAAGCTTCACCGTGTGTTGGTCATCTCCGCAATACAAGCAGAGATCCAACTCACGGCGGCGTTGTCTCTCCGCAGGGGAAAGCTTTGTCCAGCCCGTCACCATCGGCTCCGACTCCTCGGGGCACGATGGTGGCGGCGTCGCCAGGGTACGAGCTTGGAACAGGCACGGCGAGACTCCACGAAGGCGAGAAGAAGACGACTTCCGTCCCGAGGAGCACTCGCGCAGCCTGTTGTCCAAACTGATCGCTAGGGATGTTAGCTCCGCTAGCGTCTCAGGGATATCCCGCCCAGCCAGTTCATCCCTCAGATCATCGTTGAGACTGCGGAGGAAAAGGCCACAGAGGGAGCGTTCCTCCCAGCCTAATTCCTCCGCCGCTACCCGGAAGTCGACCGCGTAGTCCGCTGCCAACCAGCTTCCCTGCTGGAGGGCGAGAAGCCGATCGACCTGGACCGTCTCGGTAAGAGAATGGTCAAAGACCTCCAGGAAGCGTCTCACGAATTGATCATATGTGAGGGTGGCATAACTGGGCCTCGCCATTACGGCGTAGGTCCAGGTTAATGCTCGCCCCTCCAGGAGGTTCCCGATATAACCAATTCGGCTATGATCTGAGGGAAAGTCCCCGGGCACACGGTGGAAAACGGACTCACACTGCATTATAAACCCCCGCGCTCCGCCGAGCTTACCGCTAAAGCGGGCGGGGGTTGGAATGGGCGTGAGCCGAACCGGTGCACCCGGAGCCTGCTGGACGGCCACTGGAGCAGCAGGAGCCGCGCCACCCCGACGAGCCGGGGGGAACGGCTGTTGGGGGTCCAAGCGGCCCAATCGGTTAGTTATATTTATCAACTGATTAAAAATCACCTGTTGCTGATAAGCTATCTGATCCACTCGAGCCTCGAGAGTGGTAAACCGGTGTGCGAGCCCGCCGTCTGCCGAGCCGCTCTGCTGAAGCCGTACTGACATAACGCACGGCTCAGGAGACGCACACACACAGGCTCAGAGTAGTTCAAATAGTTTATTAACAACAGGAGTGTATGAATGTGTGTCTGCGGGATGTAAATGTATTGGTGGCGGCGTCTGCTTCGGGCACAGAGGCAGGAGACCGTACAGCCGGACAACCCTATGGGAAAAGCACAAGGAGAAGGGTGACGGGCACACACCAACACAGGAGATATATGAGCGAGAGAGGAGCTTACTTGGATAGGACAGATGACTGGCACAGCAAGAGACGAGGTCCGGTAGACAGCCACCTGGACAGCCCGGTGCAGCAGCGAGGAACAGGCGATGGAGAGGCGTTGTCCGCCGCCGGGAAATCCACCTGTGCACAGGGGAGCAGACTTGGAAGGGAAAGGAGGTAAGGTCTTCTTACCAGAATGATCAGCTGAGGATGAAAGGAACTCACAGCGATGCGTAGGGAAGTCTGACGGCTTCAGGCCGAAGCTCAGGGCGAGGCGGCTTAAATCCCTCGCCGCTGATGATGTGTAGGTGTGCGTGCAGGTGGCGCCGCTGATGAGCGGCGCGGCGTGACAAAAGGTAGATATACTATGTGTTCAAGAAACCAGATGGAAGGGAAGCAAGGCTAGGAGCATTGGAGGGGGACATAAACTGTTCTACCATGGTGTAGATTGGAAGAGAAATGGAGTAGGAGTTATCTTGAAGGAAGAGTATGTGAGGAGTGTTCAGGAGGTAAAAAGGGAGTCTGACAGAATCATGACTGTGAAGCTAGAAGTCAAAGGTGTGATGTTGAATGTTGTCAGTGCGTATGCCCCACAAGTTGGATGTCAGGTAGAAGAGAAAGAGGAATTCTGGAGTAAGTTGGATGAAGTGGTAGAGAGTGTCCCTTGGGGGGGGGGGGTGACTGGAGCGGACTTTAACGGATATGTAGGTGAAGAGAACAGAGGTGATGAGGAGGTTCTGGATAAGTATGGTCTGAAGGAGAGAAATGTGGAAGGACGGATGGATTTTGCTAAAAGGATCCAATCCAATCCCATCCACCTTCATTTCTAAAGCACTTTAAAAACAGTTACAACTGATGTAAAGTACTGTACATCAGGAATAGATAAGATGTGAAGGACATGTAAAACATAAAAATAAACAAAAGACAACAAAATGCAACTAAAAAAGTATAAAACTGTCATGTGTCAGGGGGCTTATGGCACTCCAGACAGACTATTGTATTTTGTTTTCTTTGTTTTTGTGTCTGCACTTGTGTCTCGGGTTTCTGTGTGTCTGTCTCTGCTCCTCCCACTCCAGGCACTCCCCACTGGTTGCTCACCTGCTGTTGCAGGGAGCAGCTTGTAATCAGCGCGCCTACTGCAGCTCACACCGGTATTCACTTCATGTCATTAGTGTACTGTGTATTTATTCCCTGTTAGTTGCATCACTCCTGATCATGGTGTTAGTCTGTATCCTGCATGCCATCAGCTTCCTGTGTTCAGTTATCACTCTGTGTTTGGTCTACTCACCCTTGGACGTCATTTGGTGTTGTTTTTCCCCGGAGCCAAGCGTTTCTCCAAAATACACTATGTAAGTCTTCCTTTTTCAGTTCATGTTTCTTGTTTTGCCCCAGTAGCTAGCTAAACCCTGGGGCATGACGTGAACTCTCTCCTCGTAGCCAAACAGTCTTCTGAACCATGTTCGCCTGTTGTGTAGCTTATTATTTTGTTGCTCATGTTGGACACTTTTTGTACCACTGACTCTTTGTTTAATAAAACACAGACTTCACCTGCAAGTGGGCTCATCTCTTTTCATCCGTACGCTGCATAAAAGTGCACAAATATGACAAAAACAAAACAGGTAAAAATGACAATCATACAATAAAAGCAATAAAACACGAAAACTAATGTCTTGTGCTGGGTTGAAGGCCAAGGAGTAAAAATGAGTTTTAAGATAAGTTTTAAAAATGGACGGTGAAGGGGCCTGTCTAATTGGGAAAGGGAGACTGTTCCACAGTTTAGGAGCAGCAACAGAAAAAGCTCTGTCCCAGTTTGGGACTGTCCCAGTTTCCCAGTTTGGGATCAATAAAGTACATCTATCTATCTGTCTATCTATCTACCTTTTGTTCTTATTAAAGACAAAAATAGAAAGATGTTTTTACCTTCTTTACATGTTTCAACTGTGCACTGTAGCCTTCGTCAGAACAGTCTTGCTTTATTATGTCTGAGATACTCATATTTCAAGTGACCATGTCTTAGAAGCTGAATTGGAAAAACTAACACATATAAACCAGTGTGACGACGGAGTGTCACCACTATTATGGTTTATTGTATGTTTAATTATATTGTTTGGGTAATATTTGTAAATGTTAATTATTATTAAGTTTGCACATATTACTTTAAGATCTGCTTTTGACTAATTGGAATGCCTTTGTGAGATAATTGTTATGTTTAATTATTTGGGTAAAACAAGTGGTGATCATTATCCACATACCTTTGCCAGCATGCTCCCTGATGGTGTCCGGGCAAAAGACTCTTTAGGGGTTGAATGCTTTTAAAAGGATACCAGCAGGAAGGGAGCATGTGATGGTAAGTTTAGGGGTGATTTAGATTTTGTAAATAGGGGTTTAAATTATTTATTGAATTATTTATGGTGTCTTATTTATTCTGTGTTATTTATATGTATTTTGTAAATAGGTGGGAAATTGTTATGGACTTTTAGATGCTATTGGGTATGTGTGAAAAATGGAAAAGGTTTATTGTTTTACCTGGGGTTATGGTAGGGGCTAATTAGCCCTAATTGTCTCACTCAATATAACAGGTGCTGGTTATTGGGAAGAGAGTGTCGTGTCGGTGTGAAGATTTGGTATGTACGCTGAAGTTGTTATCTGTGAAGTTTTTGGAATAAAATGAAAAATTGCTGATTGCAAGTCGTCTCCAAGCCTCCATTTATGAGGGACTGCCTTCTACGTTACATTTGGTGGCAGCGGTGGTCCGTTCCTAGGACGAGACGTAACATTTGGTGGCAGACAAGGTAACATTTGGTGGAAGTGGTTGGCGACAAAGGACGAAACGATGTCCAGAAAGAAAATAATGAGGCAAGAGGAGCAGTTCGACTCTGACGCAGCTATGGCAACTGAGGAGCCGAGAGCCAGCGGACTGGGCGAGCTTGAGGAGCTAACATGCTTAGTAAAGTCCTTGGTTCGTCCGCTGACTGTCAGAGATCGTCAGAGGGAAGAAGAAGCCGCTCTTCAAGACCAAAGGTGGCAGACTGTAGATAGTCAAATTTGTCGGGTACAGTCGCAAGTGGCGGAGTTGAGAGAGGAGTATGGGAACCGGGTTGAACGCAGTGGTGACGACGACGCTTCGGGGGAAGACCCCAGGGTGACGGCAAGTCAGGTCGGCCCGCAGGAGGATGATTTACCGCTGCAGGTGCAGCTGAGGAGGACGCGAATGCACCATGAGCCCAGGCTGAATCCGCTCTCTCCCGAGGATGACATCGAGCACTACCTGGCGACTTTTGAGAGGATTGCTACAGTCTGCCGCTGGCGTGAAGAAGAGTGGGCTATCCAGTTGGCTTCTTTACTCACAGGTAAAGCACGAAGTGCATATGTATTGATGGACATTGCTGACACGGACAATTATAAAAAAGTGAAGGAAGCAATTTTTAATAAGTACGAAATAACACCCGACACCTATAGGAGAAGGTTTCGTGCTTTGGACATTTATCAGGACGAAACCCCCCGTGAACTGTATGTTCGTTTAAAAGACCTGTGTATTAAATGGATTAAACCAGAGACCTCAACGGTGAAAGACATTGTGGAGTTGTTGATTTTGGAGCGGTTTCTGCGGATGGTGAACCCGGAACTGGGAATCTGGATAGAAGAGCGGGACCCGAAGACTGCAGAGGGCACTGCTCGTCTAGCGGAGGTTTTTCTGTCAGCTAGGTCTGGGAGCAGGAGACCTACTCTCGGCCGTGACAGCTCTTTCACCATACGGAGTAAGTCTAATGAGGGTGAAAGGGGTGGTCCAGCTCAAAATAGACTGTATTCCAGTTCCAGTCAGATCACAAATGGCAGATATAATAGTAGCAAAAAATCACGTGTTGTTTCAAATAAAGATATACGCTGTTATCAGTGTAATAAAATCGGTCACACTCAGTATTCATGTCCTGCCATAAAGAATGAGAAACCTTCATTATTATGCTCAGTTCCAAGACCTACTCTGTCAGCACCAATTTATGGTGAAATATATAAAACTAACGTTTTGCTTAATGGTCAGTGTGAAGAGGCTTTGTTAGACTCCAGTTGTTTCCAGACTGTTGTTTTGCCCAGCTTAGTCCCTAGAGATTCATGGAGTGAGTCTACAGTGAATATTAGTTGTGTTCATGGGGATAAGAAGTTGTACCCGACCACTGAGGTCTATTTAACAGTGGGGGGTCAAACTTATCTCCTTCCTGTAGCTCTTGTGCCTGATTTGCCTTATCCAGTTATTCTTGGCAATGATGTTCCAACTTTGTTGGACATTATACAACAGGTTAGAGACGAACAAACTGAGGGACAGGCAGGTGGTGCTATTGAACAGAGGCTTGATGCACCTGTTGGAAAAATTTGTAATATGGTGACAACCAGGGCGCAGAGGGCTGCCAAAGTTCTTCAGGAGTTGCCGTTCTATGATTCTGAGATAGAGGCAGGCCCTATTAAACAGTCTAAATCCAAGGCCCAGAGGAGAAGAGATAAGGTGTTAGCTTCAGTAAAGAACTTGGGTGAAAAAACACCACAGCTAAGTCAGTCAGTAGAGTTTGACATCCCTCCTGACATAGCTGCATTGCAGAAAGCTGACCCAGCACTTGGACCATGGTTTGATAAAGTCTCGGAGATTGAGGGTGTGAAACAGGGTAGAACGGATTGTTTGGCTGAGGCCATGTATGTCATTAAAAAGGGCATTTTATACCAGCAACAAAGTGAAGTTATGGCCATAGCTTTGCCACGGGACCTCATACCACAGATTATGGAACTGGGACATGTTATCCCTTGGGCAGATCATCTAGCTTTTCAGAAAACTTTGCAGAGAATTGCTAGAAGATTTGTGTGGCCGGGAATGTATACCCAGATAAAGGAGTTTTGCACATCGTGTCCAATATGTCAGATTACATCACCTAGGGGAGTAGCCCATGCCCAACTGCACCCATTACCAATTATTGGAACACCATTTGACAGAACAGGGATGGATGTAGTTGGCCCCCTAGAGAGAAGCTCCTCTGGTAATAAATACATTCTGGTGATCTGTGACTATGCTACTCGGTACCCAGAAGCCTTCCCCCTGAAATCTATCAAGGCTAGGCAGGTTGCCAACTGCCTTATCCAGTTATTTTCAAGGGTAGGCATACCCAGAGAAATTCTAACAGACTGTGGAACAAATTTCTTGTCAAAACTGTTGCAGCAGGTATATAAGCTGTTGGGTATTAAGGGTATTAAGACCACCCCATATCACCCTCAGACTGATGGACTAGTTGAGCGATTTAATCAGACTCTGAAAAACACGCTGCGGAAATTTGTTTCTGAAACGGGCTCGGATTGGGACCAATGGGTACCATATTTATTATTTGCTTATTGGGAGGTGCCCCAGGCTTCAACAGGGTTCTCACCTTTTGAACTACTGTATGGTCGTCAGGTGAGGGGCCCGCTGGACTTATTAAAGGAGCACTGGGAGAGTACACCGAGTGATCAGGACAATGTGGTCTCATATATCATTAAGATGAGAGAGAAACTGGATCGAATGACTGCTTTGGCTCAGGAGCACATGAGGACGGCGCAGGCCAAACAAAAAACTTGGTATGATAAGAAGGCCAGAAAAAGAGTTTTTTACCCAGGTCAGCAGGTTTTGTTATTGCTGCCCTCGTGTGACAGTAAGCTGTTGGCTCAATGGCAGGGGCCGTATGAAATCTCAAAAAAACTAAGTGCAGTGACAAATGAACTATGTCTGCCTGACAGGAAGGTAAAACATCAGACCTTCCATATTAATTTGTTGAAAGAGTTTCAGCAGCCTGGTCATGAGCAGCAGCAGCCCGTTCTTCAGGAGACACATCAGCTCTTCATTTGTGCGACGAAAGTGGATGAGGAGAGAGAACAGTCTTTTCCCACAAATGTGTCAGAGCCGTGTTTGTTTCAAGTGTCTCATTTGCAGGTTGATCAGCAGAGAGAATTAGAGGCACTGTTAGATCCAGAATTGTTTCAGGAGAGACCTGGTTTCACCACACTGGTGTATCATAAAGTTTATTTGAAAGAAGAAGCTGTTCCACGTAGGAAATCTTACAGGATCCCGGAGCGATTGGTTCCAAAGATGAAGCAGGAGATTGATTTGATGTTGCAGCTGGGAGTGATCGAGGAGTCAGTCAGTGAGTGGTGTAGCCCGATTGTGCTGGTACCCAAAAAGGATGGCTCTTTGAGATTCTGTATTGACTTCAGATATCTCAATTCAGTGTCTAAGTTTGAGTCATACCCCATGCCCCGGATTGATGAACTGTTAGAGAAAGTGGGCAGGGCTAGGTTTATTTCTACACTGGACCTATGCAAGGGGTATTGGCAGGTGGCATTGGCACCGGAAACAAAAGAACTTACAGCCTTTAAAACACCTTATGGCAGTTTCCAATTTAGGGTTATGCCATTTGGCCTTCAGGGGGAACCTGCAACTTTTCAGCGGCTCAAGGACCAAGTATTGAGAAGGGTATCAAACTTTGCAGCTGCCTATTTGGATGACGTAGTCATCTATAGTCAGATTTGGGAAGAGCATTTGGTACACCTTGGGCAGGTCCTTCAGTTGATTAAGAGGGCAGGACTGACGATTAATCCACGCAAATGTGCATTTGGACAGCAGCAGGTGGAGTACCTGGGATATATGGTTGGTCAGGGGGTCATTAGACCACGAGTAGGTAAAGTGGATGCCATCCGGACCTATCCTGTGCCCACTACTAAAAAGAAGGTACAATCATTCATGGGAATGGTAGGATGGTACAGTAAGTTTATTCCCCACTTTGCTGAAAGAGCAGCAGTTTTGACTGACCTCACTAAGGCTTCAGCACCAAATAGGGTAAAATGGACAGAGGAGTGTGACAGAGCTTTTGAGGATCTGAAGAGTGCTATCTCTGGTGAGAAGGCTCTCTACAGTCCAGACTTTGCTCGCCCGTTCATTCTACAAACAGATGCTTCAGGAGTTGGCATTGGAGCAGTACTTCTCCAGGAGGAGAGGGGAGAGAGACACCCAGTACTGTTCTTGAGCCGTAAGTTGTTGGACCGGGAGACGAGATACTCTACGGTAGAGAAGGAATGTCTTGCCATGAAATGGCCAATAGGGTCTCTGAAGTACTATTTACTGGGGCGTCATTTTATGTTGGAAACAGATCATCGGGCCCTACAGTGGCTGAACAGGGTGAAGGACATGAACAGTCGTCTCACAGGGTGGTATGTGTCCCTTCAACCATATAACTTTACTGTTCGGTATGTGGCAGGGAAAACTAACCTTGTGGCAGATGGTCTCTCAAGAGTTCATGACTCTTAGAGTACTGTACTCTTGGGAAAAGGGGGGAGGAAATGTGACGATGGAGTGTCACCACTGTTATGGTTTATTGTATGTTTAATTATATTGTTTGGGTAATATTTGTTAATGTTAATTATTGTTAAGTTTGCACATATTACTTCATGGATCGTCACCTTATCGTGGTGGGGGGGTTTGCGTGCCCCAGTGATCCCAGGAGCTATGTTGTCCGGGGCAATTTGCCTCTGATAGGGTCTCCCAAGACAAACTGGTCCTGGGTGAAGGGCCAGACTAAGAACAATCCAACAGACTCTCATGAATTGTATATCAAGGATTCAGTGTACCCCGCCCGGTATGGGGTTACCGGGGCCCCACCGTGGAGCCAGGCCTGGGGGAGGGGCTCGAAGGCTAGCGTCTGGTGGCCGGGTTTCCACCCATGGGACCCGGCCGGGCTCAGCCCGAAGGAGTTACATGGGTCCGCCCTCCAGTGGGCTCACCAACTGCAGGAGGGATCATGGGGGTCCGGTGCTATGTGGATCAGGTGGCAGTCAAAGGCGGAGACCTTGGCGGACTGATCCCAAGCTTTCTAAACTGGCTTTTGGTACGTGGAATGTCACCTCTCTGGTGGGGAAGGAGCCTGAGCTGGTGTACGAGGTTGAGAGATACCGGCTAGATATAGTCGGCCTCACTTCAACACACAGCTCCGGTTCCGGAACCAGTCTCCTGGAGAGGAGCTGGAGCTTGGCCTTTTCTGGAGTTGCCCCGGGCGAGAGGCGACGAGCAGGGGTGGGTATTCTTGTATCGCCCCACCTTGCTGCCTCTATATTGGAGTTTTCCCCGGTGGACGAAAGGGTTGCTTCCCTGCGCCTTCGGGTTGGGAAACGGGTCCTGACCATCATTTGTGCCTATGCACCAAATGATGTTTCAGAGTACCCACCCTTTTTGGAGTCTCTGGCTGGGGTGCTGGAGGGTGCTCCTCTTGGAGACTCCATTGTCCTACTGGGGGACTTCAATGCGCACGTGGGCAACGACAGTGAAACCTGGAGGGGGGTGATTGGGAGGAACGGCCTGCCTGATCTGAACCCGAGTGGTGTTCAGTTATTGGACTTCTGTGCTAACCACAGTCTGTCCATAACGAACACCATGTTCAAGCATAAGGGTGTCCATATGTGCACCTGGCACCAGGACACCCTAGGTCGCAGGTCGATGATCGATTTTGTTATTGTATCATCAGACCTGCGACCGTATGTCTTGGACACCCGAGTAAAGAGAGGTGCAGAGCTGTCAACTGATCACCACCTGGTGGTGAGTTGGATCCGATGGCAGGGGAGGAAGCCATTCAGACCTGGTAGACCCAAACGTATAGTGAGGGTGTGCTGGGAGCGTCTGGCTGAGGCCCCTGTCCGGGAGGTCTTCAACTCCCACCTCCGGAAGAACTTCAACCACATTCCGAGGGAGTCTGGAGACATGGAGTCTGAATGGGCCATGTTCTCCACCTCTGTTGTTGAAGCAGCGGCCCAGAGCTGCGGCCGCAAGGTGGTCGGTGCATCTCGTGGTGGCAACCCCCGAACCAAGTGGTGGACACCAGTGGTGAGGGGGGCCATTAAGCTGAAGAAGGAGTCCTATCAAGCTTGGTTGGCTTGTGGGACTCCCGAAGCAGCTGAGGTGTACCGGCAGGCCAAGCGGAGTGCAGGTCGGGTGGTTGCTGAAGCAAAAACCCGGGTATGGGAGGAGTTCGGTGAAGCCATGGAACAAGACTTTCGGTCGGCCTCAAAGAGATTCTGGCAAACTGTCCGGCGGCTCAGGAGCAAGATTACAAGTAAGAATCTCTTACCTTCTCCTTCCAGTCTCCTCCCCTGTGCACAGGTGGATTTCCTGGCGTCGGACTACTTCCTACAGCCACCGCCTCCTCGCTGCTGCATCAGGCGCTCCAGGTCGCTGTCTACCGGACTACGCCCTTGCTGTGCCAGCCACCTGCCCAAACCAAGTAAGCCTACGATCATTGTCATATCTCCTGTGTTGGTGTGGTGCCCGTTACCCTTCTCCCTCTGCTTCTCCCATAGGGTTGTCCGGCTGAATGGCCTCCTGCCTCCGTGCCTGACGCAGACGCCACCACCAACACATATACATCTCGCATACACACACGCATACACACTTGTTGTTAATAAAGCTATTAAATCTACCCTGAGCCTGCGTGTGTGTCTCCTGAGCCGTGCATTATGTCAGTATAGCTTCAGCAAAGCGGCTCAGCAGACAGCGGGCTCGCACGCCGTCTTTCCACCCTCGAGGCTCGGGTGGATCTAATAGCCCACCAACAACAGGTGATTTTAAATCAGTTAACCATAATCACTAACCGATTGGACCGCTTGGACCCCCAACAGCCGTTCCCCCCGGCCCGTCAGGGCGGCGTGGCTCCTGCTGCTCCAGCGGCCGTCCAGCTTGCTCCGGCAGCACCGACTCGGCTCACACCCATTCCGACCCCCGCCCGCTTTAGCGGTAAGCTCGTTGGAGCGCGGGGGTTTATCATGCAGTGTGAGTCTGTGTTTCACCGTGTGCCCGGAGACTTTCCCTCAGACCATAGCCGGATTGGCTACATAGGGAACCTCTTGGAGGGGCGAGCGCTTACCTGGGCTTACGCCGTTATGGCAAAGCCCAGTTACGCCACCCTCACCTATGGCCAATTCATGAGACTGTTTCTGGAAGTATTTGATCATTCGCGTACAGAGAGCGTTCAGGTCGATCGGCTTCTCAGCCTTCAGCAGGGAAGCCAGTCGGCAGCTGACTACGCGATCGACTTCCGGGTAGCGGCGGAGGAGGTTGGCTGGGGAGAACGTTCTCTCTGCGGCATCTTCCTTCGCAGTCTCAGCGCTGGTCTGAGGGACGAATTGGCTGGACGGGACATCCCGGAGACTTTAGCGGAGCTAACTTCCCTAGCCATCAGCTTGGACAACAGGTTGCGCGAGCGTGCCTCGGAGTGGAAGTCGTCTTCTTCTCGCCCTCAAGGTGCCTCGTCTCGCCTGTCCCAAGCTCGTCCCCTGGCGTTGCCGTCACCGGGGTACTCCGAGGAGTCGGAGCCAATGGTGACAGGCTGGACAAAGCTCCCCCCAGCGGAGAAACAACGCCGCCGTGAGTTGGGTCTCTGTATGTATTGCGGAGACAGCCAACACACGGTGGAGCTTTGTCCACAGAAGCCAAACGGGGAGGTCCGCAAGTCACTGTAGGGGGCCTCGCGGACGCTAATCGGTTAACTCCCCTCTCTCAATTGAAGCTGCCCATCCGATTTTGTCACAACCTCACAGGGCACCTCACCCACGCACTGGTGGATTCGGGCGCGGAGGGCAGCTTTATTTCACAAAGCCTGGCAACCCGACTGGGCATCCATTGCCAAGCCCTTAAATCTCCTCTCGCCCTGGTCAACCTCTCCCATGTGTCCCTGGGGAAAGTTACACATCAGACCGTCCCTGTTCCTGTGATCATCTCTGGGAACCACCGGGAGGAAACCTCCTTCTATGTCCTACCTAGCTCTGTGTCACCCGTCATTCTGGGATACCCATGGCTCCGCCTCCACAATCCTGTCCTGGACTGGAAGTCCGCCAGAGTATCCGCCTGGAGTTCCTTTTGTATGAGCACCTGCCTTCAATCCGCTGCCTGCTCCCCGTCCTCTCCTCCTACTCCCAAGGACGCCGCGCCTCCGGATCTCACCCTGGTGCCATCGGAGTTTCACGACCTGGGTATGGTATTCAGCAAGTCCAAGGTGATGTCTCTTCCTCCGCACAGGCCTTACGACTGTGTGATAAACATCCGCCAGGGGGCACCCTTACCCTCAGGGCGACTCTACAGCCTGTCTGCGCTGGAGAAGGAGGCCATGAACTCTTATCTCAAGGAATCGTCCATCCCTCGTCATCACCATTAGGCGCTGGATTCTTCTTCGTGGGCAAAAAGGACGGCTCCCTCCGTCCTTGTATTGACTACCGCGCCCTGAATGACATCACGGCGAAGGATCGCTACACCTTGCCCCTAATGGACACCGCCTTCCACTCCCTCCAGGGGGCGACTTGGTTCACCAAGCTGGATCTTCGCAGCGCATACCACCTCGTCCGGATCCAGGAGGGAGACAAGTGGAAGACAGCCTTCCGTACCCCAAACGGCCACTTCGAGTACCTGGTTATGCCGTTCGGGTTGACCAATGCTCCAGCCGTCTTTCAGCACCTTATAAATGACGTCCTCCAGGATTTCATCGGCCTGTTCGTGTTCGTCTACCTGGATGACATCCTCATCTTCTCCAGATCCAGGGACGAGCACCGGGTCCATGTGAGGCGGGTCCTCCAAAGGCTGCTGGAGAACCGGTTATATGTCAAGGCTGAGAAATGTGAATTTTACGCTAAGACTACGTCCTTCCTCGGGTTCGTCATCTCCCACGACCAGGTGCTTCCGGATCCAGCGAAGGTGAAAGTGGTGGTGGAATGGCCCACTCCTACATCAAGGAAACAGGTGCAACAGTTTATTTGGTTTGCCAACTTCTACCGCCGCTTTGTCCCGAACTTTGGTACCATCGTCGGCCCTCTGACCCACCTCACGTCCCCTAAGGTCCCGTTCCGGTGGACTGAAGAGGCCGCAGCTGCTTTCCAGGCGCTGAAGGCGGAGTTTTCCTCCTCCCGGGTCCTCAGCCAAGTCGATCCCTCGCTGCAATGCATCGTGGAGATGGACGCTTCGGACACAGGGGTGGGGGCGGTTCTATCTCAGCGGTCACCTGACAACGGGGTCAAACGGCCCTGCGCCTTCTTCTCCCGGCGCTTGTCCCCGGCGGAGCGAAATTACGACGTGGGGGACAAACAGCTCCTCGCCATCAAGCTCGCGCTGCAGGAGTGGCGTCACTGGCTAGAGGGGGCGGACCTGCCGTTCGTGGTTCTAACTGACCACAAGAACTTGGAATATTTGAGATCTGCCAAGCGTCTGAACGCCCGCCAGGCGCGTTGGTCCTTGTTCTTCACCAGGTTCCGCTTTAACATCACCTTTAGGCCTGGCTCCAAGAACGGCCTACCTGACGCCCTCTCTAGGCAATTTGCCCCGAGGCGTCTGAGGACGCAGTCCACACCATCTTGCCCAGGTCGTGCATCGTGGGAGCCGTCACTTGGGACATCGAAAGTAAGATCCGGAAGGCACAGGAGTCGGAACCAGACCCTGGCGGTGGACCGGAGGGGAGGCTTTTTGTGCCGTCCACGGTCCGGGGGGAGGTCATCCACTGGCTGCACACATCAAAGCTCACCTGCCACCCTGGTTCCTCCCGGATGATCGATTTACTTCAACGATCCTTCTGGTGGCCGGGCCTGCGGAAGGACGCTGCCCGCTACGCCCGGGCCTGCCCAGTCTGCGCCACCAGTAAATCAGGTAATGCCCCTCCAGCGGGTTTGCTCCAGCCTCGGCCCGTCCCTGGCAGGCCCTGGTAGCATATCGCCCTGGATTTCGTCACCGGTCTCCCGGCCTCTAACACCTTCGACACAGTCCTGACCATCGTTGATCGTTTCTCCAAGGCTGCTCACTTCATCCCATTACGAGGGCTTCCATCTGCCTTGGAGACGGCGGACCTCCTTATCCAGCATGTGGTCAGGCTGCACGGGATTCCGGTGGACGTGGTCTCGGACCGGGGTCCCCAGTTTTCCTCAGAGGTTTGGAGGTGCTTCTGTAATGCCCTGGGAGCCAAGGTAAGCCTCTCCTCCGGCCATCACCCCCAAACCAATGGGCAGTGTGAGCGGACCAATCAGGAGCTGGAGGCTGCACTCCGCTGCGTCACTACATCCAAGCCTGCATCCTGGAGCAACCATCTCGCCTGGGTTGAGTACGCCCATAACACCGCCCGCTCTTCTGCCACGGGGATGTCCCCATTTAAGGCGTCCCTGGGCTACGACCCCCCTCTGTTCCCTACGCAGGAGAGTGAGGTAACTGTCCCCTCAGTTCGGGCGCACCTCAGGCGGTGCCGCTCCATTTGGGCGTCGGCGCGCAATGCGCTTTTACGCACGGCGGAGCGCAACAAATCTACGGCGGACCAGCACAGAAGACCTGCCCCAGCCTACCAAGTAGGCCAGCGTGTCTACGTGTCTACCCAGGACGTCGTTTTAAAGGGTGAGAGGAGGAAGCTGGCACAGCGTTTCATGGGCCCATACCCCATTACCAGGATTATAAACCCGGTGGCTGTGCGTGTGGCTATTCCCCCCTCCCTCCGCATTCATCCCACCTTCCACGTTTCCAAGGTGAAGCTGGTAGTCTCCGACCCCCTTTGCCCTCCCCCTGCTGCGCAGCCCGCGTCCCAGATGATTGGTGGTCATCCGGCCTGGCCAGTCTCTTCCATCCTGGACTCCTGTCACCGGGGTCGCAGGTTGCAGTACTTGGTGGACTGGGAGGGCTATGGACCCGAACATCGGCAATGGGTACCCTCGTCGTTTGTGTTGGATCCATCTCTCATTACTGAGTTCCACCGAGTGCACCTGGAGAAACCATCGCCAGGAGGCGCTGCTAGAGGGGGGAGTACTGTCACGCCTCACCGCTCATCAGCAGCGCCAGCTGCATGCACACCTGCGCCTCGTCATCGGCGAGGGATTTAAGCTGTCTCGCCCTGGGCTTCGGCCTGAAGCCGTCTGTCTTCGTTGGCTTCCCTTGCTGCAAGGAATCCCCTTCAATGAGCAAGATTACAAGTAAGAATCTCTTACCTTCTCCTTCCAGTCTCCTCCCCTGTGCACAGGTGGATTTCCCAGCGGCGGACTACTTCCTACAGCCACCGCCTCCTCGCTGCTGCATCAGGCGCTCCAGGTCGCTGTCTACCGGGCTACGCCCTTGCTGTGCCAGCCACCTGCCCAAACCAAGTAAGCCTACGATCATTGTCATATCTCCTGTGTTGGTGTGGTGCCCGTTACCCTTCTCCCTCTGCTTCTCCCATAGGGTTGTCCGGCTGAACGGCCTCCTGCCTCCGTGCCTGACGCAGACGCCACCACCAACACATATACATCTCGCATACACACATGCATACACACTTGGTTTTTGGGGGGGGGGGGGGGGGTTTGTTACTTATTTGTACCCGTAGGTAGACTTGGTTTGCAGTCTGGTGACAAGCCACCGGCCGCTGGTCGCTGCGTGCGCGAGCGCCCTAAACCTACATGTTTTTGGTATGCGGGAGGAAACCGGAGAAATCCCGGAGTAAACCCGCGCAACACGGGGAGAACATGCAAACTCCACACAGCTCACTGTTGGTCGGGGGCTGGGATCGAACCCACGATCTCATGATCCCCGCGGTCCCCCGGCTGAGGGTAAAACTGTGCTGCCACAGTGCTAAACCACTGCGCCACCGTGCAGCCCGTGTAGCTTGTTGTTAATAAAGCTATTAAATCTACCCTGAGCCTGCGTGTGTGTCTCCTGAGCTGTGCATTATGTCAATTTCAGCCTGTCATGCTTTACCCGGAAAGGATAATAAAACAAAGAAATCAATTGTGATGCGCTTTGTGAACAGAAAGGTAAAAAATGACATACTGAGGCAGGCCAGAAAGCTACGGGGAACAGAAGTTTACCTAAATGAACGTTTAACAAAGACTAATGCTGAAATAGCACAGCAAGCACGGATGCTGAAAAGACAAAATAAGATACAGGCAACATGGACAAGAAATTGTAGAGTTTGGATCAAACTAAATGGAACACCTGAGGAAGCAAAGAGTATAATAATCAGAGATCTTACTGACTTAAATAAATATAGATGAACACTGATTAAGAAAATTAAGAAACTATGATAATCCATATCCACACACACAGCAAGAATAGTTCTTTTGTGACATACCATGTCAATGTACTTTAAAAAAAACTAAACAAAACAAACAAAAAAACTTATGACTGACTTGAGCAGACATCAATTATCCCCAGTTGGAGGAAGTCATTTGACACAGAGTGAGGAAATTCAAACTCTGAAAATATGCCATTATGTTGAACATAAACTACAAGAGATGGAGAATGATATTGATCCTGAAAACCACTTTTTCAATAATATTCATAATCATTGTGAATATTACACAGAAAAGCAGTTCAAAAGTCAAATGCAACTAGATGGAAAACTATCAATAATACACTTCAACAGCAGAAGTCTTAACAAGTCTTAACAAAAACTTTCCACAGATTCAGGACTATTTAAAACAGCTAGACAGAAAATTTACAGCTATCACAGTCTCTGAACCGGATCACCCCAGGGCTGTGTACTTTCCCCCCTACTCTTCTCCCTTTACACCAACTCCTGCACCTCCAGCCACCAGTCTGTCAAGTTGATCAAGTTTGCGGACGACACCACCCTCATCGGGCTCATCTCCAACGGCGACGAGTCCGCCTACAGGAGAGAGGTGGCCCAGCTGGCGTCCTGGTGCAGCAATAACAACCTGCAGCTGAACGCTCTGAAGACAGTGGAGATGATTGTAGACTTCAGGAAAGTCACTACTCCTCTGCCCCCCCTCACCCTCTCAGGCTCTCCCATCACCACTGCTGATTCCTTCCGCTTCCTAGGCACTACCATCACCAGGGACCTCAAATGGGAGCTGACCATCAGCTCACTCATCAAAAAAGCCCAGCAGAGGATGTTCTTCCTGCGGCAGCTGAGGAAGCTCAAGCTACCCACCAAGATGTTAGTGCAGTTCTACACAGCCATCATCGAGTCCATCCTCACCACCTCCATAACCGTGTGGTACGCAGGAGCCACTGCCAGGGACAGACTAAGGCTGCAGCGCGTCGTGCGCACTGCTGAGAAGGTGATCGGCTGCAAGCTCCCATCTCTCCAGGATCTGTACATCTCCAGGACCCGGAGGCGTGCTGGCCGGATCATAGCCGATCCCTCACACCCTGGTCATGTACTGTTTGCCCCCCTCCCCTCTGGTAGAAGACTTCGGTCCATCCAGACTAAAACCTCCCGTCACATGAACAGCTTCTTCCCCTCTGCCATTAGACTGCTGAACACTAAGTGACTCTCGTGCACCATGTACAGCAGCTCAACCAGACTCATGTCAATCATCACTGTTTTCTTCCTGCATTACCGACTGCACTATATAGTTCTCCACAGTATCTGCTGCTGGCTAATATATATTTTAACTGTTGACCAGTATCACTTAATCTTATCCTACACTTTATTACATGTATAGTTTATTTCTCTTATTTTATCATGTTTAATGTTGCAGCATTGTACCGAGACAAATTCCTAGTTTGTGTACTACATGAACAATGGCAATAAACCTGATTCTGATTCTGATTCTGATTCTGATTCTGAAACTTGGCTTAATGAAGAGTAGGCTCCCCTGATGGCAATAGAGGGATATCAGATGTTTCATATTAACAGATCTCAAAAAAAGGGTGGTGGTGTTGCACTATATATTGATGACCTGTATAGGTGTAAGCTTGTAAATGGAATGTCCTTTGCACTACCAGGGATTTTAGAATGTGTTATTGTTGAGATTGACCAAGATAAAACAAAAAATGTAATTATAAGTTGTATATATAGTAGAATGCTGGGAACTTGCATTGAGACATTCAGAGATAAGTTAGTCGAGCTGTACAATAATATTACTAGTAAGAAAATGGTTGTAATTTGTGGAGATTTCAATATTGATTTACTAAATCCATTTCAACAAAATGTAATTACAGAGTTCATGAATTCTATGTACAGCATGAGTCTATATCCCACAATAACACATCCCAGTAGAATCACAGTTCACACTGCTACACTTATTGACAACCTGTTTGTTAATATTATTGATAAGAAAATAGAAAGTGGATTATTGATAAATGATGTAAGTGACCATTTGCCAATCTTTGCACTTATCCATGGCCACACGAGGGCCAATACAGAAAATTTTTTTAAATCGTTCAGAAACAAATCATAAAATGCAATCAGTTCTTTTAAAGAAGACTTGCTGAAGCAAGACTGGACAAAAGTCTATGTATCAGATGTAAATGAAGCCTATGACACATTTATGAACATTGTAACCACTCTTTATGAAAAAAATTGTCCATTAGTAAAGAAAAAGCTTAAACATAAATTTGTTGATAAGCCATGGTTAACCAAAGGATCACAAAAGGCGTGTAAAAAGAAAAATTCATTATATAAAGCTTTTCTAAAGAAAAGGACAAAAGAAGCAGAGCAATGGTATAAAACATACAAAAACAAGTTAACATATATAATGAGATGTAGTAAAAGAGACTATTACAGTAAAGAACTGGAGAAAAACAGAGACAATATTAAAAATACATGGACAATACTTAACATTATTCTTGGAAATAAAAACAGAAATACAAGCTACCCAACCAATTTTTCAAAAAATAATAAAACGACTCAGAGTGTGAATGCACCTTCACCTGCAGATGAATTTAATAACTTTTTTGTTAACATTGGTCCTAATTTGGCTCGAGAAATACCCATTACGGCACCTGCAGGTGATACAATAAGCAAAAACACTGCTATAAAAGACTCCATTTTCATAAAGAACACAGATGAGAGAGAGGTCATTGAAATTGTTAAATCGTTTAAAAGTAAAACATCTACGGACTGTGATGGTATTGACATGCTCTTAGTCAAAACTATTATTGAATGCTTAGTGAAACCACTGATGTAAATCTGTAACCTGTCTCTCCAAACAGGTATATTTCCCAATGCAATGAAAATAGCTAAAGTAATTCTGATATACAAGACGGGTGACAGAGGGGAACTTTCAAACTATAGACCAATTTCACTATTGCCGCAATTTTCCAAGATACTTGAAAAAATATTCTGTGAGAGAATTGACAACTTTATACTGAAGAATAATTTATTGTGTGAGCTGCAATATGGGTTCAGACACAAGAGGACAACTGCATTTGCTCTAATGGAATTTATAGAAAAAATATCAACTGCCATTGAAAATAAAGAGTACTCAGTTGGGGTATTCCTGGATCTTTAAAAAGCATTTGATACAGTGGATCATAATTTATTATTAAAGAAACTACAAAATTGTGGTATTAGGGGGGTAGCACTGTCCTGGTTATGTAATTACTTCAAGAATAGATATCAGTATGTATATGTTGGTAACAAAAACTCACAGTTACTGAAGGTTACTTGTGGAGTCCCACAGGGTTCAGTTTTGGGGCCATTGTTATTCAATATGTATATAAATGATATATGTAAAGTTTCGGAAAAAATGGATTTAATATTGTTTGCCGATGACACTAATCTATTATGCAGTGGAAGCAATTTGGAACAACTTTTGGATACACTCGGAAAGGAATTAGGAAAGCTTAAACTGCGGTTTGATTCAAACAAATTAACGCTCAGTTTAAGTAAGACAAAATTTATAGTTTTTAACAACCATCACAACAACTTAGTATCTAAACTCAGTGTAAATGGTGTAGAGATTGAAAGGGTATCTGAAATTAAATTTCTTGGAGTAATAATTGATAATAAACTGTGCTGAAGTCACATATTAATTATATTAAAGGTAAAATATCTAAATCAATTGCAATACTACACAGAGTGAAATATTTGCTGAATCAACCCACACTATATACCTTGTATCATTCATTAATACTCCCATACATGACATATTGTACTGAAGTATGGGGAAATACATATAAAGATAAGATAAGATAAGCCTTTATTAGTCCCACAACGGGGAAATTCCAGGATTGCAACAGCACAGGGATAGCAACACTCAGAGCATCAAAAGAGAGAGGAAGGGGAAAAAAAACTCGGAATCGAGCCGCTGTTGCAAAAGGCAGCCGACTGGTGTGGCGCCGAGAGACTATTAACAGTGGTATACAAACGCTATAAAAATTACCTCGATAAATCAGTGTGTTAAGTATAATTTTAAAAAATGAACTTATGATATAATGCTGTTTACACTGAAATGAGCTGCCTTCATATTCTTCCTCCTCATCTTGTACAAGTGTAAAAAACAATTTTCATATGATAAGTTGATATATTAATTATCCTTAGAGGCCTAGTGAATTTACACTGAAACGATAATTAAACTGGACGTCTGTCGTAAGCTAGTCATGCTACAGCAGAGCGACGCCGCTCAGTTCAAACCAGACCACGCTTCCTCAATGTCAGCCATCTTTAACAGTTGTCAACGTGTCGTCAGTGAGGTTACACAGCTTCTCTTCAAATGCACAATTGCAAAAAACCCACTTTATAATCTATATTATTCCCATAAAAAATAAGATTTAATTTATAGCAATAATGTAAAATGAATCTCATCTCCCATCTGTTGACGCCGTTAACATCTGTATGTACACAAAAAAAATAGAGTAAACTGATGCTACAGTCTCTTTTTGTTACAGTACACTTTTCTTCTGCTAACACTGAATGGACCAATCGGTGCACTTCTTTCAACAAACAACACAAAAGTCAATTTTAAAAAATGTGCTAAAAACTCTCCACTAGCATTAATATATTAATAATTTATCTTATAGTTTGATTTTAGCTTCCGCCATCCAAACTCCTGATTATAGCTAGCTCGACTCCACCTTGTCCCTTTTCGCTCCCTGAAGACCAACACTTCCTGACATCGCTGAGATCCCCGCACTTAAATTAAAAAAACAAAAAAAAAACAAAAACAGGAGCAGTTTACGACGGCAAGCCATTGGTCCTTTAAATACTGTTCAGTACTGGAATGTTTTTAGACTCTAATACCTGATACGAGTAAGTGAGCCATTAAAAAATACAAACAAGAATAAAAACTCCTTCTGGACACAATAAATAGCTATCCTTCATATAGTGCAGTAATACAGTACTCACACTACACCTACAGTAATTGCACATGCAACTGCCCCCCCCCCCCGCTGCCATCTTTATCATTCCCGTCACTTCCTATTTCCAAAATCAAATTTCCAAAGTCTGTTCTGGGACTTCCCTGCAGCTAAAACCAAGGGGTTCCCAGCATGGAGCCCTGGGGGATGCCATCCCATGCTGAGGCAGAGCTTGCAGTCCAAGGCGAAATGATCTGGGTTACAGGTAGTTTGGTTAATTCCAGTTAATAACACGAGCAGTAACATCTCTACATTTCCTTCTCCTCCATCATCAGATACTCTGCACTGGTCGTCAGAAGTCGTATCAGTTTCAGTCATGGCGAAGACTCTCGCGGCGTCCATGCTGGAATGATCCTTGGGTTGTTAATGGTGGTGTCTGTTGCTCCACCCTCCCCCAGCGCTCCTACAGGTCTCCATCTGAAGGCGGCAGACACAGCTTGTAGAGCCTTGGAGCTGCTGAAGGCATCTGGTCCATCACCTTCAGGTTCTTGGCAGAGAGCTCCACCCGTGCTCCCTGTTTCCTCATGATGTCCATGGTCTGCATGATGCAGCGTGGCATCAAGCCATGGTTCCGGGCCAGGATCATGGCCTGCTCCAGGGTCACGGTCAAGGTACACCTCTGCATGCCGGTGCCACACAGGGTGACGTGGCAGGCCCCCAGGCGATTGCACAGCTCCGAGGACACACACAGCACGCTGACGCCCGATGGGTGGCCCTGGGCAGCGGGGCGGACGTTGACATAGGACTGCATCAGTCTGCACAGGTCGTCCAGAGTGTTGAGAGGACGCAGCAGCTGGTCTATCTTCATGGCCGTGGTGTTGGAGTCAGTGGGGAGGTTGGACTTCTCCAGGTAGAAGGCCCTGAGTCTGCAGTAGTACACCTTCACCTTCTCCAGGGACACGGCATTGGTGCGCTGCTGGAACTCCTCCATGGAGGACAGGTCCTGAGGACAGACGCCGTCTGGACGCTCCAGAGCTCTGGTGAAGAGGACGGTGTGGATCTTCAGACTTCCTCCATTCTGCAGCCTGCTGGGCAGCTCGCTGAAGTGACAGCTGTCCAGGAACAGGGTGACCCTCAGGGCGTGTCTGCTGCCTTCCACCTGGTACCACACCGGCGTGTTTGCCACTAGATACTCGTCATCCAGTTGCCTGAAGAACACAGTGACTTTGTCCAGGTCCAACAGGGCAGCCTTGGTGTCCTCCAGCATGGTGCGCTCCTCCTTCACATGTGGCGCCAGCGTGGACTGAAAGTGCATCAGAACCCCGATGACAGAGATCTGCTCCAACCACTTGCGGCTCGTCTCCCTGCTGTCCTCCTGGTACTCACCGGCGTTGTTGAAGCGCGACCTCAGCGCCATCAGCAGCTGCTCGGCCAGTGTGCACAGGGCGCCTGTCGCTGCCTGGCAGAAAATCACATCCCGCCGCAGCTGAAGGGACGTGTCTGTACACTTGAGCAGAGCCAGAAGCAGCTGGTTCTTCCCGTCATCCACAAATCTCTGCAGGCTGTCCACCAGAGTTTTGATGGAGGTGGGAAGGTTCCACGGGTCCTCCTGGATGTTCTTGTGGATGACGCATCGACCGCGGACCGTCCAGTCCTCTGTCTGCCTGAACTCTGGCTGCCCGTGGTCGGAGTAGAAGTGTTTGGTCTCCTCACAGGCTTTGGTCATGACGGCTCCTTTCAGGAGGCTGTTGATGGAGTCCACCTGGTTGAAAAGGTGCTCCAGGCAGCCGTGGAGTTTGTCCTGTTTGTCTGAGGAGATCCTCATGTCACACGGCAGCTCGTCTCCTGACCCCATCTCATCACTGCCCAGGTAGGAGCTGTTACTCCTCACACTCGTATAGGACAGGACCGAGTCTCTGTTGCTGTTACACTCACTGTAGGAGTCTCTGTAGCTCATGGTGTCGTGGCCCGAGTCCTCCTGGTCCTCCTCAGTCACTTTGAAGCAGACTCTCTTGATGCCGCCCTGCTCCGCCTTGTCCTGGTCACATCCGTCCTCGCAGGACGCCATCGAAGGCGACGGGTTCTCCTCATCGACCGGCGGCTTTCCGCCCCCCTGCAGCTGTGTAGGCTCAGTGATGGAGGACAGTAGCACGTCTATCTGGGCGACGTACTGCCTCATTTCCCTCACGGCAACGTCCAGGCGGCTGTACAGGTAAACGTAGGCATCCTGCGTCTCTGTGTCCTCTTGTTTGAGCAGGAAACTCAGACCGCTGTCGCCATGGCAACTCCGGCGGCCGTTCATCATGCCCTGGCCCCCGTCTGACGTCATGTCCCCACTGTCGGACTCGTCTCCCTCCAGGCCCGAACACCTCCAGGACGGGGCGCCCATGCTGGTCATGCAGTGCTGAGTGTGTGACATGGGGTTGAGCTGGCTTGGTCGGGAGGTGGGGTGGGGGGGGGGGGGGGGGGGGAGTGGGGGTGGGGGGGGGGGGGGGGGGGGGGGGGGGGGGGGGAGGGGTGGGGGGGGCGGGGGGGGGTGGGGGGGAGGGGGGGTGGGGGGGGGGGGGGGGGGGGGGGGGGGGGGGGGGGGGGGGGGGTGGGGGAGGGGGGGGGGGGTGGGGGGGGGGGGGGGGGGGGTGGGGGGGGGGGGGTGGTGGGGGGGGGGGGGGGGGTGGGGGGGGGGGGGGGGGGGGGGGGGGTGGGGGGGGGGGGGGGGGTGTGGGGGGGGGGGGGGGGGGGGGGGGGGGGTGAGGGGGGGGGGGGGGGGGGGGGGGGGGGGGGGGGGGGGGGGGGGGGGGGGGGGGGGGGGGGTGGGTAGGGGGGGGGGGGGTGGTGGGGGGGGGGTGGGGGGGGGGGGGGGGGGGGGGGGGGGGTGGTGGGGGGGGGGGGGGGGGGGGGGGGGGGGGGGGGGGGGGGCCAGACCGATGATTGAGTTTTTACGGCCAAAGTGGATGCTGAATGTCCTGCCGGCAGATGTGGTGCTTTTGGGGTAGGAGACCTGCATCAGGTTGACGTGACAGTTGGTGGGAACGAAGTCCATGCAGCCCAGAGGGTGGGGGCTGCCACCAGCCTGTCTGAAGGAGGGACACACCTTGTTTCTCAGCTCCTCAGAAAACTGCTGGTAGCTGCTAATGCGGCGTCTGATGCTCTCCAGCTTGGCGTCACAGATCTGTCTGAACTCCAGCTGAGGCATGGTGACCACGCGGTCGCTCTGGGAAATCAGGAGGCTGCAGTTCTGGACAAAGAGGCTGTCGTCTGCACAGAACGCCTCCAGGATCTTAGCAGAGAGGCTGAAGCAGCTTTTGGGCTCCACGATCTTCTCCAGGACATGACTCTTGATGCCAGCGGTGCTGACGTACTCGTAGACGACAGCGTGCTCCAGCTGGACGTTGTCCACCGTCAGGCTGACCAGAGGCAGGTCGTCAGAGAGGGAGAGGTGGCCCAGCTCGTAGTCTCTTCCGTTGGTGCCGTTCTCCTCCTCGTGTTCAGAGCCATTCTCCACTGGATGACATTTGAATGGGCTCTCCTCCTCCTGCTCCTCCTCCTTCTCTCCTCCTCCTCTCCATCGCTCTTCCACGTCCTCAAAGGCCCGGTACACCCAGTGACACACTTTCAGAGGCTCCTGATGGGTGTGGTGCGCAGTGAAGTGCTCCAGGACCTCCTCGTAGTCGCCATGGTTGACGTTGCTGCCGTTCACCTTCAGGATTACCTGACCGGACTGAAGACCCGCTGCCGCTGCCTCCCAGCCTTTCCTGGTGGCATGGACGTGAGGCGGGGCAGAGCCACACAGTCTGAAGGAGAGGCTGTCTGGGTTGTCGGGGATCTTCACGATCTCTTTAGCCTTCGTGGCCACCAGCAGCCTCAGTGAGCGCCGGGCGCAGAAGGCCTGGCTGATTATGGTCTGGACCTCGGAGAGCGGCCTGAGGAACAGCAAGTCCTCGTTGATGGTAAAGATCTTCCTGCCCACCTGCAGCCCGGCCATCTCAGCGTGTGAGCCCCTGGTAACAGACTTCACCACAATGGCCTTGTTCTTCTCCTCGATCTCAAAGCCGTAGTCGTCCTCCTCGGGGTGAATCACCAGAGACTTGGCCAAGATGTTCTCGATGAGTTTGAAGTCATTCCTCTGCAGTTGTTTGGTTTTGGTCCCCGTTCCCTCCGTTTCCTCGTCTGCGTAAAAGCGGAAGAACTGGGACTCATCTTTAAACTCACTCTTCTCCAGCACGTGGTGCATGAAGCCGTTGTTACACAGACCCACTCCCAGCATCACGGCATCCTCTCTGGTGGAGCAGTCACCCTGTGACAGGAGCCAGTCCACTAGTTTGCTGGCAGGAACCACAGATTTAAAGGTTTTCAGGCATGTAGAGGCTGTGGAGGCGGCAGTACAGCCTGACGCCCTTCGACATGATGTCCTCCATCTCGCTGCGGGCCTTGTAGGTGCCGTCGTCGTAGCGGAAGCGGTACAACACCTGCTCGTTCTTGAATTGGTGTTTGTCCGACACGTGGTGGATGATGCCGTTCTCCAGTAAAGCCTGGCCCAGGTTGACGCCTTCGTCGGGTTTGCTGATCTCTCCGCAATCCAACAGCCACGACACAAACTCATTTCCCATGAAGCACTTGGGCACGATGCTCAGCTTCCTGCGCCGGTCCTTGATCAGGTGGCGGCTCTTGGTCATCATCATGTGGTAGAGCTTCTCGCCCTTCTCTGCAATCATCATGTAGGTGTCCCGCTCCATTCCCAGCTTCAGACTCTCTCTCTGCTCCCGTTCTCTCAGGATGGCGTCCAGCCACTTCTGCTTGTCCTCAGTGTTTTTCGCCATGCAGACGAACCACTTGTTTTTGGCCGTGTTGTGGATCTTCCAGCCGTTGGTCACTGTGTAGTTGTTACTGTGATAGTCCGCTGTTCCGTCCTCCACGTTCTCCACCTCCATCACCTCCGTGTTAATGCGGCCCCTGAACACGTACTGGGGCCTGTTGATGGACTTGGTCCTCTTGGTCGACTTCTTTCCTGAAACCCTGGACTTCCTCTTGCAGTAGACCAGCAGGTTGTCGAACAGGAAGAAGACACGCTCCTGGATGTTTCCCGCTGAAATCTTCAGCAGGTTGCCGTGAAGCAGCAGGTCCGTGCAGATGTCCGTCAGGTTGGTGCCCTCCCAGCCCTCGATGTGGGACTGCAGCTGCTCCAGGGCCTCCAGCTTCTCCATCTGCCTCTTGGTCTCGTTGATGTTGGAGCAGACGGCCTTCATGGCCTGCAGAGCCATGAAGGCCGTCAAGCCACCTGCTTGACGAACATATATCCAGTCTTTATGCTTCAGAAGAGAGCTATTAGAATAATAAACAAAGCTGCTTACAGGGAACCAACAAACCCACTTTTTCTTAAATTAAAAGCTCTCAAGTTGAAAGATCTGGTTGACTTTAAAACTGCAGTAATAATGTTTAAAGTGAAGAATCTATCACTGCCCGCAAATATCCAAAAGTTGTTCCAAATAAGGGAGAAACAAAATCATTTCAGAGGAACATGTATATTTCAAAAACCTTCAGTGAGAACTACCACCAAGCAACACTGTGTTTCAGTGCAAGGAGTCAGTTTATGGAACGATTTTGGACCTGAATTAAAATCATGTACAACGCTTGGACAATTTAAACAAAAACTAAAGGAAGAAATACTCCAAACATACAGTATATACAAGATGACATGTAAAATCACATAAGGATTGTCATATCCAGTCTGCGTTGTGCTGTTGCTTAGTTTTCTTTTGTCACATTTTGTCTTAGCTTTGTTCTGAATTGTAATCGCTCTTGTTTTGTTTTTCTTTTGAATTCTTGCATGGAATATGGGTGGGCAATATAAGCTGCAGCTTCAGCCATCACCCATTTCAGATAACTTATGTTGAACTGTATCATCAGAAGAGTTATTGTCTAATTTGACCTTGTTGGATTTTTTTTTCTTTTTTCCCCTTTGTTATATTATTCTGTTTCTTTTTTAATCTTTACTTTTAATCTATCCGAAAGATTCATTCATTCATTCATTCATTCATCCATTCAGGTTAAGAGTAGAACTGCTGCTCCTCCACATTGAAAGGAGCCAGTTGACGTGGTTTGGGCATCTGATCAGGATGCCTCCTGGACGCTTCCCACTTGAGGTGTTTCGGGCACGTCCCACTGGGAGGAGACCCCAGGGCAGACCCAGGACTCGGTGGAGAGACTATGTCTCCCAGCTGGTCTGGGAACGCCTTGGTATCCTCTCTGAAGAGCTGGAGCAGGTGGCTGGGGAGAAGGAAGTCTGCAATTCTTTGCTTGAACTGCTGCTTCTGCTACCCGGACCTCCGGAAAAGCGGTAGAAGATGGATGGATGGATGGATGGATGGAAACTACAGTTTCACAGCATTCTACCAAGCCCCCAATTGTCTCTGTGTGTACAGTGGTTATGTCAATAAACACGTGCAAAGTTTGAAATGCAACACTGTCACCCTTTCCCCGGCACACTTCATCCATCCATCCACCCATCTTCTTCCGCTTAATCCTTTTCAGGTCTTGGGGGGCTGGAGCCTATTCATTTACAATAGTAGTGTGTGTAATCCATGTAAGCTGTGTCTAACTATAAAGGATGAAATTTGCATTTTGAACATAAAATATGTACTTGTGGAGTCTAATATGATCTGCTTTTAACTGACAGGTGACCATAGCTACCCACTAAATAGAATCAGAATCAGAATCAGAATCAGAATCAGAATCAGCTTTATTGGCCAAGTATGCACAACACATACAAGGAATTTGACTTTGGCTAAAATAGGTTCATATTGTCTTCTTTTTAATGACTGTTTTCCTTTAATTCAACCAGCTGATCCACCCGGCTGGTCACAAATCACAGCAATCAACTGACACTTCTGAGGACAACTGCAGACGTCAGTGGAAACATGTCAAGGTTAAATAAACATCTCCTTCTCATCCCTGTCTAAATAAAGGAAAACAATAAATTAATCTTATAGGGCTGTGAGCAGGCTATTGAATTACCTATATCCGGTGGTAATGCCGGAGGACAGCATGTCAAACAAAATGTTTTTTATTTGCCTCTACCTCATTCAGGAGGGCCTCCAACTCACTGTCCGTGAAATTCCATTTAATCCATTTTTTTGATCGTGAATACAGGAGAATCAAATATGCAGCACTTTATATATACTGTGTGTGTGTGTGTGTGTGTGTGTGTAATTGCATATTCAAATGGAGGTGTGTCAAGTGAGGAGTCCAGTATTTTTTCACATGCATTCAAGTTCAAGTACATTGGAATGTACAAAGGAAATGTGCTTGGATTCCTGCATATGGACTGCCTCATACATCTGGATTTTTTTTGCTTATGGCGTTTTCTTGTTTTAAACATGAAACATGTGGACATAACAATGTGGACATTGTTATGTCCACAAACCTGGCATCCAATGAGATGGACGAGGAGGTTGCACTGGAACAGGGCTTTATTACACACTGTGCACAACACAATATATACAGCACTCTGTGAGGTCATCCGGGCAAGAGACGACTTGAAATGGTGGACGCTCCTATTTATAGGGCGATGTGATGGCGCACCTGGAAGGCGGCGTCATCACACCGCACCTCACAATAAAACCCATCATCACATCCCCCCCTTTATAAAGTAGAAAAAAACATGCCTAATTAAATCCACCCAAATTTCGCAGATAAAACGCCCAACAAACACATTAAACAACAACACAAACAAGAAAACTAGAACTGGGGCCAGTGGGTGGACTGCCACATGGCCCGCACGGCAAAGTGGTTTATTCTGCCACTTTAGCTTTTTTGTTTTGTTTTGTTTTTTCAGTAGTCCAGCTGTGCTCCTACCTACAACGTCTTTCAGTTTTTATTTTATCCTTACAGTCTTCCACGGAAGGAACATTCCTGCCTGGGGGGTCTTGAGGCAGCCCCCTGGTGGTTTCCTTCCTGGAGCTTTGGAGCAGGCTCGTTGCGGCCTCCTCCCTGGAGGTTTGAAGAGAGCTTGTGGTGGCCTCCTCCATGAAGCCTTGAAACGCGCTCGTGGCGGCAGCCTCCCCGGAGCTGTCGGACCCCGGGGACCAATCTTCATGATGCTGGGGCCCGGGTCCCACACTGCAGCAGCCGACTCCCACAGAGCCCCGCTGCTCGGAGCCGCCGCCCAGACACGCCGCAGTTTGTTCACGTGCCAAACCGAATCATCCGTCAGCTGAAAACATGCTGTTCCCAGCTCCGCCACAATCCTTAGTGGTGCCCGCTGTTTTGCTGGCTGCAGCCTGGTCTCCCACCAGTACAAACCTGAACCCAGTCCATGACTTGTAGCGGCACCTTAGTTGGTTCGATGTGCCACTGTGCGTTTGCCAGCTCTGTGCCCTCCTTAAGCCTGATGCCTTTGTTTCCCCGTGGCGGTTCAGTAGTCACTGTTGTTGCAGCAGAACCCTCACCTGTCGCTGGCTGAAACTTGACCTGAGCACTGAAGTTGTCCAGTTCCTCCACTGAGCTGTCTGAAGTGCTCTGCTGTGCTGCGTTGTGCGCTGCGTCTGTATTTGTCTACTGTCGCTGTGCGTCATGGCCCCCGCATGCTCGAGCTTCTCCTCCAGGCATCTCTCCCCCTGAGAGCATGGTCGGATGCTTTGATGACGGTGCTGTCCATAAATACCTCGTTGGCACCGGTCCCGTCAAACCGGGCTCCCTCTCCTCCAGCTTTGGTTCTGGCTGTGCGAGGGACCGAGGCAAGCCCGTTCTCTACCGTTTCTCTGTGTCGCCTTCTCCGTCTGTGCCATATCCACTGTCTGCATTATGTTCACAGTCCACACTGTGCTCTTCAGCTGCACCCATGTCTGCAAAATCTGGGCAAACTGGGCCTGGGCCACTGACTGTCTGCCTGCCGATTGTGAAAGTAAAACCTAGTTTACTGAATAAATCCCACCCCATAACATTTCCACCCCAGAATGTCACCGGTAAGAGAAATGTTGGAATCACTTTTTCGCCATACTGCACTGCAAATGTCACGTTCCTGCTGGCACCCGAGCTCCCATCGTCTAGTAGTACCACCGCATCAGGGTGCAGGGGGGTGAGCCTCCGAACCATGGCCTCACTCACTATGGACTGCGTGGCGGTGGTGGCCACCATCATGGGCACACTCACGCCGTCTTACTTCACCACATGCTGCAGACCTGGGCAACCTTCAGGGCCCACAATGTTTATACCATCTCCATAGGGAGTAGGATTATTTAGCTTAGCTTCTTGTTGATGGCAGCAAGTTTTCGTGTGCTGTGCCATGTTTTTAGGCTTAGAAAAGTAGCTAGTTAGTATCTCGATAGCCTCCTCACAACAGTCTGTCAGACCAAGCATTTGTAAAAGTCTCTGACCTTCCGTGCCCAGGTTGTGGACAAGAAGCACTAGCGTCTTCATTCCCTGATGAAGATTGAAGGAGTAGATGTAGTGAAAGTAGATGATTTTAAAGACCTGGGATCAACCATCCGAAGCAATGGAAAATGCACAAGAGAGGTGAAGAAGAGAGTGCAGGCAGGGTGGAGTGGGTGGAGATGAGTGTCAGGGGTGATTTGTGACAGAAGGGTAACAGCAAGAGTGAAACGGAAGATTTACAAGACAGTAATGAGACCTGCTATGATGTATGGTTTGGAGATGGTGGCACTGACAAAAAGACAGGAGCTGGAGCTAGAGGTGACAAAGTTGAAGATGCTAAGATTTTCATTGGGAGTGACTAGGAGGGACAAGATTAAAAATGAGTATATCAGAGGGACAGCTCAGGTTGAGCAGTTTGGAGACAAAGTAAGAGAGGCAAGGCTGAGATGGTTTGGACATGTGCAGAGGAGGGATAGTGGATATACTGGACAAAAGATGGTGAAGATGGAGCTGCCAGGCAGGAGGAAAAGAGGAAGACCACAGAGAAGATTCATGGATGTAGTGAAGGAGAACATGGAGAGGGTTGGTGTTACAGAGGAAGATGAAGTGATAGGGTGAGATGGAGGCAGATAATCCACTGTGGGGACCCCTAAAGGGATCAAACAGAAGAAGAAGAAAAAGAAGAAGCAACCTAGAGGTACTACCACAAGCGGGAGGCTGGCGTTCAAGTCCCAGCAGGATCATGCCATTCTTGTAATTTATTTTAGATTTTTTTTTTATTTGCTGTGAAGGTTGAAGGTTGTAGGTGAAGTCTCTGTTGTGTTTCAGAGAGCTTGGATACAACAATAACACATCATCTATGCTGAGGCAGTATCATGTCCTGCATGAGAATAAAGACAATAGAGGTGAATGTACTGGGAAAGACAGAAACGCATCTACCCTACACTATACAAACTTGCAGCCTTCGTTTGCACACCTGCATCCTCAGTGGGCCGCCTGACTCCACTCAGCTCTGTACTCGCTAATGGGGCGTGAGCTATCCAGGTTTTATATATATATATATATATATATATATATATATATATATATATATATATATATATATATATATATATATATATATATATATATATATATACACACATATATATATATACATATATATATATATATATATATATACTGTATATATATATATATATATATATATATATATATATATATATATATATATATATATATACACAGTATATATATATATATATATATATATATATATATATACACAAATCAGTGCATATGGGACCCTAAATCGAAAAAAAAAAAAATTCCATTGAAATGAATGGCAAGAACGAAATTATCTATTGATTCCAATCAAATTTTGCCACGAGTTACACATATGATGCTTGTCAATTTAAAAGACAATTTTCCACCTAATTAAAGTTGTCAGCTGTTGTATAATAACAGAGTAATATTTAGTTTTTGTTTAAATGACTAGCGGACAACAACCCCCATCATCCCAGATCACTAACCTGTAATCGTGTTTAGTGCTGTTATGCAGAATGCACACGTCTTTTCTTTTGATCAGAGTTTAAAAATTTCATTGATTCAAAGTTTTTATGTTGACTGTGTTTACTATAAATGTTTACTATAAATTTGCTGTTGTTTATGCAGAATGCATATGTGTTTTTTTTAATTAGAGTTTATAAAATTCTGTTATTTAATGCTGACTGTGGTTACAGTCAATTCACTGCAAACAAAAATAAATCGATATATGTTATCAAGCAGCATCTTTTACACAGCGTGGTAGGTTGCCTGTTGGGCTTTTTCGGGGCTTGTTTCCATAGAACTGGTTGCTTGTTTCTCTCGTGAAACCTGGCAACACTAGTAAGGATGTCACACATTGTTCTCACTGCCTTATGCATCGCAAAGAAAACTATCCTCATGAATTGGAAATCAAGAAATAATTTATATACAACTCTCTATAATAAACTACTATTAGATTATATTAGCCTGGAGAGAAAGTCTCCTCTAAAAACCAATTGGCTGAATTCAATTGTCTCTGGTCCCCGCTTATTAATTCTATAACCTGAGGGTTGGCGGGCGGTGGCTTGCTCTCCTTGGGGCCTCTGGCGGCTGGCTGCGCCCTGACCACGAGGGGTTTCAGTGAGCCACTGGGGCCGGTGTCTGGGGAGCCTGTCCTGTAGTGCTTGTGTGTCTGGCCTGGGAAGGTTGGTGGGGAGGGGGCAGGGAACATGGCCCCGGGCCGGCTGGCCTTGCCTCCCGGGTGGGGCTGGGTCTGGCCCCTCGACCCTGGTGCTGGGGGGGGCGTAACCCCTCTGGGCCGGGGTCGGGTGTGTGCCGGTGGTGCGGGCGGACCCTGACGCATCCCTGAGCCCTTCCCAGTCGTGCCCTCCCCGGAGCACCGCCAGGGCTGGTGCCTGTCTCCGGGTCTGCGGGTGTGGATGTGCATGTGTGTGTGCATGTGCATGTGTGTATGCATATGTGTGTGCATGTGTGTGCACATGCAGGTGTGCATGAGTGTGGGTTCATGTACAATATGTGTGTGGGTGCGGATGTGGGTGTGTGCACGTGTGTGTGAGTGTGTGTATTGTGTGTGGGCATGCAGGGTTGTGTGTGGGTGTAGGTGAACATGTGTGAAGGTGAGTGTGTGTGTGTGTACATGAGGGTGTGTGTGTGGGGGGGGGTGCGGGTACCTGTGGGTGCACGTGCGGGGGTGGCGGGTGTGGGTGTGGGGGTGGGGACCTCGTTGGGTGGCGGAGGATGGGGCGGGCCATCTGCTGGCCTGGGGGTTGCCGATTCGGGGCCTGCTTTTCCCGGCCATCCTGCCGTTGTGTCACAGGGTGGGGTGCTTTGCCACATTGACTCCGGTGTCCTTGGTGCTGGGGGTAGGTGTGTGCGGGTGCTCAGGGGAGGCTGGGGGGACCGTTGGTGTGGGTTGGTGGCTGTCTTGCCATTTGTTTGCCCTGGGGTGGCTGTGGCTGCGGGGTGGCCTGTCGCTGTCAGTGTGTGTCTGGGGTGGGTGGTTGGTGGGCTTGCGGTGGGTGCTTTGGGGTGTCACTTGGCATGAGAGGCACCGTATGGGTCTGGACCATTGTTCATTATTGTTATTATTGTTGTGTGTGTTCATGTTTGCAAGATGTATATGGGAGTCAGTGTGGGTGTGGCTGTTCTGTCATACCTGTGGTTGGGAGCGCCAGGGTGCAATGCTGGGGGGTCCTGGGCTGCTCGGCTTGGTGGCCCTCACTCTAGGTTGGGATCTGGGGGCAGTGAGTGGCCTCCTGAGCCAGTTTGCAAGCTGGTTTCTGGGGGGACGGGCTCCCTTTTGGACTACCTCCCTCCCAGTCTTACCTCTTCCCCCCCTCCACCCAATTCAGGGTGGAACATACATCTTACTGGATACACTTAGGGTTTTGGGGTGGGAGTGTGACGTACTGTGCCCATGAAGGGGATCCCTCTGTCTGCTGCGCAATGGGGCCGCCCTCACCTCAATTTTAATTGCATTATAAACACTGAGGGCTTGGGGGGGATGGTAGCCCCACTGCCTATAGCAGTGGCTAGCAGTGCTCCAACCACCATCCCCCACAGTTTTAACTGCACTCTGGTAGTTCACACACCTGCACATACACACCACATAACTAACACACACCCATCATGATTCAAGCATGGGGGAGAGGGGCAGGGGTCTTCCCCTACCCCTGCTGCCCTCTTTTTGCCAGGGGCCTGAGGGCCTGGCAGGAGGCCTGCGGCCTGTCATGTCAAAATCCCTGTGTGCTGCCGAATGAATAGGTGTGAGCAAGGGAGTGAGAGAGTGATTGAACAAGAGAGTAAGCGAGAGTGAGGGAGTGATGAGTGGAGATGGTAATGGTGGGTCAGTTTTGTGTGGTGCTTTGCATGTCAGGTGGCATCTCAGAGCACTTGCACTGCTGATCAGCTGCTTCAGGTGGGCATTGGGGGTGGTGGTCTGCTTCTGTGGCTGCGGCCTCCCTGGGGCGGGTTGGCGGGGGGGGGGGGGGGGGGGTTGGCTGCCGGTCCACACCAGTGGTCTTCACAGCTGATGCCAGGCACAAGTGTGCATTCATGCTTGCTGCATCTGTATCGCAGCTGCCCCAAGTAATAAAGGTGAATGAGTGTGGATGAGTGTGTGGGGGAGAGCACGAGTGGATATGAGTGGGTCAGAGCACGAGTGACAGTGTGTGTATGGGTGAGCGTGAGTGGGTGCGGGTGACTCTGAGGGGGAGTGGGAGCGAGATTTAGCCAGAACAGGAGTGGGAGAGAGTGGGTGGGTCCAGGAGTGCGAGTGCGGATTGTGTGGGGGAGAGGGCGAGTGAGAGTGAGTGAGTGCGTGTGGGTGCAAATGAGTGCATATGAGAGCATGAAGGTGTGAGTGCATGGGAATGGGTGTGTGTGCTGGTCAGGAGGTGTTGGGTTGAGGGGGTAGCACCTCCTGGCAGCATGGGCCCCCCTGGACGAGAGGAGGATGACCCCCCATGGGACTCCTGTGTCTTGCTGCCACCTTCTTTAGGTATGGAACGTGGGGGTCCTCAGGGTGTGCGCGGTGGCACTGGGGTGGAGGCAGGCCCGCTGTAGAGGTATCTGGGGGGATGGAGGTGCTGGCATCCCGGCGCCTGTGGCCTGGGGGCTGGCACTGGCCCTGCTGGGGGGGCAGGGGTTTGCTGGTCCGGTGGCATAGGCCCGCCACACCAGCCACTTGGCAGCCCAGCCTCCCTCGGCCGTCCCTCCTGGGGTGGATGCCTGGCTGTCCTGAGGCTTTTTGTCCTGGGGACATTTGTGCTTTGTGGGGGTTGGTGTTGTTGTCCTGCTTGCTCTGGGTTTCCGGGAGGGAAGGGGGGAGTTGCTGTGACCGGAGACCCTCTTCATATGTTTCCTGGCAAACCACTCACATGCACACACTTATTTTGCACGTGCTCTCATACACACACACACACACACACACACACACACACACACACACACATGTCTCCCGTTTAACAGGTGCTGACACCAGACTCGTGTTGAGATCTCTTCAGTGGAAGAAACAGTCTGTCTTCTGTTTGTTTCAGTTGTGTTAGTCTGTTTGTGTTCTTTGTTTGTTCCTCTTCCTTTTCTTTCCCCCTCCCCACCTCTCCTTTCCACATTCCCCCCTGGCAGGTCCTTCAAGCGTAAAACAATTTAAATAACGTATTAATAGTTATTACAAGAGGAGTTTATAAACTATATCTATATATATATATATATATATATATATATATATATATATATATATATATACAGTATATACTGTACATACTGTATAAAGCTCCTTTTGGCAGAGTAAATCTGTTTGGCACAATAAGGGTAGCAGATTTCTGTTCTGCTCATCCAGCTGCCTGACAGGACAAGGGGAAAAAAGTTCTCTCTGTCCTCCACTCTGGTTTGGCCATGGACACTCAGAAGACTGACAGGTGGCCAGTGTTGGGCAAGTTACTAAAAAAAAGTAATGAGTTACAGTGACAAGTTACTTCTTTTCAAAAGTAACTGAGTTACTTACCAATTACTGCATGATTAAAGTAACTAGTTACCTGGAAAAGTAACTTTCACGTTACTTTTAAATGCATACTTAAATTATCTTGCATACATAGAAAGATAATTTAATTCATGGATTACATTCTGGGCGCATGCGCACGCAGCGACCGGCAGCTGGTGTGTGTTTTTATGTACATTTATATGTTTTTATAAAATCCTCTGTGTCGTTTCTGCCTTGGACTGGTTGTGGAATATATGGCGAAGAGCTCCCTGGTATTTACAATATGGATTTCCTCTCCTTTCTCGCACTGCTGCTTTCTGTGCTGTGGCTCTTTGTCTCTGAAGTAAACGCGTTCGGCTCCATGACGGGCAGAATAGCGGGCAGAATACAATATTCCAGGGACATGTTGCTGCATTTAAACACGGCTGATTCAGTGGCTGTGATTGAGCCTAAGCTGCAACTGCCGGACTTTATTTTGAGAGACGGACACAGCGGTGAAAAGAGAGGCGGCAGAAGGAAGCGCGGAAGGCGTGGAGGTGTGAAATTGCGCCTTAGGAGACGTCAGTTTGGTAACATTCCTCTTCCTTCAATAATTTTTGGGAATGCACAGTCTGTGAGAAACAAGGTGAATGAAATTCAAGGGAATGTACGCTACCAGAAGGACTTCAAGAACTGCTGCGTCATGGCTTTCACTGAATCTTGGCTTACTGCGCATGACCGAGATGCAGACCTGTGGATTGACGGCTTTGGAGCCCTGCTGCGCTCGGATCGGCAGGAAGAGGTAACGGGGAAGCATCAGGGGGGCGGCGTATGTTTATACATTAATAAGCAGTACTGCACATCTGTCACGGTCAGAGAGCGCATCTGTACACCCGATGTGGAGCTGCTGTCTGTGTCACTACGCCCCTTTTATTTGCCTCGCGAGTTTCCCCAACTTTTCATCACAATTGTGTACATCCATCCGAGGGCAGACGCTGACTCCGCCTCCAGAACCATCTTTGATGTGATCCAGCAGCTGCAATCAATTTCTCCAGAGGCGCCAAACTAACCATGTTTCTTTAAAGAAGACACTTAAAAACTTTTATCAGTATGTCTCCTGCCCAACCAGGCGAAAAAAGACATTGGACCTGTGCTATGGATCCATAGAGAGGGCCTATAAATCACTCCCCCTTCCTCCTTTAGGATCCTCAGATCACAACTAACTAACCTGCACTTATATAGCGCCTTTCTAGTCACAAAGACCACTCAAAGCGCTTTCACTAGTACTAACCCTCTATTCTAAGGGCCAATAGGAAACAGATATCTAGGGACAATTTAGAACAACCAATTAACCTAACATGCATGTCTTTGGATTGTGGGAGGAAACCGGAGCCCCCGGAGTAAACCCACACAGCACAGGGAGAACATGCAAACTCCATACAGAAAGGTTCCAACCCCTGCCAGCCTGGGGATTCGAACCAGGAACCTTCTAGCTGTAAGGCAACTGTGCTAACCACTGCACCACCGTGCTGCCAACTGTGTACATTTGCTGCCCACATATAAAACTGCTCTCAGAAGAGGCAAGGTGGAGACGAGAGACATTGATGTGTGGACAGAAGATTCAGAGCACAGCCTCCAGGAATGCTTTGACTGTACAGACTGGGAGATGTTCAAACTGGCCTGCGGGGATGATTTGGACTCTCTGGCTGAGCTCACATGCTCATACATGGCTTACTGTCAAAATAAGATTGTTCCACGTAAACGTGTCAAAATATATTCCAACAACAAACCATGGGTTACTAAATCAGTTAAATCCTGCTTACAGAGGAAAGCACTTGCCTTTAAACAGGGGTCTGTTTCTGAGCTACAGGTTGCCACAAAGGAGCTGAAGTCTGAAATTTTAAGAGCAAAACAGAATTATAAATCAGAGTTGGAAAGCAAGATGGCAGCAAAGAAACTTGCTGGGCCTGGGCCAGTATGAAAACTATTGCAGGCCTTCAGAGCACAGAGTGCAGTAATCGTGTGTTTTTAGATGGTTTTAGTTCAGACACAGAGCTGGCTAATGCTCTTAATTGTTTTTATGGTCGTTTTGACTCCTTTGATTTCAGCACAGAAATCCAAGATTTGAAACAGAAACTCAAAGACAATCAGCACTTTAATATTGAGGTGCAGGATGTTAAAAGGGAGTTCTGCGCTGTAAAAGTGAACAAAAGTCAGGGCCCTGATAATATATGTGGGCGCTTGGTAAAGTCCTGTGCACATGAACTGAGTCCTATATTTCATTACATTTTCAATAAGTCCTTACAGACACAACATGTGCCTAAGATCTGGAAAGAAGCCGTGGTTGTTCCCGTTCCAAAATCCAGCTGTCCTAAAACGGTAAACGACTTTAGACCAGTTGCTCTGACTTCAATTTTAATGAAAATTTTTGAAAAACTGGTCAGATGTGAGGTCCTAAAGCAGACTGAACATGCATTGGATCCTCTGCAGTTTGCCTATAGGCCTCACAGAGGAGTGGAGGATGTCACTGTCACTATGTTTAACATGCTTTTTAAACATCTGGATTTTAATGGGACACATGCCAGGCTTTTATTTGTGGACTTTTCTTCTGCCTTTAATACAATCCAACCTCATATTTTAGTTGAAAGGCTCCTGCAACAATTTGATTTGCGCAATAATCTGGTGGGTTGGATTCTGGATTTCTTAACCAACAGGACACAGAGAGTAAGGGTCAATGGTACATTGTCTGACCTAAAGTGCTCTTCTACTGGCTCTCCTCAGGGGTGTGTGTTGTCACCACTACTCTTCATCCTGTACACAAACATGTGTCGGAGCAGACATGACAACAGACACATTACAAAGTATGCTGATGACTCAGTCATTGTCAGTCTCCTCCAGGATGGTGAGAGTGGCCACGGCCCAGTAGTTGATGACTTTGTTCACTGGTGTGAGGATTCCTACCTGCAGCTGAAAACGACAAAAACTAAAGACATGATTATTGACTTTAGGAGGAAAAATCCCAGGCATGAAGTCACCATACTAAAAGGCCAGACCACCGAATGTGTACAATCGTACAAATATCTTGGGACGATTATTGATAGTAATTTAAACTTTGAAGTGAAGTGTGAAAGGGTGTGCAAAAAGGGTCAGCAACATTTGCATTGTTTGAGGAAACTTGCACGCTTCCAAATTGACCGAACCATAATGACAATGTTTTATTGGGCTTTTATTGAATCTGTTTTATCCTTTTCTTTAGTGTCATGGTTTGGTCAGATAAAACTGAAACAGAGGAAATCCTTGGATCAGGTAGTTAGATGGTCCAGTCGTTTGCTTGGTGAGTCACAGCTGAGCCTGACATCCCTGTACACCAGACAAGTACAGAGGATGGCTACCTCCATTTTAAATGATGACTCCCACCCTTTGCACTGCAACTTTCAGCTTCTTCCCTCCAGACGGAGGTTTGCCGTCCCAAAAAGTAAAACCCAGCGCTACAAAAACAGCTTTGTCCCTGCTGCTGTCAAAGAGTTGAACAAGCTATAAAAATATATTGTACATAATTTATATTTACTTATTTTGTATGATGTCACTTGGGTTCTAAATATTTTATTGGGTTTTAGACCTTTGAGTTTTTTAACCTCTGACTAGTTTTTAACTTTTAACTTTAATATGACCCTTCTCTCTTACCTCTGGTTTCTCCCTCATCTCTTTGTCTTTTTATACCCTGTTTGATGGAGCCTTGAGTATTTTTATCATGTTTATAGTCAGCTTCATGTGTGCCTGTGTTTGTGTCTATGTTGAATGTAATTAGTGGCTTGTAAATATGGATGTCACCAGACTGCAAAACAACTCTACCTACAGGTACAAATAAAGTAACCTGAACCTGAACCTGAACATTATGGGCTTATTAATGTCAGGCTGACAACAGACTGTTTCAGATAGAGCTTTTAGAACATGTTCAGTCTGCTTTGAGAGCTCTTACAGTATCTCACAAACATGAGTACACCCCTCACATTTTTGTAATTATTTGATTATATCTTTTCATGGGACAACACTGAAGATATGACACTTTGATACAATGTAAAGTAGTCAGTGTACAGCTTGTATAACAGTGTAAATTTGCTGTTCCCTCAAAATAACTCAACACACAGCCATTAATGTGAAAACCGCTGGCAACAAAAGTGAGTACACCCCTAAGTGAAAATGTCCAAATTGTGCCCAATTAGCCATTTTCCCTCCCTGGTGTCACGTGACTTGTTAGTATTACAAGGTCTCAGGTGTGAATGGGGAGCAGGTGTGTTAAATTTGGTGTTATCGCTCTCACACTCTCTCATGCTGGTCACTGGAAGTTCAACATGGCAATTCATGGCAAAGAACTCTCTGAGGATCTGAAAAAAAGAATTGTTGCTCTACAAAAAGATGGCCTAGGCTATAAGAAGATTGCCAGCACCCTGAAACTGAGCTGCAGCATGGTGGCCAAGACCATACTGCAGTTTAACAGGACAGGTCCATTCAGAACAGGCCTCTCCATGGTTGGCCAAAGAAGTTGAGTGCATGTGCTTAGCATCATATCCAGAGGTTGTCTTTTGAAAATAGACTTATGAGTGCTGCCAGCATTGCTGGAGATGTTGAAGGGGTGGGGGGTCAGCCTGTCAGTGCTCAGACCATACGCCGCACACTGCATCAAATTGGTCTGCATGGCTGCCGTCCAAGAAGGAAGCCCCTTTTAAAGAAACACAAGAAAGCCCGCAAACGGTTTGCTGAAGACAAGCAGACTAAGGACATGCATTACTGGAACCATGTCCTGTGGTCTGATGAGACCAAGATAAACTTATTTGATTCAGATGGTGTCAAGCATGTGTGGCAGCAACCAGGTGAGGAGTATATACATGCCAAAAACATGCAGGTTAGGTTAATTGGAGACTCTAAAGTGGCCCTTTGTGTGAATGTGTGTGAATAGTTAAAGGGGATGGTGTCGTATTGTGGCTGCTTCATCCATCCAGGTGGTGGATGACCCTTAATTTCTGTAAAGCGTCTTTGAGTGTCTATGATAAAGCGCTATATAAATCTGATGCATTGATTGATTGATTGATTGAGTACAAAGACAAGTGTGTCTTGCCTACAGTCAAGCATGGTGGTGTGAGTGTCATGGTTTGGACTGCATGAGTGCTGCCAGCACTGGGGAGCTACAGTTCATTAAGGAAACCATGAATGTCAGCATGTACTGTGACATACTGAAGTAGAGTATGATCTCCTCCCTTGGGAAACTGGGCCACAGGGCCGCAGGGCAGTATTCCAACAAGATAACCACCCCAAACACACCTCCAAGACGACCACTGCCTTGCTAAGGAAACTGAGGGTAAAGGTGATGGACTGGCCAAGCATGTCTCAGACCTAAACCCTATTGAGCATCTGTGGGGCATCCTCAAATGAAAGGTGGAGGCGCGCAAGATCTCTAACATCCACCAGCTCCGTGATGTCATCATGGAGGAGTGGAAGAGGATTCCAGTGGCAACCTGTGAAGCTCTAGTGAACTCCATGCCCAAGAGAGTTAAGGCAGTGCTGGAAAATAATGGTGGCCACACAAAATATTGACACTTTGGGCACAGTTTGGACATTTTCACTTAGGGGTGTACTCACTTTTAATGCTAGCAGTTTAGACATTAATGGCTGTGTGGAGTTATTTTGAGGGCAAAGCAAATTTGTACTGTTACACAAGCTGTACATTGACTACTTTACATTGCATCAAAATGTCATATCTTCAGTGTTATCCCATGAAAAGATAGAATAAAATATTGAAAAAAAAACATTTGGGGAGTACTCACTTTTGTGAGATACTGTACTGTGGAAAAAATCAGAAGAAAATCAATACAAAATTGCCAGTAATTTCCTCATTTTGGAGTGAGAAATAGGGTTTGTGGAGTGAGAGAGAGGGAACAAGTGTCATGGACCGGGCTGGACGTGTCCAATTCCGTTCCATGATTTGTGGCTGTAGTTTTCCTGATTATTGTTTTCCTAATTGTTAGCTGGCAGTCGTTAGGAACCCTTGGGTCTGGGTTTCCTGCCAGCCTACAGCCACGCCTCCCTCTCCCTGTCAGGCATCCGTTGGCCTCCGTCGGTCTATGATGACCATGGAAGAGAATCCTAAACGTCTACTCTGCTGGAACAGCACCGCCTGTAGCTGAACAGGCCGATGCGCACCAGTGTTCTACCTTCCAGCGTTGGGCGTTGGTAGGATTCAAGCCTGGGCAGGAAGATATGGAGGACAAGATGTTACCCATGCAGCATGTCCCCCCTCTCCACGTCACTGATGAATCCAAAGGAACAGCAGGGCTGCTACAGTTTGGCACCAGCACCGCCGCAGGAGCTGCCAGAACGATGTTGAGCACAACAGAGAACTGCCTTAGGGGCTCCGACTCCGGATTTTTCCTCAGGGTTGACTCCCGAAGCCTTTCCCGTGACCGGATGTGCCGCAAGGCAGCGGAGGTTTGAAATCAGGGTTTACCTTCTCCTAAAAGAAGGCATCCACCAGCTTATTATCATTATCATTTGTCTTTTTGATTTTGATTTTTTTGATTTTGTATACTTTATTGATCCCCAGAGGGGAAATTGAGGGCATCCACCTGGATGGATGAAGCAGCCACAGTACGGTGCTATCACTTTACCATTCACACACATATTCACACCTAGGGCCACTTTTAGAGTCTCCAATTAACCTAACCTGCATGTTTTTGGCATGTAGGAGGAAACCGGAGAACTCCTGGAGTAAACCCACGCAGACACGGGGAGAACATGCAAACTCCACACAGATCACTGTTGGTCAGGGGCTGGGATCAAACCAGGGATCCCATGGCCAAGGGTCTTGCACTTTTACCTACTCACACACACATACACACGCACGCACCCACACATACATGCCTTATTCAGTACACATACACATGCATGCACGTACTCACACACTCATGCTTCGCTCACTTACACACATACTCATATACGCACACATGCATTCACCACACTTGCATTCATCAGCCCCATTTACACTCATTCATGCACGTACACACACACCTGTCTGCACTCATGCACACCGGCAATCACTGGGTTCATTATGTTTGACATTATTTATTCTCTGTTGGTTCTCCTGTCGCTCGTCGTTTCATTGGATGTCATGCCCACTCCAGAGTTGGCCACTCTGTTGAGTCTCATAATTGTAAGTACTTTGCTCACCGTTCCGCCTGGGGCTCATTTCCTTATTATCACTGCCCTTTCTCGCTGCTGCCCAGTTCCGCCTGGGAGCGCATGAAAAGTTGAAAGTTGCATAAAAGTTGAACTTTTATTTCCAAATTAAGGTGCAGCCATAGATATACATCGGGAAGAGGGGGAGGTGCATGCCCCAAAAAAGAGAATTGTCTCCCCCCCACCCCAATATACTGTATATTGTGTTGCATATCTATCTATATATCTATATCTACACTACCGTTCAAAAGTTTGGGGTCACCCAGACAATTATTTTGTGTTTTCCATGAAAAGTCACACTTATTTACCACCATGAGTTGTAAAATAAATAGAAAATATAGTCAAGACATTGACAAGGTTAGAAATAAGGATTTGTATTTGAAATAATAATTTTTTTCCTTCAAACTTTGCTTTTGTCACAGAATCCTCCATTTGCAGCAATTACAGCATTGCAGACCTAACATGATTGCACAAGGGTTTTCTAATCATCCATTAGCCTTCTGACGCAATGAGCAAACACATTGTACCATTAGAACACTGGAGTGGTAGTTGCTGGAAATGGGCCTCTATACACCTATGTAGATATTGCACCAAAAACCAGACATTTGCAGCTAGAATAGTCATTTACCACATTAGCAATGTATAGAGTGTATTTCTGATTAGTTTAAAGTTATCTTCATTGAAAAAAAGTGCTTTTCTTTCAAAAATAAGGAAATTTCTAAGTGACCCCAAACTTTTGAACGGTAGTGTATCTATATCTACAGTATATCTATATCTATCTATCTATCTATCTATATATATATATTCTGGTTCCGGTGCCACACGAGTTGGCTGCCTTTTGCAACAGCGGCTCAATTCTGAGTCTTTTTATCTTCCTTCTTCTTTCTGATCCGGTGATGGCTTTCTGATCCGGCACACCTTTCACTCTATGTGTATCACGGACACACAGATCGCCGCGGGGATCTCCCAAGTCGGCGGACGGAGCCTCTGTTTACAGTGGGAGACGATGCAGCAGGGAGGAGCTAGCTAGCACTCGGCCGCCACCCGGTGCTGACGGAGAGGCTCGACATACCGGAAGAGCTGAAGCGGGAGCGATGCGGGTGCCGGGCTGGAGTTTGGGCGGCGTGCAGGAAATATAAGACAGAATAATAAAGAGCGATGGCAAGAACCAAGCAGACCGCCCATAAATCTACTGGCGGAAAACCCCCCAGGAAGCAGCTGGCCACCAAGGCTGCTCGAAAAGGCGCTCCGGCCGCCGGCGGAGTGAGGAGGCCTCATCGTTGCAGGCCCGGTGCCGTGGCTCTGAGAGAGAACCGTCGCTGCCGGAGGTCCACGGAGCTGCTCATCCGTGGGCTGCCCTTCCAGCACCTGGTGAGGGAGATCGCTCAGGACTTCAGGACCGACCTGCGCTTCCAGAGCTCCGCCGTCATGGCTCTGCAGGAGGCCAGCGAGGCCTACCTGGTGGGTCTCTTCAAGGACACCAACCTGTGCGCTATCCACGCCAAGAGGGTCACCATCATGCCCAAAGACATCCAGCTGGCCCGCTGCATCCGCGGAGAGAGAGCTTAGACTTTTTGCTGCACATCCACCAACCACAATGCTCCGCACTGTGTGTCTATATATATACAGTATATATATATATATATATATATATATATATATATATATATATATATATATATATATATATATGTACATATGTATACTAGCTGCTCTTGTTTTTTCTTGCCTTCTGATTATTGCTCTGAGTGTTGCTATCCCTGTGCTGTTGCAATCCTGGAATTTCCCCATTGTGGGACTAATAAAGGCTTATCTTATCTTATCTTATCTTATATATATCATAAAAACCGTCATTTACCATGATGCTTGATTTTAATACCAGGCTTGTGCTGATCTTGTATTTCAGCCACCTGCCCACCTTGATGCTGTTAGGACGTTGACTGAGCCCCATGTTGTCTGTATTCCTTGTTTGCAGGACATGGGCCCCAGCATGCATACTCGCCTTAAGTTGGATGTTGGGTTTGTCTGTCTTCTTCTTCTTCTTCTCCTTCTGGCTGCTCCCTTCAGGAGTCTCCACAGTGGATCATCTGCCTCCATCTCACCCTATCCCTTCATCTTCCTCTGTAACACCAACCCTCTCCATGTCCTCCTTCACTACATCCATCAATCTTCTCTGTGGTCTTCCTCTTTTCCCCCTGCCTGGCAGCTCCATCTTCAACATCCTTTGTCCTTTATATCCACTGTCCCTCCTCTGCACATGTCCAAACCATCTCAGCCTTGTCTCTCTTACTTTGTCTCCAAACTGCTCAAACTGAGCTGTCCCTCTGATATACTCATTTCTAATCTTGTCCCTCCTAGTCACTCCCAATGAAAATGTTAGCATCTTCAACTCTGCCACCTCCAGCTCCTGCGTCTTTTTGCCAGCACCACCGTCTCCAAACCATACATCATAGCAGGTCTCATTACCGTCTTGTAAATCTTCCCTTTCACATTTGCTGCTACCCTTCTGTCACAAATCACCCCTGACACTCAGCTCCACCCACTTCACCCTGCCTGCACTCCCTTCTTCACCTCTCTTGTGGATTTTCCATTGCTTTGGATGGTTGACCCCAGGTCTTTAAACTCATCTACTTTCACTACCGCTACTCCTTCCATCTTCACCATTGCACCTGCCTCCCTCTCATTCACACTCATGAATTTTGTCTTGCTTCTACTGACTTTCATTCCTCTTCTCTCCAGAGCATACCGCCACCTCTCCAGGTTCTCTTCCCCCTGCTCCCTACTCTCACTGCAGATCACAATGTTGTCTGCAAACATCATGGTCCATGGAGACTCCTGCCTGACCTCGTTTGTCAGCCTGTCCATCACCATGGCAAACAACAAGGGGCTCAGTGCTGATCCCTGTGTAATCCCACCCCCACCTTGAATCCATCTGTCACTCCTACAGCGCACCTCACCACTGTCTTGCTGTCCTCATACATGTCCTGCATCACCCTCACATACTTCTCTGCCTCTCCTGATTTTCTCATACAGTACCACACTTCCTCTCTTGGCACTCTATCATATGCTTTCTCTAGATCCACAAAGACACAGTGTAACTCCTTCTGACCTTCTCTATACTTCTCCATCAGCACTCTTAGAGCAAATATTGCATCTGTAGAACTCTTTCTTGGCATTAAACCATACTGCTGCTCACTGATTGTCACCTCTCAACCTGGCTTCAACAACTCTTTCCCATATCTTCATAGTGTGGCTGATCAACTCTATGCCTCTGTAGTTACTACAGCTCTGAGCATCACCTTTGTTCTTGAAAATTGGTACCAAAGCACTTCTTCTCCACTCCTCAGGCATCCTCTCACTCTCCAAGACTGTGTTAATCAGTCTGGTTAAAAAATTCACTGCCATCTCTCCTAAACATCTCCATACCTCCACAGGTATGTCATTTGGACCAACCGCCTTTCCATTCATCATCCTCTTCAAAGCTGCCCTCACTTCTGCCTGGTTAATCCTCGGTACTTCCTTGTTCACCATCTTTCCTTCATCCATTCTCTTCTCGCTCTCATTTTCATTATTCATCAGCTCTTCAAAGTGCTCCTTCCACTTTCTCAACACACTCTCGTCATTTGTTAGTGCATTACCATTTCTGTCCTCAATCAGCCTAGCCTACTGTACATTCTTTCCAGCTCCATCTCTCTGTCTAGCCAGTCAGCACAAGTTCTTTTCTCCTTCCTTAGTGTCCAGCCTCTCATACAGCTCACTATATGCCTTTTCCTTTGCCTTTGCCACTTCTTTGTTTGCCAGGTGCCTAGATTCCAAATACTCCTGTCTACTTTCTTCATCTCCCTGACTATCCCACTTTTTCGTTGCTAACCTCTTCATTTGAATACTTTCCTGTACCTCCTCATTCCACCACCAAGTCTCCTTGTCTTCCTTCCTCTGTCCACTGGATACACCACATATGTCATGAAAAAATTAGGACACCCTGTATAAGCCGGTGTGTTGTTGTTTTTTTAACATATTTGTACATATGGATATTAAATATCAATGTTAAAAATACTGGGAGATTCATTTAATACAACTAAACAATTAAAAAATAATTAAAGACTATTTTTAAATTTTATGTAAAATGTAATTCTAAACAAGTAGTGAGAAATAAATCAGGACACCCCACATCTTTTTTAGGACACCCCCACATTCATTCTCACTTAAAATGGCTAAAATAAATGTTCAAAAATGACTGTTTCATTTAGGTCTGATCAGATTCCTCCACACAGCTCTGTCCTTAGCCTTCTGCTGCCAGGAACTCCTGTCTATATCCAACTTCTTCAAGTTTCTTTTTACAGTGTCTTTAAATCTGAGCCTTGGTCTACTCTGATTGTGTTTGCCCTCGCATAACTGTGAGTAGAATAACTGCCGAGGGAGACGCTGGTGGTCCATCCTCTCAACATGTCCGAGTCATCTCAGGTTCAACTGTATTAGCATCTTTTTTAGGACACCCCCACATTCATTCCCATTTAAAATGGCCAAAATAAATGTTCAAAAATGCAAATAAAAACAAAAACAAGGTTAGACATAGATATGTGAACATTTCTTAATAAAGAACTGAATATTTCATGGGGTGTCCTAATTTTTTCACATGGCTGTACCTTTCGACCTGTTCCCCTCAATACTTTTGCTGTGCTTTCCCAGTCATCTGGTAATTCTTCCCTACCACCCAGAGCCTGTATCAACTCCTTCCTGAACTCTTTGTCACCTTCTTCCTTCTGTAACTTCCCCACTTAATCTTTGGCTCTACCTTCATTCTCTTCCTCTCTTGCTTTCCAAGTCATCCTACAAACTACGATCTGATGCTGTCTAGCTACATTCTCCCCTGCCACCAACTTGTAGTCTCCTATCTCTTTCAGTTTTCTCCTTCTGCATAAGATGTAGTCCACCTGTGTTCACCTTCCTCCACTCTTGTAAGTCACCCTATGTTCCTGTCTCTTCTTGAAGTATGTGTTCACCACAGCCATTTCCATCCCTTTAGCAAAATCCACAACCATCTGTTTATCTGTATTTACTATTATTTATTATTTTGTCTGCATTTGTGCTCCATAGCATATGTTCCCTGCTCGGTTCTCAGTTTGGTCATTATTATTTATTATTATTATCCTGCTTTTCTTGGTCTTGTCTCCACTGATCCGTTGGTATTATGTTTCATGTGTATTTCCTGTCTGTGATTGTCTGTTCATCTCTGCCGTATTCTTAGTCCTCGGTTGTTCGTATTATTATCTTTTTTTTTTTTTTCTTCTACTTCCGGCGCCACACGAGTAGGCTGCCTTTTTGCAACAGCGGATCAATTTCTTCCTATTTCTATTTACTATCTCGCTTCTCTTGCTAATCTTTCTGATCCGGCGACACCTTATACATCGGACGGACACACGGATCGCTCAAATGTCTCCAGAGCCAGCAGACGGAGCCACTGTTTTTAGCAGGATAAATTACAGCAGAGACCAGCTGCTAGCACTTAACCGGACCAAGATGCTAGCGCAAGACTTCGACATACCGGGTGAAATAAGACAGAAACAACATGGATGCCGTGCTGGAGCAAGACAGCGGGCGAGAAATATAAGGTACAGACCCGTCCTTCCATCTGCTATTATGGGGAATGTTCGATCGCTACTCAATAAGACCAATGAGCTAGCGGCCATCTCCCGCTACGAGAGCGTCTTCAGAGAGAGTAGCATGACTGAGACGTGGCTAACAGAACTAGCAACAGATGCTAACATCGAACTGGAGGGTTTCCACGCAATACGGGCAGACCGGACACCAGACAGTGGGAAGGCAAGGGGCGAAGGAGTGATAATGTATGTCAATAACAGCTGGTGCAGACCGGGACATATCACAGTTAAACAACATCACTGCAGCAAAGACATTGAGTTGCTAGCTGTTAGCATGCGGCCTACCTATCTCCCGAGGGAATACTCACACATGATCTGCATTGTTATTTATGCAAATCTGACGGCAAACGCAGGACAGCACGTGAAGCCATTCACTTAGTAACTGGCAGGCTGCTGACAGAACACCCAGATGCTCTTCTCCTCATCTCAGGTGATTTCAACCATATTTCACTGTCCCCCATTCTACCCACATTCATCCAGTATGTCACATGCCACACTAGAGACAATAAAACACTGGACTTATTCTGCGCAAACACAAAGGAGGCATACACCTCATCACCACTCCCCCTACTCGGGAGATCAGATCACAACTTGGTTCATCTCCTGCCGGTGTACAAACCCCTAGTACACAGACAACCTCCGGTCATGCGCACGGTGAAGATATGGTCGGAGGAGGCAATGGACGCTTTAAAGGACTGTCTTGAAACCACTGCCTGGGAGCAGCTCTGCGATCCACATGGTGAGGACATCGATGGCCTCACTTACACCATCACAGATTACATCAACTTCTGTGTGGACAACACCGTACCCACCAAGACAATACGGTGTTGCTTGAACAACAAACCCTGGATCAACCCTGAGATAAAAACACTTCTAAGAGAGAAGAAGAGGATCTTCAGGTCGGGGAACAGGGAGATGCTGAAGTCCGTACAGAGGGAGCTGAGAAGGAAGATCAGAGAAGGCAAGGACAGCTTCAGGAAGAAGATGGAGGACAAGCTGCAACAGAGCGACATCAGCAGGGTCTGGAGAAACCTTAAAACCATCTCTGGGCTCCAGAATACCTCCTCCCAGGCCACAGGAGGTAAGGAGTGGGCGAACAATCTGAACCTGTTTTTTAATAGGTTTGACAACCCCCCCCACCCCCCCGACTGCACACCAACCAGTGCTGCCTCTCGGTGAGGATCATGTTCTTTGATTTCTCCAGTGCTTTCAACACCATCCAACTGATGATCCTGAAGGACAAGCTGCTGTGTGCAGGGGTGGACCAGCACCTGTCATCATGGATCCTGGACTACCTCACTAACTGGCCACAATTTGTGAGATGTGCCATCTACAGAAGTTCTCTGATGACTCATTAGCGATGAGTACAGAGTACAGAGTACAGAGGACTTATCCAGGACTTTGTGGACTGGTGCCATCGGAACTGCCTCCAGATCAATGCTAGGAAAACTAAGGAGCTGGTGGTGGACTGCTGCAGGCAAGGACAACCCCTCACAGCACCAGTGAACATCCAGGGAACAGACATTGAGATGGTGACATCCTACAAGTACCTGGGTGTTCATCTGAACAATAAACTAGACTGGTCACACAATACTGACGCACTCTACAAGAAGGGACAGCGCAGGCTGTTCCTACTGAGGAGGCTCAGGTCTTTTGGTGTACAAGGGGTGCTCTTGAAGACATTCTATGACACGGTGGTGGCATCAGCCATCACTTTTGGAGTGATCTGCTGGGGCAACGGCATTACAGCAGCCGATAGGAAGAGACTCAACAAACTGATCAAGAAAGTTAGCTCTGTCCTGGGGCAGCGCCTTGACCCAGTGGAGGAGATAGGAGAGAGAAGGATGGTGGCTAAACTGTCATCTCTGCTGGAGTCCGAGTCCCACCCTATGCAGGACATACTGAACGCACTGAGGAGCTCATTTAGCAGTAGACTACATCATCCTAGGTGCACAACCGAGAGGTTTCGCAGGTCCTTCCTACCTACCGCTGTCAGACTTTATAACCTAAGCAGGGCTGCTCGCAGAGATCACAAAAAACGTGACGACCTAATAGTATTGAATGCAAAAGACACAACAGACTTACACAAATGGTCCCCTCCAGCATACAACCAGGACAATATCAGTCGCTATGGAGGATGACAATATGTATGACACACATAATGACACACATACTATTCATACTATGTGGGGTAACTAAATAGACGGTTATGCTGTTTATTCCATCTAGCTACAATGCTCCGCACTGTGTGTGTATATATTTATATATTTATGTGTACATATGTATATTCACTGCTCTTATTTTCTAATCTTCTAAATCATTGCTCTGAGTGTTGCTATCCCTGTGCTCTTGCAATCCTGGAATTTCTCCATTGTGGGACTAATAAAGGCTTATCTTATCTTATCTTATTATTATTTACTCTGGGTTATTAGTATCATTATCATCTGAGTCATGTTTAAGTTTGCTTATCATTTTTCCTGTCTTTATCTGTAGTTTTGGTTTGGTTTTCTTGAGACAGCTCCCTGAGTTATTTTCTGTCTGAGCTTAGTTCCATCCTTGATTGGTCACACCTGATTACCTCCACCAAGGAGGTAATGTTTTTGCCGGGGTCTGTCTGTCTGTCTGTCTGTCTGTCTGTCTGTTGGTTAGCAAGATAACTCAAAAAGTTTTGGACGGATTTCGATGAAACTTTCAGGCTTTGTTGGAAATGGTACAAGGAGGAACTGATTACATTTTGGTGGTGATCCGGATCACCGTCCACAAGAAAACCGCCATTATGGAAAATGCCATTTTCGTGAATAACTACTGAACCACTAATCCTATCATTGTCAATCCAATTGCTAGTCATATGTTTTCATGGTCAAGGAATCTGAAAACGTTCACACAGACACTGTATGGGGGGAACTGTGGCCGCCATTACAGAAAATGCCATTTTCGTGAATAATTACTGAACCACTAATCCTATCATTGTCAATCCAATTGCTAGTCATATGTTTTCATGGTCAAGGAATCTGAAAACGTACACACAAACACTGTATGGGGGGAACTGTGGCCGCCATTACGGAAAATGTCATTTTCGTGAATAACTACTGAACCACTAATCATATCATTGTCAATCAAATTGCTAGTCATATGTTTTCATGGTCAAGGAATCTGAAAACGCACACACAAACACTGTATGGGGGAAACTGTGGCGCTTGGCGGAGGTCTGCGCTCTCAGAGTGCTTTTCTAGTTGTAATTATGTTTCACCTGTCTGTCTGCGATTTAAGGGATGCTCTTCCTCACCTGGTGACGGTGTCCTTGTCAGAATTTGTGTGAGTCCATGCTTCTGCTTTGTCTGTCCATCCTGTATCCTGCCTAGCTATTGTTATGCCCCAGTCTAGTCTGTTTTGCCTTAGTCTTTTGTTACAGCTTCCAAGCTGTGTGTTTATTTTCTGTTTTAAGCTCTCGAGCTGCATCAGCATGACCAACTCCTAAAATAAATGTTCTAACCTTGAGTCTGGCAATTGAGTCCTCCCTCCAACACACACCGCTGACAGATGCTGAAGATCACAACCTGTGTTGGCCTGGCTACAGTCACTGTGGTGCACTATAGACTATGAGCTGAACAGAGACCTGTTTTATTTTATTCTGTTTTACTTTATTCCTTTAAAATGTGACTACATTCTGAGCCACGTCCCAGCCAGTATGTCCATGTGGGCCCCACCAAAGGTTAAATCTGGGCTTTTTTATGGGTCCCATGTGGGTTTGTCCGTGGGTTCCATGCTGACTCCATCTGTATTTGCCCACATGGACTTTACTAGTTTACCTATTTTCAATTTATTTTCTCATAAATTTGCTTTTTTCTTGTAAATTTGTGACTTTTTGCTTGTACATTTGGAACTTTCTTTTTTATTCTAAACTTACAGCTTTTCCTCATAATTTGGGGACTTTTTTCTCATAAATTTCCAATTTATTTGTTCACATATTTACTAATTTTGTCATATTGAAAGAATGATCAGCTCACGTGCAGGGAACAACACCAGAGAAATCACTCACACGACAAAGAGAAGCTGCGTAACCACAATTTATTGATCCAAAAGAGCGCACAGTTAAGAAAAGATGCCACTCACCAGAGGAGGACTCAGCATGTAAAGGAAGACGAGAAATCATTAGTAAAGGAGAGAGACTGGGCAAAGGGAAAATAGGAAAACACTCACGTGAGGTAAGCAGCGAGCCCGGCAGTGGAACGCAGCAAGGAAAAGGCGAACCAGTGGAGAGGACAGTGGTAGCGACTATGGCAGGGGTGGAGCTAGGTGAGGTGTCTGACCGGGTGGAATAAGGCATCTGAAGTGGTGATGAGGCTGATGGGGCAGGTCAGTGCACAACGAACCCCGGAGACGCATCACGAAGATGGCAGCAATGTGGAGGAGAAAAGAGGAGAAGAGTATCAAAATTCCTCAGAGAGCAAGACATAAACTTACTTGCTGTTTAGGCAGTACACCCAACGAGCCACCGCTGGAGCGTTCACAAACTGGTCCTTTTCAGCACAGGCAGAGAAGAGGCAGCAGGTGCGTCTACTCATGCAGGTGTGATGATTACCTGCAGAGCCGGGGAAAGCCTCGCAGGATGGGAGGGGGAGCACGCACTCACCTGATCATGACAGTGCCCCCCCCCCCAAGGGCCGCCTCCTGGCAGTCCACTGGGCTTGTTGGGGTGTGCCTTGTGAAAGTCCCGGACCATCCCCTTATCAAGGAAGCTGGAACCTGGGATCCATGACTTTTCTTCAGGGCCATAGCCCTTCCAGTGGAGTAGGTACTGTAGCCCTCGGCCCTGACGGCAGACTTCCAGAATCCTCTGGACCATGTAGGTGGTCTGGCCGTCAAGGATCCGAGGGGGAGGAGGCGGCTTCGGGGAGGGGGGGCAGAGTGGGGTAGCGGAGAGGGGCTTCATTTTGGAGACATGAAAGGTGGGGTGAATACAAAGCACCGGTGGGAGCTCCAGGCAGACCGTGACATCATTAATGACCCGGGAGATGGGGAACGGGCCAAGGTAGTGGGGGGAGAGTTTCCGGGACTCTGTCTTCAGGGGTACCTGGTCCACCGAGAGCCATACGTGCTGCCCAACAGAGTATTTGGGCGCAGGGACCCAACTGCGATCCGCGTATTGGCGATTTTGTTCGGCAGAGTGAAGAAGAGCGGCCCGAGTGGCCTTCCAAAGCCAGCAGCAGCGACTAGTGTGAGCCCCCACCAATGGTACAGCACCCCCTCTCTGCCATAGTCAACGGGGGGGGAGTATATCCCATGGAAGCCTTGAAAGGAGTTAGTCTCGTAGCTGCCGAGACTGCAGAATTATGTGAGTACTCCACCCAGGTCAGATGGGTGCGCCACATGCATGGATTGCAGGCTGCTACGCACCTTAGGGCGGCCTCCAGGGATTGGTTGGCATGCTCAGCCTGCCCATTGCTTTGAGGATGGTACCCAAACGTAAGGCTGACAGTGATTCCTAAGGAGTGGTAGAGGAATCTCCAAACCTTGGAGGTAAATTGTGGACCCTGGTCAGACACAATGTCCAGGGGGATGCTGTGTAGAAGGATGACATGGGTGGTTAATAGATTGGCGGTCTCAGAGGCGGAAGGTAATTTAGGGAGGGGCATCAGATGGATCGCCTTGGAAAAACGATCCATGAAGGTGAGGATAACGGAGTTGCCTTGTGAGGGGGGAAGTCCAGTAATAAAGTCCAGGGCGATGTGGGACCAAGGTGGGCTGGGAATAGGTAGTGGGTGGAGGATGCCAGCAGGGGTCGAGGAGTCAGACTTGTTATGGGTACAGACTTGGCAAGCCTTGATGTAGCCTCAGATGTCCATCCACAGGGTGGGCCACTAGAACACCCACTGGATAAGGTTAATAGTCCGGGAGACTCCAGGGTGGCAGGCGAAATGGCTGGTGTGGCCCCACCAGATGATGTCACTATGGAGGCCGGCCGAGACAAACAGACGGTTGTCGGGGCCCCCCTCAGGTTTGGGTTCAGTGGAGTGAACCTGCCGGACCCTCTGCTCAATCTCCCAGGTAAGAGCCCCAAGGATGCATGAGGGTAGGATAAGGGGTTGGAGGAGGGGATCAGGGGCTGGGGGGTTGGGACTGAACTGGCGGGAGAGAGCGTCCGGTTTGACATTATGGGAGCCAGGCCTGTAAGTGATAGTAAGATTAAACCTAGCGAAGAATAAGGCCCAAGGGGCCTGCATGGCATTGAGTGTGCGGGCCGACCAGAGGTATGGTGGGTACGTCTTGATGGGTACGGTGTTGTCCACACAGAAGTTGATGTAGTCCGTGATGGTGTGAGTGAGGCCATCGATGTCCTCACCATGTGGATCGCAGAGCTGCTCCCAGGCAGTGGTTTCAGGACAGTCCTTTAAAGCATCCATTGCCTCCTCCGACTATATCTTCACCGTGCGTATGACCGGAGGTTGTCTGTGTACTAGGGGTTTGTACACCGGCAGGAGATGAACCAAGTTGTGATCTGATCTCCCAAGTGAGGGGAGTGGTGATGAGGTGTACGCCTCCTTAGTGTTAGCATACAATAAGTCCAGTGTTTTATTGTCTCTAGTGTGGCATGTGACATACTGGGTGAATGTGGGCAGAATGGGGGACAGTGAAATATGGTTGAAATCACCTGAGATGAGGAGAAGAGCATCTGGGTGTTCTGTCAGCAGCTTGCCAGTTACTGAGTGGATGGCGTCACGTGCTGTCCCAGCATTTGCCATCAGATTTGCACAAATAACAATGCAGATCAAGTGTGAGTATTCCCCCGGGAGATAGGTAGGCTGCATGCTAACAGCTAGCAACTCAATGTCTTTGCTGCAGTGATGTTGTTTAACCGTGATATGTCCCGGTCTGCGCCAGCTGTTATTGACATACATTATCACTCCTCCGCCCCTTGCCTTCCCACTGTCTGGTGTCCGGTCTGCCCATATTGCATGGAAACCCTCCAGTTCGATGTTAGCATCTGTTGCTAGTTCTGTTAACCACGTCTCAGTAAACAACATCAAGCTAATCTCTCTGAAGACGCTCTCGTAGCGGGAGATAGCCGCTAGCTCGTCAGTCTTATTGAGTAGCGATCGTACATTCCCCATAATAACGGATAGAAGGACGGGTCTGTGCTTTATATTTCTCGCCCGCCGTCTTGCTCCAGCACGGCATCCACTTCATTTCTGTCTTATTTCACCGGTATGTCGAGGTCTTGCGCTAGCATCTTGGCCCAGTTAAGTGCTAGCAGCTGGTCTCTGCTGTAACGTATCCTGCTAAAAACAGTGGCTCCGTCTGCCGGCTCTGGAGACATTTGGGCGATCCGTGTGTCCGTCCAATGTATAAGGTGTCGCCAGATCAGAAAGATTAGGAAGAGAAGAGAGATAGTAAATAGAAATAGGAAGAAATTGATCCGCTGTTGCAAAAAGGCAGCCTACTCGTGTGGCGCCGGAAGTAGAGAATGATTACCATGGCAACAGTAGTTTTCTACAGGCATGCAGAAATGCTTACTTATACTTGGTTTCTACGGGCATGCACGGGTATGCACTAATCATAATAATAAGATAAGATAAGAATTTATTAGTCCCACAATAGGGAAATTCCAAGATTGCAACAGCACAGGGATAGAAACACTCAGAGCAATAATTAAGAAGATACGGAAAATATAAATAAGAGCAGTGGATATACATACATACACATAAATATATAAATATGTATACAAAGTACGGAGCATTGTAGCAAGATGGAATAAACAGCATAACCGTCTACTTAGTTATCCTACATGGTATGAATGTGTACCCATACATATTGTCACCCTCCATAGCGACTGATATTGTCCTAGTTGTATACTGGAGGGGACCATTTATGTAAGTCTGTTGCGTCTTTTGCATTCAATACTATAAGGTCGTCACGTTTTTTTGCTATCTCTGCGAGCAGCCCTGCTTAGGTTATACAGTCTGACAGCCGTAGGTAGGAAGGACCTGCGAAACCTCTCGGTTGTGCACCTAGGATGTAGTCTACTGCTAAATGAGCTCCTCAGTGTGTTCAATATGTCCTGCATAGGGTGGGACTCGGATTCCAGCAGAGATGACAGTTTAGCCACCATCCTTCTCTCTCCTATCTCCTCCACTGGGTCAAGGCGTTGCCCCAGGACAGCTCTAGCTTTCTTGATCAGTTTGTTCAGTCTCTTCCTATCAGCTGCTGTAATGCCGTTGCCCCAGCAGACCACTCCAAAAGTGATGGCTGATGCTACCACTGTGTCATAGAATGTCTTCAGCAGCGCTCCTTGTACACCAAAAGACCTGAGCCTCCTCAGTAGGAACAGCCTGCGCTATCCCTTCTTCTAGAGTGCGTCGGTATTGTGTGACCAGTCTAGTTTATTGTTCAGATGAACACCAAGGTACTTGTATGATGTCACCATCTCAATGTCTGTTCCCTGTATGTTTACTGGTACTGTGAGGGGTTGTCCTTGCCTGCGGCAGTCCACCACCAGCTCCTTAGTTTTCCTCGCGTTGATCTGGAGGCAGATCCGATGGCACCAGTCCACGAAGTCCTGGATAAGTCCTCTGTACTCAGCTTCATCTCCGTTGGAGATGAGGCCGACGATCACAGAGTCGTCGGAGAACTTCTGTAGATGGCAGTGTTTTGTGTTGTTTGAGAAGTCCGCAGTATAAAGGGTGAACAGGAAGGGAGCCAAAACCGTTCCCTGGGGGGCCCCGGTGCTACCGATGATCGTGTCAGACACACAATCTCGGGTTCTCACAAACTGTGGCTGGTTAGTGTGGTAGTCCAGGATCCACGATGACAGGTGCTGGTCCACCCCTGCACACAGCAGCTTGTCCTTCAGGATCATCGGTTGAATGGTATTGAAAGTACTGGAGAAGTCAAAGAACATGATCCTCACCACATTCCCGGGCTTCTCCAGGTGGGACAGAGAACAATGTAGGAGGAAGATCACTGCATCATCCACCCCAATGCCATGCTGGTAGGCGAACTGGAGTGGATCCATCGCATAATTCTCTGAGAAAGACCTTTCTCAGAATATGAGCTGTTCCCAGTAGGCTTGCTTTCTGAATATACAGTATTTTATTATGATTATTATTATTATTATTATTATTATTATTATTATTATTAGTGCATACCCGTGCATGCCCGTAGAAACCAAGTATAAGTAAGCATTTATGCATGCCCGTAGAAAACTACTGTTACCATGGTAATCATGTCAAAGATCAAAGGCAGGCATCACCATGGTTACTGTTGCCATGAACATGAATGTTGTCATGAATGTCAATGGGTCCCCTCGGAACGTTCATTAAAGATTTCCCCTCCTAAACTTCCGCATATCTGGGGTGGCTGAAATTTGGGGTTGCACACCCTCGTAGCCTCAGCACAGTTTGTATAAAATATGAGGTCAGTCTGATGAATGGTTCGGGAGATAAGCATGGAACATACAGATAGACAGACAGACAGACAGACAGAGATTTCTGGCATTTATAGATAGATTACACTGGTCAACACCAAATTTATTGTCAAAGTTTTTTTTTTAGCTGATTTAGGACCATTTTGATGTGCTGAATCCAAAAATCACATTGGTTTTGCTCAGTCAGGTCAACTTTTTGAATTATGGCCACATGTTGTTTTATACGTTTTTGTTTACATGTACGGGTATTTTCGCTTTTTATGATGCAAAATTCTTTTTTATGTCTTGAAATTCTCTGAATTTTGAACAATGATGACCTAACATTAAATTTACATGTACTTGCCTTTATAGAAAGGTAAGTACATGCACAGTACTAAGTACAGGTTTTTACTTAGCACCTGATTGAGAGAAATTGATGTTATTTTCAGATTCAGGTGTAAAATTGTCTTAAATCAGTTGAAAAAACACAGACAATTTACAAAACAATTATTTTTGTAACCCTGTATTATTATTATTATTATTATTATTATTATTTGCAGCATAGTGGGATGTTATTACCATTCCGGGCCACTAGAAGTCAGTAGTGCACAGGAGTAGACTCAGTGCAGAAGTTATGCTCCACTCTGTAGACATGTTGTACCATCAGCAATAAAGCCAGTTGAACTGAAGATAAATGTTTATTATTGATATCTCAAGATATCACATATGGCGATGAGGATAAAAAGCCATTGGGGTGTTGTAAATAAAAACGAGGCTGGAGGAAGAAGTGACCGCTTTGACAAGTAAAGCTAACACTCTTATGCTAACAGCACGAGGTGCTACGTGCCGCTAACAAGGACAGTGGCTGCTATGGTGGGCTCGGTGGCTCCTTTTGATAGTAAGTCACAGTCACGGGAAGAATACTGTGAGATTTTGGAGCACTTTTTTTGTGGCAAACAGCACTGATAATGAAGACAAGAAACGAGCTGTATTGCTAAGCTGTGTGGGGACCCAGACCTATGCCCTGATGAGAAATCTCCTCAGGCCAGATAAGCCAGGTAATCAATCGTTCCTACAGTGAATTGGTGAGAATGTTGAAAAATCATTTTCACCCAAAACCAAGTGAAATAATGCAGAGGTGGAAGTTTAATACAAGGAACCGCAGATCTGATGAAAGTGTCAGTGACTATGTGGCAGAATTGAGGAAGCTGGCACAGGATTGTAATTTTGGAGACTCTTTTACAATGATGCTGAGACTGTTTGGTTTGTGGCATAAACGATGACAAGATACAGTGGAGGCTGCTGGTACAAGATAGTCTGACGTTTGACAAAGCACTCAAGTTTGCACAAGCTATGGAATCAGCAAATCAAGACATGGTGGATTTACATGGTTTGAAAGAACAGAGTAAATGGACGGGGTCCGTAAACAAGATCAGCGATGCCCATACTAAAGTCCAACTGGACATCAAGAAATGTTACAGATGTAAGGGAGAAAACCACATGGCAAAAGACTGCAGATTTGCCAAGGAAAAGTGCCACAACTGTGGAAAAGTGGGACACATAAAAAGAGCCTGTAGAATGAAACCAGCTAAGGGAGAGAGAAAGAAGAACACAAAGAGAGCTAATTTCATGCAAGAAACAGATGACAACGAGGACATTTTCACTGTGTACCATATTGAAGGGGATGTAACTATGTACAACATGCAAGTAAAGGAAGTGATGGACATTCCCAGAGAAGAACCTATCAGAAAAGAGCTAAGGGTAAATAGGGAAAGTGTAACATTTGCAGCAGATACAGGATGTGGGTATACCATAATGTCGAGTAAAACTTTTTACAAGTTATTCGGTGACATTCACAGGCCCAGGCTAGTGAAATGCAGAATTAAATTAAAAACATATGGTGGAGATGAAGTACCAGTGATAGGTGCAGTTAAAGTAGAATATAAAGGCATCACCAAGATGTTCGAGGTAGTGGTAGTAAAAGGCTCAGGGACCAATCTAGTGGGACGAGGGTGGATCAAGGCCTTCAAGTTAGACTGGCAGTCTGTGCAGAAAATAGAGGACAGAGAGGATTCGCTACAGCAGGGGTCTCCAACCTAGGGCTCCTGGAACGTCCAGGTTTCTGTGGGAAATTTGCTAACTTCACTTCTTAGTTGGTCCAAAGATTTGCAATTTGTTATTGCTGTGCATGTGTTCTGTAGGCATCCTTGCACCCATACACAACAACAGCAAATTATTTGCAAATCTTTTGACCAATTAAGTGAAATTAGAAAATTTCCCACAGAAACCTGAATGTTCCAGAAGCCCAAGGATGGAGACCCCAGCTGTACAGGAAGTACTTTCAAGACATTAGACTGTATTTAATGAAGCGCTAGGGATGCTTAAGGGCTTCAAAACAAAAATACAGTGGTGTGAAAAAGTGTTTGCCCCCTTCCTGATTTTTCATTTTTTTGTATTTGTCACACTTATATGTTTCAGATCATCAAACAAATTTAAATATTAGACAAAGATAACACAAGTAAACACAAAATGCATTTTTTTAAATGATGATATTTATTATTAATGGTAAAAAAAATCCAAACCTACATGGCCCTGTGTAAAAAAGTGACCCCCCCCCCCATTAAAATAGAAGTTTATTGTGGTTGATCACGTCTTTGGAATGCTGAGATCAATTTCTCTAGCCACACCCAGGCCTGATTACTGCCACACCTGTTCTCAATCAAGAAATCACTTAAATAGGACCTGCCTGACAAAGTGAAGTAGACAAAAAAGATCTTCAAAAGCTAGACATCACCCAAAGAAATTCAGGAACAAATGAGAAACAAAGTAATTGCGATCTATCAGTCTGAAAAAAGTTACAAAAGTCATTTCTAAAGCTTTGGGACTCCAGCGGACCACAGTGAGAGCCATTATCCACAAATGGCGAAAACATGGAACAGTAAAGAATCTTCCCAGGAGTGGCTAGCTGACCAAAATTACCCCAAGAGCGCAGCGACAACTCATCCAAGAGGTCACAAAAGACCTCACAACAACATCCAAAGAACTGCAGGCCTCACTTGCCTCAGTTAAAGTCAATGTTCATGACTCCACCATAAGAAAGAGACTGGGCAAAAATGGCCTGCATGGAAGAATTCCAAAATGAAAACCACTGCTGAGCAAAAAGAACATAAAGGATCATCTCAGTTTTGCCAGAAAACATCTTGATGATCCCAAAGACTTTTGGGAAAATACTCTGTGGACTGATGAGACAAAAGTTGAACTGTTTGGAAGGTGTGTGTCCCATTACATCCGTCTTAAAAGTAACAGCATTTCAGAAAAGGAACATCATACCAACAGTAAAATATGGTGGTGGTAGTGTGATGGTCTGGGGCTGTTTTGCTGCTTGAGGACCTGGAAGACTTGCTGTGGTAAATGGAACCATGAATTCTGCTGTCGACCAAAAAATCCTGAAGGAGAATGTCCGGCCATCTGTTTGTGACCTCAAGCTGAAGCACATTTGGGTTCTGCAGCAGGACAATGATCCAAAACACACCAGCAAGTCCACCTCTGAGTGGCTTAAGAAAAACAAAATTAAGACTTTGGAGTGGCCTAGTCAAAGTCCTGACCTGAATCCCACTGAAATGCTGTGGCATGAACTTAAAAAAGCGGTTCATGCTCAAAAACCCTCCAATGTGGCTGAATTACAACAATTCTAACTAACCTGCACTTATATAGCGCTTTTCTAGTCACAAAGACCACTCAAAGCACTTTCACTAGTACTAACCCTCTATTCTAAGGGCCTATAGGAAACAGATATCTAGGGACAATTTAGAACAGCCAATTAACCTAACATGCATGTCTTTGGATTGTGGGAGGAAACCGGAGCCCCCGGAGTAAACCCACGCAGCACAGGGAGAACATGCAAACTCCACACAGAAAGGTTCCAACCCCTGCCAGCCTGGGGATTTGAACCAGGAACCTTCTAGCTGTAAGGCAACAGTGCTAACCACTGCACCACCGTGCTGCCCACTTCTGCAAAGATAAGTTGGCCAAAATTCCTCCACAGCGCTGCAAAAAACTCATTGCCAGTTATCACAAATACTTGATTACAGTTGTTGTTGCTAAGGGTGGCCCAACCAGTTATTAGGTTTAGGGGCAATCACTTTTTCACAAAGGGCCATGTAGGTTTGGATTTTTTTTCCTCTTAATAATAAACACCTTCGTTTAGAAACTGCATTTTGTGTTTACTTGTGTTATCTTTGTAAAAAAATTAAATTTGTTTGATGATCTAAAACATTTAAGTGTGACAAACATACAAAAAATGAGAAATCAGGAAGAGGGCAAACACTTTTTCACACCACTGTACATGTACCTAGTGATGCCATCCCTTGCTTTTATAAGCCAGGGTCAGTCGCTTTTGCTATGAGAAAAAAAAAAGTACAGCAAGAGATAGACAGACTTTTACAAGAGGAAACCATAGAACAGGTGAAGTTCTCAGAGTGGGCAGCTCCAATCGTGTCTGTGCTTAAGCTAGACTCAAAAGTAAGGATTTGTGGGGACTACAAGTTAACAGTTAACAAAGTGTCACCCATTGAGCAGTACCCCATCCCAAGAATGGAGGGCATGATAACTTCTTTAACTGGTGGAGAGAAATACACCAAGTTAGTCATGAGCCATGCTTAGCAACAGATAGTGCTCGGTGAGGAATCCAGGAGGAATGTCACAGCTAACACTCACAAAGGATTGTTTACATTCATGAGGTTGCCTTTTGGTGTGAGTTCCAGTCCAGCCATCTTTCAGCGTACAATAGAAGGTATATTGCAGGGTATTGAAAATGAGGCAGTATACCTGGATGACATCACCCTGACTGGGGAAGATGACACAAATCATCTGAAGACACTACATCAAGACTGGAGGGCACAGGACTGTGTCTGAAAAGGAGAAAATGCCAGTATATGGAAAAAGAGGTAACATTTTAGGTCACAAGGTGGACAAAACAGGACAGCATCCACAACCAGCAAAGGTGGAAGCTGTAGAAAAAGCACCTGCATCCACCTCAGTGACAGAGCTAAAAGCTTACTTAGGACTGCTGAACTTCTATTATAAGTTCCTACGAAATGTGTCTACAGTGTTGGCACCACTGTACAAGTTACTAAGGAAGGATGAAAAGTGGTCATGGGGACCAGAACAAGAAGAAACTTTTCAGAGGTCAAAAGGGCTTTTGCAGTCAAGTTCTGTATTGTATTATTGCACTATACGAAAACAAAGAACTGATATTGTCATGTGATGTGTCTCCATACGGAGTGGGAGCCATGCTAGAGCACCATATGGTAACTGGAGAGGAAAAACCTATAGGATCTGCATCCGGAACACTCACAACTCTAGAATAAACTCTTCTCAGCTTGACAAAGAAGGACTTGCTATTATCTTTGGAGTGCAGTATTTCCACAAGTATTTATATGGTCGTAAGTTTATCACCTGCACAGACCACAAGCCACTGATAAGTTTATTCAGCGAGACAGAAGCAGTGCCACAAATGGCTTCACAAACAATAATGAGATGGGCAGTGTCACTGAGGCTGTATTCAAACCAGGATAGTCTGGGGGGTTCGGTTCAGTTAGGTGGGGAATGCCAAGAATTTTCACACCTTCGTTTGGTTTGGTTTGCATTCACACTGCAGCGGATCAAACTGCCTGGACAACACGCAGTTACAACAACTGCTCGTTTCAAAGATTCAAGATTCAAAGATTTTATCTTTGAATCTTTGAATCAATACTACTACACGTACAGGACATACAGAAGAATTGAAATGGCATTTCTCTCTTCCGTGGTGTGCACAATATAAAAAAAGAAAAGGAATAAGGCTGGAAAAACAACAACAGCAGTCTATGTACAGTAATGCTACCCATAGTGCAAATGGTGACAAAAGATAGACCCAGACCTTTCATAGTGCAAATAAAGATAAACGATAAACGATGAGACCCAGCAATCCTATATACAGAAAAGTAGAGCAGTAATACTCGTAGTAGCAAGTTCAGTGCGGTAGCGTAGGTGCAGACATTGACAGATAGGACTGCACATGATCAATATTGCAATGACAGACAGCAGCAGATATGACATTTGTGCAAATGGTTGCAGTAAAATGCAGAGACATACAGCAGCAAATGTATTACTGTTGCTGTGTCAGTCTTTCCAGGTGTGTGTGTGTGTGTGTGTGTGGCGGGGGGGGGGGGGTCAGGGTCCTGATGACCTGATGAACAAAGTTGTTTAGCAGTCTTGTGGAGTGGGCTACCTTTTCCTTGGGGCCAGGGAGCTGAAGAGGGAGTGTGAGAGGTGGGAGGTGGGACTTGTACTCTCCTCAGTTTGTGGAGGAAGTGGAGGTGAGTTTGAGCCTTCTTGGCCAGTGATGTGGTGTTGTTGGACTAGGAGAGGTCCTCAGAGATGTGCACCCCCAGGAACTTGGTGCTGCTCACCCTTTCCACAGCTGCTCCATCGATGATCAGAGGAGGATGCTGTGTGTGTCCCCTCCTGAAGTCGACCACAATCTTCTTGGTTTTTCCCATGTTCAGGAAGACATTATTGTCTTTATGCCACTGGACCAGTTGGCTCACCTCGTTTCTGTAGTTGGTCTCCTCATTGTTGGTGATGAGGCCCACCACTGTCATGTCATGTGCAAACTTGATGATGTGGTTGGTGCTGTAGGCTGGTACACATTCATGGGTCAGGAGGGTGAAGAGCAGCGGGCTGAGCACGCACCCTTGTGGGGCCCCTGTGCTCAGTGTGATAGTCTTGGAGGTGTTGCTGCCAACCCGCGCATTCTGTGACCTCCCTGTGAAAAAGTCCAGCACCCAGTTACAGAGAGAGGTTTTGAATCCCAAATGTCTGAGTTTTTTGTATTAGGTGCTGAGGGATGATTGTGTTGAATGCTGAACTGAAGTCCAAGAACAGCATTCCACACGTAGGAGTTCTTTGAGTCCAGGTGGGTGAGGGCTGGATGGAAAGCAGCAGATATGGCATTGTCTGTGGATCTGTTTGACCTGTATGCAAACTGAGATGGGTCGTGGGAGGGAGGACTGACTTGATGCTCTGCATGACCAGCCGATCGAAGCACTTCATTATGATGGGGGGCAGTGCTATGGGCCGGTAATCATAGCTGGATGGGACGGGCTTCTTTGGGACTGGTATTATGGTAGCAGCTTTGTAACATGTGGGGACAACAGCTTGAATCAGGGAGATGTTGAAGATGTCAGCACTGTAGCTGAAACCACCACTCACCAGGAAGAAAAAATCTCGGCAAAGAAGAAAAATCAGGCTCATCGATTGGGCTGGACTGAAAACAGAAATCCCTTCCCTTCAGCTGGGTTGTTTGGCTGCCACAAACGAGGCATTTTTCAACTTTTCTGCTCGGCTTTCTGCAGTAAAAGGATTTCTCGGATCTGCACGGTTGTCTTTATTGTTATTTTCTACTCAAAATGTGCTACGGTAAATGCCACTTCCTCTTCTCAGACTATGTGTTGCTATGGTTACACAAACACCGTGGGGCACTTCCGCCCTTTGGTCCGCTGGATAGTCTGTTTGCATTCACACTACAAGTGAAGCGCACCAGAGTTCATTTGCAAGTGAACCAAGACCTCCATTTTCAGGTGGAAAAGAGTTTGCTTGTTTGGTGTGCACCAGAGTTCAAATGCGCGTTCAGACTGGACCAAATGAACTGAACTATCCACAGAAGTGGACCAGAGCTCCTTTGGTCAGGACCAAACAGTGGCCGCGTGAATGCACCCTGAGAGCTTATGAGTACGTGATGAGATAAAGAGCTGGAAAAGACAACAGCAATGCAGATGCTCTCAGTAGATTACCCCTGCCAAAGACGTCCAAAAGTCCATCTTCAGAAGAAATGGTGTTCATGTTGGACTAAGAGCAAGATCCTCTCGTGACATCAAAACAGCTTCAGAGGTGGACAAGTAAGGACCCAGCACTCTCAAAAGTCCATGAGTACCGTGAGTACCATAGAGAGTCTGGCCAAAGGCTCTGGAAACAGACTATCTTGCTTATAAACAGAGGCAGAATGAATTGAGTGTGCAAGATGGATGCGTACTGTGGGTATGTATTGTGAGACCAGAAAGGGGACGAGCTCCTCTAATGGAACAATTACATCAATCTGTCATGGTCTGAGCGCCGATATCGTCCACGCTCGGGTCATGCAGTATTTTCCTCCTGTTCTGGAGTAGTTTTCCTTATGACCTTCCCGCGCTCTTATTCTGACAGCGTCTCTGCAGGACTTCTGGCTGTCAGAGCCGAGCTCCACGGTGACAGCTGTTTGCCATTTCAGCTGATGACATCCTCGTCAGCTGATTAATCCTCCTGCCCTATTTAAGGGAGCAGCTTCTGTTACTCCGGTCTGCGTCCTCGCTCACATACGTCAACGTTGGTCTCCCCGACGTTCGGCTGAAGCCCCTTACCCTGGCTTCAGTCACCCCCTTGATCCTCCGTGTTCCCAGTAAGTTTCTCCTTGTTCTCAGTATATCCTAGTCATAGTCTTATTTGTGTTTTGCCCCACAAGGCTCATTATTTTGTACCGTGTATCAGTCCTTTAATAAATATGCAAACTCACTGGTTGCCTATAGCGTCTCATTAGTGGTTCGCAAGGACCGTGCCATGACAGTAGGTCACAGTCAAAATGAGACGCCGGTGACCGTGAGTTTGCTTAATTTGGGCTTGTAGTTTTTTCCCCTTTCCGCGTGCCAGTGTGCTGGGAGATGGCGTCACCACACAAGGGCTACGCCATGAGCCTGGGCTATGAGTTGGTGATGGCCCTTATCGAGATCGACGGGATCATTTCCAGCACTCGCCATCACACCATCCCCAGCGCATCACACTGGTTCCTGGACCTCGCTGAGGCAACTATTAACCGCAATCCTCGCTACGCTCACCACCCTGAAATCACTGCAAGGATGGCGGACATCTCTTCTCACCGGGAGAAGCTCCGTGGGCTGGAGGGAAACTCCGGCAGGAAGCCGAAGAGGAGGCATCCTCGCTCCTCGCCTCGGGATCCCATTCCTGTCCCTCATCCAGTTTAGGAGTTTGCACCACCCAGGGGTCATCCCAGCGGAGAGAGACGTCAGTCGGGATTCCCTCGGTGGATTTACAGTGGACAGCTATTACCATCTATGACCAAGTGGCTGCAGCTCACTCCACTATCCCATCCAACCCAGATAATGAAGCATGTGACGGCGGCGGTCAGGCTGGTGGAGAGGAATCCGGAACTTTATGATTACCCTGAATACGCTGACCTGCTCGCCTCTGTTTCTCCACAGGAGCGGCGTTTCCCAGATCTCACTTTCGCCTCGCCCTCTGCCGGTAAACGTTGTCTCCATGCTTATTGCAAGCCTCAGCGAGAACCCCGTCCGGATCCAGTTCCAGGTAGCCACACGAACTCTGTCTCCCAGCCAGCTGCAGCCTCTGTGTCTCGTCAGAGGGGTAAGACAGTCGCCGCTGCCTCCGGGGTGTATGTGCCTCGTTCCCGGCCCGCCTCGGCTGTTCCTCCCTCCTCCTCGATGCTCTCTCCAGCTGCTGAGAACTCCATGAGTCCTGCTCCGGTTGTGCCCGTCATCGATCCGGTGCGAGTGGCTCTTCCTCATCTTCCCAGGGGGCCCTCCATCACCATCCAAAGGGGAAGGGAGAAAACAAAGCCCACCGCAGCAGCTTCCATCAGCCCTCAGCGAAGCAGGCAAGTGTCTTTTCATTCTTTTCCTTCACTGGGTGAATTGCCTTGTTTGATCCCTGGGGGTGGAGTCCGGGGTTCTCAGTCCCCCGAGCCCTCTCCACCTGCTGGAATCATTAATTGTGAACCTGCTACCTGTGTGTCTCCTTCCCCTGAGCGCTCCCCGGTGCCAGGACTACACCGCCGGACGAGGAAGGAGTCTGCGGCCCTGGAGTGCCTGGTTCCAGCCCCGCAGCCACGTCATGGGCAGAGGAGGAGGGCAGACTGCCAACTGGAGCCTGCGCCGACGAGCAAGCGTCCCCGGGTCTCCACGGAGGAGCAGTTTGACCCAGCAGGTCAAGGATCCCCTGCCACCACGCCGTGCGGGTTTTCGGCGTGGACGTCAGCGTCAGGGAATCCTCAGACTGAGGACACCATCATACCGGCTGCGGAGCCCACCGCAGTCAAGTGGGAACCAGAACTGGACCTTCAGCGTGCTGAACCCAGATCATCGAAGTCCTGGGCTGCAGTAGAGCCCAAGATCAGGCAAGTGCTCCATTTTGTCTTCCTTTCTTCTATTCCGGAGCATTTTTGCCTGTCTCTCGGGGAGACGAGCCGGGCGCCGCCGTCCGCTGCGTCCAAGCTTGCCTCGCTGGGCTCTGCCGCTGCCGGTGATCCTGATCCCGGTTCTCTTTCTTCTCCTCAGCCTTTTCCCAGGGTCACCGGTGATGAGTCGGCTCCAGTCGCTGTTCTGGAGGTTCCGGGTTCGGGTTTGGAGGTCGCTCCTGGTGCTGCTCCGGCCCAGTCGGGGTCCGTCATGGGTGCAGCATTGACCCAATCGGGGTCCGTCGTGGGTGCAGCACGGTCCCGCTTGGGATCCAATGAGAGGGCAGCGCCAGTCCGTGTGGAGTTCGGAGAAGGAGCTGCAGATCCTCCGCCGATCGACGCCGGACTGGTCCCTCATCGTTTCCCCGATCCCTTTTCCCCCCACCAGGTGCCGCTGGGATTCCCCGTTTTCGGCCCGGCTTCCCCCCACTGTCCCTCTCGGTAGGTTAGGCTGCTTCTGAGCTCATCCCTTCAGTCCTGGTGGCCTATTGACGCGGGTCGGCCGCCTGGGAAACTTTTTCGCCAGTTCGGCGTTCTGGGTCGGCCACCCGACAAACTGGACTTTTTGTTTGGCGACCTGGTCCGGCCTCCAGAGGTACTGTTTCTCCGGGCCTGGGACTAGGGTAGACTGCCCAAACTCATCCTTTTTCCCCTGCCAGCGATCTGGACGCTGGACGCAGGTAGACCACCAGAACTAATTGGTTTTTCTTGTTTTCTTTGTGCCCTGCCTGCTGTCATCCCTGTAGTTTTTTCTTTCCTCCCCTGTAGTTCTGGGATGCCCTTGTGTTTTTTTTCTATGAACTATATTGTACTGTGTATATCGCCGCTCTTTAGCGTGTTTTTTCGTTCCCCCTCTTGTCTAGTATTGTTAGGGTACGTTGTGTTTGTGCCTGTTTTTCTGTTTTATGAGATTTTTTTTTTCTCTCCCTCCTCTATTGTTTGAGAGAGGCCCCTTTTGTTGCCTATGCCTGGTTATTGGTATTTATCTGTACTGTCTGTAGTTTGCCGCTCTTCAGCGTGTGTTTTTTTTTTTCCTCTGTAGTCGGAGTTATGCGCTGTTGTTGCCTCTGCCAGTTTATTTGGACTTATTGAACTATCTGTATTTCGCCGCTGTTTAGCGTGTTTTTTTTTCCTTCCTCTGTTTGAGAGACGCTCTGTGGTTGCCTTTTCTTTTTTTGCCTGTGTATCATGGTCGTTAGGTATGGTACCTGTTATTTGCTTCCATTGTTCTGTTTCTGCATTTTCTCCTGTTCATTTTAGAGTATATTTGTGGTTTTGTTTTTTCTTTTTCCTCATGCTCTGTTGTTGCACCATGTTCATATTTTTTCTGTATTGGCCCTTGTCATTTTTTCCCGGTTCCATTCCTTGGTGTTTTTTTTTTTTTTTTTGACGCTCGCCCTCCTGGCCTTTTTTTTTCTCCCCGCCTCCCACCCTGGGTGGACCTTCTTAGCCTTTTGGGTGTGGGGGGGGGGGCTTGGATGTTACATACGCCCAGAGTACGTCATTCGGGGGGGGAGTACTGTCATGGTCTGAGCGTCGATATCGTCCGTGCTCGGGTCATGCAGTATTTTCCTCCTGTTCTGGAGTAGTTTTCCTTATGGCCTTCCCGCACTCTTATTCTGACAGCGTCTCTGTGGGACTTCCGGCTGTCAGAGCCGAGCTCCACGGTGACAGCTGTTTGCCATTTCAGCTGATGACATCCTCATCAGCTGATTAATCCTCCTGCCCTATTTAAGGGGGCAGCTTCTGTTACTCCGGTCTGTGACCTCGCTCACTTACGTCAACGTTGGTCTCCCCAACGTTTGGCTGAAGCCCCTTACCCTGGCTTCAGTCACTCCCTTGATCAAATCAATCAAAATCAAATCAAATCAAACTTTATTGTCATATTGCTGTACATACAACTGTAGTGCAGGCAAGCTTAGTCATGGAGTTCCACAGGGATCTGTGCTTGGCCCTACTCTTTTTAGTTTATATATGCTTCCGTTAGGCAACATTATTAGAAAGCACTGTATACATTTTCACTGTTATGCAGATGACACACAATTATACCTGTCAATGAAGCCAGATGATACTAATCAATTAGCCAAGTTAGAAGCCTGTCTTAAGGAAATCAAAGTTTGGATGACTTGTAATTTCCTGCTATTAAATTCAGATAAGACTGAAGTCATTCTTGTTGGTCCAAAAAACCTTAGAAATTCCTTTCCAAATCAAACTTTCAGTTTGGATGCAGTTACTCTTTCTCTTAATAGCTCTGTGAGGAACCTTGGAGTTATTTTTGATCAGGATTTGTCCTTCAATTCACATATTAAATTTGTTTCTAAGACTGCCTTCTATCATTTGCGTAATATTGCCAAGATTAGGAGCATCTTGTCTCAGAGTGATGCTGAGAAGCTGATCCACGCTTTTGTTAGCTCGAGATTAGATTATTGTAATTCTTTATTATCAGGTTGTCCTAAAACATCTTTAAAAAGTCTTCAGCTGATCCAAAATGCTGCAGCAAGAGTTTTAACAGGTACTAGAAAGAGAGATCATATCTCTCCGGTTCTGGCCTCCCTTCATTGGCTTCCCATAGAGTTTAGAATTAAGTTTAAAATCCTTCTTCTTACTTACAAAGCTCTAAACAATCAGGCTCCTTTTTATTTAAAAGATCTGATACTACCGTATCATCCTAACAGAGCACTACGCTCCCAAAATGCAGGTTTACTTGTAATACCTAGAATCTCCAAAAGTACAATGGGAGGCAGAGCCTTCAGTTATCAAGCTCCTCTCCTGTGGAATCAGCTGCCAATCTGGATTCGGGAGTCAGACTCGATCTCTGTTTTTAAGAATAGGGCTAAAACCTACCTTTTTGATATAGCCTACAATTAGGGAGGGATCATGTGTTTTCTGAACCCTCCCTTAGTTATGCTGCTAATAGGTTTAGTCAGCCGGGGGACCTCCAGTAATGCACTGGGCCTCACTCCTTTCCTCAATCTCTATGAATTATTTTTTTTTTGCTGGTCATTAACATTTGTTTGTTCTCTCCCATAGATTGAGTCCCCATCGTGCTGTTTGCTCTCTACATGTCTGTTCTTTTCTTCTTCTCTATCCCCTCACCCCCCAGCCAGTCGCAGCAGATGACTGCCCCTCCCTGAGCCTGGTTCTGCTGGAGGTTTCTTCCTGTTAAAAGGGAGTTTTTCCTCTCCACCGTCGCCAAGTGCTTGCTCACAGGGGATCGCCTGATTGCTGGGGTCTTTCTGCAACTGTGGGGGTCCTCCCTACAGTTGATAGTGCTATGAGATGACTGTTGTTGTGAAATGGCGCTATATAAATAAAGTTGAATTGAAATTGAATTGAATTGAAGATGAAATTGCGTTTCTCTCGGCATCCATATAAGAAGCAGCATGATTTAAGACACACTCCCACAGAGCTCCACCCCCACCCCCACCCCCCATCCATTCACACATCCCTGAGACATACTTGGGGAAAAACAATAACTTGTAGAAGATGTGCTCAAAAGACGAGGCTGAGTTTAATCGTAAACCAGCTTTATTAACAGAACACAGCTTCTATCATTCTCAAAGCAGGAAAGAGACAGAATCATATCTCAACACCCTTATATATGTTTCCAGCATCAGAATTCAAGTCACATGGTGTCTTCAGTAAACATACAGTCACAAAGCATCCCTTTGAAGCTTCACCATTGTCTCTCATTTCCTGATGAACCGGAAATCTCTCCGGGGCATCTTCTGTGGGACAAAGAGACAAATCTAACACCTCCTTGTTATCTTCTGCAGATTGGAGTCCTCTGTCCTTGCAGACGTGACACCCTCAATACACATACAGTCCTGTCTCTGTGGCAACATGCGCCCACAATGTGTGTCGCCCACACTACCCCCCCCCCCCCAAACGTCTAGTAAGGCAGAACCTGCATGGCATAAAAGAAAAAAAAAAGAAAAACACAAAGCACTCCATACATCGCTAATCAATCCACCAACTGCCTAGGTTTTAACTTTCTGCCAAATCTGCTGCAACCTGGCTTGGCTGCACCTGCAACATCTCTCTGCACCTGTGGATTAAAGCTGTTAGCACCTTTCTGTGAAGACTTTGGAGAATGTCCTCTCGGGGGCCTGCCACGGCGGGGGGGCCTGGCGAGCTGCACTTCCTCATCAGCCAGAACAAAGGCGGGTTTGAGCCTGTCTATGCAAATCAACTCTCTTCTGCCCCCTAAATCTAGCAGAAAATGCTTCTGCCCGGTCTCCAGCACTCGGAATGGTCCATCATAAAACGGCTGCAAACTTGGACGCTGAGCATCATGTTTAACAAAAACAAACTCTGCATTTTTTAAAGCCTTTGGCACAAAAATGTGTGGTAAACTGTGATGGACCGGGCCAGGGAGCGTGTTTGCTCCTGAGTCGCTCTGCCACGGCTGAGCAGGGGGGCCACTTGGTGCGGGATTATCGGGAAGAAATTCCCCCGGCAAACGGAGAGGTTGAGCAAAAACTAATTCAGCCAGGGAAGCATGCAAATCTTCCTTAGGTGCAGAACGCAACCCTAATAAAACCCATGGAAGTTTGTCCACCCAATTTGTATCCCTTAGCGACGCTCTGAGGGCTGCTTTCAATGACCTGTGAAAGCGTTCGCATAAACCATTAGCCTGGGGGTTATACGCGGTGGTGCGATGAATCTTCACCCCCAAGCTGCGGGCCATCGATGACCATAGCTCGGAAATAAATTGGGGACCCCTGTCAGACGTTATGTCCGACGGTACACCGAAACGCGCAACCCACGCTGCTAAAAATGCTCGCGCAACTTCTTCCGCTGTGGTTGATGTCAGAGGAACCGCCTCTGGTCAGCACGTGGTGCGATCCACCATCGTCAAAAGATGTGTGTGCCCGTGTGATAATGGAAGCGGGCCTACTAGGTCAACATGCACGTGATCAAAACGTTTAGCGGGGATGTGAAAAGGTTCTAACGGGGCCTTAGTGTGTCTGTGTATTTTGGCTCGCTGACACGCTACGCAGGCTGCCGCCCATTCTTTGACCTGTCTGCGCAACCCGGGCCAAACAAATTTCTCTCCCACCAATTTAATCGATGCGCGCACCCCCGGGTGCGCGAGAGAATGGACCGAGTCAAAAACGCAGCGACGCCACGCGGCTGGCACCACGGGGCGGGGCCGTCCGGTGGAGACATCGCAGATTAGTGGGGGCATACCATTTTGCTGCACCCTGTGCTCCAGCCTTAACCCTGTTGGTCCAGACTGGAGCGCGTGCACGTCCGCGTCGTTAACCTGCTCCGCAGCCATGGCTGCATAATCTAACCCAACACAGACCGGGGCTGCGCGCGCTCCCGCGTTGCTGCCCGGGCCCCCTGCCACGGCTACAGAGTCTGCCTCTATGGGGCATGGTGGTGCTACTGCGCGCGAGAGGCAGTCTGCCACAACATTGTGTTTACCCGCGACATGCTGAATATCAGTAGTGAACTCCGATATTGCGGCTAGTTGCCTTTGTTGCCGGCCTGACCAGGGTTCTGAAATTTTGGCCATCGCAAAAGTTAGCGGTTTATGATCCACAAACGCGGTGAAACGTCACCCCTCTAACCAGAACTGAAAATGACGGATGGCCAAGTGTAGGGCCAAAAGCTCCCTGTCAAACGCACTGTATTTCCGCTCGCTATCGCGCAAAGTCCTGCTGAAAAACGCGAGGGGTTGCCAGGTACCTGCCACAAACTGTTCAACTACCACCCCCACCGCTACATCGGAAGCGTCAGTGGTGAGCGCCATGCGGGCCGTTGGAACTGGGTGCGCTAACAAAACTGCGTTTGCCAGGGCTGATTTGACCTGGGCAAAAGCGCGCTCCCGCTCCGGAGACCATTCAACCTTGTTTGCGGGCTTTTGTTTTTTTAACGCGGTGTACAATGGCTGCATGAGTCGTGCTGCGCTTGGGAGGAACCGGTTGTAAAAATTAACCATCCCTAGAAACTCCTGAAGCGCCTTGACCGTTTGAGGTTGTGGAAAATCCGTTATGGCACGCACTTTATTTGGAAGAGGAACCGCTCCTTCTGCCGAAACGCGATGTCCCAAAAAATCAATCTGCGCCACCCCAAACTGGCACTTCGCTGGGTTAACTATTAACCCGTGCTCTGCCAGCCTCCGAAAAACAGCTGTGAGGTGTTTTTCGTGCTCACCCTCGGACGCGCTGGCTACCAAAATATCGTCCAAATAAACGAACACGAAAGGAAGGTTGCGTAAAACTGCATCCATCATGCGTTGGAAAGTCTGCGCGGCCCCCTTGAGGCCAAAAGGCATGCGCAAAAACTCAAAAAGGCCGAAAGGAGTTATGACCGCTGTTTTGGGTACATCTTGCGCGCGCACTGGAACCTGGTGGTAACAGCGCACCAAGTCTATTTTAGAAAAAATGCGCGCCCCCGCCAAATGAACAGAAAAATCCTGAATGTGCGGAATCGGGTAGCGGTCATGAGCTGAGACGTTGTTCAACCTGCGGAAATCGCCGCAAGGTCGCCACGAGCCGTCAGCCTTTGGGACCATGTGTAACGGCGAAGCCCAAGAGCTCTTGGAGCGTCTAACAATGCCCAGTTTTTCAAGATTAGTGAACTCCTCGCGCGCGATGGCCAGTTTAGCTGGGTCCAAGCGCCGAGCTTTTGCAAAAACGGGAGGGCCGGTGGTTGTTATGAAATGCTCTACCCCATGTTTAGCTACCGTTGCCGAAAACGTGGGGACTGTGAGTGCTGGGAACTGAGCAAGCAATGTGTGAAACTTACCACCCGCAGCTGAGACGCTGGCATGTGCAGTCGGCGGGGCCACCCGAGCTGTGCAGGGAATAGAATGAAAGGACAGTGCATTAATCAGACGTCTATTAGCAAGGTCAACCAATAAACCATGTGAGCACAAAAAATCAGCCCCTAACATGTTGAAACTGACTGCTGCTACAATAAATGTCCACTCAAATGAACGGCCCTGTAAGGACAGAAGCATGGTCCTCTCACCGAACGTTTTAATCGTGGAGCCATTCGCTGCTGACACTGACACCCAGGGAGCTTTAGAAGGCATCAGCCGTTCCGCGTAGGTGGGTGTGACGAAACTCAGCTGAGAGCCCGTGTCCACGAGGAACTGTTTCCCCGAGCGTGCATCCGTCAGGTAAAGCAGCCTGTTCTCGTTGCCGAGGGTCGCAGCTGCTACCGGCCCTCGGTCTTGGCGTTTCCCTGGCGCTTAAAGTTGCACGGTGGGACGCACCTGTGCGCTCTCTCTGCAAAACGGCGGTGGTAGAAGCACGGGCCGTCCTCCGCTCCGCGTCGTCTGGCTCCCGTCGCCGCTGCCGTTGGTGCGTCTGGTGCCGCAGCCGCTGGACCTGCGCTGTCTCCGGATGCCGTTCCCGGGCTGGCCGCCGCGGCCGAAACTGCGTTCCGCTTGTGAGCGTCGACCAACCGCTGCGCCTCTTTGCTCAACCCATGGTAGTCTCGCCTGGCCAATCGGGGCGACTCTGCCAGGGCCACTCTCACTGCTGGTGGCAGGGTTCGAAGGAAAAGGTGGGTGAAAATGAATTCGCCATCCTCAGAGTCTTTGAGCTTCAGCATCTTCACCATCAGGTCCGCAGGTCTATCGTTTTCTGCCTCCGTCAACATCAGGAGCCCCTCTGCTCGTTGTTGGACTGAGGGGGTGAAATGGCTGATCAGCGCGTCCTTCAATGCGCTGTACTTGCCGCTGTCTGGTGGATGATTAACCAGATCTTCCACTCTCTGGACCGTGTTGCTGTCCAGCTTCGCTACCACGAGGTAGAATCGTGTGTCGTCATTGTAGATTCTCCGGAGGTTGAACTGCGCCTCGACTGCGCTAAACCATGAGCGCGGGCTGTGCTGCCAGAAATCGGGCAGCCGGATCGTGGAGGCGGCCATCAGGCTGGCTTCCGCCGAGCCCTGCTCGGGAGAATTCTGTCTGCTCATTTTTCGTCGTAGGTCACCAGTGTAGAAGATGTGCTCAAAAGACGAGGCTGAGTTTAATCGTAAACCAGCTTTATTAACAGAACACAGCTTCTATCATTCTCAAAGCAGGAAAGAGACAGAATCATATCTCAACACCCTTATATATGTTTCCAGCATCAGAATTCAAGTCACATGGTGTCTTCAGTAAACATACAGTCACAAAGCATCCCTTTGAAGCTTCACCATTGTCTCTCATTTCCTGATGAACCGGAAATCTCTCCAGGGCATCTTCTGTGGGACAAAGAGACAAATCTAACACCTCCTTGTTATCTTCTGCAGATTCGAGTCATCTGTCCTTGCAGACGTGACACCCTCAACACACATACAGTCCTGTCTCTGTGGCAACATGAGCCCACAATGTGTGTCGCCCACAAACTAACTATAATATACAAAATGTCCGTAGGTGCAGTAGTGTGTATGAGAGATTCCGGGTCAGCTGTTCAGCATCCTGACAGCTTGTGGAAGGAAGCTGTTGATCAGTCTGGTGGTTCTGCCTCTGATGCTCCAGAATCGTTTACCAGATGGAAGAAGTTCAAAGTGTTTATGCAGAGGGTGAGAACGGTCCTTGACAATGTTCAGTGCCCTGCTCCTACAACGGTTCTGAAAAAGTTCTTGGATAGAGGGGAGGGAGACTCCAATTACCCTCTCCGCCCCCTTGACTATCCTCTGCAGGGCTTTTTTGTCTGACATACTGCAGCTGGAGTACCATGTAGCAATGCAGTGCGTCAGAACACTCTCCACCACACCTCTGTAGAAGGTCCTGAGGATGCAGATGGGGAGAGAGGCCTGTTTGAGTTTCCTCAAGAAGTGTAGTCTCTGCTGAGCCCGCTTCCTGATCTCCAAGGAATTCTTGCTCCAGGTCAGGTCCTGCGAGATCTGCACTCCGAGGAACTTGATGTTCTCTACTCTCTGCACTAAACGGCCGCCGATGCTGAGGGGGACGTGCTCAGGCTGTGACCGCCGGAAGTCGATAATCATCTCCTTTGTTTTGTCCACGTTGAGCACCAGATTGTTCTCCCTGCACCAGCCCTCCAGGTCTCTCACTTCTTCCCTGTACATTGATTCCTCATCCCTCTGAATAAGTCCCACCACCGTGGTGTCATCTGCAAACTTAATAATCTAGTTCCCCTCGTGTCTGGATACACAGTCATGTGTTAGAAGTGTAAACAACAGTGGATTGAGTACACAGCCTTGAGGGGATCCGGTACTCAGCGTGACAGAGTTGGAGATGTTGTTTCCAACCCGGACAGACTGAGGTCTCTCAGTCAGGAAATCCAGGATCCAGAGACATGTGGCAGTGTTCAGACCGAGAAGGAGTAATTTCTCCATCAGTCTCTGGGGAATAATGGTAATAATAATAATAAGTTTATTTATACAGTACCTTTCACAGACAGAGTCACAAAGTGCTTAACATGGTAAAAAACAAAATAAAAACACAGGCACATAAAACAGTAAAACAAAGTAGACAATAAAAGCACATAAAAATACAATCGGCACATAGTTAAAAAGCCAGGCTAAAAAGGTGGGTCTTTAGTTGCTTCTTAAAAACACCAACGGAAGGTGCAGATCTAAGTTCAAAAGGCAAGGAGTTCCACAGTCTGGGAGCAACAGCAGCAAAGGCTCTATCGCCTTTGGTTTTGAGCCTAGTACTAGGAACTACCAATAGATTCTGATGAGAAGACCTGAGAGACCTGCTGGGCTGGTGTAGAGAGAGCAGGTCACTAATATAAAAAGGTGCCTCTTCATGAATGGCTTTGTAAGTAAGAACAAGAACTTTAAAATCAATTCTATAATTTACAGGAAGCCAATGCAAGGAGGCCAAAACAGGAGTGATATGACAGAATGTACTGGACCTAGTTAGTAATCTTGCAGCAGCGTTCTGGACTAACTGTAGGCGGTGTAAAGAGGATTTACTAAGACATGTAAAAAGAGCATTACAATAGTCCAAAGTGAAGAAACAAAGGCATGAATTATGATTTCTAATTGACTGTAGGAAACCAATGACCTAATTTTGGATATATTCCTAAGGTGGAAAAAACAACTCCGGGTCAGAGATTTGACATGCTGATCAAAACTCATCGACTGATCAAAAATGACACCAAGATTTTTTAGATTAGACCGTACGTTAGAGCTTAATGAACCAATGCTATTAACCAACTTAGGAATTAGATTATCAGGCGCTACAATAAGGACTTCAGTTTTATCAGCATTAAGTTGCAAAAAGTTACTAGACATCCAGTCCTTGATTGCAGATAGACAATCATGAATAATTTTTAAATTGTCAACATGGTCAGGCTTAAAAGAGAAAAGTAGCTGTAAATCATCAGCGTAGCAGTGATAAGACACACCTTTAAATTTGTTGATAATAGAACCAAGTGGCAGCATATAACATATAACATGCTGTTTCATTCCATCTAGCGGCAATGCTCTGCACTGTGTGTGTTTATATATTTGCATATTTGTTCCGTCTAGCTGCAATGCTCCGTACTGTGGGTGTTTATATATTTATATATCTACATGTTATTCCATCTAGCTACATTGCTCCGCACTGTGTGTGTTTATATACTTGCATATTTATTCCACCTAGCTGCAATGCTCCGTACTGTGGGTGTTTATATATTTACATATTTATTCCATCTAGCTACAATGCTCTGCACTGTGTGTTCATATATTCATATATTTATTCCATCCAGCTACAATGCTCTGCACTGTGTGTCTGTGTGTGTGTGTATATATATATATTTTATAGTAATACGTACATATGTTTATTAGCTGCTCTTGCTTGCTTGTTTTTTTTTTCTTGCCTTCTGATTGTTGCTCTGAGTGTTGCTATCCCTGTGCTGTTGCAATCCTGGAATTTCCCCGTTGTGGGACTAATAAAGGCTTATCTTATCTTATCTTATCTTATATATAGGGCAAATAAAAGTGGACCCAGAGGCACCCCACAGGTTAAAGGAGCAGAGTCAGATGAATAAGAGCCAACAGCCACGGAAAAGCTCCTACCAGAAAGGTAGGAGAAAAACCAATCCAGAGCTTTTCCAGAAATACCTACCCAATCTCTAAGCCTTTGTAACAAAATAAAATGATCAGTAGTATCAAATGCTGCAGTAAGATCTAATAACACTAAAACAGAGCATTTGCCAGAGTCTGATGACATTAAAATATCATTTGACACCCTGAGAAGAGCGGTCTCTGTCGAGTGTTTCTGACGAAAGCCTGACTGAAATTTGTCAAAAATATTATGTTCAATCAGAAAGTCAGTGAGCTGCTTGGCAACAACTTTTTCTAAAAGCTTAGAAATAAAAGGAAGCTTAGAAATTGGCCTGAAGTTTTTAAAAACAGATAGATCAAGGTTAGTTTTTTTAAAAGTGGCTGCACAACTGCATGTTTAAAATACGAGGGTACATAACCAGATTCAAGTGAACTATTAATGATATAAACCAAAGATGTACCCACTGAGCCAATTACCTCTTTTAACATTGAGGAAGGCAAAATATCTAAAACGCAGGAGGAGGATTTCATGGAACTCACCAACACTAACAAATCCTCAAAAGAAATTGGGGTAAAATCACTTAAAAAGGCCTGTCTGTTAGGACAATCAAGGATTAGGGGAAAGGAATGAGTAAAACCAGCCCTAACAGCAGTGACCTTGTCAACAAAAAAGGAAAGAAACTTGTTACAGTCATTACATGAATAAACAGGGGGAGCAGAACTGACAGGATTAACTATACTGTCTATTGTACTGAAGATGATCTTTGAATTGTTACTACTGGAGGAGATGATGTTGGAAAAATAAGAAGTTCTTGCCATTTTTATCATACTGTTAAATTCAATTAACAGCTCCTTAAGGTACAATCGATGCACCTCAAGTTTAGTGGACTTCCACAGTCTTTCCACCCTCCGACATTTACGTCTAAAACAACAGAGATCATCATTTAACCAGGGGGATGAATTAACAGCACGGACAGTCCTGATTTTAAAGGGAGCAACTACATCTAAGATGCTTGAACAGTGTGAGTTAAAAGAGAAGACCAAGCTCTCAGTGTCGTCATCAGAGGATAAAACCACACTGCTGTCAACGGCGGCAGAAAATTTCACAGCTGAAAACTGGTCAATGACACGAGAGCATTTTACCCGCTTGCCAGTGTAACAGACTGATTTGACTGATAAATTAAAAAGAACACAAAAATGGTCTGACACATGAAGCTCCTTAGTCTGAACATTATTCACATTAAGACCAAGTGTAAAAACAAGATCAAGTGTATTTCCTTTTATATGCGTAGGACCAGATAGACACAAAACAAAATTAAAAGATTCAATAATACCCAAGAAATTCACAGCAAAACTGTCATTGGGATCATTAATATGGAATAATGGTGTTGAATGCTGAACTGAAATCAATGTACAGGAGTCTGGCGTAGGTGTCTTTCTGGTCCAGGTGGGTGATGACAGAGTGCAGGGTGGTGACTATAGCATCCTCCGTGGAGCGGTTTGAACGATATGCAAACTGGAGCGGGTCGTGTGATGCAGGGAGGCAGGCTGTAATGTGTGGTTTGACAAGCCGTTCAAAACACTTCATCACAACTGGTGTCAGTGCAACAGGACGATAGTCATTCAAACAGGACACCACTGGTTTCTTGCCACCGGTACAATGATAGAGGTCTTGAAGCATCTGGGAATGATGGCCTGACTCAGGGAGATGTTACAAATGCCAGTCAGGACATCCGCCAACTCGCTCGCGCAGTCTCGGAGCACACGTCCCGAATGTTGTCTGGACCTGCAGCTTTGCGTGGGTTGACTCTGGTTAGGGTCCTCCATGTGTCCGCTGTGTTGATGGTAAAAGCTGGTCCGACCGATGGTGGGGGTGGGCCAGCCCTCCCTCTGATTGTCGAGTTTGATGCTTCAAAACGTGCAAAGAAGTTGTTAAGCCTGTCTGGAAGCGAAGCGTTGTCATCATCGACCCCCTGCCTAGACTTAAAGCCCGTCAGTGTCCGAACTCCCTGCCACATCTGCTTGGTGTTCCTAGTGTCACAGAGGTGCCCCTGGATTTTCTCCGCATTGGCGCGCTTTGCCGCCTTAATTCCCTTTGAAAGCGCAGACCTGGCTGAGCGGAGGGCGATCCTGTCCTTCGCTCTGAAGGCTGCATCTCTGGCTTTAAGCAGCGAGCGCACCTCTGCAGTCATCCAGGGCTTATGATTACCCCGCATAGTGATGGTCTTCACTGTAGTGACATCCTCTGTGCACTTCGCGATGTAGCTGGTGACTGTATCAGCATACTCCTCCACATCTGTCTTGTCTTCCTGGGAGGCTGCTATTTTGAAGACCTCCCAGTCTGTGTGCTGAAAACAGTCTTTCAGTGCAGGGGTTGCACTCTCTGGCCAAATCCTGACTTGTTTCACTGCTGGCCTGCTGCGCTTCAATAAAGGTTTGTAGGCAGGCAGCAGCATCACGGACATGTGATCAGAACGGCCGAGATGGGGGCGGGGTATCGCTTTATATGCATCTGTGTTTGTGTACACTAAGTCCAACATATTCTCTCCTCTGGTCTTAAAGTCTACACATTGTTTAAACTTGGGGAGCACAGTCTTTAAGCTGGTGTGGTTAAAATCCCCCGCAACCACCACAAAACTGTCCAGGTGTGAAGTTTGGATTTCACTGATCGCATTGTGCAGTACCCTGAGTGCCTTCTTAGCATTAGCTTTAGCATTAGGGCTCGGCGCTATGTAAACACCAACTACAAATACGTTGCTGAATTCCCTCGGCAAATAATAAGGCCGACAATTTACAATAAGGAACTCCGCCAACGGAGAGCAGTGTTTAGACACTAGCGTGGCATTAACGCACCAGTTCTTGTTAACATAGATGCATAGCCCACCCCCCGGCTCTTACCAGAGCTCGCCGTTTCCCTGTCGGCACGGAACATCGCCATATCTTCCAGTTGAATGGCCTCGTCAGGAATGTTGCTGTGGAGCAATGTCTCGGTGAAAACAAACACACAGCAGTCCCTCCACTCTCTCTGGGTTTCTCTCAGCAGGCGCAGTTCGTCCACCTTGTTTTCGAGGGCGCGGACGTTAGAGAGAAGAAGCGACGGTACCGCTGGTCTGGAGGGGTTAGCCTTTAGCCTAGCATGGATCCCGGCCCTTTTTCCTCGCTTTTGCTTGCGTTCGCTCCGCTTCCGCTTCCTCCTCTCTCGGGTAGCTTCCATCGGGGACTCCGCCAGAATTCCATGCTGGCGTAGAATGTCCAAATCACAACCGATCGCCGCGATTCTTGCAGCGTGCAGTACCTTGATGTTTAATAAGGTCTCACGGTTGTAAGTTTGACAGAATGTACGTCTGGGATGATTAAAACTCTCACACTCGCTGATGCCAAGAGGGGCCGCTGCGTCTAGGCGCGCCGCCATCTCGCCGCCATCCGTGTTCCCAGAAAGTTTCTCCTTGTTCTCAGTATATCCTAGTCATAGTCTTTATTTGTGTTTTGCTCCACGAGGCTCATTATTTTGTACTGTGTATCAGTCCTTTAATAAATACGCAAACTCACTGGTTGCCTATAGTGTCTCATTAGTGGTCCGCAAGGACCGCGCCATGACACAATCACATCAAGACATGAGCCGCATGAAAGGTTTGGCAAGAGGTTACATGTGGTGGCCTCAAATGGACAGTGACATTGAAGATAAGGTGAAGTCATGTACAATCTGCCAAGAACACAGAAAGGCACCTGCAAGCGCACCACTCCACCCCTGGGACTGGCCAGACAAACCATGGGCGAGACTGCTCATGGACTATGGAGGTCCTTTCATGGGAAAAAATGTTCCTAGTGATTGTAGATGCACATTCAGAATGGTTAGGTGTTTACCCAGAGACTTCAGCTATCGGCTATAACTGTGAGTTGTTTGAGAAACAATTTCGGTACACATGGTATCCCAGAAATGACTGTGTCTGATAATGCACAGTATTTTGTCAGTGAGCAGATGAAAGAGTTCATGACAAGAAACAGAATCACTCATGTCACATCAGCTCCTTACCAGTGGGTTAGCTGAAAGAGTGGTGCAAAGTTTTAAAGAACTGATGAAAAAGAGCTCAGGTCAGTGGGGACAAAGTTAAGCAGACTTTTGTTCAGTTGTCATATCACTCCACAGGCAACAACAGGACTGTCTCCTGCTGAGATGATGATGGAAAGAAAGCTGAGATGTGCACTAGATCTCATACAGTACATCCTGACTTGAAAAAAAAAAGTGGAAGCAAAGCAAGCTAACCAGAAAGCTTATTATACCAGACATGCAAAAGCATATAACTTCATGAGAGGAGATGCTGTCTACACAAAAAAAAAATAAAAAACTACGGATATGGACCAAAATGGATACCAGGATTAATACAGGACATCACTGGAGCAGTTTCCTACACGGTGCGGCTGGGAAATGGACAAGTGGTGACATGACATGTACATCAACTGTTTACCAGACAAGAACAGGATTCTGTGAGGATTCCAGATCTGATGAGTGAAGAGGACATATCAGTGAGGAGGATGCAAGCATCACTCCGATGGGAGAAGGTGACAATGTGGTACCCTTGGTACAACATAACGAGGACAAGAGTGTACCTGGTGGGTCACCAGCTCAGCTGAGGAGGTCCCAAAGAGACCGTTAGCCACCAGTATACATGAAAGACTTTGTTAAATGAACAAATTGTGATTTAAAAGAAAAGAAAAGAAAAAGACAGTTCAAATTGCATTATGTGAATAAGAATGCTAAGGCTGTCAGACTTTATAACCTAGCTGGTGCTGCTCATGGTTAGTTAGTTAGTTAATTCCCATCACACCATGAAGGCGTATATGGGCGGCGCCTATCTCCGTTTCTCTGACCCTAGGCCACACAGCTACTGTAAGTAGTGAAAGCTACAGCGGGGGGTCAGTCCTCTGGTAGCTCTGTGTGTAACTTTACTTTCCCCATTCCATTATGCGGAGCACCACGCTAGAAGGCAGAAAGCACCATTTTTATATGGTCTTTGGTATGACCCGGCCGGGACTTGAACCCCTGCCTCCCAGGTGTGGGGCGCATGCTCTACCAACTGAGCCACCACTCGGGTCGGTGCTGCTCATGGAGGTTGTATTAAATTACTAAAGGTAACAACTTTGCACAATAGAGATTGTCTGCTCCAATACACAACTAAGACAGTTACAATTATTACTGAGGGTGACAACAACACTGTTGATTTAAATGTGAAATATACTGTCTGGGTCTATTAATATTCTGCTGGGTAGTTTAACTAACTGCAATGCTGTTGATACCATCTAGCTGTAATGCTCCTGCACTGTTTTTATATTGTGTACATATGGATATTTATTTACTGTTTTGGCTAACCAGTCCTTGTCTTATTATATTATTAACTATTGCTCTGAGTGCTGCTATCCCTTTGCTGCTGCAATCCTGGAATTTCCCCATTGTGGGACTAATAAAGGCTGATCTTATCTTATCTTAATTTTGATTTAATATGAGAAACATGAATGTTGCATTTCATTAAAAAACAAAGAAGAGGCCTATTGAGTTAAAGCAAAGGTAGTGTTGAGTTTGTACATTTGAAATGTAGTTTTAATTTAAGAGGGGAGGACTGCAGCACAGTGGGGTGTTGTTACTATTCCGGGCCACTAGAAGCCAGTAGTGCAGACGAGGAAACTCTGTGCGGAAGTTCTGTTCCACTCTGTAGACGTGTGCTGTCAGCAATAAAGCCAGCTGAACTGAAGATAAACGTTTCTTTATTGTTGATATACCAAGAGATCATGTTATTATTGTTGTTGTTGTTGTTGTTGTTGTTTTAAAGCTTTGTGGTCCTCCTTGGCGTTCTGTGGTTTTCCTGTCGGTGCCTCAGCCCAGCCTTATTTTCTAACAATAAAGAAGACAAAACGCTTTCTTATGGCTGTCGGTGGGATTTACAGCCCAGGGATGGATGGTGGTGATGGGGATGAAGCCGCTGCTGCTCCCGTACTTCCTTCTGCGTGGGCGTCGTTAAAACTCCTGAAGCGGGGAGGTGGTGGTGGTGGGGGGGGGGGGTGATTTACGCACTTCTGTCTCCCTCCCATTGGTCCGTTAAAAGAAGCCTCTGTGATGACACAGCCGAGCCTCCGGTGATAAAAAGATGGAGAAACAAGTGTCGGAGGCGGAGAGAGAGAGCAGTCAGTGGCTTCATGGTAGATGCGCCTCTGCGGCTCTGAACACAGCAGGAAGTATCTGTCCAACTGCTCTAAGGTAGGATCCGCGCTGCCTCCGTTTACACCTCACATTTCTGCATTTCAGTGCCAACTTTGTGTGAATTAGCAGACAGCCGTGGCTCCTGACTAAACACTTCACCTGGTTTGTCTTCCTCCCTCTGTGCGTGTGCGTGTGTGTGCCAGGGACCCGGTGCAGTATGGAGTGGTCTGTCCTGGTGCTGATGCTGAGCGTGCCCGTCTCCATCCACGCGGACTGCTCCGCCATGTGTGAGAAATGCGCACAGCAGATCCTGAGCGCCGACGCCGCCTTCGGCAGCCTGGTGAGAGCAGCTTTACGCACGGGGGGGGGGGGGGGGGGAACTGTCTTTGGTTTGATTAGTTTACGTCCGAGAGCCCCCTCTAGATCAGCTCTTTAAGGACATGTATGGCCTGAAATTGGCGCATGAGGCGCGGAACGCTGCAGTCTTTAAGGAGACACACTGGTCGCGTCTTGGCAAAAACACATTTAAGATGAATTGTGGAGCTGCTCAGACTTGCTTCTTTTCGGACGTGCATGTAGAGGAGATGAACGCAGGCGCGGCGCAGTGGCAGCGACGGGCGCCTCAGCCTTTCTGTCTGGAAACCAGTCAGGACACCGTCCCGCTGTGCATGGATGGCACGTACAAAGACGCACAGATGCGCGCTGCATGTCCAGGTCTATGGCTCGCAAATGTCTGGCCTGATTAATATTAGCTCTGTTAGTTTGTGTTTGACAGCCTTTGTGCAGTTTTGTTTTTTTTTATTTTAATTAAATGCATACTTCTGACAAAGTGCAAGAAGCAATGAAGCGTTTAAACAATGGCTGGATTTGGTTTAAAAGTGAAAGATGAGCATTTATTTGTTAGATCTGGTTTATTTTAGGCGCAGAACAATTTTCAATTATTATTTCTGGGGCTGAATTAAGGTCCAGACCGGACCGTCCAGATTTACGCACGGTGCTGTAAAACGACAGGGATTGTGCGCAAAAATGGAAGTTTTGTCGGAGTGTGCTTTCTTTTCTTGGTGCATCCTCAGGTGCAAACTAAACCTTCTCTCTGTCCCGCAGCCGTGCGTGGCGGAGTGCGCAGAGCAGCTGGACTCGTGCCGCGGACAGGCTCCGCGGCTGGCCGACTTCAGCCAGGACGAAGCCGCGGCGGAGGAGGAGCGTCAGCAGGGCGACGTGGTCAAGCGTTACGGCGGCTTCATCAAGCGGATCGACAAGGGCAAAATCTTCACGTCCCCGTGGCGCGACAACTCCGTGCTGAAGGACGCGGCGCTGGCGGCCAAGCTGGAGACCCTGCTGAAGCGGCTGCAGCAGAGAGACGCCGAGGACGCGGAGGCTCCGGACGACCGGCTCCTCAGCGGCTACGTTAAACGCTACGGCGGCTTTTTACGCAAATTCGGCCCCAAGACAAAGAGGAATAGCTCCGAGGAGGAGGAGGGGGAGGAGGTCCGGGAGGAGCCCGAAGAGCTGCAGAAGCGCTACGGAGGCTTCATGAGGAGAGTCCGGCCCAAGCTCAACAACCTGAAGTGGGACAAGCGCTACGGAGGCTTTCTGCGGCGTCACTTCAAAATCTCCGTGCGCTCGGTGGAGGAGCCCCGTTACTCCTACGATGACTGGAGCCTATAGAGGCGCAGGGACGCGCGGCTGCGCTGCACGCGCTGCAGTCAGCCTCGCGTCGTCCGCCTGCTACCTGTCGGCTGCCTTCTGTGTAACAGCTGTTGTTTACCGCATCGTCGTCTCTCCTCCAGTAAAATGCTTGTTTAATAAAAGTTTAAGCCCCCGGTTCCCTGTTTGTCCAACCTGAGAGTCAGGCTCAGCCACAGTCTCCACCACATCACTTTAGGCCATCCACAAAGACACGCAGCCTGCATGTGAGTTTAATGCCCGGGTGGCACGATTCGCCACGGTCTCTGACTCACAACCCCAACAGCACACATACATCGGCCCGACGTCGGCCCAGTATACAAAGTCTACATGTGGCCATGGGCGGCTCTTTCATTTCACTGCTGGGGGGACAGACTGAGCGGGACACCACAGGTCAGAGCCCAATTCAAGACTGTGTTAAGAGGTTCCTAAATTTATAACAGAAGAGTTCAAACCCTTAAAAACAACAACTTTATCCACCTTATTCTAGTTCCCATGATGCCTTGCGTGAATTATGGCAGCAACTTCCAGTACTAGTTTAGACCGTATTGTTGTCACTGAAACGGGACACTTTTCCTTGTTAAAAGACAATGACTTCGGCATCAAAAATGCGGGAACACGGCATTTTGCACCTCAAAAACAGTGATATATATCATACCACATCCCACGACTACGGGGGGGGGGGGGGGGGGGTGAGAAGATGACCTTAAAAAGTGGCCAGTAACTCCGTGGCCAGTAGCTCTGTTAGTTAGCTCCGCTGCTAACGTGCCAACGCTGTAAACAAATGAAAGCTCTGAGATATATCAATGTTTCCACTGCAATAAAGTCAGCTGCATTTTGTTAAAATATCCATCCATCCATCTTCTAACGCTTTTCCGGAGGTCCGGGTCGTGGAGGCAGCAGTTCAAGCAGAGAAGCCCAGACTTCTCCCTCCCCAGCCACCTGCTCCAGCTCTTCAGAGAGGATACCAAGGCGTTCCCAGACCAGCTGGGAGACATAGTCTCTCCACCGAGTCCTGGGTCTGCTCCGGGGTCTCCTCCCAGTGGGACATGCCCAAAACACCTCAATTGGGAGGCGTCCAGGAGGCATCCTGATCAGATGCCCATACCACCTCAACTGGCTCCTTTCAATGTGGAGGAGCAGCGGTTCTACTCTGAGCCTCTCCCGGATGACTGATATTGTTAAAATTATGTTGGACATAATCAAATTTACCTCAGAGCAGACGTAGAGTCTAGTCAGAGCCACAAAGAACCACAACACCATGCTAGGGTGTTTTAAATTTGGGGTAAAACGTCAGATCTGTGACATTCATACAAGTGAAAACATATCTGGGGCTGCTGTGTCTGTACCATCGATCACACGAACAATCCTTTAGTTTTCAGTGCATGGTCTACAATGTTGGAAAAGTTGCTAAAAACAGTTAACTGAGTTACTGTGTCACTGAAGTAACTAGTTACTTGGAAAAGTAACTTTCACGTCACGTTTTAAATGCATACTTAAATCATCTTGCACACACAGCCAGATCAAGGGCCGCTTGTTCTCATCAGAAAAAAGAAAAAGCAAACTGATGAGAAAAAAGCCTCATCTTACAGAAAAAAATGTCTCAGATTTACACAAACTATTCTAATCAGTAGAAAGTCAGAAATTTACTAGAAATAAAGCTGTAAATTCACAGAGAAAATTTTAGACCCCCTGGTGGGCCATTTTTGGCCCATGAGCCATATGTTTGACACCCCTGGACCAGCCCATTAAAAATGCGTATTTAGAGGATTTACTTCCATGAAATAGTTGCATTTCACAACAGCATGTAAATGAATAAGACAAAACTGAAAGCACAGATAAATAAAAGTTCACCGCTTAGAAGAAGCTGTTCTTTACTGCAACAAATCACAGTCACTTTTTCTCTGTGCATAAGAAAAACTTTAAATACATTTAATGCAGACATTAAATGCGAGCTTCTTGCTCAAAAACTACTCATGTTTAACCACAGAGGTAGGAGCTGTTAGGGGCTACTTATCACTCGGACAGCAGGTGATCAGGGCTCGATATGAGAAGTCGCCACCGCCGCGGCATTTCTTCACCAGGTTGTGATATGAACTGGGGCAGGACAGGAAACGGACCAGCGGAGGAGACTGTGTGATGGCTGCGTCAGTTACGGTAGGGTCAGTTTATATGTATTTGCTTAGTTATTTGCTTGTCTTTGCCTTTGGCATGGCAACCTCTAGTGGCTTGAGGCCCGTGGTGGCGCTGGGGATGGCAGTCCCGCCCATAGCCACCGAAACTGTGTATTCACCCCCAGTTGACAGCTGATGAGGAGGGTGTCTAGCAACTGCAAGGTGTATGATCGTCTGTTTGCACTAAAATATCTATCCATATTAATGAAATGAGTAATGCGAGTAACGCATCTGATCAAATTTCAGTAACTGTAACACATTACTGAACTTTTAAATAGTAATTTCATTACACAGCACGTTACTGCAAAAGTAGTGGCATTACAGTAACGCGTTACTCCCAACACTGATGATCTCCTCATTGCTGTTGAAGCCACAGATTTAGCTGTGCTTATCTGTGAGGAGCCTCACACCACGAACAGCAGCAAGTACCAGAACTACATAAGAACATTCAAAAATACAAAAACTGCAAGAGCTGAAATTAGCTGCCACTTGAGTGCAAAACGCGTATGTGGACGATACATTAAAATGAATTTGAAAAACTTTTAAAAGCGCTATTTTATATGCCCCTGCTACTCCACTCTTACTGACTGATTTAACACTAGGTCAGCAAAACCGTAAGCGCCGCCCATAATCGTTCCTTCAGGAATAAGGTGGATAAAAACCTGAGCCACTATCTAAATGAACCAAGAAAATGTAATCAGTTAGAATAAAAATTAAACCAGCGTCCAAATGAATGTTGGACATTTACAAGAAAAAAAACTCACAAATGTAGAAGAAAAAAGTTGCAGATTTATGAAAAAAGTAGTACATTTATGAAGAAAAAGATGCAAATTCACGAGGGGAAAAAGTTTCAAATTTATAAAGAAAAAATGCAAATTTGCAATAAAAACACTGCAAAGTTATGAATAAAGTTTTAAATATATAAAAGTTGCAAATTAACTAGAAAAAAGCTGCAAATTTGTGATAAAGTTTAAAATGTATGAGAAAAAAGTTGCAAATTTATGAGGAAAGCAGTTTTAAATTGGATGCCGAGGTCTAGCCAATGTCTTGCCATTGTTGCAAACAACCTCTATAAGATGTACTGCAGACGTAACATTGGATGTACGTATGTGTGCTGGTGGGGCAGGGTCAATGATGAGTTATCCCATCATCTTAAAAGTGCACAGACGTTCACTAAACAAGGTGTTCTGTAATAATTTTATTTAAAAGAAACTCGTTTTGCCCAAGTGTCTTTTACACACACCAGACCTTTTGTGAGACTTACTGTACAACAAGTAGGCGTTTTCTCATACAATTGCAAACTTTCATAAATTTGCACTTTTTTTCTTGTATATTACTTTTTTCTCATAAATTTGTGACACTTTCCTCATAAGTTGGCAACATTTTTCCTAATAAATTTGCTATTTTTTCAAGTAAATTTGCAACTTTTTTCCTTGTAAATATGATTGTTTTTCTCTCATAATTTTGGAACTTTTGCTCATAAAAAACTGACTTTTTTCTCATTAGTTGGCTGCTTTTTCTCCACACATTTTCAGGTTTTGTCTTATAAATTTGTCATTTTATAAATTGTGAACTAGCATTGTTTTTTCACGTTTGCAACTTTATTCTTGAAAATTTGTGCTTGATTTATATTCATAAGCTTGTATTACAGTTGATAAGGGATAAGGACCTGTATTTACATAGCCCTTCTTTAGTCACAAAGTCTGCTCAAACATAATATTACAACAGAAACAACTGCATCTTTGGTCATTTTAATGAACTGAACTTGTTAAGTGTGTTTCACCACCATTAGTTCTTAAGCGAACACCTTTGGATCCCCACCCATCTACATGACAGACAGCTAGGCTGGCCAATAATAGAGCAATATGTAGGTCTCAAGGCTAGTGACGTTTCCCATTTCTTGACATACAGGAAAATACCCGGAATAGTTAAACTACGGTCACAAATACCCTTATGAATGGCTGTGAACACCATATGAACAGTTTTTGGGCCATTCTGTACGGCCTTCTTAAGACGGCCATAGGAGAATCCAGCGTTCATAGGCCATTTGTAAGTTTGTGGCCAGGTTGATGGTCTTGTCCAAGATTTCTACGAACGCCCCATGAAAACCCCTCATCGTAGGGCAGCCGTACAAACGTGTAAAGGAGCAATGTAAGAAGTATGCCTCAAGAACACCATAAGATGTCCTTGAGGGCCCCTTACAGCGGTTGTAGGAAACGTAGTACAAATCACCATTCATATGGAGATTTGTACAGCGTGCGTAAAGCGGCACTAAGGTGCTCATAAGGCAGAAGTACATCATTCATGCAACATTTGTGCTGACAAAATGTGCTGAAAGATGTAAGACCTTCCTACCAACAACTCGAGAGTGCCGTGAGTTGCACAAAAATTTTCATAAGATGGCAGTAAGTATGCCACTGGAAGATCCTAAGGCACCCTTACATAGAACATAAGAACTCTAGGGCCATAGTATGACAGAAAAACACCTCATTTCTCAAGAATGCCTCAAGTTGGTCTTGCGAATTGAATGGCATCTGTAAGAAAATATGTCCCCCTCTACAAATGTCTGCAAACTCCATAATTCATAGGAACCGGGAGATTCTTACAAACCCATCGTTTGTAAGAATCTTTGTAACCGTAGGTTTAAAATGGGCTCCGTGATTCAGGATATTTATACAAACCACACAACTAACAGCAGTCAAAGTCCTCACAATCTGAACTAAAGTGTTGTCATAATTACGTCTTCAAAATTATAGAGGTATCAGGTCCAGTCACTGCTGTGCTATTATAGTTATTTTTTAAAAAAAACATGTTTCATGGAGATACGCATCAGAGAGGATGTGTCAGGGTGAGTGGACACAGGACTCACGTGCAGGCAGGATTATGGTGCAAGAAGGTAATTTATTAAACAAAACTCAAGCAAAACAAACAGTCGCACATGAGCTGAAAACAAAACACGACTAAGGCAAAAGACTGGGCACGGCAAGGTAACGATAATGCACAAGAAACTCACAGACAGGATTGCTAGGAACACAGACCAGGAACATTAATGACGCCACACCAGACTGAGACTGAACGCAAACATGTATACACCATGGGTAATGAAAAGAACACAGGACAGGTGGAAACACTCAAGGGCAAATGGAAACAGCAGGGAAGAGGCTACAGGTAGAGGAGACATGAGGGATGAGATAAAAGGGTAAACAGGAACAGAGGATTCATATGAGGCATGAACGCGGGACCAAGGGAGACATATACGTATATGACAATGACCACACTACACAAGAAGAGACAAGCCAGGAACAGAAATCACAATATTAAATAAGCAAATTAAGCGCTGGACCCCAGAGACTGAGAGCACCCTACAAGACTGTTTTGCCTGCATGGAATGGGATGTGTTTAAAGCTGCAGCCACCCGAGAGGACTCTTCTGTAAACATACAGGATTATGCTGAATATGTCACTGGGTACATCAGCATGTGCATTGAGACCATCGTTCCCACCATACAGGTCAGGAAGTTCCCCAACCAGAAGCCCTGGATCAACAGTCAGTTACATCAGCTGCTGCGTGCTCGCTTTCGTGCATTTAAATAAGGCTGTGAGGTCGAGTACAAAGCTGAAAAGTATGGACTGAGAGAGGCTATAACAACAGCCAAGAGGCAGTACAGAGAAAAGCTGGACAGTCCTGACCCGGGGTGCATGTGGCAAGGCCTGCAACACATCACAGACTACAAGAGGACCAACAGCAGCACCACTAGCTCTACAGACAGCCTACCGGACAATCTCAACATCTTTTACACCCAGTTCGAGACCACCAGCCATGGCACAGAGAAGAGACACACACTCATGCACACACACCCCCTACACACACACACACTGAGAGTCTCACCAGGCCAGATAAACAAAGCACTGAGGAATATCAACCCCTGCAAGGTAGCAGGACCAGACAACATACCTGGGTGGGCCCTCAGAGCATACGCTGCCAAGCTGACCGACATTCTCACAGCAATCTTCAACCTCTCCCTCAACCAGAACATAGTCCCTTCCTGCTTCAAAATGACAACCATCATGCCCCTCCCAAAAAGGAGCCCGTCAACATGTCTGAATGATTACAGACTGGTAGAACTCACTCCAATCATCATGAAGTGCTTCGAGAGAGTGGTGCTGACCCTCATTCAGGACAGCATACCAGGCACCCTAGACCCCCTGCAGTACGCCTACTGGCCCAACAGATCCACCTCACGTGCCATCACTACAGCATTTCATTATTCTCTCTCCCACCTGGAAGATAAAGACTCCTACATTATGATGCTCTTTGTCGACTACAGCTCCACCTTCAACACGGTCATCCCTCACAAACTCAACAAACTGTCTTCACTTGGCCTGCACCCCACCCTCTGCTACTGGCTACTGGACTTTCTAACTGGCAGGCCCCAGTCTGTCAAGATGGGTAATAGGACCTCAGCCAGCATCTTCACAAACACAGGGGTCCCACAGGGTTGTGTTCTCAGCTCCTTCCTCTACAGCCTCTTCACCCATGACTTTGTTGCCTCCCACAAGGACAATATCATCCTAAAGTTCGCAGATGACACAGCAGTGATAGGACACATCACTGGTGATGACGAAGCATCCTACAGGAGGGAGGTGGCCAACCTGATGTCATGATGTGAGGACAACAACCTCACCCTCAACACGGACAAGACAAAGGAGATGATAATGGACATGAGGAAAGGGAGGAGGAGACCCCATCGGCCACTGTTCTTCCGGAAGCTTGAGGTGGAGAGGGTGAGCAGCTTTAAATACCTGGGCATCCACATCAGCGAGGACCTTAAGTGGCCACACAACACCACAGAGCTTGTTAAGAGAGCTCAACAGCGACTGTACTTTCTGAGGAGGCTGAAGAAGTTTGGCATGTCTTCCAGGATCCTCAACAATTTCTACAGCTGCATCATTGAGAGCATCCTGACCAACTGCATCACTGCGTGGTATGGCAGCACCACTGCCCTGGACCGCAAACCCCTGCAGAGAGTGGTGAAGACAGTGGAGAAGATCATCAGGACTCCACTCCCTTCTCTGCAGAGCATCTACCACCGCAGAGTCCAAAAGAGAGCTGAAGTCATCCTCCAGGACCCCACCCACCCCCAGCACAGACTGTTCACACTTCTACCCTCAGACCAGAGGTACAAAAGTGTGAAATGCAGGAGAACCAGACTGAAGAACTCCTTCTTTCCCACTGCCATCAGACTCCTGAACAGATAACAACTCCCAAAACTCTGTAATACAGCTTTGCATATAGAAACTCACACATCGGCTGCTAAATTTGCACACTGTTCACCTGTACAGTAGATATAGTCTCACCCGTCTGATGTCCATATCATCTCTGCTGCTAATTATCATCTCTGCTGCTACTTATCATGCACAGACTACTGGTACTACCAATACACAAATTAGCACCAGGTGCTAATTTGTAATTTGTAATTATACACTGCTTGTTGCACAATGCTCATTTGCACACTGAACATAGGTTCATGCCATGTCAGGTTCACATCATCTCTGATATCAATATACCACTACCACTTTAGTCATCCAGTGAATTTTCAATTCCATTCCTCTTGTCTGACTGCTTTAACTGCTTTAACTGTCCAAACTGACTAGTGTGTGTTATTAGTACTCATTAGTTTTAGTATTTATTATCAACGTGGCATGTAAGGTGAGGACGCACAGGTAAAGGCTCCCAGTTCGTTTCTTGCTTAAAACTCAGTTTAGAGCTGGCGTTTTGAGCTGTTTTTTTTTTGTTACTACCGCTGGAGAATAAACCTGCTCGTGCGAAAAAAGAGAAATTGCCAGTCTCATAACTTAATATTGTAGTGGCTGCTGAAGCAATCAGGCCCCTCACACTCCGGGAGAACAAAGGGATTTCTCCCATGTGTTTTTTTTTTTTGTTTGTTTCTTACGATCACAATCAACGAACATCGGCCGGGATCATGGGTCCCAAGAAAGCTCAGCAGACTGAGGAGGTGGACGACATCAAAAGAGCGCTGGACTTCTTGGCTGAAGAGATTTCTGCTGTTAAGCTGCAGCAAAAAAACATTCTGGACCTGGTCGAGGAGGTGAAAGCGCTGTGAATCCAGAACGCCGAGAAGGACAAGAGGCTGGCGTATCTGGAGAGCAGAGTGTCGGAACTGAAGCAGAACACTCGGGTGAACGACGTGATCATCACGGGGCTCCACATTAAACCCCAGTCATACGCGCTAGCGGTGGCCGCAGACAGCGGAGGGAGGTTCGACGAGCTGGAAGTGGAATCCACGGAGCAACAAGTGGCGGCCTTCATGCAGTCCAAAGGAATCCAGCTGGACTGTAACGCCATTGAAACCTGCCACCTTCTGCCCAGGAAAAATGGGGACAAACCGGCTGTGATCATGAGGTTTGTCAACAGAAAACACAAGACTGCACTGTTAAAACAAGGTAGGAAACTGAAAGGAACAAACATTTACATAAACAAGCACCTCACAAAAGAAAACGCAGAAATAGCCAGAAAAGCAAGATACCTGAGAAAGCAGAAAAAGATTCAAAACACCTGGACATCAAACTGTAAAATATACATCAAATTAAACGGATCACCTGAAGAAGCCAAGGTCATTAACATCCGTAACATTATGGAATTGGACAAATATCAATTAATGTTATGAACTGGAGTCACAGCAACAAAAGACAACTGTAGGGCACTGAAGGGATATACTCATCTGCTACAAGACATTTAACAACATGAAACAAAAGATCAACAAACAGGAACAACAGGAACTGAAAGTTTTTGAATATACAGATCACAACCCACAGGACGTAGAATATAACATAGACCCTGATAATAATTTATTTAGCTCCATCAATAATAACTGTAGTTACTACACAGATGAACAGTTTAACACAATGGTCACATCTGATTTCAATATTTCTATGATCCACTTCAACAGCAGAAGTCTCTATGCCAACTTTAATAACATTAAAGATTATTTACATCAGTTTAAAGAGCCATTCAATATTGTGGCAATATCAGAGACGTGGCTCAGTGAAGAGAAAGGAGTGGATTTTACCATGGATGGCTATGAATTAAATCATATAAATAGAAAAGTGAAAAAGGAGGAGGAGTTGCAATTTATGTTGACAAGAGCTTGAAATACAAGGTTGTTGAAAATCTGTCAGTAACTGTGGATGATTTATTTGAATGTATTACAATAGAAATCTGTCTGGACAATGTGAAGAATATAGTAGTGAGCTGTGGATATAGAACACCTGGATCAAACATTGACTTATTTAAGGACTGGATGGAAAAAATGTATGCAAAACTAACTCATAAAGTTATGTTCATCTGTGGGGATTTCAATATAGATCTGATGAATTCAAAACAACATAGTTTGACAGAAGAATTTATCAACACAATGTACAGTATGGGCTTACATCCAACAATTACCGGACCTAGCAGAATCACATCACACAGTGCCACACTAATAGATAACATATTCACAAACATTATGGAAAATAATATCAGGAGTGGGCTTTTATTGAATGATATCAGTGACCACCTGCCGATTTTTGTTGTCTATCAATGTGATTATAGGAAGAAAAAGTATACCAAAAATATTAAATATAAAAGAATAAGAACCGAAGAATCAATGTATTTACTGACAAAGGAATTATTAATACAAGATTGGAAGATAGTTTATGATGAAAATGATATAAATAAAGCATATGATAAATTTTTACAAATATTTCAATCATTGTACAATAAAAACTGTCCTATAAAACAATACAGTGACAGACAACAAAAAAAAATATTCCTTGGGTCACCAAGGGGTTAATAAATGCATGTAAAAAGAAGAATACATTATATAATAATATAATAATAATAATATAGTCTGTTACTAGAATCATGTTTGAATTGAATCTAAAATTATTTTTGTCAATTCATTTTTCAAACATCTGCAGTTCTGATGAAGCTCAAACTGATTATTTATGTTCTTCCATTGTCCTGATATATTCTCTACCTTACATCTGAACATGAAAACCTTTCCCACTGACAGAAGAACACTTCCACTCTGGGACTTTATAAGTCCTTTCTTTTCTCCGGTTCCGCCGGACCGGCGGCGCCACACGAGTAGGCTGCCTGTTGCAACAGCCGTTTTTTTATCTTCCTTCTTCTTTCTACACCTTTCACTCTGTATATATATCACGGACGCACGGATCGCCCCGGGGGTCTCCCGGGTCGGCGGACGGAGCCACGGTTTGCAGCGGGAGACGTTACAGCGGGGAGGAGCTAGTGCTAGCTAGCACTTGGCCGCCGCCCGGTGCTAATGGGAAACTCGACATACCGGGAGCTGTAGCGAAAACGACGCGGGTGCCGGGCTGGAGTTTAGGCGGCGTGAAAGAAATATGAGACAGAATAATAAGGAGCGATGGCAAGAACCAAGCAGACCGCCCGTAAAATCTACTGGAGGAAGAAGCCCCCCAGGAGACAGCTAGCCACCAGGGCTGCTCGGAGAGGCGCTCTGGCCACCGGCAGAGTGATGAGGCCTCGCCGTCACAGGCCCGTGGCTCTGAGAGAGATCCGTCGCTGCCAGAAATCCACGGAGCTGCTCATCCGTAAGCTGCCCGTCCAGCGCCTGGTGAGGGAGATCGCTCAGGACTTCAAGACCGTCCTGCGTTTCCTGAGCTTCGCCGTCATGGCTCTGCAGGAGACCAGCGAGGCCCACCTGGTGGTCTCTTCTTCGATAAGGGGGTCACCATCATGCCCAAAGACTTCCAGCTGGCCCGCTGCATCCGCGGAGAGAGAGCTTAGACTTTCTGCTGCACATTGACCAGCCATAATGCTCTGCACTGTGTGTCTATATATATACATTTATAGTAATATGGACATATGTTTACTAGATGTTGTTTTTTCTTGCCTTCTGATTGTTGCTCTGAGTGTTGCTATCCCTATGCTGTTGCAATCCTGGAATTTCCCCATTGTGGGACTAATAAAGGCTTATCTTATCTTATCTTATCTTATCTTATCTTATAAACAATTCATTAAGTGCAGAACAGTGGAAGCTGAGATCAAATATAAAAGATATAAAAATAAGCTTACTAATATAATGAGGACCTGTAAGAAAGAATATTACAACAGAATATTAGAGGATAACAAAAATAACTTAAGAGGAATATGGCAAGTACTCAATGGGATTATTAGTAATCGACCTAAGAATGCTAATTATCCAGAATATTTTATTGAAAATGGCAATTTGATAAATAATATGGAGGATGTGGTCAGTGGTTTCAATAAATTTTTTGTAAGCGTTGGTCCTGAATTAGCAAAATCAATAGTGGCAACAGAAACAAACAACAGTGGTTCTGTAAATGAAATAGAAGATAGAAATCCAAACACAGACTTCCGGTCTGGACACCATGGTGATTGCAGCTTAACGCTGAAGCTCCCAGACCCAATCCAGTAAAATACCTTGAAAATCAGATTTAACGGATTTTTGGAAGAGTGAAAATCAAAGGACAAAGTCATCATGCCTAAAGGAAAACAGAAGAAATCGACATTTACCAGGCCAGGACACGCATTGGCCGAAGAATCTGATCCGGAGGATTTCCATTCAGAAGACGAGGAGCTGAATGTAGCTAACAAAAAGGTTAGCTTGAAAATGGTATTTGAAGAATTAAGACGATTTTGCCGAGAGTGTTGGGCCGAATTTCGTGAATTCAAAGAAGAATTAAAAAGGACAAACAGCAGAGTAGACCAGGCCGAGAGCCGAATCTTGGAAGCAGAGGAAAGAATAAAAGGGCTTGAAGATTCCGTGCTGGATCTACACAAAAGGCAGTCAAGACTGGAGGCTAAGCTAACCGACCAAGAAGGAAGACTGAGAAGAGACAACATAAGAATTCATGGTCTGAAAGAAGGAGTCGAGGATGGTTTCAACACAATGGCGGAATGCGTGGAATCCTTACTGAGAGAGAAGTTGGATATTCCCCAAACCACCGACTTGAAGATAGAAAAGGCCCACCGTGCATTAGCCCCTAGGCCGGCGGCGGAAGCACCACCAAGATCGGTGGTGGTGAGATTCTCCAATTTCAAAATAAAACAAGAGGTTGTAAGACTGGCTTGGCAGAAAAAAAGGATTTATGCACCAAGAGAGAAAAGTCTTCGTGGAACACGATTATGCCCCGGAGGTCCTTAAAAAGCGCATACAACGGCGCTAAAAAGGTGCTACGAGAGAAAAAACTGCGCTTTCAGACGCCATTTCCTGCGAAGTTAAGGGTCTTCTACGGTGAAGAGACATGTCTCTATAATTCGGCGGAAGAAGCAACAGTTGACATGGCGAGAAGAGGGCTCCCGGTAACGGTGTTTAAACCCGCAGCAGATCCGAGCGAGAGAATCAAGGCTCAAACGTGGTCCACACAGAGACCTTCAAAATCCACGGGCCAGCAGCGGGAAACCCAGCGCCAGAGCTACAAGGATAAACTGGCCGTTTACAGGAGGGGATAGCGACCTTTTTTTTAGTCAATCTGCACATCCAACCCCCCTCCTACAAGGTAACAAACATTAAAGGAGATGCAGAATCAGTATGTGGTAAAATATTTCATGGAACAGTCATAATATTAGAAACAAATAAGTCTTTTTAATTAAAAAAAAAAAACTTGTTAAAATAGAAATGTGACAATGATCCACATGTTCTCCCCACACTAACAAATACTGTATTAGCGTGAATGTTTGCTGTGATGGTGGTGGGAGGGTGCACACAATTTCATAGGGTATAGGCATAAAAAAAAAAAAAATCATTACACGTTCAGATTGGGATCTGAAATTCACGTTAAAAACATGGGACAACTTACAGGGGTAAGAGAGGGCCCTCAACACGTAACAGAGCTTGAGGAATTTCCCTCAGAGCCTACACTCCATCAAGGCTCTTCCAGGGTCTCTAAAAAGACCTCAGCTCAGGAAGTTCTTTTGTCAGTTTTTTGTTTTAAAGTTTTATGCACTATGTTCTTAATGTTTTTTATGTTCTTAATGTTCTTTCAGTTTCTATCCATCCATCCATCCATCTTCTACCGCTTTTCTGGAGGTCCGGGTGCAGCAGTTCAAGCAGAGAAGCCCAGACTTCCCTCTCCCCAGCCACCTGCTCCAGCTCTTCAGAGAGGATACCAAGGCGTTCCCAGACCAGCTGGGAGACATAGTCTCTCCACCGAGTCCTGGGTCTGCCCCGGGGTCTCCTCCCAGTGGGATGTGCCTGAAACACCTCAAGTGGGAGGCGTCCAGGAGGCATCCTAATCAGATGCCCATACCACCTCAACTGACTCCTTTCAATGTGGAGGAGCAGTGGTTCTACTCTGAGCCTCTCTCGGATGACTGAGCTCCTCACCCTATCTCTGAGGGTGAGTCCAGCAATCCTACGGAGAAAGCTCATTTCAGCCGCTTGTATCCGCGATCTCGTTCTTTCGGTCATTACCCAAAGCTCGTGACCATAGGTGAGAGTAGGAACGTAGATTGGCTGGTAAATCGACAGCTTTGCCTTAGAACTAAGCTCCCTCTTCACCACAACAGACCGGTACAACGTCCGCATCACTGCAGATGCTGCTCCAATCCGTCTGTCGATCTCTTGCTCCATTTTCCCCTCACTCGTGAACAAGACCCCAAGATACTTAAACTCCTCCACTTGGGGCAGGAGCCTGTCCCCAACCCGGAGAGGACAATCCACCTTTTTCCGGCTGAGGACCATGGACTCGGACTTGGAGGTGCTGATTCTCATCCCAGCCGCTTCACACTCAGGGGTAAACCGTCCCAGCAAGAGCTGTAGGTCATTGCTGGATGAAGCCAACAGGACAACATCTGCAAACAACAGAGATGAGATCCTGTGGTCACCAAGCATCACACCCTCCATTCCCTGGCTGCGCCTAAAAATCCTGTCCATAAAAATTATGAACAGGATCGGTGACAAAGGGCAGCCCTGGCGGAGTCCAACTCTCACTGGGAATGACTCCGACCGAGTGTTGGCAATACGAACCAAACTCTCACAACGGTCGTACAGAGACCGAATAGCTCATAACAACAAGCCCGATACCCCATACTCCCGAAGCACCCCCCACAAAAATCCACGAGGAACGCGGTCAAATGCCTTCTCCAAGTCCACAAAACACATGTAAACTGGTTGGGCAAACTCCCACGAACCCTCAAGAATTCTCGAGAGGGTAAAGAGCTGGTCCGATGTGCCACGGCCAGGACGAAAACCACATTGTTCCTCCTGAATCCGAGGTTCGACCAACAGCCGGACTCTCCTCTCCAGTACCTTAGCATAGACCTTTCCAGGGAGGCTGAGGAGTGTGATCCCTCTAAAGTTGGAGCACACCCTCCGGTCCCCTTTTTTGAAGAGAGGAACCACCACCCCGGTTTGCCATGCCAAAGGCACTGCCCCCGACCTCCACGCAATGTTACAGAGGCGTGTCAACCATGACAGCCCAACAACATCCAGGGCCTTGAGGTACTCAGGGCGAATCTCGTCCACCCCCGGGGCCCGGCCACCAAGGAGATTTTTAACCACCTTGGCGACCTCAGCCCCTGTGATAGGCGAGTCATCCCCCTCGTCCACAAACCCTGCTTCCTCTGTGGAAGGCATATCCGTGGGATTGAGGAGATCCTCGAAGATTTCTTTCAGTTTCTGAGTAGCATAAAAGAAGGCCACCACACTGTTATACTAAATAAGACAATACAATGGAGAAACAGGGTGTAACCAAAATAATCTCATATAATGTAAAAGGGATCCTGAATCCAGTTAAAAGATCCAAGATTCTAGGCAAAATGAAAAAAGACAAAGCAGGAATAATATTTTTACAAGAAACCCACCTAACAGAAGTGGAGCACACTAAACTCAATAGACAAGGGTTTAAAATGATCTCTTCATCTTCATATAAGTCAGGGAGGAGGAGGGGAGTAGCGACATTGATATCAACCAAAATTACGTTTGAAAAAAAATCAGAACACAAAGATAAAGAAGGGAGATACAGTTTGGTAATTGGGCGGCTAGAGGGAGAAGATATCGCCCTGCTGAATGTATATGCACCTCCAGGGGCTAACTGGAAATTTTATAAAAATGTATTTGACCTAATGATAACTAAAGCCCAAGGTTTAGTGATATGTGGTGGAGACTTCAATCTAAGACTGAATCCATACTGGGATGCATCAGGTAATTCTCCACATCAAAATAACACTCAAAGTAGGAAAACTCGGATGCTACTAAAAGAAATGGGAATCTGTGATGTGTAGAGGGAATTCAACCCCAGTGTAAAAGATTATACATTTTACTCAGCGCCACATTCATCTTACTCAAGGATTGACTATTTTTTTATGTTTAATAGAGACATTGGAAGAGTAAAAACATGTAAAATAGGACTGATGGATCTCTCTGACCACAGTCCGATCTATATGGACTTAAGTATCCAAAAATACACAAATAATACATTTTCTTGGAGGTTGAATTCAAATGTCCTGAAAGGACCACTGAAAGATGAATTGGAATCAGATATTCTCAGATATTTGGAAGAAAACGATAATGGAGAAGTATCCCCTTTAATACTGTGGGATGCATGCAAAGCTGTAATAAGGGGAAAGATTATTGCAAAACTGGCAATCCAAAAGAAACTGAGACAAGAAAAACTAATCACATTAGAGTCAGAACTTAAGAACCTAGAAAAAGAACACAAAGGCAACACTCATTCTAATGACTCACTCAAAATTAAGGAAATTAAAAAACAAATAAATGAGATCTACACAATAGAAATCCAGAAGAAACTTACATTTCTGAAACAAAAATACTATGAAGCAGGCAGCAAATCGGCAAAATTACTAGCCTATAAATTGAGGAAACAACAAACAGAAAGAGCAATCTACAAAATCAGAGACCCAGTATCAAAGGAAATAAAATTCAGAATTCAGGATATTCTTAAAAGCTTCGAGAACTACTATAAGAACTTGTACTCCCTCAAAAAACATAAAAACACATCCGAAGCATTCCTAAACACATTAAACCTTCCCCAACTTACTGAGTCTCAAAATAAAACACAACTGTCAGAAATACAACCTAAAGAATTGTAAAAAGCAATTATGAAACTTAAAGCTAACAAATCCCCAGGAGCAGATGGCTATACAGCAGAGTGGTAAAAAACCTTTAAACAGCAACTATCTCCTCTCCTCCTGAAAACATTTAACTATGTCCTCCACACAGGGGAAATCCCCCCCTCCTGGAGAGAAGGGGTCATTGCAGTCATACCTAAACCTGAAAAGGATAAACTAGAATGCTCCAACTACAGACCAATCAGTGTATTAAATCAGGACTATAGGCTTTTTACCACTACCCTTGCCAAAAGGTTAGAAAATATACTGACAGACTTAATTCATTTAGACCAAACAGGTTTTATAAGACAAAGACAGACACAAGACAACATTAGATGCACTTTACACATAATTCATCATATAAAAAAATATAACTTAAATGCAGTCATATTGGGATTAGATGCTGAAAAAGCATTCTATTCGGTTGACTGGTCTTTCCTATATAGAGTCTTATCCAGTTTCAATTTTCATAACAACTTCATTAGAACTATCCAGGCATTATATAAAAAACCCACAGCTAAAATAAGGATTAACAGTAATTTATCATCATCTTTTGAGCTGGAAAGAGGATGTCGTCAGGGCTGCCCCTTGTCTCCACTGCTCTTTGCAATCTTCATAGAACCTCTGAGCCAATGGATAAGACAGAATCAAAAAATTCAAGGTATTACACTTGGTCAGAAGGAACATAAAATAGCACTCTTTGCTGATGACATTTTAATATACCTGGGGCAGCCGGACACCTCTTTACCAGAACTAATCTCAGTTTTTTCAGAGTATGGAGATTTATCGGGGTACAAATTAAACATGCATAAAACCCAAGTTTTAACATTCAACTATGACCCAAATCATTATTCACTAAGCAAACTCAAAACTAACTGGGAGATGGAATCTATGAAATATCTGGGGGTCAGTATCCGAAAAAACTCAACTAAATTATAACACTAAACTATGATCTACTGGTGGCAAAAATAAAATCTGATCTAGCAAGATGGAATATGATACCATTCTTGGGTACTGCACAAAGAATTGAAGCAGTCAAAATGAATATACTTCCACGTCTTGTATACCTTTTCCAAACAATACCGGTAGAACCTCCCAAAAAAACATGGCAGGAGCTGGACAGAAGGATCTCAAGATTCATATGGCAGGGCAAGAGACCTAGAATCAGATATAGAACCCTACAGCTAAACAAAGACAAAGATGGGCTTGCGCTGCCAAATATAAGGGACTATTTTAAAGCCGCACAAATTAAAACTTTAGTAGAGATATGTAACCCAGTCTACACTGCACAATGGAAGGAGATGGAATGCCAAATAACAAGTGACATCCCCCTACAGGCGATAATAGGGAACAATGCCTTACCTAAACTTTTGAATAAGTCTAACCCGTGGATAGAGACCCCACTAAAAATTTGGTTTAAGATAGTCAGAGAGAATCAAACTAAAGAGCCCTATCGACTTCTGCAATGGATTGCCTATGATCAAGACTTTACTCCTAATAAAACAGACACTAGATTTAAAAAGTGGAAAGAGAACGGACTGATAAAATATTACGATTTTTTTAAGGGGCAAATTTTAAGAAGTTTTGAAGATTTGAAAAAACAAGGTCTAATAAATCAAGACCTTTACAGGTTCTTTCAGCTTAGACACCACATAAACAATATACTTAAAAAGGAGGATTTGGAAAGGGCCCAGTCAGGTGTTCTGAAGGTCTTCTTAATGGCATATAAAGGGATCCCAGGGATCAGATACATTTCCAAAATATACCAAGGTCTTCAAGACTTAAAAGGAGACAACACATCATATATAAAAGAGAGATGGGAAAAAGAAGGGGATTTCACTTTACAATTGGAAATATGGGAAAAGCTAAATAAACAGCAATGGAAAAGTACCTCATCCCTGCAGTGGAGAGAATTTGGATGGAAAAATTTGGTAAGATTTTTCAGAACACCTGCACAAAACAAATTTACTCATTAGGGGCTGAATTGTTGGCGCTTGTGTGGTGAAGAGACTGCAAATCATTTTCATGTGTTTTGGTCATGCCCAGTTATCCACCAATATTGGACCAATGTACAGACAATATTGGGGAAAATATTCAAAATAACAGTTCCCTTTTCTTTTGTAACTTTGTATTTGGGTTTACTACCGGATTCACTGGAAAGATGAGGAGAAAAATACTTATTCACTGTTTTAATATTGGCAAGTAAAAAAGCCCTAACTAAAAAATGGATGTTGAAGGACTGTCCTACACCTGAAGATTGGATTAACGTGATCCAAGACATTTACTCGATGGAAGAGTTGACATTCGCACTGAGACAGGACATGGATGGGTTCTTTAACTTTTGGCAACCCTGGATCGCATATGTGTCTTCCATTAGATCTAATCTTTGACAAATACCATTTCAATAATGGTCCCGCTCTTTGTTCCATCACCACTCAGATGCTCTTTTATTTTTATTTATTTATTTATTTTGTTTGTTTGTTTTTTGCTCTTTTGTTTTTTTGTTTGTTTGTTTTGTTGTTTTGTTTTTTTTGCTCTCTTTAATTTCACTTTTTCTTTCATTTTATAAAAAAGGGGTGTCGTAATAATTATTCTTCCAATGTTGTCAAATAGCAAAAAATAAGGGAACATGTGATGAAAATGTAAACAATGCAATGCTGTAATGACGTGTATACCCTTTACAAAAACTTAAATAAATTAAAAAAAAAAGAAATCCAAACACAATCTTTTTGGGTGCAGTTACTGAAAAGGAAATTATCGAGACTGTGAGTAAATTTAAGAACAAAAAATCAACGGACTGGAATGAAACTGACATGACAATAGTGAAAAAAAGTAATTGAAGGAATTGTTAAGCCACTCACCCACATCTGTAACCTGTCATTTCAAACTGGTAAATTTCCAAACAAAATGAAAATAGCAAAAGTAATACCTCTATACAAAACAGGAGACAGTCATTGTTTCACAAATTACAGGCCAGTCTCCTTACTCTCACAATTCTCCAAAATACTTGAAAAAATCTTCACTAAGAGACTGGATGATTTCATTGAAAAACACAACCTCCTTACAGATAGCCAGTATGGTTTTAGAGCAGATAAATCCACATCTTTGGCACTGATCGAACTTATAGAAGAAATTACTAGTTGTATAGATGAAAAAAAGGTTGCTGTAGGAGTATTTATAGATTTAAAGAAAGCTTTTGACACCATTGACCACAGAATACTACTAAGGAAACTGGAAAGGTATGGGATAAGAGGGGTCGGACTGAGTTGGGTGGAAAGTTATTTAAGTAACAGACAACAATTTGTACAAATTGGTGAGCACAAATCACCCTTCATGGACATGACTTGTGGTGTGCCCCAGGGGTCAGTTTTGGGGCCCAAACTCTTTATTTTGTATATAAATGACATATGCCAAGTATCAAAAATTCTGAAATTTATTTTGTTTGCGGATGACACAAATATCCTTTGCACTGGTGAGAATTTGCAGCAGGTTTTAGAGGTGGTCACAACTGAAATGAAAAAAGTTAACGCAGTGGTTCAACAAAAATAAATTATCTCTAAATCTAAAAAAAACAAAGATTATGTTGTTTGGAAATTATAAAATAAATCATGAAATAATGGTAACGATAGATGATACCAGAATAGAAACAGTACAGGAAAATAAGTTTCTGGGGGTGACGCTAGACAATAAAATCTGCTGGAAACCTCACATCAGTCACATCCAGGCCAAGTTAGCAAAATGTATAGGCATACTGGGGAAGACAAGACACATCTTGGACTATAAATCATTGGTCTTGCTGTACAATTCAATGTTTCTACCTTATCTTAACTCCTGTGTAGAAGTCTGGGGAAACACCTACAAGACCAACCTACAGTCAATACGCACATTACAAAAAAGAGCTATAAGGATAATAAATAATGTAGGATATAGAGACCATACCAATTCATTGTTTTTAAAGTCACATGTCATAAAGTTCATCGATTTAGTTAAATTTAAGACAGCACAAGTCATGTACAGTGCAATTAATAATCAACTCCCAGCTAATATACAAAAAATATTTTAAAAAAGAGACAATGATCATAATTTGAGAGGAGACTTAAACTTTACAAAACCCAAGATACGAACAACCAAGAAAAGTCTGTGCATATCTGTCTGTGGGGTGGATTTGTGGAACAGTCTGGAGCAGGAACTGAAACTATGTACAAACAGAAATCAATTCAAAAAGAGGTATAAACATTATTTGCTGAAAGGATATATGTTAGAAGGGTAGTATTTATATGTACGATTCACTATGCTCACTCTGGGACACTATGGGACACTATGGAATGGTGGGTGGGACAGCACTGTGTATATCTGTGTTGTTTGAGGCTGGTTTTGATGTATGGACATCAATGTATGTTAGGATGGATGGGTGTTAATGTTGATATGTACAAAATACAGTAAATTCTTTACTTGGGGTCTTAAAGGTGGTAATTTGTATATAATTCACATGGGTGTATTTATGGAAAAGAGGAGATGGAATTAATAAGTGTTCACTTCTTCCTTCTCCCTTTCGAACAGTGTATACTGTTACTTTATTGCATTTGTCATTTTTTGTTTTTGTTATACTTTTTTGTTCAAAATAAAGTAATGAGTCATGAGTCAACGTGTGCTTAAAAAGTCCTAATTACCTAACTGTGTGTTGGTGTGTGTGTTATTAGCATCCATTAGTATTAGAATTGAGCTACTGTGTTAGTGTGTCATGACCTTATTAGAATTGTTGTTTCTATACCAATTATCTTGGCATTCGTTCCAAGAGCAAAGTAAGAATTTCATTGATCAGGAAATGTAGCATTTCTTAACTGTGCACATGATAATAAAGTCTTTGAATCTTGACTCTTGAAATAATAATAATAATAATAATAATAATAATAATAATAATAATAATAATAATGTAATGTCGGGGCTGTGATAAGGGGGTGGGGATTCTCTCGGCATGCTTGCGCAGCGGAGGATTCAAAGACTGTTATTAACCATGTGTTCTAAGTGTTATAAGACTATTTAGCATTGTTTCCCTGTATGTGATCGATCATGTGTTTGTGTCAGCATAAGTGAGACGGGGGTCTGTGTAAATGACCTCCCCTCCGTTCTGTGTTGTGAGAGGGTGTATAAATAAAGCCTGTTTCATCACAGTCATCTCTCCTTTCTTGTGTGAACCCTCACAACGTCACACTAGTGTCAGAAGTGGGATCATGGAGCAGATGGAAGCCAGAGTCAGAGCGGGGATTCAGCAGCTTGAGTGGTTCATCGCTCAGCTGAGGATGGACAACAGAGCTGAGACACCCACCCCTGGAGCTGCTCGCCAGGATGAATGGAGCAGCGGACCCGACGGGACCAGCATACCCCACCTTCTGCCTTTCTCAAGGCAGAGCGGACTAAGCAGAGCAAACCGGCCCCGCTTTCCACGCTTTTCAGGGCAGGACGGGCAGGCGATTCCAGTGCGACCAGGGGCAGCGATCGACCAAGAGGCAACCGTACTACCAATCCGCTAACAAGCCAAACTTCCCTGCTTTAACGGCGAAACCCTGTTTGACGACTATATGATCCAGGTCGAGCTGGCTGCTGTGCTGAACGGCTGGGCACCCGAAGAGACCGCTGTGCAGGTCGCGCTGACCTTGAAGGGAAGGGCTGTCCGACCTCCGGCCCGAGGAACGTCACAGCTGGCCAGTGCTCCAAGGAGTGCTACGGAGGTGGTTTGGGAGAGCAGCCAATGCTGAGCACACCCAGGAACAGCTGGCTGACTGCCGGCGAGGCAGCCGGGAGAGCCTGGGAGCCTACGCGGCAGACATACGGCTGCTGACGCGACGTGGCTACCCGGATTTTGAGCCGGGGGCAGTGGAGAAGCTCGCCCTCCAACACTTCATCCAGGGTCTCCGCCTGGCCCAGCTCCAGAACCGCATCAGGATTCATGCCACGAGCAGCTGGGAGATGGCTGTGGAAGAAGCGGAGCAGGTGGGACTGCTAATGGATTATGCAGCTGATGCGACGGCACCGAGGCAGAGAGCCTTCCAGGCCACAACTGAGAGCAAGAAGGAGGAGGAACTGCACCGGTCAACAGCGACGCGGCCAGGGAGAAGACGGCAATGGCGGCGTGAGGAAGGATGCTTCCGTTGCGGGGAGCCAGGACACATCGCGTGGTACTGCCCGGTACCCAGACCGCGACAAACTGGCCCCTCGCCAACTTTAAACTAGGGCGAGGTGGTATGGACAGGGACCTGCCGCCTCCCTCAAACATTTTTCTTGATGAACTGTCACCACGTTTGGGCCAAATTGGACACTCGCTAGGGATGTACCTACAGTGCAGCCTGAACAACATGCCGATCCGGGCCCTGATCAACACCGGTTCTACCATCTCCCTGGTCCAACCTGGAGTGCTGCCCGGTACAGACGAGGCAGAACTGAAGGGATGGGAATCCACCGGGTGCTGCATCACCACAGCCACCAGTGAGTGCGCCAGACTAGGAGGGTGGCGAGATCTTGTGGTGGGGGTGGCAGGCCAGAACACAAACCACTCATTCTGGCTGGCTGACATCCAAGACCCCTGCATTACTGGACTTGATCTGCTCGCAGCATGGGGCGCAACAATTGATACCGCCAGATCATCCCTCCTACTGGGGGCTTGGACCATCACGCTCTGCAGCGGGGCCCAGAGGAGGAACCTGGGGGCCTGCGTGATCGAGGGGCTGCCAGAATGGACCGAACCAGGTGGATCGCCACCAGAACTGAACACAGCGGTGCCACCAGCACAAGCAGAGGGAGAGCAATCGCCGATAGAGACAGCAAGGGGGAGGGCGATAGCAGAGCGGGTCAAGGTGTCAGCAGAAACATAGCAGGCGGTCGAGGAATTATTCCAGCAGAGCTGCAGCGGACTAGAACCGGGACAGAGACACCAGCTGCGGGAGCTGTTGGACTGCTACATTGACGTCTTTGCTGCCAAGGATGAGGAGTGCACCTGAACCAGCTTGATGCAGCACAAGATCGACACCGGTGAGACCAGGCCTATACGGCTCCGCCCCCGCTGTCCGCCTTTTTCAAGGCGGGCGGCGGCAGAACAAAAAACACGGGAAATGTAGGAGGCAGATGTTATTGAACCTTCCAGCAGCTCCTGGGCAGCGCCAGTGGTTCTGGTTAAGAAGAAGGACGGTTTGTGGCGGTTCTGTGTGGATTACCGGCACCTCAATGATGTTACCTGCAAGGATTCCTACCCTTTGCCCCGCATCGATGATGTACTGGATTACATCACTGGCTCTAGCTGGTTCAGCTCGCTGGACCTCTGCAGCGGTTATTGGCAGGTAGAGCTGTCACCGGAGGCCCGCCAGAAAACAGCCTTCTCCATCGGGCAGGGGCTGTGGTAGTTCAAGGTGATGCCGTTTGGACTTTGCAATGCCCCGGCCACCTTTGAACGTCTGATGGAGCGAATGTTGGCTCATGTGCCCCGGAGCCACTGCATTGTTTACCTGGATGATCTGCTGGTTCACACAGCTGACTTTGATGGCGCCCTGTCCATCCTCCGGGAAGTATTAGACGCCATCCGACAGACCAGGCTGCAGTTGCACCGACAGAAATGCCACTTATATCGGCGAGAGACCACCTTCCTGGGCCACGTTGTCGGAGCAGCGGGAGTCGCCACCGATCCAGAGAAAGTAGCGGCAGTGAAAAACTGTCCGGTGCCGCGGGATATGGGAGAGCTACAGAGTTTTCTCCAACTGGCCTCCTATTATAGGAGATTTGTGAAGGACTTTGCCACCATCTCCAGCCCGTGCATCAGCTGACACAGAAGGGTCACACGTTTGAGTGGAGTGAGAACTGTGCTGCTGCTTTTTCCCGGCTTCGCTTGGCACTCATTGGAGCCCCCATCCTGCAGTATCCCGACCCAAACAGCCCTTTCATCATGGACACGGACGCCAGCAACCAGAGCATCGGGGCGGTGTTATTCCAGGAGGGAGAACACGGAGAGCAGGCAGTTGCTTTTTTCAGCCACACTCTCAGCAGAGCCAAAAGGACATATTGCGTTACTCACCAAGAGCTGTTGGCTGTCATCCAGGGGCTTCATCATTTTAGCCCGTATGTGTATGGGGTGAGATTCCAGCTCAGGACGGATCATGTTTCCCTGACCTGGCTACTGAACGTCAAAGAGCCAAATGGACAGTTGGCGAGATGGCTGGAGGCACTGCAGGATTATGATTTTCAGATTGTGCATTGGGCAGGCCGCTTCCATGCCAATGCTGACGCGCTGTCTCGGCGTCCCTGTGCTGCGGAGGACTGTCGGCACTGCCAGCGGGCAGAGGATCGAGACCAAGCCATCCCACAGGCTGCTGCTCTCCGGACCGCTGTGAGCAGGAATAACACAGCGGCGCACAGCTCCTCCTCGGATAATCAGTCAGCTCTCCCCAGCGATGACGTCACAGAGGCCCTCGGCATGCAGCAACTGCAGAGCGAGCAGGACAGAGATCCGGTCATCTCTCAGGTTCGGCAGTGGCTAGACGCGGGCCAGCGGCCCACCTGGGAGGCCATGTCTGCACTGGACCCAGAGCCCAAGGCCCTACATTCCCAGTGGGCCAATCTCCACTGTCACGAGGGTGCTGTGTATCAGCAGTGGCAGGCTCCAGCTGGGCAGCGTCACGTTTGGCAGCTGCTGGCTCCCTGGCGTCTCCACCCCAACATGCTCCAGTTGGTCCATGGGGCAGAGGGGGCGGGCCACTTTGGGGTGACAAAGTCTCTGTAGCGTCTTTGGTCCCAGTTCTACTGGCCCGGATGTCACCAGGACGTAGAGCTCCATGTCCACCGCTGCAACACCTGCATGGCTCAGAAAGGGCTGACTCAACAATCCCACGCCCCCTTGCAGCAGTACTGGGTGGGAGCACCGATGGAGCAGGTAGGGGTGGACATTCTGGGCCCTTTCCCAACCACAGACCGGGGAACCACCACGTGCTGGTCGCAATGGATTATTTCACCAAATGGCCAGAGGCGTACGCGGTCCTTGATCAGGGTGCCGCCACCACAGCATCAAAGCTGGTGGATGAGCTGTTTTGTCAGTTCGTTGCACCGGAGGAGCTGCACAGCGATCAGGGATGGAACGTTGAGGCAGAGGTCTTCAGGGAGGTCTGCAGGCGGCTGGGCATCCGGAAGACCTGGACCACCCCGCTGCATCCACAGAGTGACGACCTGGTTGAACGTTTCATACGGACTCTGACCACCCAACTCGCTGTCGGCAGCACAGGAATCCACCCGGTGCACTCCTGCAGCACTGATGTTTGGACGCAAGCTGCGCACACCGGTGGATTTGGTGTCGCCCCCCCCCCCCCCAGAGCCGGCGGTGGAGGGCAAACCGTGGTTGGATTATTTGTTTTGCTTAAAAGAATGTCTCCACACAGTGCATGGACTGGCTCAGGAGGCCCTGGCGGCGGCGGGGAGTCGGCAGGAGCGGGCATACTACTCCTGCTGCCAGATGAGGGACTTTGCACCAGAGGATCCAGTCTGAGTTTTCTGCCCGGAGCACAAAAGGGGACTGCCGCCAAAATTGGAGAGCCATTGGTCGGGACTGTGCGTGGTCCTACAGATACTGTCAGATGTAGTGTACAGGTTGAGGCTGCAGAAAAGGAACCGGGTTGTGGTGCCCCACCGTGACCGTCTCACTCCATACCAGCCATCTGCCCTGCGGGTGGTTGAGCTGGCAGCTTCATCCCGACCAGATACTCTGGTCGAGGCACAAATGGACAATAACAGGCCTGTGCTGGTTGTGTTGGTTGCCAACAACAGCGGCCGCCCCGACACCTGGACGGATTTGTGTCGGACTTCTTAGCGGGACTTTATTATTCTTATGACAGAAACCAGTCCGGGGGGGACAGTGTAATGTCGGGGCTGTGATAAGGTGGCGGGGACTCTCCCAGCATGCTTGAGCCGCCTGTTATTATTCGTGTGTTATAAGTGTTTTTCCTGTGCCATTATAACTGCATTATAATGGCACAGCAGTGTTATAAGACCATTTAGCGTTGTTTCCCTGTATGTGATCGATCATGTGTTCGTGTCACCATAAGTGAGACGGGGGTCTGTGTAAATGACCTCCCCTCCGTTCTGTGTTGTGAGAGGGTGTATAAATAAAGCCTGTTTCATCACAGTCATCTCTCCTTATTGTGTGAACCCCTTACGACGTCATAATACTGAACATAGGGGATCACAAAAACTAACTCAAAACACGAGCATGGTCCTCAGACCCTAACATAACCCCCCACACACACTTAAAGGGTGGATTCCAGACCCACCCTCCAAAAAAAAAAAGGCACCAAAAACAGGCTGGAGGAGGGGGACAAGGCATGGTGGGATAAAACAGACACAGGGATCTCAAAGACAAAGAAACAAAATTGTCCATCGGGTGGTCTCCCAATGTCCCAGAACCACCAGATAGAAGAGCAAGATGGGTCAGGGGGCTGACTCAAGTCCATGGGCTCCCAGACTGGAGTGCAGGGTGGATCTGGTGGACTTCAAAAGTCCCTAGGCCACTAGATCGTAAAACCAGATGGGTCAGAGGACCTACCATAGTTCATGGGTCCTAAACCAGAAGACAAGGTGGGTTGAGGGGGTCAGTCAGAGTCCACAAACCCCCACACAAGAGAACAGGGTGTATTGGGCTTGACAGCCAGCTGCAGGGCTATTTTAAACTCAGGAGAAAGAAACAGGGAAGCTTTTAATTCAGGGGACTACAACAAAGGAGCTTTTAATTCTGGAGATTGTAACCGAGGAGCTCTTTGCTCAGGGGAAAACAATAAGGGAGCTTTTTGCTCAGCAAAAGGCAACTGCAGCACACTGACCTCAAAAACAGCTGACAGGTGCGCACGGAATTCAGGAATAGTTAACAGCGACGCACTGCATTCAGGAGCTTACGACTGGAGTGCACCGGCCACAGGTGCAGATGACTAAGGCACACCAGCCTTGGGCACACATGGTGGAGGTGCACCAGCTTCAGGCACAAACATTAGAGGTGCACCGGCCTCTGGAACAAACGACGGAGGAGCACTGGCCTCTGGGACAAACGGCGGAGGCACACCGGCCTCTGGAACAACAGGTGGAGGTGTGCCGGCCTCTGCAGCAGATGGTGGAGGCTCACCGGCCTCAGGAACAAATGACAGTGGCACTCTGGCCTCTGGAACACATGACGGAGGTGCACCAGCCTCTGGAACAAACGGCAGAGGTTGACGAACATCCAGCCTAGATGCCTGGAAAGCCATCCCCGATGCAGACACCTCAGAAGAGGGAAAAATGCAGGGAGCGAGTGTGGTGTCACCAAAATCACCAGGAGCAAGACAAGTCTTTTCTGATATTGATGATATAAAGGTAAAGAAAAGAACTCGCCTCAGCTCCTGCTCCTCTGCTGCTGGGGTGACCACCTCAGGAAGAGCAGCAGGAGTGGTGGTTTCCAAGAAACCTTGCGATAGGGGAGCGTCAACCACAGGGAGAGACTGCGACTGGGGAGCATCAACCACGGAGACAATTGGAGCTGTAGCGTGCACCTTGGAGACTGATGGATCTGTGGTGTACACCTCGGAGACAGCTGGAGCAGAAGCATGCACTCCAGAAACTGCTGGAGCTAAAGCGTGCACCGCGGAGACAGGAGTATGAGCTGGCGATCTGGGTCCAGGCTGGAGAGAACTGTCCGGGAAGCTCTTTCACCCAAGCCAGTCCCAGACCCATTTGGGAGTGAAATACAGCCACCTCGGGAAATTGCTGCAGGTCCCGGCAACTGAGGATGTCCTCCGCAACTAAAAGCTCCCCCAAGCCTTCAGATGGGTGGGGATGCTTCAGAGCCTGGTCCATTAAGCAGAAGACCTGGTCCAAAACCCCTACCAGCATTTCCTGACCCATCACCTTCTTCCTCCTGTTGGTCTTGGCCACTGAATCCTTTATTGGTGGTGTCATTCTGTCAGGGTGGGTGGACACAGGACCCATGTGCAGGCAGAATTACGGCGCAAGAAGGTAATTTATTAAACAAAACTCAAACACAAACAAACAGCAGCACGTGGGCTGAAAACAAAACACAACTAAAGCAAAACACTGAGCACGGCAAGGTAGCGATAGTACACAAGAAGCTCACAGACAGGATTGCTAGGAACACAGACCAGGAACATTAATGGCGCCACACCAGACTGAGACTGAACACAGACATATATACACACCATGGGCAATCAACAAAACACAGGACAGGTGGAAACAATCAAGAGCAAATGGAGACAGCAGGGAAGTGGCTACAGGTACAGGAGACATGAGGGATGAGACAAACGGGTAAAACAGAAACAGAGGATTCATATGCGGCATGAACACTGGACCAGGGGAGACATACACATGACAACTGTTATGATTCTGGGGCACGGGGAGGGGGCAGTTTGCTGTCTAGTCTAGTGTTTTTCTGTCTACTTGTTTCCTTGTCATCATTTAGCTCTGACCAGGATTCGTCCTTTCCCATTTCCCTCAGCCGTGAGCCCCACTGTTTCCCAGGAGTGCTCCATCTGTATTTGTCTCATGTTCCCCGCCATCCTGGTGTGCCTCAGCCGCAGTGTCCCCAGGCTGTCTTGCCTCCCCTGGTCATGAGTTCCGCCCTCCTCTGGTATGTGTATTTCCCCATTTTGTCATTAATTTTGTGTTCTTTGTTCATGTGCTTTTACTTTAATAAATGTACAAACTCACAGAGAGTGTTTGGTGTCCCTGTTGTGCCCGTGGAACAGGCGCATTGTGACACAATGACCACACAAAACAGCAAGAGACAAGGCAGAACAGAAATCACAATATTAAATAATAATAATAATAATAATGATAATAATAATGAACACAGGAATCACAAAAAACAACTTAAAACATGAGCATGGTCTGAGGACCATGCCCAGACCCTAACAGGATCCTTCTGTTTTGCTCACTGTTGGTGTGGTTTGCTACGCTAACTCTCCTCCTTCTCCTAAGGATTGTCCTTTTAATTAAATAAGTAAATAAAGTTTATTTATAAAGCGTATTTCACAGACATATAGTTACAAAGCGCTGTACAATAAAATAAAATTTAAAAAAAACAACTTGATGGAGACACCATTAAAAAAGAAAATAAAAAATAAAGAGAATAAATTAAAAGACAAGATTAAAAGATTTTAAAAAATATCAGACATACCTGTTGTGTCCGGAATTTCGTTCTTAAAGGACAAGGCCAGGTGCACAGTAGAATTCAGCTTTATTGAAAGATGTCTGCACCATGCAACCATCAGGCAGGGGCATCAACAAAGAGGCCTTAAAATTGAGGCCCTTGGTATTTATAGGGCGGTGCAGTGGCGGAAGAGGAAGTGACCGCCACTACACCGCACTTCGTAATAAAATACCACATTACATTCCACACCCCCCCCCCCCGTAGAAAGTTCAAAACCACACATTCAATTGAGACCCAATGGCTGAAGACGGAGATGCAGGACCCCTGTGGTGCCACAAACCTCTGCATCACGCATATCCGCTTCATGATGAGTCACACTGATGTTGCACGTGATGGTGCTCGTCCTCTGGGGATCCGCCGGGAAGGAAGAGTGCCGGGCCCTCAGCCTCAAAGGGGCCCACCCTCAGCTACCGGAGGTCACTTCACCTCGTCCTGCACGACCAGGGGACGGGGAACGAGGAATGCTACTGGCCACAGACGAGCTACGTGGCCTGACCCCACATCGCTGAACCAAAAGCTGCACAGGGACCTCGGGGACCCCGGGGACCTCCGCAGGACGGCAGCATTCGTCAGGGCAGCTGGTGTGACCATCTAGCGATCAACGAAGAAGAAGAAGACTTGAGACCCACCCCAATTTAGGACCCGAATCACGCACTAGATAGATAGATAGATAGATAGATAGATAGATAGATAGATAGATAGATAGATAGATGTACTTTATTGATCCCAAACTGGGAAATTACAGTGTAACAGCAGCATGACAGTAGACAACCAAACACAGAAAAACACACATGACAGACAAAGGGATTACCCATGGAATGTAAAACTAACACGACTATAAAACCTATACATTTTTTTTTTAATGGTGCCGGAGGCAGGGTGGCCATACCGGCAGCATCTCTCTCGTGTCTTTGTGTTTCTATCTGTTTATTCCTGTATATAGTGTGTCTCTTATTAACCAGGGATCTGTAGGAATACTCGGATTAAGACTGGACCAACTTTTTTCTCTATTTTAGCCGGTCTTTCTCTAGTTTTTCTTTTCTTTTCTCTTCCTTGGGCAATTGAGATCAACAGAGGTGGGAGCGGACGCATTGTTTACACATGCAAACAGCTGATTGTGCTGAGGAGGCCGGTGCCTGGAGCGCTGCGGCCGGCAGTGAAGCCCCTCATCCCGGTTGAGCTAAAGAGGAGACGCCATGGGCAAAGGGCTGGAGCGAAGGTGAGGAGGAGGAGGAGGAAGCATAAGCTGGCTGTACCGATGGTCATCACCGGGAACGTGCGATCGCTGGGAAATAAAACACATGAGTTTACAGCGCTGGTCAGGACGCAAAAGGAGTATCGTGAGTGCAGTATCATGTGTTTTACGGTGACGTGGTTACACTCACAGATCCCGGATATTAACATAGCGATACCTGGCTTCAAGACTATACGGTGGACAGAGAGGTGATAAGCAGCAGGAAAAAGGGAGGAGGAGGAGTGGCACTTCTTGTTAATGAATGGTGGTGTCATCCTGGACACATTTATGTGAAGGAAAAGTGCTGCAGCCCGAACATTGAACTGCTGGCTGTGATTATGAGACCTTATTATATGCTGCGAGAAATGAAGTGCGCTTTAATTATTATCGTCTACGTCCCTCTGTCTGTTGATGCAGCAGTGGCCTGTGACGTCATCAGCTCCACTGCGGCCACATTACTGGAGAAGCACCCAGATGCATTCATGGCCATCACAGGTGATTTTAATCATGTCTCAGTGGGAAAAACTTTACCAAACTTTCACCAGTTTGTTGACTGTCCCACCAGAGAAAACAAAACACTGGATTTCTGTATGCCAATGTCAGAGATGCGTATAGTGCAACAGCTCTACTCCCCATTGGCAAATCAGATCACTGCATGGTCATGTTAACACCCAAGTACGTCCCCCTTGTGCAAAGGCAGCCTGCTTATACACGGTCTGTGAGGAGGTGGACACAGAAGGCTGCTGATGCACTGCAGGACTGCTTCGAGAGAACGGACTGGAGCGTACTCTGTGAACCACATGGGGTGGACATAGACAATATGACTGACTGCATCACAGAATACATTAGATTCTGTGAAGACACGACCATGCCAGCTCAGAATGTACACTGCTTCTCCAACAACAGACCATGGGTCACCAGTGACCTGAAAGCACTTCTGAACAAAAAGAAGAGAACTTTTAGGGCTGAAGACAAGGAGAAGCTGAGGGGAGTGCAGCATGAGCTGAGAGAGATGCTGAGGAGGTGCAAGGACAATTATAGGAGGAAGTTGGAAGATAAACTCAGGCAAAACAACACTAAAGATGTGTGGGAGGGAATGAAGAAAATAACTGGGTGCAAGGGGAGAGTCAGGCAGCCATCTGGGAGCCAGGAGAGAGCTGAGGAACTGAATCTGTTTTTTAATAGGTTCAACTCACAGTCTGTCACCACAGCAACACAACCAGACCCCCACCCACCCTCCTGTGCAGAACCTCTCTCCATCTCCCCCATCCTCCTCCTCAGGGGGCACCAGGACCTTCCCTCACTTCACAGTGACTGCAGACCAGATGGAGAAACAGCTGAAGAGACTCTGTCAGTGGAAGGCAGCAGGCCCTGATGGCATCTCCGCCAGGACCGTGAGGACCTGTGCCAACCAACTAGCCGAAAGGGTCAATGGAAAGTTAAAGTGCCTAAATAATAATTCTGTAGGTAATCTCCCATTATGCTCTACACATATTCCATACATATTGTGGTTGCATTCTTATGGACAAATATGTTGTGTAATACTCTGATAAACAGGGATTAGGCAGTGCTATAGAGCATTCTCATTGTCATTCTGCTCTCCTTTCTCTCTCTCTCCATTTAGTCAGGTCTATTACATTAGTTACACACCCAAAAACAACACCCACGCACACTGTTGATCGCATGTTCTAGAAACCAGTAGCGTGAGCAGTGGATGGCCTGTTCACATCAGAGTTAAATTGGCCAATCAGACAGTCACGTACAAGCCCATCCTATTGTACGGGGGTGGCCCAATGAACCAATCCAAGAAGATTAATGTAAGCCACACCCGGAAGTTGGGGTCAGTGTGGCGATGCTCCAGAGGGAGCTGCATCACGCTGCACCCAGCACTGCTTGCTTTACATGTGACCTCTAAATAAATGTTACATCTTTAAATTGAAGAAATCTCCGGCTAAAGAATCGGGTATTTTTCTAACAATCTGGTGCCGGTGACCTGGATGAATTATTCTGAGGTGAGCTTGAACACATCACGTCGGAAAGACCCTTTTTGCAGACTGCTGTGGTGCCTGAACAAAAAAGGTAAGCAGAAAACCTTTTTTACACGAATTTCTGCACTTTGGCCATACTAAATTTACAGTTGTCTGATTAAGAGGTATATCCTATCCCCAAATTTTATAATTTAGTTGGGAGTCACATGAAAAGTCTAAACAAACAGTCATATAGTTTAAAAGGTTAAAAGGAAAGTGCACGTGTTCTATTTTCAGTCTGAGGTACAACGGTCGCGATCATGGACGTACAATTCACGGGTGTATGGTCCATCAAATAAAACATTTTGGAGTCAGTCTGAAACAAAATAACAAGACTTAGGAAGCCAGGGTGACTAATAATCACCCAGGCACCTCTCCTCAAATGAAAAGAGCCATGGTTAGTGTCCTGATGCCGGGGAGAGCCATTTACAGTGTTCAACCCAATGCCACTATAGAGCGAAGCCACAATCGTTTAAATCTGCTGTAGACATGGCACCTCTTGTACTGGGGGCCGGACGAGGCCCCAGTGAAAGTGCCCTCTGTGCATCAGCGTTAGACACGGTACTTCTTGTACTTGGGGGACCTGCCGAGGCCTCAGTGAAAGTGCCCTCTGTCTAACAAAAGTTAAACGGATCAGTGAGGTTTTGGGATGCAGTCTGTACCCAGAACTTAATAAGACGTAGGAGGCAATGGCCATGCCTGTCTTCCAAATTAAAATAGCCAGGATTAGCCTGTTGCCGGGGGAGATTTAAGTGTCCGACCTGATGCCGTTAAGGAACGATGCCACGTAGGTGAAGTATTTCGGAGCAGTCTGTTCCGAAATAATTACGAGACCTAGTGAACAGCGGTGATCAGCGATCAACCGTGTTTGTCTCCCAAATTAAGGGAACCAGAACTAGCCTGGGGCTGGTAATTTTGGATGCAGTCTGTGCCAAAATAAGAGACTAGGGAACAGCAGAATCAACCGTGTTCATCTCCCAAATTGAGGGAACCAGGACATCAATAGTGAGCATAGATAAGGTACTGTAATACATTATAAGAATCTCAACTTAATCATAAGTGAGCAATGTAGCAAGCAACCACAAGAAACTTTTTAAGACCTTTTAGTGAGTGACTGGTCATAAAAAATGCAAGAATCTTTTTTACATCAATAGTGAGCATAGATAAGGCACTGTAATACGTTATAAGAATCTCAAACTTAATCATGAGTGAGTAATGTAGCAAGCAGCAATAATAATAATAATAACTTACAGTGCACAGCAATAAAGATAGCTTGTTAAAATCAGTATAAGACTGAACTTTTTGATACGATACCTCTTGTATCGATGACCTGACGAGGTCTCGATGAAAGTACCCTCCACATAAAGTTAAGCTATAAGGAAACAAGTACATGCAAATCTGTGGCATATTCTCCACATCGTGCAAGCTGATCTCTGTTAAATTCTGTGTCTTGAGGAGATAAATGTATGGTTAGAGAAATACCGGGGGGGGGGGGTATCTATTAAACTTCTCCCATAGTATGATTTAACTAATGGTGCTCTCCGGACCACGTGGATAGAACAAAAGCGGGTGTGTGCTTTTCCAAAAAGGAGGGAGGTAATTCGCCCCCACTCATGAGTGGGGTGAGATTGGTAAAACAAGTTACTGAGAGGGGATTATTTGAGGAAAAGGCATTAAAATGAAGCCCTAAATTAAAGTTGTAAGGTTATTCTGTCATGTTTACAGCTGAAGATAAGGAGGCAATGCTCCACTTTCTTAAAAAAAAAAAAAAAGCCATTCTGTTTCAAAGGGGGAGAGTGGGACAGGAACGAATAGAAAAGTTACTAGGTCATTGAAGGTTTGCTGTCTTGAAGTCTTAAATTAGGCATTTTGTGAGGTGGCATCCTCTTTAACAAGCAGGGAGTGAATCTAACAGCAAAACTAAGATAATTGATCACAATGCTCTCAGCCTTATAGCTGAGAGGTCGGTGTGCTTTCTTATCTAAAATGATACCATGTATGCAAACTATTGAGTAGCTACATAAAGAGCATATAAATATGAATGAATCTTTATTTTTTGGACAGATTAGATTAAAAGATTAAAAGAAAGGAACAGAGCAATATATCAAGGGAAAATCCAACAAGGTCAAATTAAACATTAACTCGATTCCAAGATGGCGCCCACAGCGGTCGACATGGTGCTTCGCTGCGCTCTTTGTTTGTTTTTGTTTGTCAATTGTGTGTCTGCTTGCACTTATACCCGTGAAGAACTTTTAAATATCAGGACTTTGACCCCCACGGACCTCCTCCCAGTTTTTCTAGCCCCTGCCGCCGATCTGGTTTATTGTTTGGCTCGGAAAGTGAGACGGCGGAAGAGAGGAAGACGAGCGGGCGCTCTCGTACGACTTCGCAGGAGAGGCTCGCGAACGGCGCTGCCTGGCATATTTCTGTCCAATACCAACTCTCTCTCTAACAAGGTGGATGAACTGAGACTGCTGATGCGTTTTAAGGACCTCGCCTCCTCAGCTGTCCTCTGCTTTACTGAGACCTGGCTCCGGGAAAATATACCGGACAGCGCGCTGCGCCTCGACGGCTTCCAGCTCTTCCGTGCTGATCGTGACACAGAGCTTTCCGGCAAGACCACAGGAGGCGGTGTCTGCTTCTACATCAACTGTAGCTGGTGCTCTGATGTAACGGAAATTTCCAAACACTGTTCTCCTGCCTTGGAATTTCTTGTTATCAACTGCAAGCCTTTTTATTCCCCACGGGAGTTTGCTTCTTTTATACTGATCGCTGTGTACGCCCCTCCCGACGCGGACACGCGCGAAGCTCAGCGCGTGCTCGCGGATCACATTCAACACACAGAGCGGAGTTTTCCAGACTCGCTGATTATTGTGGCTGGCGACTTTAATCAGTGCAATCTGAGCCACGATCTCCCCCGCTACAAACAGTTTATTAAATGCCCCACCAGAGGATTAAACACACTGGATCACTGTTACACCACAGTGAAAGACGCATATCGCGCTGTCCCTCGAGCTGCGCTGGGATTATCTGATCACGTGATGGTTCACCTCATTCCCACATACAGACAGAGATTGAAGCTCACTAAACCTGTTGTGAGCACTACGAAGATACGGACCAGTGATGCTGAGGAGAAGCTGGAAACGTGCATGGAAATATCTGACTGGGGCATGCTTAAAGGAGCCACGCATGATCTGGATGAGTACACGGACACTGTGAACTCATATATCCACTTTTGTGAAGAGAACATTCTTCCATCACGCACCAGGGTGAGTTACTCTAATGACAAACCCTGGTTCACAGCTAAGCTCAGACAGATCAGGAAGGAGAAGGAAGCAGCGCTGAAAAGTGGAGACAGGGACTGCTACAGGGAGGTTAAATACCGGTTTAACAGAGAGCTGAAGAGGGCTAAATCTGTGTACTCAGAGAGACTCCAGCAGCAGTTCACTGCTAATGATTCGGCTTCCGTGTGGAGAGGACTGAGGCAGATCACCAACTATCGGCCTCAGGCTCCTAAAGGTCAGGATGACAAAGCCCTTTGTCAGAGACTGTCCCAACACTATGCCCGTTTTGACACCTCGTCATCTGTGTCCAACTCCCCCCCTCCCTCCAGCTCCACAGCCTCCACATTCCCTACTTCATTTAAGGCACCCCCCCCACCTCCCCCCCTCCCTCCAGCTCCACAGCCTCCACATTCCCTACTTCATTTAAGGCACCCCCCCCACCTCCCCCCCTCCCCTTATCATCAGTGAGCAGGATGTGCTCAAACAGTTCTCCAGACTGAACCCGCGCAAGGCCCCCGGCCCAGACGGTGTGTCTCCCTCCACCCTGAGACTCTGTGCGAAACAGCTGGCTCCTGTATTCACAGACATTTTTAACACCTCCCTTAAGTTATGCCACGTGCCGTCCTGCCTCAAATCCTCCACCATCATCCCTGTCCCCAAGAAGCCACGGATCACTGGACTTAATGACTACAGACCTGTAGCGCTCACCTCTGTAGTCATGAAGTCCTTTGAGCGCCTGGTCCTGTCCCACCTCAAGTCCATCACCACCCCTCTCCTGGACCCGCTGCAGTTTGCCTACCGAGCCAACAGGTCTGTAGACGATGCAGTCAACCTGGCCCTCCACTCCATCCTGCAGCACCTGGACTCCCCGGGAACCTACGCCAGGATCCTGTTTGTGGACTTCAGCTCCGCATTCAACACCATCCGCCCCGCTCTGCTCCGGGACAAGCTGTCCCTGCTCAACGTGCCTGACTCCCTCTGCAGGTGGATCATCGACTTCCTGACGGACCGGAGGCAGCATGTGCAGCTGGGAAAGACTGTCTCAGACTATACTAGCATCAGCACCGGATCACCCCAGGGCTGTGTACTTTCCCCCCTACTCTTCTCCCTTTACACCAACTCCTGCACCTCCAGCCACCAGTCTGTCAAGTTGATCAAGTTTGCGGACGACACCACCCTCATCGGGCTCATCTCCAATGGCGACGAGTCCGCCTACAGGAGAGAGGTGGCCCAGCTGGCGTCCTGGTGCAGCAATAACAACCTGCAGCTGAACGCTCTGAAGACAGTGGAGATGATTGTAGACTTCAGGAAAGTCACTACTCCTCTGCCCCCCCTCACCCTCTCAGGCTCTCCCATCACCACTGCTGATTCCTTCCGCTTCCTAGGCACTACCATCACCAGGGACCTCAAATGGGAGCTGACCATCAGCTCACTCATCAAAAAAGCCCAGCAGAGGATGTTCTTCCTGCGGCAGCTGAGGAAGCTCAAGCTACCCACCAAGATGTTAGTGCAGTTCTACACAGCCATCATCGAGTCCATCCTCACCACCTCCATAACCGTGTGGTACGCAGGAGCCACTGCCAGGGACAGACTAAGGCTGCAGCGCGTCGTGCGCACTGCTGAGAAGGTGATCGACTGCAAGCTCCCATCTCTCCAGGATCTGTACATCTCCAGGACCCGGAGGCGTGCTGGCCGGATCATAGCCGATCCCTCACACCCTGGTCATGTACTGTTTGCCCCCCTCCCCTCTGGTAGAAGACTTCGGTCCATCCAGACTAAAACCTCCCGTCACATGAACAGCTTCTTCCCCTCTGCCATTAGACTGCTGAACACTAAGTGACTCTCGTGCACCATGTACAGCAGCTCAACCAGACTCATGTCAATCATCACTGTTTTCTTCCTGCATTACCGACTGCACTATATAGTTCTCCACAGTATCTGCTGCTGGCTAATATATATTTTAACTGTTGACCAGTATCACTTAATCTTATCCTACACTTTATTACATGTATAGTTTATTTCTCTTATCTTATCATGTTTAATGTTGCAGCATTGTACCGAGACAAATTCCTAGTTTGTGTACTACATGAACAATGGCAATAAACCTGATTCTGATTCTGATTCTGATTCTGAACTCCCCTGATTGTACAATTCAACATGAGTTATCCGAAGAGGGTGATGGCTGAAGCCGCAGCTTATATTGCCCACCCACGTTCCGCCTAAGAAACATCTAATAAAAAGAAAGCTTGCAATTAAGACCAAAATCTGGAAAATTCTTGATGCTTGGAGATCACTTTTCCACAGAATATCAGGCAGTCTGACCTTTTACTACAAGAAAACTAGCCACCTGCTGGCCAAGAGGAAGGATGCGGGTTTAGGGCTCCTTTTTATACTCAAGGGTCAATACATATTTGGAAATTCCCAGACCCTCCTATCTGTATTTTTTGCACATTTCCTAAAACTTTATGGATATGAACCAAACTTATTAGCGCTTTTTCTGGTCTCAAGGACCACCACTGGTGCTAGCCCTCTATTCTAAGGGCCTATAGGAGAAAGAGGTCTGGGGACAATTTGGAACAACCAATTAGCCAAACGTGAGGACAGTGCAGCCAAGAGTTCAAGAAAAGCTTGTGAAAAGTATTGCTTATGCTTTACAAATTTGTTGAAATCTAATCACATTGTTAAAGTAAGAGATTTGCAGTAGCCATTTTTTTTAAACTTGACATAAGGTATGAACATGTAAATGTCAATCAAGTACAAATTTGTAAGATAGAGGTGCCAAATATGATAAAAATGCTAATTTACAATCACAACTTAAGACAAAGGTTGAAAATTTATGTGAAAGGGTTTCAGAGAAAATTGCACATTTGAGAAAATTTGCCAAATATTAGAAAATGTCACAAATTTCTGAAAAAACTTGCAAATTTACAAAGAAAAAATCCAAAAATTTGTTAGGAGAAAAATGACTATTAAGAGAAAAGGTTGCAAAGTTACAAGGAAAATGTTTAACTTTATGAGGAAGGTGCAAGTTTACATGAAAGTCACAAATTTGGGAGGAAAAAAGTCACAATTATGACAAAAAGTGAACTGAAATAGTTTTTTTTTTTTTTTTTAATTTGCAAGTTTTCCTAAGTCTTCAATATTGTACATTCACAACAATACTCTCACTGACATACGTATTCTATCCTTTACATCCATTCTTTACTCAGTTCCTTACACTTTGTGTGAGGATGAGGGATGGCAGCGTAACAAGGGTGATGGTTTTTGATCATCCAGAGATGAGTAAAAAAGTGTTATAGAAGAAGATGAATTAAAACAAACATGACTAGAGTAGACTAGAGAAAAAAGAAGATAATTTGAGGTAAAAGCAGCAAACACTCGGCCTAGTAGACTCAAAAAATGAAGCATATACTGTACATACATATAGCTGTGTGCGCACCGGCGCACTGGTCTATGATGCTTGTACCCTTATCCAAAGGGTACAAGCATCATAGACGCACGCACAGAGTGGAGGTGGAGCATGAACAAGGCTTTAATGTCCTGTGCACATAGATCTGCAGCTCTGACACACACAAGACAACCAGTGTAGCTTGATAAGCAAACCAGCGGTTCACACACGGATGGTCCGCATGTCACATGGTTGTTGATTCTTGATTTAAATATTTTTAGAATTGTTTTTGGGGGTTAATGAAAGTTTTACATTTTTGTATCCTTCTAAAAATTGTTATAGTTTTTGTAGGCATGGTGTTAGTCCGTCTGGAGGTTATCTGTTCAGAAAAAAAAAAGACAGAAAACTCCACCATACCAAGATACAGATGACTCTGTTATACTTTAGTTTTCAGAGCAATCAGCAGACGTCTTATTTTTATACATTCCTCAAAAGGCAGATGTTCAAACCCAGAGCCATTATTTAATTCTAAAACAAATTGAAAGGTCAGTAGTATGAATGACAGGACAGTGAATCATGATGAAAACAAGCAGGTAGTAACAGAATGTGGATGAAGGCTGAAGAGAACTGAGACCAGATGAATGAAGGGAAGTTTTAATACTGAAAGAGATTATAGATGTGAGATGTGCAGATTCATCAGCTAGTCCAGGGAAATGTGAAGTCTTGTACACAGATGGAGAGTGGATGGTAAAAATCGAGTGAGTGTTTCTGATGGAAAAAGTATGTAGGTGAAGAGAGAACGGTGCATTTAGCAAGTGTAGAAAATATTTTTGGCACTGAGATGGAGATGGAAAAACAAATGAAAGCACAGTATGTGTGACCAAAGAAAAACAAAGATCCGTGTAAGATTTGCAAATGTAGCTTAAAAACAAACAATAAATAAATTAAATTTTGCTTAATCCTGAAGAGTGTCAGGAAAAAGGCACAAATGCAGCCAGCCATCTTAAATGTTTCCAAGTACTTAAAGCAGAAATGAGGCATTAGGTATCTAACTTTCAGCGCATTTGTCTTAATTGTGAATATTAACATTAAGTAATGAGCAAACACTCACAGCAAAGATTATAGCTTTACTGTATACTCAGTTATTTAAAGTCAATCTAACACCCCAGTTTTGTTCCTCCCCAATACAGGGTATGCATAGGGTGTCACCGAACAGAACTCTTGGAAGATAAACACTGAGTGGCAAAAATGAGTAGCAGCATGGAGGCGTATGTAGTACAACAAAAAAATCTACACAGCATTCAATTACAGCAGTACAAGTAATATCTGTTGGCATTGTGGAGAGTTAATCGTATTATTCCATCTTGTATTAATTAGCAACAATTAAATAAAGGCTTTGAATCAGTTCCTTTCTTGACTCAAGGTTGGAAATCTAAATAAGAAGGGAAAACAGAATTTGAAGGAAAAAACACGTACTTATTTATTGAATGGCTGACGCACGGGGAGCTCGAGGCTCCCCATGAATCTGTTTCTCTTATAAAAGTAGGCCAAAAGGAGGAGTGGGAGGACAGCAAGGAGGAGGAGGGAGCACGCCCTACAGTAGAAACTAAGTGATGGCTGAACCGGCTGCTGGCAGGAGGGACGCGCCCACACCCACCACTGAAAAACCAACCACATGCTTAAGACTAGAACAGATAAGTGGAACCTTTGTTTTGAGTTGTCATAGCTGATATAGCTAGAATGTTAGCAGTTCTATTTTCTTTGTTGCTTTGAATGTCCGCTAGGAGGTGTTTGACAATTTCAATATCTTCTCTTACTGAGAGTAGGAGTTTTTTCTTCCTTCCAAGGTTTGTGATAGGTCTCTGTTTCTGAGCTTCTGTGATGAGATGGAGACCATTTGTCACGGTTACGTGTGTCTTTGTATCGGTATCTGTCATCATGGTAGTCTGCATCGCGTTCTCGTGACCTATCCTGTGGATATGGTCTACGACAGTAGTTGATCCAAAGTGGTATCCAGAGGACCTAGTTTGGTTTTGACCTTGATGAGGTCGGCTGGAAAAATGTTTTGGCTGTTTATGTACTCGCGGTGTGGGAGGTGGAGTAGAGCGAGGAGCTCCTTCCAACTCCAAGGTGTTAGATGCATTGCTAATAGCTAGCACTGTGGCAGGCTCAGCGTGCTTGTTGCAACTTTGGTGCTGTTTTTGGAACGTATAGTGTGCAAACTCTCTCAGCTGACTTATTGAGTTTGACCTTGGATTAGCTGTAACTCCAAGGTGATAACTCACAGTGGGATGGAGGTTTTGGATGAAGAGGGTCTTGAATTGTGGTCTTCTTCCATCCCTGGTGTATTTTGAGATCCGAAATATGCAAGTAGGAGTCTCTGGTAGTAGGCCTGTGTCGGCTCTGAGCGTCCTTGCTTCACGGCTAGGGCTGTGGTTAGCTCTGCCTGTACGCAGTCGTCGGAGAACTCCTTTTCGATGGCTTTGCAGAGCAGCATGTAGTCTGCTTTGATATTTGCCGGCTTTCTGTCTATGAATTTTGATACTGACCTGTTGGATGTTAGTTTAATCAAATAGATGTGATCGTCAATCGTAGCATCAGGATACTTACGCAGGTAGTAATCAATGTCCTGTAAATAGACTTTGGCATCAGGTGAACCCGTAGGACCTGGATCAAATTTTGTGACATTTCGCGCGATCTTGTCAAGGTCGCGGTCTGAAGGGGCACACACACGCTGTCCACGCAGTCGTCTGTATTCGAAACAGGAATCGGGCGAGGGAGCGCGGTGGATGTCCCAGTGTTCCTGTGCTTCCTTTAGGAGCAGTTGACATTCCTTGTAGTCATTCTTCACAGTTTCAAGTTGACCTTCAGCTCTTCTGAGTTCCTTCTTTGTGTCTTGAACGGCATCTTCAAGTTCATTGTTGTCTTGGTGAAGCACGTCATTGTCATGCATCAACCATTTATTTTCTGATTCTGCACAGTCCAAATCTTGTAACGCTTCATCAATTTGATCCTGAGTTTTGTCGTTCTTCTCTTGAGATTGTTCCAGATTTTCTTTCAGTGTTTTGTTCTCTTCTTGGAAAGATAGGATTGTTGTTTGTTGATTTGCTAACTCGTTCTTGGCTACCTTTAATCTCGCGACTAATGCTAGCGCAAACTTACCTTACACACTGGTGAGGTCCTTTGCTTTTGGTGGGTTGGTTTCGCATTCATCCAAAAAATTTTTCTTGATTTGCTTCAAATCTTTGGGTGGAGTATCCTGAACTTGTTTGGAGAAACCGGGTATAAGGTCGGAAGCCAACTCTTCTAATGTTACTTGAAGGTCATCCAGTTCGGCAAATGGATTTGACATGTTTGACCGTTCGTGTAATGCTTAGCTTGAAATCAATTCATTGATTATAGTTAAAGTTGTGAGTCAAGAGTTAACCTTGAGTGTTGTTTTGCAGTGAGTGTAGTTATAAGCTTCCTTTTGGAGTTTGTTTCAACTTACATGCTTATAAGAAGGGAAGTAAATATTTGGAATTATTTAGAAATGTGGAATATGTGTTAATTTATTTGTTTGTTGAAACTGTATGTTGATAAATAAAGTTGAATTGAAATTGGGTTGAATTTGTCTTTCACATAACAAAACAAGAATTTAAATTGTGTGGATTGACTTCTTTACTTTGATTTTCAAAGTCTAGTATTGGATTTTTTTCATCAATAGCTAGCTTTGGAATTTCTCTGAATGTCACTTTGAAAGTGAGGATTTTATTTAAAAAAAGAAATACAAAAACAAAGAGGTTAAATGCTTTAGAGGTTTAAGGTTGTAGGTTTCCACTTTCTTTTAAAATTAAGGCTTTCCTTTTGTTTTATTTGTTAAAGCCTATTTTCATTTGAAGCTTTAAATGTTTTAAATACTTACAAATCAGGAACAAGTGAATTGCTTTGGGTATTTGGCTACCCAAGGATTTCTTATGATTAATGCTAGTAGTGATTTGTTTAATTGTTATCTATAAACTTGCTTATTTACAGAATAATCAATATTTGCACCTTTTGACTTTTCTCTTTTAAATCCTGAAGAGAATTTTTTTTTTTTAATTATGCAAGTTGGTTAAATGTTTTTCTTTTCCTGTGGAGAAAGCATGAACCAAGAAATGACACAGTGAGTTTAAATAACACCTAGAGCTTCTCTTAAGTGTTAATGGCTTAATGTGGTTTCCTAAATTTGAGAATTTTTTTTATAAATATTCAGTGAATCTGTAAATTTGTTAAAATGCACAGGTTTAATCCTACTTTAAGATTACTCTTGAGTAAACATCAGCATTGGAATCCTTAAGCTAAAACTGGGTTTCTGTGGGGAAGGAATCACACCATATCACATCTAAAAACAGTAAAATAAGCACACATATAGCTTTGAAGTTTGCAACTTTTTGCTTAAAAGTGGGTAAATATGTTTGCTTTTAACTTAAAATATTACAATATGTGGTTACATAAGTGATTAAATACAATAGGGATGTTTATATATGTTCCTGCTGTAGGTCTATCCATGCAGTGAGTGGGGTCTCACCACTGAGAAAAAACTTTCAGCAGTCAACAAGTCTATTTCCTTTTGTTCTTGGCATAAAACTTTGAATTGGTTTTAAATTTAGTTTATTCTGAATAATATGGATTGCTTTGAAGTTACTTTGAAGACTTAATTTGGTTATAAATTGGCTTTAAAGATTAGGAGTTTAAATAAAAGATGCAGACCCTATGTTTGACCACAAGATGGAGGCAGTTTTCGTCTGTGTTCCCGGAAGAGGAAACCCAATGACGTCACTTGGGGAGTCCAGGGTCTCTACCCAAAATGGCGGCTACAGGGGACTTGCTCTAAGTGGGCGCTCGGCCGATCTACACGTGTGCAGTTTTCCCGTGCACAGCCTGTCCGTTGCGGGCGTGACTGTAAGCGTGCACATGACACGTGGATGCAGGTGTGAGTTTATCGATAAAACCACGCCTTGTTTTTCAAAAGTGGGAGAGCTTCAATCTCCTTAAAACCTTATTCATTCAAATAGTTTACACAATGGTCAGTTCATTTAAATTCCTCAGGGTTTGCTTCACCTGTGGGATTTTGAACTAACGGGGTACAAAGAGGATTGCTTCGCTGTTCAGTCCCAGGCCTATTGCAGTGATTTCATTAACCATAAAATTAAACTTGTAAATGATAGATTAACAATATAAACATTTGCAGAACCAGGGTTAGAATGTGAAATGAATTTAGATCAGTTTGAAGTTAACAGATTATGGACAACAATGCAAATTTATGGGGAAAGTTTTACTAATTATATGAAAAGTTCTGGAATACTCTTTAAGAAAATGAAAATGGGATTTTAATGAAAAGAAAGGTTATGTTAATAGCTCTTTAATTTGCATCTGATTAGATATCAAATTATTATCGAACCTCAGACGTTTAATTCAGCAGATGAATAAAATTGCAGCTCACGTGACGGGCATGATGGTTGAAGTTGCGTTCTTCCATCGTCATCGTGGAGCTTTCATGGATGTTGAGGGGAAGTATCTGAAATATCTGCCCGCAGATATTTCAGGGTCCATAGTTCGACCTTTATAGTCAAGCAGTCAAACAGGCTGGATTTTGACTGTATGACTCACAGTTGGACCTTAGGTCGATCAAAGATGGCGATGATTGTTTCTTCAGCTGCTTGGTAAAGAGGCTGCGTGTCCCTCTTGTTCTTCATTGTCAAGTGGTTTCACAGAGGATTCGAGGATAATTTGCAATATTTAATCAGATATCAAATCAAAAAGAGTTTTGAACTTTAGAGAAAAGAACTTCTGGTGTGGGAATAGTCAATAAAATTATAAAAATAAAGTCAAGATTAAACTTAAATTAAAATTAAAATGGTGGTTCTACAGAAAGTTTAACAGGTGAAAAATTATAGAAATAGAGACGTCTAGGATTAGAGTTTTAAACTCTTAATTAGAATTGAGCTCAACAAAGAAAGAATTAATTAATTCCTAGGCGTTTAAAGAAAAAACTAAGATACAAAGAGATTACAAAAAAACAGGATACTTCAGGCTCTGTGATTATAGAAAAGAAACACGTGGGATAAGGCTTCATTGTTCGGGCAGTAAAGTCCCTTTGTTCCCCCGAAAAAGATCTCTGCTGTAGACAGACGAAGTGAACAGGACAATGGGTAAGAGACAAAAGAGTAAGAGCCAAAAGAGGAAGAAGCGAGGGGTCTCCCTCCTTTTATAACTTCAGTTGAGCTTTCACGGGCTTCCGGGTTGACAGGAGTTAAGCCAATAGGCTTCCTTCATAGGCGGGTTTTATGAACTTTAGTCGAATGAACAAACAGTCTTTTGTCTGAACCTAGAGAGAGCTGTTGTCAAGCAGAGATTGGCTGCTGGCCGCCACATGATTTGAGTTACGCTTCACAAATCTTATACACACAACTTAATACTGGAATATTTCTCTATATCCTTGTATATAAAGCTAAGCTAACCTATTTCAGTGTCCATGCAACTTATAATCAGTGCTTCTAAATTAACATGCAAGAATAAACATTCATTTAAACATTTTAGCATGCACATATCTAAAATCACAGATTAATATATTCAAACCCATTATGGTCCACATCAAACATCAGGGTCCATTTACTTTTCCTGGTGTCCTGGAAAAAGAGAAATGTTGAGAAGTGAGTCTTAACAAAGATGTGGTTAAAAGGTTTGCTGGTTAAATCCAGCATGTCCCAGAGCTGCCAGTAGAGGGCAATGTTGAGCTGTGGATCTCTGTGGGCCATATGACGTACTCCAGAGTTCTGTTCTATGTCTCCACCGTTTATTGGGCCATAAAGTCAAAAAGGAAGTGCATTAGGGTGAATTCCTTAGATTGGTTTTAACAAAGGAATGTGAGTTCAGCTGTGGCCTGGGGTAAAAAAGCAGTTCCTGGCTGTCATTTCCCTGGGTGAAACAATGTCTTTAAACTGAAGAATAATTCTTATTGATGAGCCAAAGTGAATGATGCTACACTTAACATTAGCAAACGAGGGGATGAGGAAAATTTGAAGCAAATTCCAAATTGGTTATGGGGAAAGGTGTTAACAGATGAAATTTTCCACAGTGGTAATCATCAGCAAATCTTGCACATCTCATACCTCCTCATAGAGGCCAATTGCTGGGTCGAGAGGAAGAGCTGAGGATCCCAAGATGGAGGATGATGATGAGGAGGACCATTCTGCCATCACGGATTGTTTGTAAACACAATGTGCTACCGATAATACATAAATCATACATAGCTCACCACACATACGTAGGGGTGTGAGACTTATAGTATTCCTGTGTAGTTATTTCCATCATGCTAATTACAGTTAGGTAGTCTGGATAATTGTGAAGGTTAGAAGCTCTGAAAGCCTGAATACAACAAGCATGGATAGGGATGTCTCCTCTACTACCTACCCTCTGCTGAACATATAGGTCCCATTACCCAACACACTCATCACAACACAACCACTGCTTGCAGATTTCATATGGTCGACAATCACACACTCAAGGCTAATGGGAGATAACTTACAACCGCACATAGTCAACCCCAGATGTAGTGAATAAGGATAAAACGGTACAGGCTCCAGCCATTATGGTGACAACCCCTCAGGCCATTATTGGTCCTGCCCCGGCCGAGCCCTTTGTATCAGTACTCGATAAAAGGTGTAGGGTGCAGGGAAGGTGCATCATCCACCGCACCTCCAGCATCCGGGGTGGAGCCAGATCAGCCACATGGAGGAGATGGCATTTTCCAACCCTACCCCTCACAGTGGAAGCTACGGTGGGCACAGGGGCTCGAGCTTCATCGACACCAGCATCTCTACCTCTGCCCAGTGACAGGGGGGTGGCATCCCTGGGGCAACATCAGTGAACTGTTCACTGGCTGGACTGGATGTTACCTACCCTCTGCTGCACCCACCAGACTGTCCTATAGACCTCATGAGACGAGATGTGCCTCAGAGCGTGGGCACACAGTTGTTTCGCTTCTAATGGTACCGGTGTGTGTCAACGAGATGGGACTGTGCTCCCCAGCTGCGGACACAGGAAGCAGACACAGAGGAAGGTCAAACCTCTGTCACAACCGTGTGATTACTGCAGCGAAATGATGCAAGCCCTGGCAAGGGTCAACCGGTGGACAAAAGTTTTGTAGGCTTCATGGATGGACCCTGTTCGACCTTATGACCCCCACATGGTCCACTCCACCGGACAAAGAAATGATCAGGAGGAGACCTCAATGGGGGTACAGAACTTGGTGCTGGACAAGGCCCTCTTAGACATCGCTGCACCGTGCTGGGGTGTCCACAAGGGGGGAAGCAAGGGTAGCAGAACCAATGGTGCAAGCCTCTTGGGTTGACACAATGTAGGGACTTGCCTTATTCACCATCTGTTAATCGCTAGCGTCTCTCACACCATGCATGGTTGACATGATAAAATTGTGTCAAAGGGGGGAGTGAAAGGGTTAATGGGAAGTTAGAGTGCCTAAATACAGTGGGGGGGGGGAAGTATTTAGTCAGCTACCAATTGTGCAAGTTCTCCCACTTAAAAGATGAGAGAGGTCTCCAATTTTCATCATAGGTATACCTCAACTATGAGAGACAAAATGAGAAAAAAAAAATCCAGAAAATCACATTGAAGGATTTTTAATGAATTAATTGGTAAATTCCTCAGTAAAATAAGTATTTGGTCACCTACAAACAAGCAAGATTTCTGGCTCTCACAGACCTGTAACTTCTTCTTTAAGAGGCTCCTCTGTCCTCCACTCGTTACCTGTATTAATGGCACCTGTTTGAACTCGTTATCAGTATAAAAGACACCTGTCCACAACCTCAAACAGTCAGACTCCAAACTCCACTATGGCCAAGACCAAAGTGCTGTCAGAGGACACCAGAAACAAAATTGTAGACCTGCACCAGGCTGGGAAGACTGAATCTGCAATGGGTAAGCAGCTTGGTGTGAAGAAATCAACTGTGGGAGCAATTATTAGAAAATGGAAGTCATACAAGACCACTGATAATCTCCCTCGATCTGGAGCGCCACGCAAGATCTCACCCCATGGGGTCAAAATTATCACGAGAACGGTGAGCAAAAATCCCAGAACCACATGGGGGGACCTAGTGAATGACCTGCAGAGAGCTGGGACCAAAGTAACAAAGGCTACATCAGAAACACACTACGCCGCCAAGGACTCAAATCCTGCAGTGCCGGACGTGTCCCCCTGCTTAAGCCAGTACATGTCCAGGCCCGTCTGAAGTTTGCTAGAGAACATTTGGATGATCCAGAAGAGGATTGGGAGAATGTCATATGGCCAGATGAAACCAAAATAGAACTTTTTGGTAAAAACTCAATTTTTCGTGTTTGGAGGAGAAAGAACACCATACCTACTGTGAAGCATGGGTGTGGAAACATCACACTTTAGGGCTGTTTTTCTGCAAAGGGACCAGGACGACTGATCCGTGTAAAGGAAAGAATGAATGGGGCCATGTATCGTGAGATTTTGAGTGAAAACCTCCTTCCACCAGCAAGGGCAGTGAAGATGAAACGTGGCTGGGTCTTTCAGCATGACAATGATCCCAAACACACCACCCGGGCAACGAAGGAGGGGCTTCGTAAGAAGCATTTCAAGGTCCTGGAGTGGCCTAGCCAGTCTCCAGATCTCAACCCCATAGAAAATCTTTGGAGGGAGTTGAAAGTCTGTGTTGCCCAGTGACAGCCTCAAAACATCACTGCTCTCGAGGAGATCTGCATGGAGGAATGGGCCAAAATACCAGCAAGAGTGTGTGAAAACCTTGTGAAGACTTACAGAAAACGTTTGACCTCTGTCATTGCCAACAAAGGGTATATAACAAAGTATTGAGATGAACTTTTGTTATTGACCAAATACTTATTTTACCGAGGAATTTACCAATTAATTCATTAAAAATCCTTCAATGTGATTTTCTGGATTTTTTTTTTTCTCATTTTGTCTGTCATAGTTGAGGTATACCTATGATGAAAATTGGGAGACCTCTCTCATCTTTTAAGTGGGAGAACTTGCACAATTGGTGGCTGACTAAATACTTTTTTACCCCACTGTACATTGCTGATGTGGTAAATGACTATTCTAGCTGCAAATGTCTGGTTTTTGGTGCAATATCTACATAGGTGTATAGAGGCCCATTTCCAGCAACTATCACTCCAGTGTTCTAATGGTACAATGTGTTTGCTCATTGCGTCAGAAGGCTAATGGATGATTAGAAAACCCTTGTGCAATCATGTTAGCACAGCTGAAAACAGTTTAGCTGGTTAGAGAAGCTGTAAAACTGACCTTCCTTTGAGCAGGTTGAGTATCTGGAAAAAATTATTATTTCAAATACAAATCATTATTTCTAACCTTGTCAATGTCTTGACTATATTTTCTATTCATTTTACAACTCATGGTGGTAAATAAGTGTGACTTTTCATGGAAAACACAAAATAATTGTCTGGGTGACCCCAAACTTTTGAACGGTAGTGTATGTTTGGAGTATTTCTTACTTTAGTTTTTGTTTAAATTGTCCAAGCGTTGTACATGATTTTAATTCAGGTCCAAAATCGTTCCATAATCTGACTCCTTGCACTGAAACACAGTGTTTCTTGGTGGTAGTTCTCACTGAAGGTTTTTGAAATGTTCCTCTGAAATGATATTGTTTCTCCCTTACTTGGAACAGCTTTTGGATATTTGCGGGCAGTGATAGATTCTTCACTTTAAACATTATTATTGCAGTTTTAAAGTCAACCAGATCTTTCAACTTGAGAGCTTTTAATTTAAGAAAAAGTGGGTTTGTTGGTTTCCTGTAAGCTGCTTTGTTTATTATTCTAATAGCTCTCTTCTGAAGCATAAAGACTGGATATATGTTTGTTTTATACGTATTTCCCCATACTTCAGTACAATATGTCATGTATGGGAGTATTAATGAATGATACAAGGTATATAGTGTGGGTTGATTCAGCAAATATTTCAATCTGTGTAGTATTGCAATTGATTTGGATATTTTACCTTTAATATAATTAATATGTGACTTCCAACACAGTTTATTATCAATTATTACTCCAAGAAATTTAGTTTTGGATACCCTTTCAATCTCTACACCATTTACACTGAGTTTAGATACTGAGTTGTTGTGATGGTTGTTAAAAATTATAAATTTTGTCTTACTTAAATTGAGTGTTAATTTGTTTGAATCAAACCACAGTTTAAGCTTTCCTAATTCCTTTCCGAGTGTATCCAAAAGTTGTTCCAAATTGCTCCCACTGCATAATAAAGTAGTGTCATCGGCAAACAATATTAAATGCATTTTTTCTGAAACTTTACATATATCATTTACATACATATTGAATAACAATGGCCCCTAAACTGAACCCTGTGGGACTCCACAAGTAACCTTCAGTAACTGTGAGTTTTTGTTACCAACACATACATACTGATATCTATTCTTTAAGTAACTACATAACCAGGACAGTGCTAATCCCATAATACCACAATTTTGTAGTTTCTTTTATAATAAATTATGATCCACTGTATCAAATGCTTTTTTTGAGATCCAGGAATACCCCAACTGAATATTCTTTATTTTCAACGGCAGTTGATATTTTTTCTATAAATTCCATTAGAGCAAATGCAGTTGTCCTCTTGTGTCTGAACCCATATTGCTGCTCACACAATAAATTATTCTTCATTTTGAAGTTGTCAATTCTCTCACAGAATATTTTTTCAAGTATCTTGGAAAATTGCGGCAATAGTGAAATTGGTCTATAGTTTGAAAGTTCCCCTCTGTCACCCGTCTTGCATATCAGAATTACTTTAGCTATTTTCATTGCATTGGAAAATATACCTGTTTGGAGAGACAGGTTACAGATATATGTCAGTGGTTTCACTAAGCATTCAATAATAGTTTTGACTAAAAGCATGTCAATACCATCACAGTCCGTAGATGTTTTACTTTTGAACGATTTAACAATTTCAATGACCTCTCTCTCGTCTGTGTTCTTTATGAAAATTGAGTCTTTTATAGCAGTGTTTTTGCTTATTGTATCACCTGCAGGTGCCGTAATGGGTATTTCTCGAGCCAAATTAGGACCAATGTTAACAAAAAAGTTATTAAATTCATCTGCAGGTGAAGCTGCATTCACACTCTGAGTCGTTTTATTATTTTTTGAAAAATTGGTTGGGTAGATTGTATTTCTGTTTTTATTTCCAAGAATATTGTGAAGTATTGTCCATCTATTTTTAATATTGTCTCTGTTTTTCTCCAGTTCTTTACTGTAATAGTCTCTTTTACTACATCTTAGGAGGTCTCAAACAAACAGCTGGTGATAAACCCCAACCAACAGGTCCCGGGCACCAACCTTCCAAGGAGACAGTGGGCTACACTCAATCGCTTCAGGACTGGACATGGCCCCTGCTTGGCCAGCCTTCACAGATGGGGCAGTAGCCCTAGCCCACTGTGCGCATGTGGAGAGGAGCAAACAATGGAACACATCATAGAGGCTTGCCCGCTCCAAAGACTGGAAGGAGGATTACACACCTTCCATACAGCAAACCAGGAGGCAACTGCTTGGCTTAAGGACTTTGCATTCGCTAAATAAATAAACTACATCTTATTATATATGTTAACTTATTTTTGTATGTTTTATACCGCTGCTCTGCTTCTTTTGTCCTTTTCTTTAGAAAAGCTTTATATAATAATTTTTTTCTTTTTACACACCTTTTGACATAAGCCTTGGTTAACCATGGCTTATCAGCAAATTTATGTTTAAGCTTTTTCTTTACTAATGGACAATTTTTTTTCATAAAGAGTGGTTATAATGTTTATAAATGTGTCATAGGCTTCATTTACATCTGATACATAGACTTTTGTCCAGTCTTCCTTCAGCAAGTCTTCTTTAAAAGAACTGATTGCATTTTGTGATTTGTATCTGAACGATTTTAAATTTTTTTCTGTATTGGCCACCATGTGGCCATGGATAAGTGCAAAGGTTGGCAAATGGTCACTTATATCATTTATCAATAATCCACTTTCTATTTTCTTATCAATAATATTAACAAACAGGTTGTCAATAAGTGTAGCAGTGTGAACTGTGATTCTACTGGGATGTGTTATTGTGGGATATAGACTCATGCTGTACATAGAATTCATGAACTCTGTAATTACATTTTGTTGATATGGATTTAGTAAATCAATACTGAAATCTCCACAAATTACTACCATTTTCTTACTAGTAATATTATTGTACAGCTCGACTAATTTATCTCTGAATGTCTCAATGCAAGCTCCCGGCGTTCTATATATACAACTTATAATTAGATTTTTTGTTTTATCTTGGTCAATCTCATAAGTAACACATTCCAAGATCCCTGGTAGTGCAAAGGACATTCCATTTACAAGCTTACACCTATACAGGTCATCAATATACAGTGCAACACCACCACCCTTTTTTTGAGATCTGTTAATATGAAACATCTGATATCCCTCTATTGCCATCAGGGGAGCCTGCTCTTCATTAAGCCAAGTTTCAGAGACTGCGATAACTGTAAATTTTCTGTCTAGCTGTTTTAAATAGTCCTGAATCTGTGGAAAGTTTTTGTTAAGACTTCTGCTGTTGAAGTGTATTATTGATAGTTTATCATCTAGTTGCACTTGACTTTTGAATTGCTTTTCGGTGTAATATTCACAATGATTATGAATATTATTGAAAAAGCGTTATCAGGATCAATATCATTTTCCATCTCTTGTAGTTTATGTTCAGCATAATGGCATATTTTCAGAGTTTGAATTTCCTCACTCTGTGTCAAATGACTTCCTCCAACTGGGGATAATTGATGTCTACTCAAGTCAGTCATAAGTTTTTTTTGTTTGTTTTGTTTATTTTTTTTTTAAAGTACATTGACATGGTATGTCAAAAGAACTATTCTTGCCGTGTGTGGATATGGATTTTTATAGTCTCTTAATTTTCTTAATCAGTGTTCATCTGTATTTATTTAAGTCAGTAACATCCCTGATTAATATACTCTTTGTTCTTCAGGTGTTCCATTTAGTTTGATCCAAACTCTACCATTTCTTGTCCATGTTGCCTGTATCTTATTTTGTCTTTTCAGCAGCCGTGCTTGCCGTACTATTTCAGCATTAGTTTTTGTTAGATGTTCATTTAGGTAAACTTCTGTTCCCCGTAGTTTTCTGGCCTGCCTTAGTATGTCATTCTTTACCCTTCTGTTCACAAAGCACATCACAATTGATTTCTTTGTTTTATTATCTTTTCTGAGTAAAGCATGACAGGCTGAAATTGCATTTGCTTCGACCTTTATATTACTACTATCAAGGAATTGAAGCACCTGGTTTTCCAGGGAGACTGATTCACTCAGGGGAGCATCCTCTCCTCTCAATCCTGCTGTAGCATGGGCATATGATTGATATTTAATGTCTAGTCCACTTATAATTAGATCATCCATACGTGCATCCATGTATAGGTCTAAACTTGTAAATGGAATGTCCTTTGTGTCATGTTCGGGGTCGTTACCCTGAGCATGACTTGTGGCTGTTGGGTTTAATTATTGTTTATTAATTCCAGCCGATGGATTAAGCCTTGCTTTCCATTAGTCCCACAGCCACGCCCCTCCTCTTACCTGGCATTCACCTGTTTTCTGGTTCACCACATACACACACACTTGCACTCATGCACGCACACACACTTACACACACTCACACTCACACTCACGCACACACACACTGTTCAATCAGTCACGCACCGGGTGGCCACACAGCTGTGTCCATTTGCCCTCATTTGGGTTTGTATATTTAAAGGGTAGAATGTGACCAGCTGTTGTGGCAACTTCACAATGTCAACCTTGGACATCTGGACTCATTTATATTGGTTTACCCCTGGACTGAATCGTGTTGTTCCCTCAGAGCCTTTCTGCTCCGACACTGTTGTAAGTCTTCCCTGTGCCTTTTTTCTCCGCTCCTGCTTAATTGGAGCGTTAGGCATTCCCGTAGACCAATCAAGTTTGAAGCCAGGTGTCTTTCCTTTGTGCTGTGACTGTATTTGGACTTTCTAAACATACACCCATTGTAGATAAACACGTTACTTACTCTGCGTTTTGGGCTTGCTGCCATTTCATACACTACCGTTCAAAAGTTTGGGGTCACTTAGAAATTTCCTCATTTTTGAAAGAAAAGCACTGTTTTTTTCAATGAAGATAACTTTAAACTAATCAGAAATACACTCTAATACCTAATATACATTGCTGATGTGGTAAATGACTATTCTAGCTGCAAATGTCTGGTTTTTGGTGCAATATCTACATAGGTGTATAGAGGCCCATTTCCAGCAACTATCACTCCAGTGTTCTAATGGTACAATGTGTTTGCTCATTGCGTCAGAAGGCTAATGGATGATTAGAAAACCCTTGTGCAATCATGTTAGCACAGCTGAAAACAGTTTAGCTGGTTAGAGAAGCTATAAAACTGACCTTCCTTTGAGCAGGTTGAGTATCTGGAAAAAATTATTATTTCAAATACAAATCATTATTTCTAACCTTGTCAATGTCTTGACTATATTTTCTATTCATTTTACAACTCATGGTAGTAAATAAGTGTGACTTTTCATGGAAAACACAAAATAATTGTCTGGGTGACCCCAAACTTTTGAACGGTAGTGTATGTTCGCTGTGGAGTTACGCAGTGAACATAACAGAAAGTTGCCTCCAAAAAGAGCCTAAGCAGTAAGTAACGTGTTACACATTTTTTGTGGGGGGGTTTTCACTAACTTGTTCGGAGCATGATGTCCTGGTCCAGCCGTTTCCACACCAGCAGAAGTGGACAGCCCACGGGACATCCTAGTGGGGAGGAGGAATGGGCAGCCGCGTATATCCGGGGCTTCCTGTACATCACCAAGGACGCCTATGGCCCCGGAGAACAGTGGGACTGCCTCAATGAGGCTCAGGATATTCTGGCAGCTCACCCAGGCCTCTAGAATTATCCCCAGTATGCCAAATTACTGTCCTCCCTCTGTGCGCTCGAACAGGCTTTCCCCGACCTGAAGAGGAGGGATCTCCGGACAAAGCCCAAACCAAGACGCTCTCCTCCATCGGCAGCCATCTTCTCCTCTCCTCCGTCCACTGTTCCAAGATGGCAGCCAGCAGGTCGGCATCGTCGACGTCACCCAGAATCCCGGAAGAACGATTATGCCCAACGATCTGCTCCCGCTCGAACACCGAGCCCAGTTACCTCTGCAGTGGATCATCTGTCCCGAGCAGTCCTGTCTGCAAGATCTCCCTCCGTATCCACTGCAAGGCCTTCTTCCTCCGTTTGTTCGTCGGCAGCAGTGGGGTGCCAGTTTTTTCCATTGGGATCTCCCGTTCCTGTGGTGAGAGGGGCGGCTCCCATACTTTCTACGGAGGAGCCTAGCTCTGCCTTTCTCGGACAGACGGGTGAAGACGTCCAAACAGCAGCAGCTGCAATTCACACCATAAACCGAGAGAACAGGCAAGTACATTTTCCTGCCCAGTCCCAGTCCAGAGTGCCTGTGATCGATCGCCTCCTTGTTTGGGTGCTCAACGGGTCGGCTGGCCCATGGCCAAGATGGTGTTGGGGTCAGCAGTGGCCCAGCCGGGTCCTACCGCGGAGGCAGCAGGGGTCCAGCTCGACTCCATCGTGGGTGCAACCATGGCTCGGTTGGGGTCCATCCTTGGTTCAACGCAGGCCCAGTCGGGGATCACCGCGGGAGCAATGAGGTCCCGGGAAGGGGCCATCGCTGGTGCAATGTTGTCCCAGGCCGGGACCACCGCAGACACAGCCATGGCCCAGCCCGGGCCCACCACAGGGTCAACAGAGTCATAGCCCTTGGTCAGGGCCACCGGGGGTGCCACAGGACAGTTTGGGGATGCCGGGGACTTCCTTTCCCTTTTGGAGGCCCTGTGGGTGTTCCTCCTCCTTCTGCCAGGCACCGTCGGGGTCTTTCTCCCTTCATCGCCAGTGACCGCAGGGGTTCCTCTTCCCCTGTTTGGCCACCCACCTCTCAGCCTTCCAGTGGGTAGGCCACCGCCTCATCTGCCCTTCCAGTCCTGGTGGCCTAATCGTGTGGGCAGGCCGCCCGAAGCACAGGGTCCCCTCGCCGGGTGGCCCGTATGCCCTGGCAGACTGCTGGACACTACTCTGCAGGCCGCCCGCTGGCCCTGGAATTTTGGCCAGCCCCCCGAACTTATGGCAACCTGGTGGGCCTTGGACTCTGGTCGGCCCCCTGAACTCTGGGACCCTTGGGGGTGGGGTGGGTTAGTTAGTTTTGGGGTTGGGGAATGTGTTACCATTGTGTTGTTTTGTGGTGTTCCCCATCTTTGATTGATCCCTCCTAACCTATTTCCCCCCACCTCCCACCCTGGTTTGGTGTGTTGGTTTTTTGGGTGGGGTTGGGAGTGGGGTTTGTTCTTTGCTTTGATGGTACGGTGGGTGTCTGGTTTCCACCCCTTGAGGGGGGGCACTGTCATGTTCGGGGTCATTACCCCGAGCGTGACTTGTGGCTGTTGGTTTTAATTATTGTTTATTAATTCCAGCTGATGGATTGAACCTTGTTTTCCATTAGTCCGACAGCCATGCCTGTCCTCTTTCCTGGCATTCACCTGTTTTCTGGTTCACCACATACACACTCATGCACTCATGCACGCACACACACTTACACACACTTACACTCACGCACGCACACATACACTGTTCAATCAGTCACGCACCGGGTGGCCACACAGCTGTGTCCATTTGCCCTCATTTTGGGTTTGTATATTTATAGGGTAGAATGTGACCAGCTGTTGTGGCAGCTTCACAATGTCAACCTTGGACATCTGGACTCATTTATGTTGGTTTACCCCTGGACTGAATCGTGTTGTTCCCTCAGAGCCTTTCCACTCCGACACTATTGTAAGTCTTCCCTGTGCCTTTTTTCTCCGCTCCTGCTTAATTGGAGCATGTTAGGCATTCCCATAGACCAATCAAGTTTGAAGCCGGGTGTCTTTCCTTTGTGCTGTGACTGTATTTGGACTTTCTGTACATACACCCATTGTAAATAAACACATTACTTACTCTGCGCTTTGGGCTCGCTGCCATTTCATGTGTTCGCTGCGGAGTTACGCAGTGAATGTGACACGTTGCACTACCAGGGATTCTGGAATGTGTCACTGTTGAGATTGACCAAGATAAAACAAAAAATCTAATTATAAGTTGTATATACTGTATAGAATGCCGGGAACTTGCATTGAGACATTCAGAGATAAATTGGTCAAGCTGTACAATAGTATAACTAGTAAGAAAATGGTTGTAATCTGTGGAGACTTCAATCTTGATTTACTAAATCCATTTCAACAAAATGTAATTACAGAGTTCATGAATTGTAGCATCATCTCACTTTGGCTCAGCAACAATTATTCTTCTGCTTAAAGACATTTTTGTTTCATCCAGGAATAACGCAAAGAAATGGATTTTCTTCCCCCAGGCCACAGCTGAAATCCCCTTTGTTTTGTTAAAACCAGCCTAAGGAATCTCCCCAATGTCCGGCTTCACTTTTATTGCCCCCATAAAACATGCAACAGATCCACGACTCAGCTAATTTCCTTAAACTCTGGACATGCTGGATTTAAACAGTGAACTTTAAAGTACATTATTACAAACTCAATTCTAAACCTTCATTCTTTTCAGAACTATGAAAATGCAGATGGACTCTGATGTTTTTGATGTGGAAAATAATATGTGTGAAATGCATTAATCTGTGATTTTATATATATGCATGTCAATGTTTAAATGAATGTTTATTCCTGCATGTTGATTTAGAAGCACTGCTTATAAGATACACTAAGGTTAGTTTAGTTATACATAAGTGTGTAACAGTACATTCCAATGTATTTAAAACTGTGTATTCCTGTGGACTGATATCACGTGTCACCAGTCTTCATAGAACCCCAGCTTCTTCATCCTATTGGTCTCTCACAGACAAGGCCTGTTATTGGACTAAAGGTTCATCGAGCCCGCCCACGAAGGACTCTCATTGGCTGAGATCCCGGAAGCCCGCGGAACATAAATAGCAGAGAGACCCCTGCTTCAGTCTTTTTTTGCTTCGCCCCTTTTTCGTCAGCTCTTTTCGTCACTTCTTTTCGTCAGCCCTCTTTTGCTCCGCTCCCCCGGATTTCTTTTCGGCTGCTCCCTTTTTGCTGATCTCCTCCATTGTCTACACACAGCAAGGAAGAAAAAGGACCGTCTGAACAAGGACTTCGACCATGTGTCGCTTTTCTGAACACAGAGCAGATAACTCGTAATTCGTTTATGCAATTGTATTTTAATGCCTTTTTCTTTTTCTCTTAAATACCTAGGAATTCCTATTTCTTTGAGCTCAATTCTTAATCGGAGTTAAACTCCAATTTTTATTCATCACTTTTTCTTTGTTAAACTTTCTGTAAAACCACCGTTTGTTTGATTTTAATGTAAACTTAATCTTGACTTTATTTTTATAATATTTTTCTTGACCAAGCACCCATCAGAAGCTACTATTTTTATCTAAAGTCCGAAAGTTTTTTTTTTAATTTGAGATCGGATTAGATATCTTTAATTATTCCCGAAAACCTCTGCAGCTGCTTGCCTACCAGGAAGAAAAGACGCAGCTGAGGAATCAACGCGCAGCTGTCCCACATCGCGCTGAAGAATCGGCACCATCTGGCTAGGACCCATTTTCAACTGTGGGTCATACGGCCAAGATCCAGCCCCCTTCGACCGCTTGAATTTAAAGGTCGAACTGTGGACCCTGAAATATCTGCAGGCAGATATTTCCCCTAACATCCACGAAATCTTGGGCTGAGGACGACAACAGAACCATCAGCGGCCGAAGATCACGTGAGCTGCAAAAAACTTTAATTCCTCTGCTGAATTAAAATTTTGAGGTTCGGTAATAATTTGTATATCTAATCAGATGCAAATTAAGAAGCCCTTAACATAACTCTTCTTTTCATTAAAATTCCGTTTTTATTTTCTTAAGATTAATTTAGGACTTTGTCATATAATTAGTAAACTTTCTCCATAAATTTGGTTTTTTTTTTTATAATCTGTTAACTCAAACTGATAGAAATTCATTTCTCAGTTTAACCCTGGTTCCGAAAATATTGACATTGTTAATCTATCATTTACAAGATTGATTTTGTGATTAAGGAAATTACTGCAATGTCTGTTAATCATTTCATTTAATAAATGTTAAAAAATGAGAGAAGTTGTTGGGAATTTATTTCATTCCGAGTCTGTTTCAAGCCCAGGTATCGAATTCACGGAAAATTTTTGAGACTGATTATTGATTAATTTATTGAGTGATTAAACAGGTGTAAAGTGAAATTAAAGATCAAATTGCTTCTTAAAGATAGAAGCTGGTGCCCCTTACGAGTGTTATTAACTTTTCTGATGTATATGAAATGAGATTTGATCTCAGATTCCAATACATCAATATAAATTAAATAATTCATACCTGATCATATTTATTATTTATTAAATATTTCTATTTTCCCTTACAGAATTTTATGTACAGTATGAGTCTGTATCCCACAATAATACAAGAAAGTAGGTATGGTATGGGCAAGAAAGTATTTAGTCAGCCACCAATTGTGCAAGTTCTCCCACTTAAAAGATAAGAGAGGTCTCCAATTTTCATCATAGGTATACCTCAACTATGAGAGGCAAAATGAGAAAAAAAAAAAATCCAGAAAATCACATTGAAGGATTTTTAATGAATTAATTGGTAAATTCCTCGGTAAAATAAGTATTTGGTCACCTACAAACAAGAAAGATTTCTGGCTCTCACAGACATGTAACTTCTTCTTTAAGAGGCTCCTCTGTCCTCCACTCGTTATCTGTATTAATGGCACCTGTTTGAACTCGTTATCAGTATAAAAGACACCTGTCCACAACCTCAAACAGTCAGACTCCAAACTCCACTATGGCCAAGACCAAAGAGCTGTCAAAGGACACCAGAAACAAAATTGTAGACCTGCACCAGGCTGGGAAGACTGAATCTGCAATAGGTAAGCAGCTTGGTGTGAAGAAATCAACTGTGGGAGCAATTATTAGAAAATGGTAGACATACAAGACCACTGATAATCTCCTTCGATCTGGGGCTCCATGCGAGATCTCACCCTGTGGGGTCCAAATTATCAGAAGAACGGTGAGCCAAAATCCCAGAACCACACGGGGGGACCTAGTGAATGACCTGCAGAGAGCTGGGACCAAAGTAACAAAGGCTACCAACAGTAACACTATGCTGCCAGGGACTCAAATCCTGCAGTGTCAGATGTGGCCCCCTGCTTAAGCCAGTACATGTCCAGGCCCATCTGAAGTTTGCTAGAGAGCATTTGGATGATCCAGAAGAGGATTGGGAGAATGTCATATGGTCAGATGAAACCAAAATAGAACTTTTGGTAAAAACTCAACTTGGCGTGTTTGGAGGAGAAAGAACACCATACCTACTGTGAAGCATGGGGGTGGAAACATCATGCTTTGGGGCTGTTTTTCTGCAAAGGGACCAGGACGACTGATCCGTGTAAAGGAAAGAATGAATGGGGCCATGTATCGTGAGATTTTGAGTGAAAACCTCCTTCCATCAGCAAGGGCATTGAAGATGAAACGTGGCTGGGTCTTTCAGCATGACAATGATCCCAAACACACCGCCCGGGCAACGAAGGAGTGGCTTTGTAAGAATCATTTCAAGGTCCTGGAGTGGCCTAGCCAGTCTCCAGATCTCATCCCCATAGAAAATCTTTGGAGGGAGTTGAAAGTCCATGTTGCCCAGTGACAACCCCAAAACATCACTGCTCTAGAGGAGATCTGCATGGAGGAATGGGCCAAAATACCAGCAACAGTGTGTGAAAACCTTGTGAAGACTTACAGAAAACGTTTGACCTCTGTCATTGCCAACAAAGGGTATATAACAAAGCATTGAGGTGAACTTTTTTTACTGACAAAATACTTATTTTACCGAGGAATTTACCAATTAATTCATTAAAAATCATTCAATGTGATTTTCTGGATTTTTTTTTTCTCATTTTGTCTCTCATAGTTGAGGTATACCTATGATGAAAATTGGAGACCCCTCTCATCTTTTAAGTGGGAGAACTTGCACAATTGGTGGCTGACTAAATACTTTTTTGCCCCACTGTACATCCCAGTAGAATCACAGTTCACACTGCTACACTTATTGATAACCTGTTTGTTAATATTATTGATAAGAAAATAGAAAGTGGATTATTGATAAATGACATAAGTGACCATTTGCCAGTCTTTGCACTTATCCATGGCCACACGTGGGCCAATACAGAAAAAAACTTTAAAATCTTTCAGATACAAATCACAAAATGCAATCAGTTCTTTTAAATAAGACCTGCTGAAGCAAGACTGGACAAAAGTCTATGTCAGATGTAAATAAAGCCTATGACACATTCATGAACATTGTAACCACTCTTTATGAAAAAAAAAAATTGTCCATTAGTAAAGAAAAAGCTTAAACAGAAATTTGTCGACAAGCCATGGTTAACCAAAGGACTACAAAAGTGCGTAAAAAGAAAAATTCACTATATAAAGCTTTTCTAAAGAAAAGGACAAAAGAAGCAGAGCAGTGGTATAAAACATGCAAAAATAAGTTAATATATATAATGAGATGTCGTAAAAGAGACTATTACACTAAAGAACTGGAGAAAAACAGAGATAACATTAAAAATACATGGACAATACTTAACAATATTCTTGGAAATAAAAACAGAAATACAAGCTACCCAACCAATCTTTAAAAAAAAAAAACAAAAAACAACTCAGTGTGAATGCAGTCTCACCTGCAGATGAATTTAATAAATTTTTTGTTAACATTGGCCCTAATTTGGCTCAAGAAATACCCATTACGGCATCTACAGGTGATACAATAAGCAAAAACATTGCTATAAAAGACTCCATTTTCATAAAGAACACAGCTGAGAGAGAGGTAATTGAAATTGTTAAATTGTTTAAAAGTAAAACATCTACAGATTGTGATGGTATTGACATGCTTTCAGTCAAAACTATCATTGAATGCTTGGTGAAGCCACTGACGTATATCTGTAACCTGTCTCTCCAAACAGGTATATTTCCCAGTGCAATGAAAACAGCTAAAGTAATTTCGATATGCAAGACGGGTGACAGAGGGGAATTTTCAAACTATAGACCTATTTCACTATTGCCACAATTTTCCAAGATACTTGAAAAAATATTCTGTGAGAGAATTGACAACTTCAAAATGAAGAATAATTTATTGTGTGAGCAGCAATATGGGTTCAGACACAAGAGGACAACTGCATTTGCTCTAATGGAATTTATAGAAAAAATATCAACTGCTGTAGAAAATAAAGAGTATTCAGTTGGGGTATTCCTGGATATTAAAAAAGCATTTGATACAGTGGATCATAAATTATTATTAAAGAAACTACAAAATTATGGTATTCGGGGGTAGCACTTTCCTTGATATGTAGTTACTTAAAGAACAGATATCAGTATGTATGTGTTGGTAGCAAAAACTCACAGTTGCTGAAGGAAACAAATGACAAATGCAATAAAGTAACAGTATACACTGTTCAAAAGGGAGAAGGAAGAAGTGAACACTTATTAATTCCATCTCCTCTTTTCCATAAATACACCCATGTGAATTATATACAAATAACTACATTTAAGACCCCAAGTAAACAATTTACTGTATTTTGTACATATTGTGGTGGCATGAAAAAAAAAGCAGCGAACTGAGAGTTTTTAAGGGAGTTTATTAATCATACCGCCATCACGAGAACTCACTCCAGCGCCATGCATGCGCGCCGGAGCGAGCCCGGAGGCTCTCCTCAGCAGATACAGGCAATGCGTGTGGTCAGAAGCAGTCGTCAGAGAGAGAGAGAGAGAGTTACAGAGCGATGCAGTTTAAATACCCCACTACAGACAATACATGAAAGGCACATTAGCATCACAATACAGAGCAGGAAGCCATGAACACCTGCATTTGAGTCACACATATCAAGAGCAGGACACTGGCGCTTGAACTAGACAAAGAGAGGCTGCCTATTGATCTCAATACACACATCTCATTGTATAGGCTGTGGGGGTGACCCACACATATCAACATTAACACCCATCCATCCTAACATACATTGATGTCCATACATCAAAACCAGCCTCAAACAACACAGAAATACACAGTGCTGTCCCACCCACCATTCCATAGTGTCCCATAATGTCCCAGAGTGAGCATAGTGAATTGTACATATAAATACTACCCTTCTAACACATATCCTTTCAGCAAATAATGTTTATACCTCTTTTTGAATTGATTTCTGTTTGTACATAGTTTCAGTTCCTGCTCCAGACTGTTCCACAAATCCACCCCACAGACAGATATGCACATACTTTTCTTGGTTGTTCGTATCTTGGGTTTTGTAAAGTTTAAGTCTCCTCTCAAATTATGATCATTGTCTCTTTTTTTAAATATTTTTTGTATATTAGTTAGGAGTTGATTATTAATTGCCCTGTACATTACTTGTGCTGTCTTAAGTTTAACTAAATCGATGAACTTTATGACATGTGACTTTAAAAACAACAAATTGGTATGGTCTCTATATCCTACATTGTTTATTATCCTTATAGCTCTTTTTTGTAATGTGCATATTGACTGTAGGTTGGTCTTGTAGGTGTTTCCCCAGACTTCTACACAGTAGTTAAGAAAAGGTAAAAACAGTGAATTGTACAGTAAGACCAATGATTTATAGTCCAAGATGTGTCTTGTCTTCCCCAGTATGCCTATACATTTTGCTAACTTGGCCCAGATGTGACTGATGTGAGGTTTCCAGCAGATTTTATTGTCTAGCGTCACCCCCAGAAACTTATTTTCCTGTACTGTTTCTATTCTGGTATCATCTATCGTTACCATTATTTCATGATTTATTTTATAATTTCCAAACAACATAATCTTTGCTTTTGTTTTAGATTTAGAGATAATTTATTTTTGTTGAACCACTGCGTTAACTTTTTCATTTCAGTTGTGACCACCTCTAAAACCTGCTGCAAATTCTCACCAGTGCAAAGGATATTTGTGTCATCCGCAAACAAAATAAATTTCAGAATTTTTGATACTTGACATATGTCATTTATATACAAAATAAAGAGTTTGGGTCCCAAAACTGACCCCTGGGGCACACCACAAGTGATGTCCATGAAGGGTGATTTGTGCTCACCAATTTGTACAAATTGTTGTCTGTTACTTAAATAACTTTCCACCCAACTCAATCCTACCCCTCTTATCCCATGCCTTTCCAGTTTCCTTAGTAGTATTCTGTGGTCAGTGGTGTCAAAAGCTTTCTTTAAATCTATAAATACTCCTACAGCAACCTTTTTTTTTATCTATACAACTAGTAATTTCTTCTATAAGTTCGATCAGTGCCAAAGATGTAGATTTATCTGCTCTAAAACCATACTGGCTATCTGTAAGGAGGCTGTGTTTTTCAATGAAATCATCCAGTCTCTTAGTGAAGATTTTTTCAAGTATTTTGGAGAATTGTGAGAGTAAAGAGACTGGCCTGTAATTTGTGAAACGATGACTGTCTCCTGTTTTGTATAGAGGTATTACTTTTGCTATTTTCATTTTGTCTGGAAATGTACCAGTTTGAAATGACAGGTTACAGATGTGGGTGAGTGGCTTAACAATTCCTTCAATTATTTTTTTTTCACTATTGTCATGTCAATTTCATTCCAGTCCATTGATTTTTTTGTTCTTAAATTTATTCACAGTCTCGATAATTTCCTTTTCAGTAACTGCACCCAAAAAGATTGTGTTTGGATTTCTATCTTTTATTTCATTCACAGAACCACTGTTGTTTGTTTCTGGTGTCACTATTGATTTTGCTAATTCAGGACCAACGTTTACAAAAAATTTATTGAAACCACTGACCACATCCTCCATATTATTTATCAAATTTCCATTTTCAATAAAATATTCTGGATAATTAGCATTCTTTGGTCAATTACTAATAATCCCATTGAGTACTTGCCATATTCCTCTTAAGTTATTTTTGTTATCCTCTAATATTCTGTTGTAATATTCTTTCTTACAGGTCCTCATTATATTAGTAAGCTTATTTTTATATCTTTTATATTTGATCTCAGCTTCCACCATTCTGCATTTAATGAATTGTTTATATAATGTATTCTTCTTTTTACATGCATTTATTAACCCCTTGGTGACCCAAGGAATATTTTTTTTTGTTGTCTGTCACTGTATTGTTTTATAGGACAGTTTTTATTGTACAATGATTAAAATATTTGTAAAAAATTATCATATGCTTTATTTATGTCATTTTCATCATAAACTATCTTCCAATCTTGTATTAATAATTCCTTTGTCAGTACATTGATTCTTCGGTTCTTATTCTTTTATATTTAATATTTTTGGAATACTTTTTCTTCCTATAATCACATTGATAGACAACAAAAATCGGCAGGTGGTCACTGATATCATTCAATAAAAGCCCACTCCTGATATTATTTTCCATAATGTCTGTGAATATTATCTATTAGTGTGGCACTGTGTGACGTGATTCTGCTAGGTCCAGTAATTGTTGGATGTAAGCCCATACTGTACATTGTGTTGATAAATTCTTCTGTCAAACTATGTTGTTTTGAGTTCATCAGATCTATATTGAAATCCCCACAGATGAACATAACTTTATGAGTTAGTTTTGCATTGTGGCGGATGATAATAAGTGTACCCTGATGTGGAGGCATGGAATAAGTGCAGACACAGCGAAATGAAGTTTAAAAGGGTGTTTTATTTCATCCTCCAGCACGAGGGTCACTCTAGCGCTGTGTATGTGCACCGGAGCGAGCCCTGTGTATCTAGTCAGCAAACAGGCAATGCGTGTGATCAAAAGCAGTAGTCAGAGAGAGAGAGCAAACGATATTCAGTCACTTATATACCCAGCTAGACAATGCATGCATGGCACATTAGCATCACAGTACAGCAGGAATGCATGGGACATTTACATGAGAGTCACACATATCAATAGCAGGATTACTGGCAGGAAGGAGAGGCTGCCCATTGATATCAGTCCATACATCTCACTGTTCTGCTAATTGCTCCAGCTGAGCGCTCTGACTCAAAGGCCGTGGGGGTCACCCCCCCCCCCCCAAGAGGGCTCAGCTGGGGGCTGAGGCGTCGATCGTCCAGCTTTGGGAGCGAGCTGCAGGAAAAGTTCTGTGCCGGAGGAGGGGGAGGGAGGAGGTTGTGGGTAGCAAGTGCCGGCCCGGGACGGCGAAGTTGTCTGGGCCGCACAAAAATTGCATGTGGATCCACGATGTTGAGGGGCTGTCCAGTTGAACGTGGCGGGGATCCACAGCGGCTGTGAGAAGAAAAACTTGTCTCTGACTCCTCTCGCGGTTAAGTCCTGCGAGGATTCGTAGCGGCCATGAAGAAAAACAGGAGCTGCAGCTGTGTGAGGGACTTGGCGTGTTGGCTTTAGGTGCGCGCGCAGCCCTAAAGCCCTCGGGCACAGCTGACGGCTGAATTCCCTTTGTGCGCCGTGGCTGAGACCCATATAAAATCCTGTGTGCGGCCTGCGTGTGTGCTTCAGGTGTGTGAGCAGTCCTGAAGGTTCCGAGGATGGCGGTCGGCCGTGTCTCTCGGGCGTGTGCAACGGCGGAGGACGATGGCGGTCTGTGGAGCCGGCATTGTCCCGTGCGTGGTGCGCTGTCCTCGTAACCCCCCGGTGTGCATGTGGGGGTTCGGTGCATGGCAGGTCCGCTGTCGAGGCGAGTCAGGGTCAAGGAGCTTGCTGGACATCAGCGTCGTCGGTGCCGATGGTCCTCCCCGTCTTGGCTGTTGCTGTCGTTCGCTCGTGCCGGGTCATGGTGCGTTCTGGTCCACGTGCTGCGTTCTCCGTTGGCCCTGGAGGCCGCCGTCGTGGAGAGAGGACGAGGTGCGTGCGCGCTCGTGTGGATGCGGAGGAGCGGTGAGAGGGAGTAGACGATCTTTGTCCCTCGGCCGGTCCCAGCGTGGATGTCCAGATCTCAGGCAGTCAGCGTGTTCTTTTCTTCTGGGTCACCAGTGTGGCAGATGATAATAAGTGTACCCTGATGTGGAGGCACGGAATAAGTGCAGGCACGGCGAACTGAAGTTTAAAAGGGTGTTTTATTTCATCCTCCAGCACAAGGGTCACTCCAGCGCTGTGTAAGTGCGCCGGAGCGAGCCCTGTGTATCTAGTCAGCAAACAGGCAATGCGTGTGATCAAAAGCAGTAGTCAGAGAGAGAGAGCAAACGATATTCAGTCACTTATATACCCAGCTAGACAATGCATGCATGGCACATTAGCATCACAGTACAGCAGGAATGCATGGGACATTTACATGAGAGTCACACATATCAATAGCAGGATTACTGGCAGGAAGGAGAGGCTGTCCATTGATATCAGTCCATATATCTCACTGTTCTGCTAATTGCTCCAGCTGAGCGCTCTGACCCAAAGGCTGTGGGGGTCACCCACAGCATACATTTTTTCCATCCAGTCCTTAAATAAGTCAATGTTTGATCCAGGTGTTCTATATACACAGCTCACTACCACATTCTTCACATTGTCCAGACAGATTTCTATTGTAATACATTCAAATAAATCATCCACAGTTACTGACAGATTTTCAACAACCTTGTATTTCAAGCTCTTGTCAACATAAATTGCAACTCCTCCTCCTTTTTTCACTTTTCTATTTATATAATTTAATTCATAGCCATCCATGGTAAAATCCACTCCTTTCTCTTCACTGAGCCATGTCTCTGATATTGCCACAATATTGAATGGCTCTTTAAACTGATGTAAATAATCTTTAATGTTATTAAAGTTGGCATAGAGACTTCTGCTGTTGAAGTGGATCATAGAAATATTGAAATCAGATGTGACCATTGTGTTAAACTGATCATCTGTGTAGTAACTACAGTTATTATTGATGGAGCTAAATAAATTATTATCAGGGTCTATGTTATATTCTACGTCCTGTGGGTTGTGATCTGTATATTCAAAAACTTTCAGTTCCTGTTGTTCCTGTTTGTTGATCGTTTGTTTCATGTTGTTAAATGTCTTGTAGCAGATGAGTATGATCCTTCAGTGTCCTACAGTTGTCTGATTGTTGCTGTGACTCCAGTTCATAATATTCATTGATATTGGTCCAGTTCCATAATATTACGGATGTTAATGACCTTGGCTTCTTCAGGTGATCCGTTTAATTTGATGTATATTTTACAGTTTGATGTCCAGGTGTTTTGAATCTTTTTCTGCTTTTTCATGTATCTCGCTTTTCTGGCTATTTCTGTGTTTTCCTTCGTGAGGTGCTCGTTTATGTAAATGTTCGTTCCTTTCAGTTTCCTACCTTGTTTTAACAGCGCAGTCTTGTGTTTTCTGTTCACAAACCTCATGATCACAGCCGGTTTGTCGCTGTTTTTCCTGGGCAGAGGGTGGCAGGTCTCTATGGTGTTGCAGTCCAGCTGAATTCCTTTGGACTGCATGAAAGCCGCCACTTGTTGCTCTGTGGATTCCTCTTCCAGCTCACTTCCACTGCTGTCCGCGACCACCGCTCACGCATATGATCGGGGTTTACTGTGGAGCCCCGTGATGATCATGTCATTCACCCGAGTGTTCTGCTCCAGTTCCGACACTCTGCTCTCCAGATACGCCAGCCTCTTTTCCTTCTCAGCGTTCTGGATCCGCTTTCACCTCCTCGATCAGGTCCAGGATATTTCTTTGCTGCAGCTTAACGGCAGAAATCTCTTCCACCAAGAAATCCAGTGCTTTTTTAATTTCGTCCACCTCCTCAGTCTGCTGAGCTTTCTTGGGACCCATGATCCCGGCCGATGATCGTTGATTGTGATCGTAGGAAAAAAAAAAACATGTGGGAGAAATCCCTTTGTTCTCCCTGAGCGTGAGGGGCCTGATTGCTTCACCAGCCACTACAATATTAAGTTATGAGACTGGCAAATTGTCTTTTTTCGCACAAGCAGGTTTATTTTCCAGCAGAAGTAACAAAAAAAAAAACAAAAAAACAGCTCAAAACACTAGCTCTAAACTGAGTTTTAAACAGAAACAAACTGGGAGCCTTTACTTGTGCGTCCTCACCTTACAGGAACCGGAAGTGAAGGTTACTTGCGGAGTCCCACAGGGTTCAGTTTTGGGACCATTGTTATTCAATATGTACAGTATATAAATGATATATGTAAAGTTTCAGAAAAAATTGATTTAATATTGTTTGCAGATGACACTAATTTATTATGCAGTGGAAGCAATTTGGAACAACTTTTGGATACACTCGGAAAGGAATTAGGAAAGCTTAAACTGTGGTTTGATTCAAACAAATTAACGCTCAATTTAAGTAAGACAAAATTTATAATTTTTAACAACCATCACAACAACTCAGTATCTAAACTCAGTGTAAATGGTGTAGAGATTGAAAGGGTATCCGAAATTGAATTTCTTGGAGTAATAATTGATAATAAACTGTGTTGGAAGTCACATATTAATTATATTAAAAGTAAAATATCCAAATCAATAACAATACTACACAGAGTGAAATATTTGCTGTATCAATTCACACTATATATTTTGCATCATTCATTAATACTCCCATACATGACATATTGTACTGAAGTATGGGGAAATACATATAAAACAAACATATTCAATTGCTATTCTTCAGAAGAGAATTCTTTTTTTTTTTTTTCTCTCAGTCACACTTTGTCTTAGCTTTGTTCTAAATTGTAATCACTCTTGTCTTGTTTACTCTTTTTTCTTTGAATTCTTGGATGGAATATGGGTGGGCAATATAAGCTGCGGCTTCAGCCATCACCCATTTCGGATAACTCACGTGGAATTGTTTAGTAGAAGGAGTCTTTGTCTAATTTGACCTTGTTGTTATATTATACAGTTTCTTCAACCTGTACTGTATTATCCGAAATAAATTCATTCATTCATTAAAAAAAAAAAAAAAAAAAAAAAAAAAAAAAAAAGCGATATTAGAATAATAAACAAAGCTGCTTACAGGGAACCAACAAACCCACTTTTTCTTAAATTAAAAGCTCTCAAGTTAAAAGATCTGGTTGACTTTAAAACTGCAGTAATAATGTTTAAAGTGAAGAATCTATCACTGCCCGCAAATATCTAAAAGTTCTTCCAAATTAGGAAGAAACAATATCATTTCAGAGGAACATGTCCGAATTCCACCCAATGCAGGACATACTGAATGCACTGAGGAGCTCATTTAGCAGCAGACTACATCATCCCAGGTGCACAACCGAGAGGTTTCGCAGGTCCTTCCTACCAACGGCTGTCAGACTGTACAACCTAAGCAGGGCTGCTCGCAGAGATAGCAAAAAGACGTAACAAACTAATAGTTTTTTTGAATGCAAAAGATGCAATAGACTTACACAATGGTCCCCTCCGGCATACAACTAGGAAAATACCGGTCGCTATGGAGGGTGAGAATATGTATGGGCACATAATCATACCATGTAGGATAACTAAGTAGACGGTTGTGCTGTTTCATCCCATCTAGCAACAATGCTCTGCACTGTGTGTGTTTATATATTTACATATTTATTCCATCTAGCTACAATGCTCCGCACTGTGTGTTTACATATCTACATATTATTCCATCTAGCTACATTGCTCCACACTGTGTGTTTATATATTTACATATTTATTCCACCTAGCTGCAATGCTCCGCACTGTTTATATATTCATATATTTATTCCATCCAGCTACAATGCTCTGCACTGTGTGTCTGTGTGTGTGTATATATATATTTTATAGTAATATGTACATATGTATATTAGCTGCTCTTGCTTGCTTGCTTTTTTTCTTGCCTTCTGATTGTTGCTCTGAGTGTTGCTATCCCTGTGCTGTTGCAATCCTGGAATTTCCCCATTGTGGGACTAATAAAGGCTTATCTTATCTTATCTTATCTTATCTTATGTATATTTCAAAAACCTTCAGTGACAACTACTATCAAGCAACACTGTGTTTCAGTGCAAGGAGTCAGATTGTGGAACGATTTTGAACCTGAATTAAAATTATGTACAACACTTGGACAATTCAAACAAAAACTAAAGGAAGAAATACTCCAAACATATATACAAAATGACATGTAAAATCACATAAGAATTATCATATTCAGTCTGTGTTGTGCTATTGCTTCGTTTTTTTGTTGTTTTTTGTTGTCACGTTTTGTCTTAGCTTTGTTCTGAATTGTAATCGCTCTTGTTTTGTTTTTCTTTTGAATTCTTGGATGGAATATGGGTGGCCAATATAAGCTGCGGCTTCAGCCATCATCCATTTCAGATAACTTATGTTGAACTGTATAATCAGAGGAGTTATTGTCTAATTTGACCTTGTAAGATTGTTTTCCCTTTGTTATATTTTTCTGTTCCTTTCTTTTAATCTTTACTTTTAATCTAGCCGAAATAAAAAATAAAGATTCATTCATTCATTCTATCTATCCATCTAGCTAGCTAGCTAGCTAGCTATGTACACCACATGTTGAACCTTGTTCTGACATATGACATACTGTCATGTGAAAATATTAGGACACCCTCTATAAGCCTGTGTGTGTGTGTTTTAAACATATTTGGACATATGGATATTTAATATCAATGTTAAAAGTACTGGGAGATTCATGTAATACAACTAAACAATTAAAAATGAATTAAAGACTTTTTTTCAAATTTTCTGTAAAATGTAATTCTAAACAAATAGTGAGGAATAAATTACGGCAGCCCCCATCTTTTTAAGGACACCCTGACATAATGCACGGCTCAGGAGACACACACGCAGGCTCAGAGTAGCTCAAGTAGCTTTATTAACAACAAGGGTGTATGAATGTGTGTCTGCGAGATGTAAATGTGTTGATGGTGGCGTCTGCTTCGGGCACAGAGGCAGGAGACCGTACAGCCGGACAACCCTATGGGAAAAGCACAGGGAGAAGGGTGACGGGCACACACCAACACAGGAGATGTAAAAGTTGGAGAGGAGCTTACGTGGAGTGAGCAGGTGGCTGGCACAGCAAGGACAAGGTCCGGTAGACAGCAACCTGGAGAGCCCGGTGCAGCAGCGAGGGAATGGAGACGGAGAGGAATGGTCCGCCGCCGGGAAAGCCACCTGTGCACAGGGGAGCAGACTTGGAAAGGGAAAAAGGTAAGGGCTTCTTACCGCGATGCTTGCTGAAGTGTAAGAGGTAACTCCCAGCAATCCAACGAGTGAAGTCTGGCGGCTTCAGGCCGAAGCCCAGGGCGAGGCGGCTTAAATCCCTCGCTGCTGATGATGTGCAGGTGTGCGTGCAGCTGGCGCCGCTGATGAGCGGCGCGGCGTGACAGTACTCCCCCCTCTAGCAGCGCCTCCTGGCGATGGTTTCTCCGGGTGCGCTCGGTGGAACTCAGTAATGAGGGATGGGTCCAACACAAACGACGAGGGTACCCACTGCCGATGTTCAGGCCCATAGCCCTCCCAGTCCACCAAGTACTGCAACCCACGACCCCGGCGCCGGGAGTCCAGGATGGAGGAGACAGGCCAGGCCGGATGGCCATCAATCATCCGGGGCGCAGGTTGCGCAGCAGGAGGAGGGCAAAGGGGGTCAGAGACTGCCAGCTTCACCTTGGATATGTGGAAGGTGGGATGGATGCGGAGGGAGGGGGGAATAGCTACACGCACAGCCACCGGGTTGATAATCCTGGTGATGGGGTATGGGCCCATAAAGTGCTGTGCCAGCTTCCTCCTCTCGCCCTTTAAAATCACGTCCTGGGTCGACACATAGACACGCTGACCAACACAGTACACTGGGGCAAGTCTTCTGTGCCGGTCCGCCACGGCTCTGTTGCGCTCCGCCGTGCGTAAAAGCGCATTGCGCGCTGACGCCCAGATGGAGCGGAACTGCCTGAGATGCGTCTGAACTGAGGGGACAGTTACCTCACTCTCCTGCACCGGGAACAGCGGGGAGTCGTAGCCCAGGGACGCCTTAAAGGGGGACATCCCTGTAGCAGAAAAGCGAGCGGTGTTGTGGGCGTATTCAACCCAGGCGAGGTGGTTACTCCAGGACGTTGGTTTGGACGCCATGACGCAGCGGAGCGCAGCCTCCAGCTCCTGGTTGGTCCGCTCACACTGCCCGTTGGTTTGGGGGTGATGGCCGGAGGAGAGGCTCACCTTGGCTCCCAGGGCGTTGCAAAATGACCTCCAAACCTCTGAGGAAAATTGGGGCCCCCGGTCCGAGACCACGTCCACCGGAATCCCGTGCAGCCTGACCACGTGCTGGATTAGGAGGTCCGCCGTCTCTAGGGCGGTTGGAAGACCTCGTAGGGGGATGAAGTGTGCCGCCTTGGAGAAGCGGTCCACGATGGTCAGGACGGTGTCGAAGGTGTTTGAGACTGGGAGTCCGGTGACGAAATCCAGGGCGATATGCGACCAGGGCCTGCCAGGGACGGGCAGAGGCTGGAGCAAACCCGCTGGAGGGGCATTACCTGATTTGCTGGTGGCACACACTGGGCAGGCCCAGGCGTAGCGGGCAGCGTCCCTCCGCAGGCCCGGCCACCAGAAGGACCGTTGGAGGAGGTCGATCACCCGGGTGGAACCAGGGTGGCAGGTGAGCTTGGACGTGTGCAACCAGTGGATGACCTCCCCCCGAACCGTGGATGGCACGAACAGCCTCCCCTCCGGTCCGCCGCCAGGGTCAGGTTCCACTTCCTGCGCCTCCCGGATCTTGCTTTCAATGTCCCAGGTGACGGCTCCCATGACGCACGACCTGGGTAGGATGGTGTGGACCATGTCCTCCAACTCCTCAGGGGCAAATTGCCTAGAGAGGGCGTCGGGCAGGCCATTCTTGGAGCCAGGCCTGAAGGTGATGTTGAATCGGAACCTGGCAAAGAACAAGGACCAGCGCGCCTGGCGGGCGTTCAGACGCTTGGCAGATCTCAGGTACTCCAAGTTCTTGTGGTCCGTCAGGACCACGAACGGCAGGTCCACCCCCTCTAGCCAGTGACGCCACTCCTGCAGCGCGACCTTGATGGCGAGGAGCTCCCTGTCCCCCACATCGTAATTCCGTTCCGCCGGGGACAAGCGCCGAGAGAAGAAGGCGCAGGGCCGTTTGACTCCATCATCTGGTGACCGCTGGGATAGAACCGCCCCCACTCCTGTGTCCGAAGCGTCCACTTCCACGATGCACTGCAGCGCAGGGTTGACTTGGCTAAGGACCCGGGAAGAGGAGAACTCCGCCTTCAGCGCCTGAAAGGCAGCCGCGGCCTCTTCGGTCCACCGGAACGGGACCTTAGGGGACGTGAGGCGGGTCAACGGGCCGACGACGGTGCCAAAATTAGGGACGAAGCGGCGGTAGAAATTTGCAAACCCGATGAATTGCTGCACCTGTTTTCTCGATGCAGGTGTGGGCCATTCCACCACCGCCTTCACCTTCACTGGGTCCGGAAGCACCTGGTCGTGGGAGATGATGAACCCGAGGAAGGATGTTGTCTTAGCGTAGAATTCACATTTTTCGGCCTTCACATACAACCAGTTCTCCAGCAGTCTTTGGAGGACCCGCCTCACATGGACCCGGTGCTCGTCCCTGGATTTGGAGAAGATGAGGATGTCATCCAGGTAGACGAACACAAAAAGGCCAATGAAATCCCGGAGGACGTCATTAATTAGGCGCTGAAAGACGGCTGGAGCGTTGGTCAACCCGAACGGCATCACCAGGTACTCGAAGTGGCCGTTCGGGGTACGGAAGGCTGTCTTCCACTCATCTCCCTCCCGGATCCGGATGAGGTGGTATGCGCTGCGTAGATCCAGCTTGGTGAACCAAGTTGCCCCCTGGAGGGAGTGGAAGGCGGTGTCCATGAGGGGCAGGGTGTAGCGATCCTTCTCCGTAATGTCGTTTAGGGCGCGATAATCGATGCAAGGACAGAGGGAACCGTCCTTCTTGCCTACGAAGAAGAATCCTGCCCCCAGTGGTGATGACGAGGGACGGATAATCCCAGCACTCGGCGACTCCTTGAGATAGGCGTTCATGGTCTCTTTCTCCGGCGCCGACAGGCTGTAGAGTCGCCCAGAGGGTAAGGGTGCCCCCTGGCGGATGTTTATTGCACAGTCGTAGGGTCTGTGTGGAGGAAGAGACATCGCCTTGGACTTGCTGAATACCATACCCAGGTCGTAAAATTCCGATGGCACCAGGGATAGGTCCGGGGGCGCAGCGTCCGTAGGTGTTGGGGAAGAGGACGGAGAGCAGGCAGCGGACTGTAAACAGGTGCTCATACAAAATGTGCTCCATGCCGACACCCTGGCGGACTTCCAATCCAAGACGGGGTTGTGGAGGCGTAGCCAGGGGTACCCCAGGATGACGGGCGACACAGAGTTGGGAAGGACGTAGAAAGTTATCTCCTCCCGGTGGTTCCCAGAGATGATAACAGGAACAGGGACGGTCTGATGTGTTACTCTCCCCAGGGAGACATGGGAGAGGTTGACTAGGGCGAGAGGAGATTTGAGAACTTGGCAACGGATGCCCAATCGGGTTGCCAGGCTTTGTGAAATAAAACTGCCCTCCGCGCCCGAATCCACCAGTGCGTGGGTGAGATGCCCAGTGGAGTTGTGACAAAATCGGACGGGCAGCTTCAATTGGGAGAGTGGATTTAACCGATCGATGTCCGCGAGGCCCCCTGCAGTGACTCACGGACCCCGCCGTTTGGCTCTCCATGGGCAAAGCTCCACCGTGTGTTGACTATCTCCGCAATACATGCAGAGATCCAACTCACGGCGGCGTTGTCTCTCCGCAGGGGGGAGCTTTGTCCAGCCCGTCACCATCGGCTCCGACTCCTCGGGGCACGATGGTGGCAGCGTCGCCAGGGGGCGAGCTTGGAACAGGCGCGACGAGACACCACGAGAGCGAGAAGAAGACGACTTCCGCCCTGAGGAGTGCTCGCGCAGCCTGTTATCCAAACTGATGGCTAGGGACGTTAGCTCTGCTAGAGTCTCCGGGATGTCCCGCCCAGCCAGTTCATCCTTCAGATCATCATTGAGACTGTGGAGGAAAAGGCCGCAGAATGAACGTTCATCCCAGCCCAATTCCTCCGCTGCTACCCGGAAGTCGATCGCATAGTCCGCTGCCGACCGGCTTCCCTGCTGGAGGCTGAGAAGCCGATCGACCTGGACAGTCTCAGTACGAGAGTGATCAAAGACCTCCAGGAATTGTCTCACAAATTGGCCATAGGTGAGGGTGGCATAACTGGGCCTCGCCATTACGGCGTAAGCCCAAGTCAGAGCTCGCCCCTCTAGGAGATTCCCAATATAGCCAATTCGGCTATGATCTGAAGGAAAATCTCCGGGCACACGGTGGAACACGGACTCACACTGCATTATGAACCCCCGCACACCGCCGAGCTTACCGCTAAAGCGGGCGGGGGTCGGAATGGACGTAAGCCGATCCGGTGCTACCGGAGCTGACTGGGCGGCCGCTGGAGCAGCAGGAGCCGCGCCACCCTGACGAGCCGGGGGGAACGGCTGTTGGGGGTCCAAGCGTCCCAATCGGTTAACGATAATGGTCAATTGGTTAAGAACCACCTGTTGCTGGTAAGCTATTTGGTCCACTCGAGCCTCGAGAGTGGAAAGTCGGCGTGTGAGCCCGCCGTCTGCCGAGCCGCTCTGCTGAAGCCGTACTGACATAATGCACGGCTCAGGAGACACACACGCAGGCTCAGAGTAGCTGAAGTAGCTTTATTAACAACAAGGGTGTATGAATGTGTGTCTGCGAGATGTAAATGTGTTGGTGGTGGCGTCTGCTTCGGGCACAGAGGCAGGAGACCGTACAGCCGGACAACCCTATGGGAAAAGCACAGGGAGAAGGGTGACGGGCACACACCAACACAGGAGATGTAAAAGTTGGAGAGGAGCTTACTTGGAGTGAGCAGGTGGCTGGCACAGCAAGGACGAGGTCCGGTAGACAGCAACCTGGAGAGCCCGGTGCAGCAGCGAGGGAATGGAGACGGAGAGGAATGGTCCGCCGCCGGGAAATCCACCTGTGCACAGGGGAGCAGACTTGGAAAGGGAAAAAGGTAAGGGCTTCTTACCGCGATTCTTGCTGAAGTGTAAGAGGTAACTCCCAGCAATCCAACGAGTGAAGTCTGGCGGCTTCAGGCCGAAGCCCAGGGCGAGGCGGCTTAAATCCCTCGCCGCTGATGATGTGCAGGTGTGCGTGCAGCTGGCGCCGCTGATGAGTGGCGCGGCGTGACACCCCCCCACATTCATTCCCACTTAAAATGGCTAAAATAAATGTTCAAAAATGCAAATAAAAACAAAAACAAGGTTAGACAGATATGTGAACATTTCTTAATAAAGAACTGATATTTAATGGGGTGTCCTAATTTTTTTTCACATGACTGTAGAAATAGAAAATCTGGTAGTGTCTCCTCATAACCATGTACTGTCAGACCATTATCTGCTAACTTTTGATTTTAGCATTTCTTACTTTTTGGCTCCTTAAAAAATATTACTACAGTAGATGTCTCTCAGACGATGATGTTACCAGATTCAAGCAGATTGTTTCCTCAATGTCATTTGTCAACACAACAGAGAGACAAGTCAACAGAGATTTTACTCCTTCTGTATTTGATAGCATGGTAGATAGTGTTACAACTTCTCTGCATCACTCTAGACATGGTGGCTCCTTTAAAAAAGAAAAAGTCTAATCAGAGATTTCTGACTCCTTGGTTCAATACAGAAACTCATAGCTTAAAACAGAAGACTCGTTAAATAGAAAGAAAATGGCGCTCCACTAAATTAGATGAAATCTATCTACCTTGGAGAAATCAATTTCTAATTTATAAAAAAATCTCTTAGGAAAGCCAGAACATTTTATTCTGCATTAATAGAAGAGAACAAGAATAACCCAGGCTTCTTTTCAGCACTGTAGCCAGCCAGCAAGTTGGATGAATTTGAGGTCACTTCAGAAGTACTCCAGGGCGATACTTTTTTTTTTTTTAAGATTCTTTTATTAGTCCCACAATGGGGAAATTACAGGGCATCCACATGAGTGGATGAGGCAGCCACTGGTGTGGCGCCCAACCCTTTCACCATTCACACACATTCACACCTGGGGCCACTTTAGAGTCTCCAATTAACCTAACTTACAGTACATGTTTTTGGCATGTGGGAGGAAACTGGAGAAATCCCGGAGTAAACCCACGCAGACACGGGGAGAACATGCAAACTCCACACAGATCACTGTTGGTCGGTGGCTGGGATCAAACCCAAGATCCCCCGGTCAAGGGTGAGTTACTGTGCTGCTGCAGTGCTAACCACTCCGCCACCTCGCTGCCCGCACTGACTTTGGCCCCATTCCTGTTTGTTATCATCCTAAACTATGCCCTGTGGAAAGCCATTGTTGGAGAGAAGCAGAGCTGGGTCTAATGTCAACACCTCGTAGATCCCGAAGAATACCGGCAAAAGCAATAGCAGATCTGGATTATGCAGATGACATTGGTTAGCTGTCAAACAACATCTTAGAGGCACAGAGACTGTTGTCATTTGTGGAGTTGGAATGCTTTCAGATTGGTCTCACCATTAATGAGAAGACCGAAGTGATGACTCCTGGGGATGCTTCTAACTCGATGTCTCCACTGTTGACGAGGACCGGCAAGCCTCTGGAAGTAGTCAACAACTTCAAGTACCCTGGCTTCTGGATAGAATCTACTAGTCATGATATGAAGGTGTGCAAGGCACTTGCGTGTGGTGCTCTCAATGACATGCAAGCTATATGGTGTTTAAACATGTCAATCAAGCTAAAAGTTAAATTTTTCTGTGCAACAGTGGAATCCATATTGCTCTTCGGAAGTGAACGCTGGTCATTAAAGGTCTCCCTTCAGAGGTCATTAGATGGCTCCTACACCTGGATGCTGTGCACCATCCTCAATGTAAACTGGCAAGACCACGTCTCCAATGAAGATCTCTATGGTCCTCTTCCCAGAATATCAGACAAGGTGGCTTGGTGAAGACTTGGCCTCACGGGGCACTGTTACCATCACCAAGAGCTCCCAGCAGGCCACCTGGTACTCTGGGAACTGACGCATGGCTTTCGTCGCCCAGGATGGTAGCCACTATCATTGTCTGCAGAGTGAATGAATAATGAACTCATTGTAAAGTGTCTTTGGGTGTCATGAAAAGTGTTATATAAATGCAACCCATTATTAAAAACAGCTATTACACATTTTTAAACTGAGATTCTGTATTCTGTAAAATCTGAAATTTTTTGGTATACAGTGTGGTATTTTTTTTCCTTGTAGTATTAAACATGACATTGAATATCAACGTCGCTTTGGAAAATATCAGATACGTATCCAAATTAAGACTCTGCACCCTAAGGACCTGAACAGCTACAGACCAGTGGCCCTCACATCACACCTGATGAAGACCCTGGAGAGGCAGCTCCTCGCCCACCTCCGCCACCTGGTTGGACCAGTGATGGACCCACTTCAGTTTGCCTACCAGCATGGCACCAGGGTGGAGGATGCAGTGATCTTCCTCCAACATTGTGCCCTGTCCCACCTGGAGAAGCCTGGGAGGACTGTGAGGATCATGTTCTTTGATTATGCCTCGGTGAAACAGAGGCATACAGTAATTGGTTATTGCCTCTGTTTGTGGCTGTGTGTGTAGCTGTCTGTCTGTCCGCCTCTCTGTTTCAGCTTGCCCGGTCAAAATTAAGTGGAACTAAAGGCTTGTATCATTGTATCACCATATTTTCTCGACTTTTAATTTGACAGAATTTCAAAATTATGCTTTGTTTTTGAAATAAACGAAAAATAGCTCACCTTTACCGTCAATGGAATGGTACTGTGCATGCGCCAGAGGCAAGTACTGAGCAATCCGCTATTACTGGGTGAACAAATGTCCATCTTTTTGGCGTTGTCTTCCTCTGCCACTAAACAGCAAAAGCTCCTGTTTGTCTTGATTGTCATTGTATTCACGTACCTCCATCGCTTCCACCATTTAAAATGCCACCATACTCTTATTTGTATTTGAATCGCAGATGTTCAAATCAGTTTGGTGGCTCTTGGCTGCCACCAACAGTACAGGGATGTGAACTGCAGATTACTTTCACTGTGCATGCTTGTACTCCAAAACTACTGGATGGATTTGGATGAAATTTTCACAAGAGGTGGTCCTTGGGGTAGAGAGGAACCCATAACATTTTGATAATGATCCCAGTATGCATACCTCCATCAAGGCTCTTATCTTCTCACAGTTTGTTAGCAAGAATACTCCAAAACTACTAGATGGATTTGGATGAAACTTTTACCAGAGGTGGTCCTTGGGCTAGAGAGGAACTTATAACATTTTGTTGATGATTCAAGAATGCATACTTCCGCCAATGCTCTGAAATGGAAGCATCAGCACCTTGGTGCTTTCATTTCTCCAGTGCATTCAATACCACCCAACCAATGATTCTGAGGGACAAGCTGCTGTGTGCAGGGGTGGACCAGCACCTGTCATCGTGGATCCTGGACTACCTCACAGACCGACCACAGTTTGTGAGGACCCAGGACTGAGTGTCTGACACCATCATCTGCAATACGGGTGCCCCCCAGGGAACAGTTCTGGCTCCCTTCCTGTTCACCCTCTACACTGCTGACTTAACACACAACACACCACACTGCCAGCTACAGAAGTTCTCTGCTGACTTTGCCATTGTCGGCCTCATCTCCGAGGGGGATGACATGGCGTACAGAGGACTGATCCATGACTTTGTTGACTGCTGCCTATGGAACTGCCTCCAGATCAATGCAAGGAAAACCAAAGAACTGGTGGTGGACTGCCACAGACGAGGACAACCCCCCACAGCACTGGTAAACATTCATGGAACAGACATTGAGATGGTGACATCTTACAAGTACCTGGGTGTTCACCTGAACAATAAACTGGACTGGTCACACAACATCAACGCACTCTACAAGAAGGGGCAGTGCAGGCTGTTCCTCCTGAGGAAACGCAGGTCTTTTAGAGTGCGGGGGGCACTCCTGAAGACCTTCTATGATTCAGTGGTGGCATCAGCCATCACATTTGGAGTGGTTTGCTGGGGCAGTAGCATCACAGTAGCTGACAGGAAGAGACTGAACAGGCTGATCAAAAAAGCTAGCTCTGTTCTGGGGTGCCACCTTGAACCAGTGGAGGAGATAGGATTGAGGAGGATGGTGGCTAAGCTGTCATCTCTGCTGGAGTCCAAGTTTCACCCCATGTGGGACACACTGAACGCACTGAGGAGCTTATTTAGCGGTAGGTTGTGTCATCCTAAGCGCTCCAGGAAGAGATTCCACAGGTCCTTCCTACCTATGGCTGTCAAGACTTCATAATCTAACCGGTGCTGCTCGAAGAGGTTGTATTAAACGTCACAACTTTGCATAATAGAGATCGTCCCCTACAATGCACAACTAAGACAATTACAATTATCATTGAGGGTGGCAACAACACTGTTCATTCAAATGTGAAATATACTGTCTGGGTCCATATTTATATTCTGCAGAGTAATGTAAGTAACTGTAATGGCGTTGATACCATCTAGCTGCAATGCTCTTGCACTGTGTATAAAACTGTGTACATACAGTGGTATGAAGAGTATTTGCCCCATTCCTGATTTCTTATTTTTTTTATATTTGTCACACTTAAAATGTTACAGATCATCAAACAAATGTAAATGTTGGACAAAGATAACACAAGTAAACATAAATTACAGTTTTTTTAAATGAAGGTGTTTATTATTAAATGAAAAAAAATCCAAACCTACATGGCCCTGTGTGAAAAAGTGATTGCCCCCTAAACTTAATAACTGGTTGGGCTACCTTTAGCAGCAACAACTGCAATCAAGCGTTTGCGATAACTGGCAATGAGTCTTTTACAGCGCTGTGGAGGATTTTTGGTCCACCCATCTTTGCAGAATTGTTGTAATTCAGCTACATTGGAGGGTTTTCGAGCATGAACCGCCTCTTTAAGGTCATGCCACAGCATCTCAATGGGATTCAGGTCAGGACTTTGACTAGATCACTCCAAAGTCTTCATTTTGCTTTTTTTTTTAAGCCATTCAAAGGTGGACTTGCTGGTGTGTTTTGGATCATTGTCCTGCTGCAAAACCCAAGTGTGTTTCAGCTTGAGGTCACAAACCGATGGCTGGACATTCTCCTTCAGGATGTTTTGGTAGACAGCAGAATTCATGGTTCCATTTACCACAGCAAGTCTTCCAGGTCCTGAAGCAGCAAAACAGCCCCAGACCATCACACTACCATCACCATATTTTACTGTTGGTATGATGTTCCTTTTCTGAAATGGTGAGTTATTTTTACACCAGATATAACGGAACACACACCTTTAAAAAAGTTCAGCTTTTGTCTCGTCAGTCCACAGACTATTTTCCCAAAAGTCTTGGGGATCATCAAGATGCTTTCTGGCAAAACTGAGATGAGCCTTTATGTTCTTCTTCTTCTTCTTCTTCTTCTCTCGGTTACTGGCGGATAGCAAACAACTGAAAGGTGTATATCACCACCTACTGTACAAGATCGTGTAACATTATGCCATCTGAGCCCAATCCCTAAATTCTATGACTTAATCCTGTGTTATTTAAAAAAGAGAAAAGAGCCCTTCTCGTGATTCTTATTGCCTCTCCATCTCCATCTGTTCACAGAATCCCAGTTAAATCCCATTCCTTGCCGGCCTCTCAAACTTCATTTTCCATTATCTGTCTTTCATTTCCATATTTGTGACAGTGTAATAAGATGTGCTTGACATTTTCTTCGATTGATTGATTGATTGATTGATTGATTTTATTTGAACATTCTGACAAAAAGAAAAAAGAATTTAAAACAAAAATCAAGCCAAAAATAAAATGTTCAAAAAGAGTGGGAAGAAGCCAACGCTTATATAGTCCCACCCTTTTTTCCATACCCAACAAATTACAACATCACTCTTAGTCACCATTCATCCCACAACCACATTCACCATAATACACCCCATAGTCAAATTATGCAACAGAAATGACACAACAACGACAGTCCAGTCCATATTGACAATACCAACATCCAACAATAATTGTAACAATAATAAATAAATATTTCTGGTATGTTCAACACAAACACAGACAACACCATCATCATCACAATCACCATAACACAATAACACACACAATAACAACCTATTTTCATTGAAGACACATTGTAATATTACTGTCCTTTATTTTTATATTGCTCAAAAATCATTTCTTTATATGTTGATTTAAATATATGGATGTTTGGACATTGCCTGTGTTTCTCCCCCAACCCATTCCACAATTTTACCCCACACACAAACACACAAAAACCCTTCCTAGTAGATCTTACTAAGTGCATTTTAAATTTTGTGTTCCCCCATAAATTGTATTTCCCTTCTCACTCACTAAAAAGATTTTGTATATTGTGTGGCAAAAGGTTTTTACTGACTTTAAACATTAATTGTGCTGTATAATAATGAACCAGATCCCGTAATTTCAATAACTTTGAATGTAAAAACAATAAATTAGTATGGTCAAGATACCCGACTTTGTGTATAACACGGACTGCCCTTTTTTGTAATATTAGCAATGAATTAAGTGTTCTTTTATAATTGTCACCCCAGACCTCTATACAATAGGTCAAGTAAGGAAGTACTAATGAGCAATACAAGATATGAAGTGATTTGTAATCTAGGTCCTGCTTAATTTTATTTATAATTGCGATATTTTTTGCAACTTTGTTTTGGATGTATCTGACGTGTGGTTTCCAACTAATTTTATCATTTAGTATTACTCCCAAAAACTTGATCTCCTTAACTTTTTCAATAATTACATTATCTATATGAATATGTATATCTTCTTCATTTTTACAATTACCAAATATCGTTACCTTAGTTTTATCTATATTTAGTGATAATTTATTACAATCCATCCATTTTTTAAGCTTATTTAATTCATTATTTAGAGTATGGATTAGTTTATTATAATTATTTCCAGAATAAAATATATTAGTATCATCAGCAAATAATATTTTTAATCATTTAGAAACTTGGAATATATCATTTATATATATGTTAAATAATTTGGGGGCCTAATACTGACCCCTGGGGGACCCCACAGGCAATTCCCATACACCCAGACAGATATTCTCCCATCTTCACAAACTGTTGTCTCTCAGATAGATAACTTTTAACCCAATTCAGAGCCAGAATCAGAATCAGAATCAGAAAAAGATTTATTGCCAAGTACATTAACAGATACTGATAACATACGAGGGATTTGACTTGACACAGAAAATGAACCTGCATTTCCAGTGACACGGCTGCATCTGAAACGCGCCTGCCAACAGGATGGTACAGATAAGAAATCATACAATGGGAAGGAGCAAAAAAATCATTGAATTCAGAATATTGACCATAAGTAATCGATATTATGATTACAAAGACAAAAAAAGCCCTCAATGCACATTCAACAGACCAAAGTTCACAGGACACAAGGAGAGCAGTGAGTGTTATCTTGTTGTCAGTTTCTGGATCAGTGTGGATGTAGTGTTGAAGCAGTGTTGTATCAATAAGAGCACAAGGACACTTTGGCAGGAGATGTTTTGTCTGGCTACTGGCAATTGTCCTTGGCAATTGTTCAAGCAGCTGCTGTCCGGAGGCCGTGTGCTCAGTGTTTTGAAAAACAAAGACTGGGGATTATCAGGAGGATTTTTGTAAGGGAAATTGAGCCAAATAGAACTGATCACAGAGAAAGAACTTTATTTTCTTCTGCAGATTCAGTACTTAATCCTTCATTGCGGGGCGTTGAGACCGTCGTGGATAGACCTGAGCGTAATCATGATGTAATCCACCTTCCGAGACAGTTCTCCATTTGTTGCTATCAGGGTCTTCTCCATTTTTTCAATTTGATGGATGCACCTCGCCTGGCCAGCATTTTGACAGGTTGTATCCATCTTCAGCAATTTGCGGTACACCAGGACAATCCCAGTTCCAATCAGAACGATCCCAGTCACCATTATTACGAAGACATACAAATCTTCAATATCTTCGATAGAGAGATTACTCAGGCACAAGATCCTCCAATTACTTGTCGCCCGTAAATAGCCCGCTGGAGCCGTCCCTGCGGGGCAAACAGCTTCCCCCGGAGCACTTTTCCTCATTGAAAAAATAGTGTCAATTGCGTTCAAAGCTCGGCTTATTAATTCCATAATTTCTTTCGATAATCAGCAGTTAGACGCAGACAGACGACAGCAAGCTGGGATCCAGTTGAGGTGGGGAGCTAGAGCAGAGAGAAAAGAGAGAAGCGTCTACTCTCCTTGAAGAGCGGAAGTGAAGAGCCATTCCCCTAATACCATATATTTGCAGTTTATTAAGAAGTATTGAATGATTTATTGTATCAAATGATTTTCTAAAATCTATAAATACACCAATTGCATATTTTCCTTGATCTAATGCATTTATTATTTCCTTTGTTGCTTCCATTATTGCCAACGATGTTGTACTCTTTGCTCTAAATCCATATTGATTCTGGTTAAGCACATCGTGTTTATTTAAAAAGTTTTCTAATCTGTTGTTGAAAAGTTTTTCCAGAATCTTTGAAAATTATGAGAGAAGCGATACTGGTCTATAGTTTGTGTAGTGATGTTTATTTCCTTGCTTGAATAATGGTATTACTTTTGCTATTTTCATTTTCTGCGGGAATGAGCCAGTTTGAAATGAGATTACAAATACATGTGAATGGTTTTACTATGCCTTCAACAGTTCTTTTTACTAGTGCCATATCACTACCATCACAATCAGTAGATAATTTATTTTTACTCTTTTCAACAACAGATTTTACCTCTAGTTCATCCACCGCTGTAAGAAAGATTGACCGAGGGTTATTTCCAATCAATGTTTCACTTACGGTATCTCTTCATTGATTTGGAATTTTTGCTGCCAACTCTGGTCCAACATTTACAAAAAATTCATTCATTTTATTTACTACCATATTCTTATCATAATTATCACTGCAATTATCAGTAAAATACTCTGGATATATCATTTTCTTAGTTCCATTTTCCTTAATTTATTTAATATTTATACTGCGGACTTCTCACACAACACAACACACTGCCATCTACAGAAGTTCTCTGATGACTCTGCGATCGTTGGTCTCATCTCCAGCGGAGATGAAGCTGAGTACAGAGGGCTTATCCAGGACTTTGTGGACTGGTGCCATCGGAACTGCCTCCAGATCAACGCGAGGAAAACTAAGGAGCTGGTGGTGGACTGCCGCAGGCATGGGCAGCCCCTCACAGCACCAGTAAATATACAGGGAACAGACATCGAGATGGTGACATCCTACAAGTACCTGGGTATTCATCTGAACAATAAACTAGACTGGTCACACAATACTGACGCACTCTACAAGAAGGGACAGCGCAGGCTGTTCCTGCTGAGGAGACTCAGGTCTTTTGGTGTACAAGGGGCGCTGCTGAAGTCATTCTATGACACGGTGGTGGCATCAGCCATCACTTTTGGAGTGGTCTGCTGGGGCAGTGGCATTACTGCAGCCGATAGGAAGAGACTGAACAAACTGATTAAGAAAGCTAGCTCTGTCCTGGGGCAACGCCTTGATCCGATGGAGGAGATAGGAGAGAGAAGGACGGTGGCTAAACTGTCATCTCTGCTGGAGTCCGAGTTCCACCCTATGCAGGACATACTGGATGCACTGAGGAGCTCATTTAGCAGCAGACTACATCATCCCAGGTGCACAACCGAGAGGTTTCGTAGGTCCTTCCTACCAACGGCTGTCAGACTGTACAACCTAAGCAGGGCTGCTCGCAGAGATAGCAAAAAGACGTAACAAACTAATAGTTTTTTTTGAATGCAAAAGATGCAATAGACTTACACAATGGTCCTCTCCGGCATACAACTAGGAACATACCGGCCGCTATGGAGGGTGAGAATATGTATGGGCACATAATCATACCATGTAGGATAACTAAATAGACGGTTATGCTGTTTCATCCCACCTAGCAACAATGCTCTGCACTGTGTGTGTTTATATATTTACATATTTATTCCATCTAGCTACAATGCTCTGCACTGGGTGTGTTTATATTTATATATCTATATATTTATTCCATCTAGCTACAATGCTCAGCACTGGGTGTGTTTATATTTATATATCTATATATTTATTCCATCTAGCTACAATGCTCCGCACTGTGTTTTTATATATCTACATATTATTCCATCTAGCTACATTGCTCCGCACTGTGTGTGTTTATATACTTGCATATTTATTCCACCTAGCTGCAATGCTCCGTACTGTGGGTGTTTATATATTTACATATTTATTCCATCTAGCTACAATGCTCTGCACTGTGTGTTCATATATTCATATATTTATTCCATCCAGCTACAATGCTCTACACTGTGTGTCTGTGTGTGTGTGTGTGTGTATATATATATTTTATAGTAATATGTACATATGTATATTAGCTGCTCTTGCTTGCTTGTTTTTTTTTCTTGCCTTCTGATTGTTGCTCTGAGTGTTGCTATCCCTGTGCTGTTGCAATCCTGGAATTTCCCCGTTGTGGGACTAATAAAGGCTTATCTTATCTTAATATATCCCAGACTCCTTTTATATTATTTTTATTTTCATTTAACATTTTCCTATAGTATAATTTTTTTACTAGTTTGTATTATTTCAGTTAATTTATTTTTATATGTTTTATATCTTTTTTCAGATTCTTTGGTTCTTAATTTAATTAAATTTTTATAGAGATAATTTTTCTTTTTATAAGCATTTTGTAGCCCCCTAGTTAACCATGGGAAATTTTTGTATTTATGTTTTTTTATTAATTTCTTTAATTGGACAGTTTTTATCATATAATGATTTAAATATATCAATAAATTTATCGTATGCCAAGTCCACTTTTTTCTCTCAATAGACAACATCCCAATTCTGTAACATTAAGTCTTCTTTTAAAGCATTGATTCTATCTTCTTTTGTATTCTTTTATAGATAACCTTTTTACATGGTTTATTATTATTCTTACTCTCATTAACCCGGTAATTAACGTCTAAAGAAACAAATACAGGCAGGTGGTCACTAATGTCATTTATTAGTATACTACTCACCATATTATATTCAATAACATTGGTAAAAATGTTGTCTATCAGGGTAGCACAGTGTGTCGTTATTCTCGTAGGTTTTGTAATCTTTGGAAATAAGGTTAAACTATACATTGTGTCTAAGAAATCTTCAGTTGGTTTATGTTGTTTTGTTTTCATTAAATCTATATTAAAGTCACCACAAATAAAGATATCTTTTTGTCTTATTTTTATATACATCTTTTCCATCCCATTTCTAAATGTTTCTATATCAGATCCCGGTGCTCTATATATACAACTTACTATTATGTTTTTTCTATTTTCCATCGTAATCTCAATTGTTAAACATTCCATACTTTCATTCACTGTTGATGTCATGCTGTCCACTTTTTTACTTTTCAATTTTATATCAACATACAGTGCTACCCCACCACCACTTTTATATTTCCTATTTTGTGTGTACATCTCATATCCATATAGTTCAAAATTTACATCTTTTTCTTCATTAATCCATGTTTCACTTATTGCAATAATCCTAAATGGTGTGTTAAATTGATTTAAAAACTCCTTAATACTATCAAAGTTTGCATAGAGACTCCTACTATTAATATGTATTATTGTCAATGTCTGATCTGAATTCATAATTCCATTTAATTGTTGTTCATCATAATAAACACACTTATTATTAATATGATTAAAATAATTATTGTCTGGGTCAATATCTCCTAAAATGTCTTGTGGTTGCTGTTCAGTATTGACAAAGGTTTCAGCTTCAATTTGCCCTAATACACTTCCATTATTAACCTGTTGCACTCCAGTGTACCGCGGGCGGACATGTCTCTGCGTCCTAGAGCGCACGAGGGCGCTGCGTCCTAGAGCACACTGAAAAAAAAAAGCTGCATTTCCGTTCTTCCACTACAGACACAGCCGCGAACAGAAAGCCAAAGGAGTGCTTTGATTTGTTTAGATGTGATTGACCTCTCATTCGACTAATAAGAGCCTTGAATTGGGTTTCTGAAACCTTGAAGAACCAATGACTGAAAATCTAACAAGAAGGACCCGCCTACCAACGGCTGCGAATACAGCCAGCCAATTGAAGCACAGAAGTTCGAAAGCTGTTTTGTGTAAGGCTGGGTGACACACAGGTGTTCGCCAGTCTTTTTTTCTTACTACTGTTATTTGTTTTGAAAAATCGTTCGCCAAAACCGCAATCATGGAAGCGCAAAACTGCAATAATGGAATTATGGTTTGACCGGGTCGCATGACCAGAACCAGGAGTCCGTAACAAGCGGACCAGCGTCACGTTCGTCTGACAATGAGGAAGAGAAGTTCGCCAGCGACTTTGCTGTTGTGGACAGGTAAGTGTTATAAGCTAAATTATTCTTTATCCCTGAAAATTGTAATCAAAATGACTTTTGACCGATCAGTAAATTACAACTGTGCATTGTCATGTTGCGAACGGCCCCCCCCGTCATGTTGTGAGTGCCCCCCCCCCCGCTACTCTTCTGTAGCGGATTGCAGATATATTGCAGATATTTTAGTCCAACTGTGCGTTGTAGACCGCAGCGCACCGTGACCGCGGCGCACCGGGCGATGTCCGTCCTCTGTAGCGGGGGTGGGGGGATGGGAGTTGTTATCTTCTACATTACAAATATTTTAGTATAATTTTTAGTGCACTGTAGGTTATTTTTTCGTGTAAAAAAAAAAGCCACACATTTTTTTACGTGGCATGCTTCTTTGTGTGTGGGGGCTTGTTTGTTCATTCATTCATTCATGAATGAATAAACACACACACCCCAAACACACACACACACACACACACATCCCTTCACCTTTCATTAGAGCCCAAGATGAAGCTTCTATATTGAATCATTCAAAAGTTACAGACGTTTTTCCAAACTGTGCCATTTGGCACAATTTGGCACAGTTCAAAAACGCCTGGGAACAACCTAAGAAAAAAGCTGTGTAATATATTCATTTTTTGTGGTATTGTTACAAAATTTTGACCTCAGCTGGATAATACTTGGTTCTACATTTCTGTTGCATTTTCCAGCCCGGATCTGAAGCTGTGCGTTATTTGCAAGCATTTGTATCCAAAAAAACACCCAGGCCAAATTTATTTTCTTCAAGTTCAGTATGTTTAGATGACTGTTAATCAGTGGCAGGAGCACTTAGAGAGATTATGCCTGTTTTGCCAAAAAATTCAAAGTGTTTTCTTGTAAATGAGACCAACCCCATGAAGATGCTGCAAAGGGTTGAAGAACAGCTTTTGATTTACTTTGGGTACGTTATTTTTTGGCGTTTTTAGGGAAATTGACCAGAGTGCAAGGGATTAAATGAGGAAGGATGATTGGTTAAAGTACTAGTCATAAGTTATGCCAACAATGTACACCAAAATTAAAAAAGGAAAAAGTACACAAAAATCTCCGCTCATAATCTTACTGCACTGTTATTCTTGCATCAGAGCTAAGGTTTAAATTTGTCTAATTCCTCCATTTCTCTAATCATTATTACTTTAGCTTCTTCTGGAGTGCCAAGCAGTTTTATCCACACCTTACAGTTTTTTGTCCATGTCGATTGTATTTTTCCCTGTTTTCTAGGAGCCCTGGCTTGTCTAGCTATTTCAGAGTTCTTTTTTGTTAAATGTTCATTTACATAGACAGCCGTTCCTCTCAGTTTTCTTGCTTGTCGCAGAAGATCAGTTTTTGCTTTTCTGTTGACAAATCGGATGATGATCGCTGGTTTTCCTTTACTGTCTTTTTTAGGTAACGTGTGGCAAGCTGGAATAGTCTTATTGTCCACAACAATGATTTTAGAGTTGAAAAAATGTAATACCTGCTGCTCAAGAGTGTGTGATTCTGCCAGTGTCTCATCCTCCCCATCCTGGTTATCAACTCCTGCTGTCACACATGCATAGGAGCGGTGTCTGGTGTTAAGACCACTCACAATGACATCATCCATTCTTGTATACTGTTCTAATTCATCCACACGTCTTTCTAAGAAATTAATTTTCTTGTCTTTTTCCATGACTTCAGCCTTTAATTCACGCACTTGGTCCATAAGGCCAATAAGCAAAGTTTGTTGTTTTGCTATCTTAGATATTTCTTCAGCCATAAAATTTAGTGAGAGTTTGATCTCCTCCGACTCCTCTCCATTTATCTGATTCCTTTTCAGAGGCATACTAACTAGACTGATTGGGATCAAAGGCGGCTCATCTGTTGGCTAGTACAGGAGGCAAAGCACGTCTGATGGCTAGTGGAGGCTGCCAGCTGGCCCGCCGTCTCAATTATAGCTGTCACCCGACTGCGAGGTCGAAGAGCTCCCGATGGCCAGTGATGGCTAGTGAAGGTCACCACCGGCGCCACCACCTGACAGCTGAAATCCGCGGGTGAAACCAAGGCTCCCTCGGCAGCTAGCAATGAACCCAAAGCGATGAATCCGGTGATAAACCCAAAAAGGCGAAGCACGTCCGATGGCTAGTGGAGGCTGCTAGCTGGCCCGCCGTCTCAATTATAGCTGTCACCCAACTGCGAGGTCGAAGAGCTCCCGATGGCCAGTGATGGCTAGTGAAGGTCACCAACTGGCGTCACCACCTGACAGCTGAATCTGCCAGTGAAACCAAGGCTCCCTCGGCAGCTAGTGTCGTCCTAGCTAGCAATGAACCCAAAGCGATGAATCCAAAGCTCTCCCAGTGGCGCACAGGAGCAGCTTGAGTCGTCCAAGGCTCATCCACTTGAGGGGTGAGGGAATGAGGGAATAGCCAATACAGCCCATGAGATAGCTTTTAGGTCAATTGTTCCATTACTTTGGGCACTTGATATATGGAGACATTGTGTAAAAATGGTTGCAATTCCTAAACCATAACTCCAGTTTGGATGTGAATACCCTCAAATTAAAGCTGAGAGTCTGCCCTTTAATCCCGTATTGATTATATAAACTGTTTTGGTAAGTGGCTTCTTTTACTCCACATTGTCAAAGTGTTGTTTAGACCTGTGTGACAATGGTATAGTTATCTCTTTTCCAAGAGCACTTTTTGCTAATTTGTCTGCATAGTCATTCCCTTTCAACCCTTCATGTGCAGGAACCCAACAAAACTGAACTTCTCCACCACCCCTGTGTACCCTAAATAAGCTGTGATATAGCTCAATCACCAAGTCTTCCCTTGTAGATTTTGATGTCTGTATGGTATGCAAGTGAATCCGTGCACACCACCAACCGGTCCGGTCTGACCTCCTCCACCCACTGCAAAGCAATATTTACTGCCACTATCTCTGCTGTAAACACGGATGTATTGTTGGGGAGTCTTTTTGCGATGGTCACTTTAAACTCTGGAATGTATAGTCCAACTCCAACAGAGCCCTCTTTGTTCTTTGAACCATCAGTATAGAGCTGTAAGAAGTTATAGTGATTGTTCCTGAGGTAAATGCTTGTTTGAACACCAACTTCACTCATATGCCAATCCTTTTTTACTCATTAGCAGACTAGTGTCTACTTCTATTCCCGGAAACAGCCAAGGGGGAACATTACTCACTGGACTGGTGTTAGCTATATCAATAGTGTGTAGCCCATACATTCTGTTTTTTCTTTCAATTGTCCACCCAAACTCATGTCCCTGGAAATTAGAGTATTCCCAGCAGTCTTGTAGTGTTGTTTTTGAAATATTCGCTTCGTCACTTCCTTTCAGCTTGACCCAGTATGATAATGCAAGTTTATCTCTTCTCAAATCCATTGGCATTTCCCCTGCTTCTATTAAAACTGCATTGTTTGGTGTTGTTTTGACGGCTCCAATGCACAGGCGAAGCACTCTATGCTGCATTCTATTTTTTCCAGAGTCGTCTTTGCCGCTGCTCCATAAATCATGCATCCGTAGTCTATTGTCGATTGCATTAGTGCTCTGTAAATGTCAATTAATGCCCGTTTATCTGCATCCCATTTGTGTCCAGCTACAGCTTTTATGAGATTAATGACTTTTTTGCACTTTGTCTCCAGATTTTCAACATGAACTCTCCATGTGTATGCACTATCAAACCACAATCCTAGATATTTGAACTCACTGACTTTCTCTATTGGTTGATTATACAATGTTAATGGTTCTGTTCCAGTTCTGTGTTTTTTGTGAAAGTCATACAGCAGGTTTTACTGTTTGAAAATTTAAATCCCCAGTCATATGACCACTTTTCCACTTTCTCCATTGCTTTCCTGATGTTTTTGAACACAAATTTCTCATTTCTTCCCCTCGTCCATATGGCTCCATCATCTGCATATAGTGCTGTTTTGATGGATCTCTCTTGATCCGCAAACATGTCATTAATCATTATATTGAATAAAGCAGGGCTTATCACACTCCCCTGAGGAACACCATTTTCTATTTCAAAGTCATTAGAAACTTCTGATCCTACTTTAACCCTAATTGCCCTGTGTGTTAAAAAATCCATTATCTGAGGATGCTCTGAGGGGGGCTGATGCTGTGATCGCGAGACGTTTCGAGACTATTGTGCAATAATCCAAAATAGCGACTCCCGTCGACCGAGCTTAAACAAGCTTTTCCACAGGGAGTTTTTTCTTTCTTTCTGTAATTAATTCATTAACTGACTGTCTGTGTCTATCTTTATTTTTTCGTATGGAGCTGGAGGAACTAGAGAACTATATCAATGAGTTTTATTACCGTTGCTGTGTCATGGAGCAGGCGAGTGTGTGTCCCGTCCCTGCATCTCAGTCTAAACAACTGAGACCCACAGACTCACCAAAAATAACACCCAAGAAATCATGGGAGGTCTCCAAGGTTAGTGGCATCCTTTTCTCTATTGAGAATAAACTTACCAGCATGGATGGTAGACTGGCGCTGGTGGAGCTGCTTCATAAGGAGTTCCAGAGCTTGTGGGAGAGTTTAGAATTCAGTCAAACACAGCTCGTCTCTCTAGTAGAGGAAAATAATAACCTAAAAAAGTCAGTAAAAACACTAACCACACAGCTTGGCGTTGTTAAGAGAGAAAACCGAAAAATGAGGGAAACAGTTCTCAATTTGCAGTCACGCAGCATGAGAGATAACCTTGTTTTTTCTGGAATCGTTGAACAAAATAATGAAAATCCAGAACAGCTGGTCCGTGAATTTATGTCAACACAACTGAAACTATCCCCCGAAATCACAAATTCAATTACCTTCCACCGAGTCCACTGAATTGGGCAAAAAAATTCCCAGAATATTTGTCCCAGACCTATTGTTGCTAAATTTGAGCATTTCAAGCAAAAAATTTTGCTTCAGAGGCAGGGCAGGCAGCTTAAAAACACCAATTATGGTCTAAATGATCAATTTCCACAGGAAATCTTGGAAAGGAGAAGGAAACTTTTTCCCATTAGGAAACAAAACATCCAAGAAGGTAAACAAGCTATTGTTTCTGTGGATAGACAGTATATAGATGGCAAGCTGTTTATGGATGAAACTATAACGCCCTGGTTATTGTACAGCCTATTTTGTTTTGGTTTTTTTAGCTACAGATGGAAAAAGAGTGTGATTGTGCGCAGGTCTGTTGCTCAATCTCAGTTTAATTTGTTAACATTTGTCAAAATGTTTTTTTTCTTTGTTGCTGAGGTTGTTGTTTGTTCGTCTGTTGTAGTTAATTTTTTTGAAGTTGTTAGGTTGTTGTTGTATGTTATCTGCATTTTTTCACCACTTACTTACTTCGGAAATAATTTTAAGTACATGCATCCCATTTGCTTGCAGTTACGGGCAAATGGAACAGAGACATCATGAGCGCACACCCAGTCATATATGTGTAGGTGTATATTTTACACACAACATTTATATACACACACATGCATACATTACGGACATATAACACAGGGTTACAAAAACCTGATTGAACAAAACCAATGTGATTTTTGGATTCAGCACATCCAAACTGTCCTAAATTAGCTAAAAAAAAACTTGGACAATAAATTTGGCATTGACCAGTGTAATCATATAGGCATATTTAGTTAACCTTTAGCACATAACCAGTTAGTGAAAACATGTCCATATTTAAGTTTGTCACGTGGAACATACGTGGAATTGATACCAGGGAGAAGAGGCTAAAAGCTTTTAATCGACTGAAGGATCTATTGGCAGACTTTGTCTTACTGCAGGAGACACATGTCTCTAAGTCATCTGTAGATGCGCTCACCTCCCCAGAATTCCCCCACATGTACTCAGCCAGCTTTAATTCTAAACAAAAGGGGGTAGCTATACTGGTAAACAGAAAAATACGCTTTGTTTTGAATAACACCATAACAGATCCGGAAGGTAGATTTATAATGCTAAAAATCTCAGTTCAAAATTTGGATCTATGTATTGCAAGCGTTTATGGCCCAAATGTTGACAACCCATCCTATTTTCACTTCTCTTTCTGAGCACTTGGACACTACACTCATAATAGGAGGAGACTTCAACCTGGTATTAAACCCTGCAATCGAAAGGCTCAGTGCATTGGGGAGTTACCGAAAATGGCAGGCTACTGACACTCTCAAACAATACATGAATGATTTTGGTCTTTGCGATGAATGGCTTTCTCTTCACCCAGTTCTTTGGAAATACACTTTTTTCATCAGTTTATAGTTCACATTCACATCTAGATTTCTTTTTAGCCAGTAATTCTATTGTGAGGGACATCACAGACACTGAAATATGTTCAAATCAAGCTACTAGCGATTACAATCCAGTATCTCTTACACTAGTAAACAGGAAAGCTACAAGGGAAACTAGGAGCTGGAAATTTAATATATCACTACTAAAAGACAAATACTTTATTAATTACTTTAATAAAGAGTGGGAATCATATCTGGAATATAATGAAATGGAATATAATGATGTGCCAGGAATATCCCCATGTGTTCTTTGGGAAGCAGCAAAAGCAGTCATGTGAGGTAAAATAATCTCTTACTGTTCATGTAAGACTAAAAAAGAAAAAGCACAGGTACTGGAGTTACAACAGAAAATTAAATCACTGGAGACAACCTGTGCCGTTTCCTCACAGGAACAGACACTTAACGATCTGAGAAAAATTAAAGCTGGAATTAAAAGAAATTACAAACAAAAGACCACAGTTTTTAATACAAAGACTGTGTCTTGAGAAGTCTGAACACAGTAATAAATCGGGGCAATATCTTGTGAACCAGCTTAGATTGAATAAAGAAAAAACAACTATCCACCCTATTAAGGATATGACTGGAAATATTACCCATGAGCCTGAAGAAATAAATAACTCCTTCAGAAAGTTTTATGAAAACCTCGGCTCATCTCAAGTTAACCCATCTGACTCAGAGATAAATACATTTTTGGATGATATTAACTTACCACGATTAAATAATGAACAGATTGCAGCTCTGGATGCAGCTCTTTAGGTGTCTGAACTCCAGGAGGCACTTAAGCATATCCCAAACAACAAAGCTCCGGGACCAGATGGTTTTCCAGTAGAATTTTATAAAGAATTTGGGCCTGTGATGGCACCTACTTTCTTTAAAATGGTGAACAAAATTAAAGAAGATAATGTAATCCCTCCAAATATGAATTTGGCTAGTATTATCGGTATCACAGGGCCCCCCCAAGGAACGGTTTTGGCTCCCTTTCTGTTCACCCTTTATACTGCGGACTTCTCACACAACACAACACACTGTCATCTACAGAAGTTCTCAGACGACTCTGCGATCGTCGGCCTCATCTCCAACGGAGATGAAGCTGAGTACAAAGGACTTATCCAGGACTTCATGGACTGGTGCCATCGGAACTGCCTCCAGATCAACGCGAGGAAGACTAAGTAGCCGGTGGTGGACTGCCGCAGGCAAGGACAACCCCTCACAGCACCAGTAAACATACAGGGAACAGACATTGAGATGGTGACATCCTACAAGTGCCTGGGTGTTCATCTGAACAATAAACTAGACTGGTCACACAATACCAATGCACTCTACAAGAAGGGACAGTGCAGGCTGTTCCTACTGAGGAGACTCAGGTCTTTTGGTGTACAAGGGGTGCTGCTGAAGACATTCTATGACACGGTGGTGGCATCAGCCATCACTTTTGGAGTGGTCTGCTGGGGCAGTGGCATTACAACAGCCGATAGGAAGAGACTGAACAAACTGATCAAGAAAGCTAGCTCTGCCCTGGGGCAGCGCCTTGACCCAGTAGAGGAGATAGGAGAGAGAAGGATGGTGGCTAAACTGTCATATCTGCTGGAGTCCGAATCCCACCCTATGCAGGACATATTGAACGCACTGAGGAGCTCATTTAGCAGCAGACTACATCATCCTAGGTGCACAACCAAGAGGTTTTGCAGGTCCTTCCTACCTACGGCTGTCAGACTGTATAACCTAAGCAGGGCTGCTCGCAGAGATAGCAAAAAAACGTGACGACCTAATAGTGTTGAATCCAAAAGGCGCAATAGACTTACACAATGGTCCCCTCCAGTATACAACTAGGACAATATCAGTCGCTATGGAGGGTGACAATATGTATGGGTACATATTCATACTATGTAGGATAACTAAGTAGACGGTTATGCTGTTTATTCCATCTAGCTACAATGCTCCGCACTGTGTGTATATATATTTATATGTACATATGCATATTTGCTGCTCTTGTTTTCTTGTCTTCTTGATTGTTGCTCTGAGTGTTGCTATCCCTGTGCTGTTGCAATCCTGGAATTTCTCCATTGTGGGACTAATAAAGGCTTATCTTATCTTATCTTATCTTATTATCCTGCTCCTTAAACCTGGGAAAGAACCTACGCTTCCATCCAGCTACCGTCCCATGTCACTTATGAATGCCGATCTTAAATAATTTGCAAAGCTCTCGCCAAGAGACTGCAAAGGATAATTCCGGTGATTATACATCCAGATCAAACAGGTTTCATTAAGGGTAGGCATTCGGCTAATAATATACGCAGGCTATTTAATTTAATAGACTACTGCAAGATTAATAACTTAGAAACTACAATCTTGTCCCTGGATGCAGAGAAAGCCTTTGACCGTGTTAACTGGAAATTTCTTTTTATGGTGTTAAACAGGTTCGGGTTTGGTTCATCTTTCTTAAACTGGATTAAAACACTATATAGCTGTCCAGCTGTGTCTGTCCCAACAAATGATCAGACTTCCCGAAGCTTTAATCTCCAGAGAGGTTCTAGGCAGGGGTGCCCACTCTCTCCTTCACTTTTTTACCATCTTTATTGAACCATTAGCAGCAGCCATACGACAAAATGTTGATATCAGAGGTATCCAAACTGGAGAAAAAGAACACAAGATAAGTATGCTGATGATGTATTGATTTTCCTTGAAAACTCACAAAGATCTCTTCTTCAGACAGTGGCGCTCATTGATAAATTCTCATCATTATCAGAATACTCTATTAAGTGGAGTAAATCAATAGTTCCCAATTAGTCCCACAATGGGGAAATTCCAGGATTGCAACAGCACAGGGATAGCAACACTCAGAGCAACAATCAGAAGGCAAGAAAAAAACAAAAAAAAGCAAGAGCAGCTAATATACATATGTACATATTACTATATAATATACTGTATATAATATATATATATATATATATATATATACACACACACACACATATATATACATATATACAGTATATATATATATGTATATATACACATACATATATATACAGTATATATATATACTGTAGACAAAGAGTGCAGAGCATTGTAGCTAGATGGGATAGATATATAAATATATAAACACAGTGCGGAGCAATGTAGCTAGATAGAGTAAATATATAAATATATATATAAACACACACAGTGTGGAGCATTGTAGCTAGATGGAATAGATAGATGAATATATAAACACACACCGTGCGGAGCATTGTAGCTAGATGGAATAAATATGTAAATATATAAACACACACATTGTGGAGCATTGTTGCTAGATGGAATGAAACAGCACAACCGTCTACTTAGTTATCCTACATGGTATGATTATGTACCCATACATATTCTCACCCTCCATAGCGACTGGTATTTTCCTAGTTGTATGCCGGAGGGGACCATTGTGTAAGTCTATTGCATCTTTTGCATTCAAAACTATTAGGTTGTCACGTTTTTTTGCTATCTCTGCGAGCAGCCCTGCTTAGGTTGTACAGTCTGACAGCTGTAGGTAGGAAGGACCTGCGAAACCTCTCGGTTGTGCACCTAGGATGATGTAGTCTGCTGCTAAATGAGCTCCTCAGTGCATTCAGTATGTCCTGCATAGGGTGGAACTCGGACTCCAGCAGAGATGACAGTTTAGCCACCGTCCTTCTCTCTCCCATCTCCTCCACTGGGTCAAGGCGCTGCCCCAGGACAGAGCTAGCTTTCTTGATCAGTTTGTTCAGTCTCTTCCTATCGGCTGCAGTAATGCCACTGCCCCAGCAGACCACTCCAAAAGTGATGGCTGATGCCACCACCGTGTCATAGAATGTCTTCAGCAGCGCCCCTTGTACACCAAAAGACCTGAGTCTCCTCAGTAGGAACAGCCTGCGCTGTCCCTTGTTATTGCGACTAAATCACATTCCTCTTTTAAAAACAATACAAGACGACCTTACTAACTGGAGGACACTACGTTTATCACTAATGGGAAGAGTTGCAACCGTTAAAATGATAGTCCTTCCTAAAATCAACTATTTACTATATCAGTGTGTGAATGGGTGGATAGCAGGATCTGTAAAGCGCTTTGGTCATCAAGAGATGAGAATAAAAGCGCTATGTAAGTGAATGCCATTCACCATTTACCATTTTATTTGTTCTCAATGATTCCTACCCAACCATCAATGGTCTGGTTTAAGTCTCCAGACTCAAATACAAGTAAATTTTTATGGAAGGATAAACCATCACGGATTAGTTTACAAACTCTTCAAAAAGCGAAAGAGTACGGAGGCTTAGATCTACCAAATTTTTTTAATTACTTTTTAGCCAAAAGACTGCAGTTTGTTTCAAAATGGACAAAATCAGCTCCACTAGGAAACCCATGGTTAGATGCTGAACAGGCTCTCTGTGGGTCGCTAAATATCTCTGACTTACCTTTTATAAGTCCCCGTATTAAACACCATGACTGTTTTAAAAGCATTAATATCAGCTCCTCTCTGACGGCTTGATGGAAATTTTTAAAAATAATGGGGTCTTCACTTGTCCCCTGTAAACTCACGCCCATTTGGGCGGTACGGTGGCGTAGTGGTTAGCACTGTGGCAGCACAGCAACTCACCCTTGGCCATGGGATCCCTGGTTCAATCTCAGCCCCTGACCAACATTGATCTGTGTGGAGTTTGCATGTTCTCCCCATATCTGCGTGGGTTTACTCTGGGATTTCTCCGGTTTCCTCCCACAGGCCAAAAACATGCAGGTTAGGTTAATTGGAGACTCTAAAGTGGCCCTAGGTGTGAATGTGTGTGTGAATGGTAAAGGGATAGCGCCGTACCATGGCTGCTTCATCCATCCAGGTGGATACCCTCAATTTCCCCTCTGGGGATCAATAAAGTATACAAAATCAAAAAAAAAAAATCAAAAAAATTTGGAATAATCCTGATATCTTGCAACAAAAGAGGACATTAAAATTTCCACTATGGCAAGAGAAGGGAATGAATAACTTAGAACATCTTATTCAAGGTGGAAATTTTATCCAATTTCAGGAACTAGTGTCACAGTACAACATCAGTGATAAAAAGTATTTTGAATACCAGCAAATTAAATCCATAATAAAAGCAGGATTCCATCTTAATCAGACAGATTTAGAGGTACCATTTAAGGTGGCAGAGTTTCTAAATCTCCGTTCCCCTAAATTGATATCAAAATACATGGACTATTATTATTATTACTATTATTATTATTACAAAAAAGAGCCATAAGGATAATAAACAATGCAGGATATAGAGACCATACCAGTTCGTTGTTCTTGAAGTCACATGTCATAAAGTTCATCGATTTAGTTAAATTTAAGACAGCACAAGTAATGTACAGGGCAATTAACAATCAACTCCCAACTAATATACAAAAAATATTTAAAAAAAGAGACAATGATCATAATTTGAGAGGAGACTTAAACTTCACAAAACCCAAGATACGTACAACCAAGAAAAGCCTGTGCATATCTGTCTGTGGGGTGGATTTGTGGAACAGTCTGGAGCCGGAACTGAAACTATGTACAAACAGAAATCAATTTAAAAAGAGCTATAAGCACCATTTGTTGAAAGGATATATGTTAGAAGGGTAGAATTTATATGTACGATTCATTATGTTCACTCTGGGACATTATGGGACACTATGGAATGGTGGGTGGGACAGCACTGTGTGTATCTGTGTCGTTTGAGACTGGTTTTGAAATATAGACTTCATTGTATGTTAGAATGGACAGGTGTTAATGTTGATCTGTAAAAAATACAGTAAATTGTTTACTTGGGGTATTAAAGGTAGTAATTTGTATAAAATTCACATGGGTGTATCGATGGAAAAGAGGAGTTGGAATTAATAAGTGTTCACTTCTTCCTTCTCCCTTTCGAACAGTGTATACTGTAACTTTATTGCATTTGCTATTTGCTTGTTTTTGTTATATTTTTTGTGTTCGAAATAAACTATCTATCTATCTATCTATCTATCTATCTATCTATCTATCTATCTATCTATCTATCTATCTATCTATCTATTATCAAAAGTGTATGAGTCCGTATCTCTTCCAATATTAAAATGGGAGACAGACCTATCGATCAATAAGGAGGAGAGTTTCTGGGCACAAATATGTTTAAACACTTTTAAAATGACTAAAAACTCTAACTTACAACTTATACAGTAAAAAGTTCTATATAGAATTCATTACACAGGACAAAGGATGTTCAAAATGGGCCTGAGTCACACAAATACCTGCTCTCACTGCACCAGCAACGTCCCGGATAGCTATATGCATGCTATGTGGTCCTGTGCACCAGTTCAAAAGTTCTGGCAGAAGACATGTGAGGACTTGTCGGCATGGCTTGGGTATAGTGTCCCATCCTCACCCACACTTTGCATATTAGGTGATTTAAGTGAAATATAGATGCAAGAATGTCACACATGGTTCTCACCGCCTTATGCGTCACAAAGAAAACTATCCTCATGAATTGGAAATCAAGAAATAACTTATGCATGACTTATTATAATAACTTACTCCATCCATCCATCCATCCATCTTCTTCCACTTAATCCTTTTCGGGTTGCGGGGGGGCTGGAGCCTATTCCAGCATCTTAGGGCAAGAGGCAGGGTACACCCTGGACAGATCGCCAGTCCATCGCAGGGCCAACACAAAGAGACAGACAACCATTCACTCTTACAGTCATACCTAAGAACAATTTAGAATCCCCAGTTTTGATGCCAATTAACCTAACTTGCATACTATTAGATTATTTTAGCCTGGAGAGATTGTCAGACTCCTCAAATAATCAATTGGCAGAATTCAATTCTCTCAGGTCCCCGCTTATTAATTCTATAACCTGAGGGGTGGCGGGCGGTGGCTTGCTCTCCTTGGCGCCTCTGGCAGCTGGCTGCGCCATGACCGTGGGTGTCCGGGAAGCCTGTTCCGGGGTGGCCGTGTGTCTGGCCTGGGGGAGGTGGTCGGGGTGGGCCGGGGGGGGTGGGCCATGGCCCCCGGCTGGCTGGCCTCGCCTTCCGAGGGGTCTGGGTCTGGCTCTGGGCCCCTGGTGCTGGGGGAGGCACCCCCCCCTCTGGGCCGGGGTCGGGTGTGCGCTGGTGGTTCGGGTTGGCCCCGGTGTGTCCTTGCGCGGTGGGGTCGTGTTTTCCCTGGGGCCCTGCGTCCTGGGTCGCCCTCCCCGTCCACTGGGGTCTGCGGGTGTGGGTGTGTATGTGTGTGTATGTGTGTGAGAGTGGGTGTGAGTGGGAGCTTGTGTATGAGCGGATGCGGAAGTGGGTGTGTGTGTTGTGAGTGGGCAGGTGGCGCTGTGTGTGGGTGTAAGTGGGTATGTGTGATGGTGGGTGGGGGTACGTGTGTGTATGGGTGTGGTTACCCGTGGGTGGATGTCTGGGGGTGGAGGATGTGTGTATGGGTAGGAGAACTTTGCTGGGTGGCGGGAGTGGGGCAGTCCATCTAGTGGCATGGGGGTTGGTATTTCGGGGCCTGCTTGTCCCAGCCGCCCTGCTGTTGTGTCGCGGGGTGGGGTGCTTTGTTGCATTGCCCCTGGTGTCATTGGTGGCAAGTGTGTGCTCATGCTTGGGGGTGGTTGGGGGGGCGTTGGCACGTGTTGGTGGCCGTGTTTCCGTCAGGTTGCTCCGGCGTGGCTGTGGCTGCAGGGCGGCCTGCCACTCTTGGTGTGCGTCTGGGGTGGGTGGTCGGTGGGCTTGCGTGGGTGGTCGGGGGTGTCGCTTGGCATGTGGGGTGCCGTGTGGGTCCGGCCCATTATTCACTATTGTAACTATTGTGGTCCAAGTTTGTGTGTGTAAGATGAGTGGGAATGGGTATGGCTGACCCATCATGTTTGTGGTGCTGGGAGCAACAGGGCGTGATGCTGGTGGGTCCTGGGCTGCTCGCACTGGCGGCCCTCGCCCTGGGTTGGGATTTGGGGGCAGTGGGTGGCCTCATAAACCAGTTTGCAAGCTGGCTTCTGGGGGGGGTGGGGGGGCTCGCTTTTAGATCACCTCCCTCCCAGTCTTATTTCCCGCCCTCCCCCTCCCCCTGACTCTGGGTGGAATATACATCTTCTTGGATATATTTAGGGCTTTGGGGTGGGATTGTGCCGCACTGTGTCGGCGAAGAGGATACCTTTGCTGCACGGTGGGGCTGCCCTCACCTCAATTTTAATTGCATCTTAGACACTGAGGGCTTGGGGGGATGGGGGCCCTGCTGTCCATAGCGGTGGCTAGCGGTACTCCAAACACCATCCCCCCCAATTTTAATTGCACTTTGGTAGTCCATACATTTACACACAATTACATCATATAACCGACATACACCCACCATGTTTTGTGCAGGGGGGAGGGGGGTGGGGGTCTTCCCCCACTCCTGTTGCCCTCCTCCTGCTGGGGGCGTAGGGGCCCGGTGGGGAGCCTGGGACTCGTCATGTTGTCAGATTCCCTGGGTGATACTGAATGTATAGATATAACCAAGGGAGTGAGAGCGGGACTGAATATGACAGTAAGTGAGAGTGAGGGGGTGATGAAAGGTGGTGGTGATGGTGGATCGGTTTTGTGCGACGAGATGCGTTGGGTGGCATCTCGGGGTGCCTGCAGTGGTCTGCTGATCAGTCGCTTGGGTGGGCGCTGGGGGTGGAGGTCTGCTTCTGTGGCCTGCGCCGGCGGTCTCCCCGGCCAGTGCCAGGCGCTGGTGCGCATTCAGGCTCGCTGCAGATGCTTCGCAGCCACTTTATGAAACAAAGGTGAATGATGGGTGAGTTTGTATGGGTACAGGAGTGAGGGAGAATGGGTTGGTCCGGGTGAGTGAGAGTGAGTTAGTGCATATGGGTGCACATGGGAGCATGTGGGTGTGAAGGTGTGGGGAGGGGTGTGTCTGTGAGTCGGGAGGTGCTGGATTAAGGGGGGTAGTGCCTCTCGGCAGTGTGGGCTCCCCTGGGCGGGGGGACTTCTTTGGGCATGGGGGTCCCCGGGGTGTGTAGCGGTGGCACTGGGGGAAGAGCAAGCCTGCTGTGGGGTGCCTGGGGGGGCTCGTGCTGGGGGGGGGGGGGTTCGCTGACCTCCTGGTGCCTGGGGCCTGGGGACGGGCGGGTCTAGGGGTGTGGGCTCGCTGCGCCGGCCGCCGAGCGACCTGGCCTCCCTTGATCATCCCTCCAGGGGCGGATGCCTGGCTTTCCTGGGGCTTGGTGACCTCAAACATTTGTGCCCTGTGGGGGTAGGTGGTACTGCCTTGCCTGCTCAGGGTTCCCGGGGGGAGAGCTGCTGCAACCAGCTCCCTGCTTTCTATGTTTCCTGACAAACCACTCACATGCGCACACTTGTTTTGCGCGCGCTCTCATATATATATATATACAGTGGGGCAAAAAAGTATTTAGTCAGCCACCAATTGTGCAAGTTCTCCCACTTAAAAGATGAGAGAGGTCTCCAATTTTCATCATAGGTATACCTCAACTATGAGAGACAAAATGAGAAAAAAAAAATCCAGAAAATCACGATGAAGGATTTTTAATGAATTAATGGGTAAATTCCTCAGTAAAATAAGTATTTGGTCACCTACAAACAAGCAAGATTTCTGGCTCTCACAGACCTGTAACTTCTTCTTTAAGAGGCTCCTCTGTCCTCCACTCGTTACCTGTATTAATGGCACCTGTTTGAACTCGTTATCAATATAAAAGACACCTGTCCACAACCTCAAACAGTCAGACTCCAAACTCCACTATGGCCAAGACCAAAGAGCTGTCAAAGGACACCAGAAACAAAATTGTAGACCTGCACCAGGCTGGGAAGACTGAATCTGCCATAGGTAAGCAGCTTGGTGTGAAGAAATCAACTGTGGGAGCAATTATTAGAAAATGGAAGACATACAAGACCACTGATAATCTCCCTCCATCTGGGGCTCCATGCAAGATCTCACCCCGTGGGGTCAAAATGATCGCGAGAACAGTGAGCAAAAATCCCAGAACCACATGGGGGGACCTAGTGAATGACCTGCAGAGAGCTGGGACCAAAGTAACAAAGGCTACATCAGAAACACACTACGCCGCCAGGGACTCAAATCCTGCAGTGCCAGACGTGTCCCCCTGCTTAAGCCAGTACATGTCCAGGCCCGTCTGAAGTTTGCTAGAGAGCATTTGGATGATCCAGAAGAGGATTGGGAGAATGTCATATGGTCAGATGAAACCAAAATAGAACTTTTTGGTAAAAACTCAACTTGTCGTGTTTGGAGGAGAAAGAACACCATACCTACTGTGAAGCATGGGGGTGGAAACATCATACTTTGGGGCTGTTTTTCTGCAAAGGGACCAGGACGACTGATCCGTGTAAAGGAAAGAATGAATGGGGCCATGTATCGTGAGATTTTGAGTGAAAACCTCCTTCCACCAGCAAGGGCATTGAAGATGAAACGTGGCTGGGTCTTTCAGCATGACAATGATCCCAAACACACCGCCCGGGCAACGAAGGAGTGGCTTCGTAAGAAGCATTTCAAGGTCCTGGAGTGGCCTAGCCAGTCTCCAGATCTCAACCCCATGGAATATCTTTGGAGGGAGTTGAAAGTCTGTGTTGCCCAGCGACAGCCCCAAAACATCACTGCGCTAGAGGAGATCTGCATGGAGGAATGGGCCAAAATACCAGCAACAGTGTGTGAAAACCTTGTGAAAACTTACAGAAAACATTTGACCTCTGTCATTGCCAACAAAGGGTATATAACAAAGTATTGAGATAAACTTTTGTTATTGACCAAATACTTATTTTACCGAGGAATTTACCAATTAATTCATTAAAAATCCTTCAATGTGATTTTCTGGATTTTTTTTTCTTATTTTGTCTCTCATAGTTGAGGTATACCTATGATGAAAATTGGAGACCTCTCTCATCTTTTAAGTGGCAGAACTTGCACAATTGGTGGCTGACTAAATACTTTTTTACCCCACTGTATATATATATATATATATGAGAGTCTGTAAACTAGCACCTTCTCCATCCATTTCCCTAAATGTGACGTTAATGCTATTGGCCTGTAGTTGCCTGGATGAGCTGGATCTTTCCCTGGCTTATTAAATGGTAAAATTACAGCCTTTTTCCACCCACTTGGGATAACCCTCTCTTTCCATATCCTGTTAAACAATTTCAGCAGCAGTAGCATTGATTGCATAGGCAACTGCTGGAACATAGCATAGCTTAACTGATCATATCCTGGAGCTGTGTATCCACTATCTTGCAAAGCTTTCTTAAGCTCTGACATTGTGAGCTCGAGGTCTAACACAGTCATGTCCTCTTTCACTTCATTTTTTAAGTTTGCATTTTCTCTGAGTTTATGCTGCCTTTGCTGTCTATGACTCTCACCAAGATGGTCTCCTCTATGCACTGCTGCAAATGCTCTAACTAGGACTTCTGCCTTTTCTTTGTCTGATACAGCCATCTTCTCCCCATCCACTAATGCTGGAATTTTAACTGATACCCTTTTCCCACTCATTTTTTTAAACATACCCCAGACATCACCTAGTTCTGTTTTCCTACCAAGGGTGGAACAAAATTCTCTCCATGTTGACCTTTTCCTGTTTTTAATAATCCTTTGAGCTACTGCCCTTTTCTTTTTGTACTCTATTAAGCTTTCACTAGTCATATTCTTCCTCAGCTCCTGAATGCCTTGTTTCACTCTTTTACTGCAATACTACATTCATCATTCCACCAGGGTACAGCCTTCTTTCTACCCTGTGTTGTTTTCTTAGGTATACTTGCTATTGCAGCATTCAGAACATGATTGGTTACCTGACTTGAACAGTCTTCTATGCCACTTTCTAATGTTACTAAATGGCACAATTGAATACAATATTGCCTAAATTTTCCCCAATCTGCCTTATCAAAACACCATCTTGTAAAACACATTCCCTCTTGTATACATACTTCAGTTTTAATGACTAAGTATTGGGAAGTGATCACTTCCCATAGTTGTCCTGCTCATAACCGTCCATTCACAGGTGCTCACTAAAGAATCAGATACCAGAATCAGGTCAATACATGATAATGTGCCCCTAAGCACATCCACCCTGGTACCTTCACCACTGTTTAGACAAATTAACGATCATTCATCTAACATCTCTTCCACAACATTTCCATTGTTATCTGTATGTGTGCTTCCCCACAAGCTATTATGGGCATTAAAGTCTCCACACCATACCTCTTTCATGTGCCCTTCCTCTGCCATAACACTGAAAATATCTGCTGTTAACTTCCTACATGGGTTGTAATAATTAATCAGCTTAATATTTCCTTGTCCATTTGGCCTACATATTTCAATAATATTTACACTCTATATCCTCAAGGGAGGGAATCACCCTATATGCCAGGCCATCTTTAATGAAAGTGGCAAATCTTCCTCCATATACAATGTTAATTCTATCCTGTCTGATTGAACTATATCCCATAATAACAAAATCTAAGTGAGGTTGAAGCCATGTCTCCTGTACACACACTAACCATGGAACAACTTCTAGTTCATAAAGATACTTCTTGAGTTCTTGTCCGTTTTCTATAAGACTCCTCGCATTCCACTGTAGTATGTGTAGTACCATAATTAAGGTCTTGTTTCAGCATGTGCAGTCTTCCCAGTTTCAGCTTTCAATAAAGCATGAATCTGGTCAGCTGTGATATCTTTCAAATCTAGGAAGCTTCCTGCTGCTTCCACAATGGTTTTGATTCTGTCACTTTTCTTCTTTAGCTGTGCAGCAACATTCATGGTTTGGCAGATAAAAGCTATAAAGTTTGTCCTCTTAAAGGCCAAATGTCACATAACAGGGTACTTTAAATATCTTGAAACTAGATATAAAAGGGAACCGATCCGTTCGGGTCTTGGTGCATATGCTTCAGTAACAACGGAATATTCGTTAATTTAAAACTGCCGCGCTTGGCCTGACACGGCCCCTGGGATCGCCTGGGGAAGAAGGCGGAAGTGACGAAATCGATTGTACCCTAGTTCGATGCTTGGGGTATTTCAATTGATTGTGTATATGGAGACTGGAAGGTTGAAGTGAGCAACAAGAAAGAAAAAATTGGATATTTCACCCATACCTTAAAACGGGACTATCAGGGACAGCTGGGTAATAAGGGACACTTCTCTGGGAAATGTTTTCATACCTGTCAAGTGAGACGTTTTCGCCGTACTTCAACACCGTAAAAAGCGGCTATAAGGAATGGCGGAGCAACAAGGCACACCTCTCTGGGATCTCTGTCTGTTCCGCAACTGCTGCACAGCTCAACGTGTTAAACCATTGTCCTAATGACTTCTCATTGTAGTGAGAACAGCTCAAGCTGAGCGATCAGCCCGCCCAGACAATTAAACTAATGAGTGACTCCACACTTCTCATGGTAGTGCGAATAGCTGACGCTGAGCGATCTGCCAGCACCAGCTGTGGCTGATCACACACACGAGTGCTCCGCAAAACACTCAATTTTTTTTCCAGTATATTTTTCCTTTTGGGCGTACAGAAATGGCAATACGCCCGTTTTTGCTAAAATTGCATTTTCCCCGTATTTTCCTTAAAATATTTGACAATAACAACATGAACTACATTTAAAACATTTCCCAGAAAAGTGTCCACCACCACTCCGCCCACCAAAATACGGTGAAAACGTCTCCCTTGACAGGTATGCGCCTCCATTTTCATATTGATCTGGTCAATTTCTTGACAGCAGCGGCTCTCCTCCACTGTAATAATAATGGCTTCCGAAAAATCAATATTTATGGGGCGCCCTCGACAGACCCCCTTCGGCTTCGCAATTCTGGAGGCGATTAATGTCCAGTTCAATGACATTTTCCACTGGTTCTGCTCTCTGGTCATTGTTGGAACTGTTGTCATCAGACAAAGCATCTGATTCCGTCTCGGACGGCTCGAACCGGTAAGGTTCTATGCCTCTGTCACTGTCTGAACCACTGACAAAAAAAAAAAGACAAAAAAAAAAGACAAAACTAAACTAATTTGTTCACAATCGCTGTCACTTTCCGTCATGATTGTCCAATGTTGATAAGTGTGAATGTGGATAGGCAGGGCAGCCAGGGTACAACTGGTAATGTCAAAAACATGGGCGTGGTCTGGACTGGCTGTCACAAGCCAGCAAGCAAGGTGGGGCCTTCACCTGGTGTATTTTGTGCAATTATGTAAATACAGGTGGGTGATATGGTCTCCGGTATGAATATTTGGTTTAAGCTATGTGTATTTTATCTAAATTCGTTGTCATTTAGAAAAAAAAATTACGTGACATTTGGCCTTTAACTATCAATATGTCGCTCATGTAGCATCATCTTGCTTTGGCTCATCGATAAAATTATTCTTCATCTTAAAGACATTGTTTCACCCAGGGAAAGGACAGTCAAGAACTGCTTTTTCATCCCAGGACCACAGCTGAACCAACATTCCTTTGTTAAACAAGTCTAAGGAATGCCTTCTAATGGATTAACTCACATCATAAATAACTTGGGAACTTCCTCAACTAAGACAGATTTATATTCAACAGCCATACCATAAAATTTTAAAGGCATTCACTAAGGCCTTGGATTGGCCACAGCTCGACATTACCCCTGGTGGACATCTATGGAGTAGATGCTCACTTTGACTGTACAAGTTTTGAACTGAAATTAACTCTTCAAGCTTCATTTCTCAGGACAATTCTCAGGACACCATTTGTTGAAGATCACTGCCTCTGTGGGACTTTGATATTCTGTGGACAATCAGTAATGGGTTTGAAATATACTGCTCAAAAAAATTAAAGGAACATTTTTTAATCTGAGTAAGCTGGACTAGCCTGCCACAATTTATTCACTTTAAGTTTTGGAGTGTTTTCATTTCCATCAAAAGACGTGGCATCTTTTCATTCTTAACACTAGAAGTCCCAGCATTTTTCTGTCTATCTAGAAAACCCACAAGAGGGCCAATTGGCCCCAAGCCCCCCTGTGGTCACTCATTTTGTTATGGTAATGAGGCTGTTAGTGGCAGTGTGTGGGGTGAGGGGGTGTGGGGTGTGGGGTGAGGGGGTCACACTTCAAACACTTCAAACACTTCACACTTCAGTGGTGCACATGGACTATCGCTTCAGTTCCCTCAAGAACTTTGTGGTGAAAGAAGCTCCTCTCCAAGGAACGAAGATGCAGACATTTTTTTAAACAATAAATATCAGTGTGTTGATTTTAGACCCCACACCCCACAACCCACACCCCCCTCACCCCACACACTGTCACTAACAGTTAGGTAAAGTTGCTTTTTCATTCTTTGTAAATATGTTTTGTTTTGTTTTTTTTAACAATAAATGTCAGTGTGTTGATCCCTTTCTTCCTGTTGATCCTTTCCACTGCATACAGCTCAGTCCAGTCTTTATGGCTATGTTCACTGAGGTATTTATCCATCTCAGAACTAAAGCTTGCTCTCAAAAGAACATTTTAGACCCCACACCCCACACCCCACACTCCCCTCACCCCACACACTGCCACTAACAGCCTCATTACCATAACAAAATGAGTGACCACAGGGGGGACTTGGGGCCAATTGGCCCTCTTGTGGGTTTTCTAGGTAAAAAGGCCAAATGGCCCCTCTCTGGGACTTCTAGTGTTAACACATTATCCAGTCCATATCAGTGTAGATATCCAGCTTATTTTTTCCCATTAAAATCTGATGTGTTTTCAAAGTATTCCTTTAATTTTTTTGAGCAGTATATATTAATCCTTGATTTTAAATTTTTGCATGTTAAAATGTTTAAATGAATGTTTTTTCTTGTATGTTAATTTAAAAAGCACTAGTTATAAAGTTTCATGAATCACTGAAGTAGGTTAGACTTTAGACGATGTGGTAGACTGCAAGTCTAATTTAAAACATTACTGGCACATGCCTCTAGGGGGAACTACCTGTATTGTTCAGCACTACTATTAAGGGGACACATTAGAACAAGAGTGTGAAAACCCCGCGCAGAATCCATGTTCAGTCTATTATGTGTGTTGCAGAATAAACGGCAGAGTTAGCCAAAGAAATAACTCAAGTGTGATCATTGCTACACGGTAGGATATCACACAATTGGCGACGAGGATTAAAAAGAAAAAAATCAGCGGCGAGAAACAGAGAACATTGCAAGTGTGGCGAACTCAAGTGACTCCAGTAGTTCGAGTGCAAGTTCAGAGGAGGAAAAACGAGGTTTCCCCACCACGACGAGCAATGGCGGCTGTAATCGGAACGGTAACCCCTTTTGATAACTCGACTCAGTCATGGGAAGAATATAGTGAAATGTTGGACTTTTTCTTCCAAGCTAATGACATTGAGGAGCCAGACAAAAGGAAGGCTGTACTGTTGAGTGGAGTTGGTGCAACTACTTACAGCTTGTTGAGAAATTTAATAAGCCCTGCATTACCGAAAGATAAAACGTACGACCAGCTTACTGCTGAGCTTCAGAAGCACTTCAGCCCCAAACCGAGTGAAATCGTGCAACGATTCAAATTTAATTCACGCATAAGGAGGAACACTGAGTCCATAGCAGAGTATGTGGCAGAATTGAGGAAATTAACACTGCACTGTGATTACAAAGACTCATTGGAAGAAATGTTAAGAGACAGACTTGTGTGTGGAGTGAATGATGACCGAATGCAACGGCGACTTTTATCTGAAACAAAACTCACTTTTGCAAAGGCTTTGGAATTATGCCAAGCGATGGAAACAGCATCTAAAGATGTGAGAGAGATGCAAGGGAAGCTAACAGAGGACACAGCAACGCATGTTTGTGTGCCTAAGACCCAAGTAGGTGTCCACAAAGTGTTGACTGACAAAACTCAGCACAAATTCCCCAGTTGTTATCGCTGCAAAGGCCAGCACAATGCCGCCGAGTGCAAATTTGCCACTGAGCTGTGTCATAATTGTGGCAAGCGAGGGCACATTAAGAAAGCATGTAGAATAAAGGTGGACAGCGCACAGGTGCTGAAAGCGACAGTTAATGGGCAAAAGTATGAAAACAAGGGCCCAGGAAAGGAACAGCAAGCGAATCAACTGAGAGGGGAGGGAGAAAGTGATACAGAAGACATGGGTTTTCACACAATTTACAACACGTCAGAGGAGCTGACCAAGGTAGCGCCCATCACGCGTACCATGAATGTTAATGGAATGAAAGTAACATTTGAAGTTGATACAGGCTGTGGAGTAACCATATTAAGTAAACAGCAATATACACAACTGTGGAAGAAAACAGACACAGCAGAATTAAATCCCTGTTCATTAAAATTAAAAACATACACAGGAGAGAAGCTAGACGTGCTAGGCATGGCACAAGTGAAGGTGCAACACGAAAACAAAGAAAAGGACTTACCTGTAGTAGTAGTTGGGAGCGAAGGACCAAATCTACTAGGGCGAAGTTGGCTACAAGAACTGGCCATGATGGATCAGTTGGTGAATAAAGTGGAATCTCAGCCCAAATTGCAGCTGGAGGAGATCCTCGAAAGACACGCTGAGGTGTTCAAAGAAGGCTTAGGACAGCTAAAAGGTGTCACTGCAAAGATTAATGTGGACAAGGAGGCCCAACCACGATTCTGCAAACCCCGACCGGTACCCTATGCAGTCAAGCCACTGGTCGAAAGCGAGCTACAGAGGCTGCTGGATGACAAGATCATTGAGCCAGTGCAGGTTGCAGAACGGGCGGCGCCCATAGTCCCAGTGAGAAAGCCGGATGGCTCCATTAGAATATGTGGAGATTACAAACTCACTGTCAATCGAGCATCACGGGTGGATCAGTATCCAATTCCTAAAGTGGAGGACCTCTTCGCACAGCTGAACGGCGGCCGACACTTCACGAAATTAGACATGAGTCACGCCTACCAACAAGTAGTCCTGGAAGAAGAATCAAGAAAGTATGTAACCATCAATACACACAAAGGCTTATATACCTACACACGCTTACCATTTGGAGTAGCTTCCAGTCCTGCTATATTCCAGAGAACTATGGAGGGCATCCTAGGTGGAATTCCGAATGTTGCCATTTATTTGGATGACATCCTTTGTACAGGACCAAATGAACAAGAACATCTGAAAACGCTGAAGGAAGTGCTTCAACGGTTGGAGAAAAGCGGTCTGAGGTTGAAAAGAAGCAAGTGTGAGTTCATGGGAAAAGAGGTGGTGTTCCTAGGCCACAAGATCAACGCCAGTGGTCTACACCCTCTAACAGACAAAGTGGAAGCCATTGCGGAGGCGCCTGAGCCACAAAATGTTACTGAGTTAAAAGCCTACCTGGGCTTGTTGAACTATTACCATAGGTTCCTCCCAAAGCTCTCCACGCTGCTGGCACCACTACATACCTTACTTAAGAAGGAAGAAAAATGGTCATGGGGGGTCAAGCAGCAGAAGGCGTTTGAAGAGTCCAAAGCGCTACTTCAGTCCTGTAGTGTGTTAGTGCACTATGATTCAAACAAACCACTCATCCTGGCGTGTGACGCATCACCCTACGGTGTGGGTGCTGTACTCTCTCATCGTATGGAGGATGGCTCAGAGAGACCCATAGGGTTCGTCTCAAGAACTCTTAGTGCAGCTGAGAAAAACTACTCCCAGCTAGACAAGGAGGGCCTTGCAGTAGTATTTGGTGTAAAAAAATTCCACAAATACCTGTACGGGAGACAGTTCGCTATAGTGACTGACCACAAGCCACTAATTTCACTGTTCAGTGAAATGAGAGCCATACCCCAGATGACATCTCAGAGAATTCAGAGATGGGCCGTTACATTAGCAGCGTATGAGTACACCATCGTTTACAAAGCCGGACGGGACCATACGAATGCTGACGCGATGAGTAGGCTACCCTTGGATGGAGGAAGAGACAGCACGCCTGAGGAGGAGGAGAGAGTGCTATTGTTTGAAGATATCGGCGTGCCCCTGGTGAACGCACAACAAATAAAGAAGTGGACAGACAAAGACCCTGTTCTAGCAAGAGTGCGAGAATACATCTTGCGAGGATGGCCGAAGATGAACAGTCCTGAGTTCATTCCCTATGCCCGACGACAGGATGAGCTCAGCACCCAGGAAGGTTGTATCCTGTGGGGAGGACGCGTGGTTGTTCCACCCCCTGGTAGGAATGCCTTATTGCAACAACTACACCAAGCACACCCTGGCATCACTCGCATGAAAGCGTTGGCGAGGAGTTACATGTGGTGGCCCAACATGGATGCAGAGGTGGAGGCGCTTGTGAAGTCATGTGCGGCATGCCAGGAGAACAGGAACAGTCCTCCAGCAGCCCCACTACATCCCTGGGAAGTTCCAGATAAACCATGGAGAAGAATTCACATTGACTACGCAGGTCCATGGATGGGAAGAATGTTCCTGATCATAGTTGACGCATACTCAAAGTGGATCGATGCATATTCTGTGAGTAGCTCTACTTCTACTGTTACCATTGAATGTCTTAGAAAGAGTTTCAGCCAACATGGGCTACCTGAAATCATAGTATCAGATAACGGTACATGTTTTACGAGTGAACAGTTCCAAGAGTTTTCTGAAAAGAATGGCATACGTCACATCACGACTGCGCCATACCATCCTTCTTCTAACGGCTTAGCCGAGAGGGCCGTGCAGACATTCAAGTCACTCATGAAAAAGATGACAGGAGACTCTATTGAAACCCGAATGTCGAGAGCTCTGTTCAGCTATCGAATAACACCCCAATCTACAACTGGCAAGTCACCAGCTGAGCTGTTGTGTGGAAGGAAGTTGAGGTCAACATTTGACTTAATACATCCAGACTTCAGAAACAAAGTGCATGATAAACAAGAGAAACAAAAAGGTTATCATGACATGCATGCTAGAGAGAGAATACTGAGAGAAGGAGACGTGGTCTACACCCGCAACTTTGGCTCAGGACCAGCCTGGGTACCAGGAGAAATAACAGAAAAGACAGGCCCTGTGTCATTCAAGGTGACATTAGGTCATGGACAAGTGGTGAGGCGACACATCGACCAAGTTCGTGGTAGGAGCTCCATTCCCCTGCCGATGGCACCAGAGGTGTTGTCTGACACCCATCCTGAGGAGAGCATCAACGAACCACCACTTCAGGTGAAACCTGAGGTAACCGTCTCTGCAGATTCTACGGGCAGCACTGCAGCAGCCGAAACAGTGGAGCAGTCTGAGTCTTCACCTGCAGTTGGCTCACCCGCCGTGAGAAGATCTCAGCGAGCTAGGAAAGCTCCAGACTACTTGAAGGACTATACTTAGTCAGTAGTGAGTTCCCCAGCCACAGGACAAGAATGCGTCCTGGAACCTCACTGGGATGCGGTAGTCAAACCAAATCCCCAGTTAGACTGTTATGTGTGTTATACATGTAAAAAAAAAAAAAAAAAAAAAGAGAAAGAAATTATGTGTATGGCACATGTGTTTAAGAAGTTAAAAGTAACTGTGATTGTTTAGGGTTAAATGGGAGTTCCAGGATGTCTAGCATAATTGGCTAGTGTAATTAAAAGTAGTTTAATCTAGAGGGGAGGGATGTGGTAGACTGCAAGTCTAATTTAAAACATTACTGGCACATGCCTCTAGGGGGAACTACCTGTATTGTTCAGCACTACTATTAAGGGGACACATTAGAACAAGAGTGTGAAAACCCCGCGCAGAATCCATGTTCAGTCTATTATGTGTGTTGCAGAATAAACGGCAGAGTTAGCCAAAGAAATAACTCAAGTGTGATCATTGCTACACGGTAGGATATCACAGACGAGTAGACGTTTAGGATTCTCTTCCATGGTCATCATAGACCGACGGAGGCCGACGACGACGGATTGATGAATCTTCAGTATTAAAATTGTGTGTCATTCTGTGAGGACCAGTATCAGCCAATCATCACTCAGCACAATGCTGAGTTACAGCACTTTCAATATTATTGGTTGTTACAGACAAAAGACTGACTCATCTAAAGTTATAAAGAGGGGAGACGTCCTCCTGCATGAACTCTCTTCCATGTTTTTCACTTCATCAGAAGTTACAAACCAGACTTCAGAGCAGAGAACGTGGAATATTGTGTGTGTAACGTCTGTGTATGTTAATGTTTTTCTTTAAACATCTAGTAATTAGTTCTCTTTCCTGAGCTCAAATCTTGATTCGGAGTTAAAAACTCCCGTTCCTCGACGTTTCTGTTTTCTAACTTTTTTCCCTGTTAAACTTTCTTTAACTCACCATTTTTTTTCTTAAAAGGAATGAGTGACCATCTCCATACTAGAAGCTATTTTCCACTCCACAAAGTCAGAAAAAAAAGTTGTCTTTTAATTTTGCTATTGGGATCAGATTTTGTAATTATTCTCAAATTCCCTTGGGCGAAGCTGCTGACCCATGAAAGCCTCGACGCAGCTCGCCACGCGCCACTGAAGAAACCAACATCGTCATCTTTAAGTTCAATCCAACTGTAGTCGCAGTCAAGATCCAGCCTTGTGACTGCTTGACTTTGAAGATTGTTGGACTGTGAAATATCTGCAGGCAGATACTTCCCTTATAATGCACGAAATCTTCAGCTGCGGAGCCGCCGAAGGACCACCACACGGGATCACGTGAGCTGTATTCTTCATTCATCTGCTGCATAAAACGTCTGAGATTTGAGAATAATTCAGCATCTGATCAGATACAAAATTAAAAGAGAAATAATTTTATTTTTCTTATTAAAATTCCGTTTTCATTTTCTTAAGAGTAATCCAGAATTTTCCATATAGTTTAATTTCCCCAAAAAATTTGTGTTGTTTTTCATAATCCGTCAACTTCAAACTGATCTAAATTCAGCTTACATCTTCACCCTGGTTCTACAAATGCTCACAGTTACCCTATCCTCAGTTACAAGTTTAATGTAATGATTAATGCAAATCATTTCAATGTCCTTTAATCATCATTTTGTGGTGAACACTCAATGGACCTGTTGGACCGGTTCTGTGACTCGCATTTTAGGTCAGAACAAAGGCAGGAAGCTTAGCCTTGTTATGCAAGGCTGGAGACTGTGGGGGGTCGATTAAAGGATGCCTGGGAGACAGTGGAAGTGATATCATGGAGGGAAATGCATTGTGACTGTCTTTATTATGCCAGGTGGTGAAATGCATTGTGACTGTCTTTATTATGCAAGGTGGTCTGTGGGACATGTGATCTATGAGGTGTGAAGTCCCTGATATTTAAGGACGAGAGTTACTGTTTCATTCTCTCTTTTTCTGCTTTGAAATGATGGAGATGTGAATAAAGCTGACTCTGAGAAAGAACACTGCCTCATCATTTTCACATCCTCCACAATTTAATTTAATAAATATGTGAAAGTGAGAGAAGTTGTTGGGAATTTATTCCATTTTGTCTGGTTTCGAAGCCCCAGTATTGAATTCACTAATATTTTGAGATTGATTATTAATTAATTTATTGAGTGATTAAACAGGTATAAAGTGAAATTAATGACTAAAGTGTTCACCAAAGAGATCAGCTGGTGCCCCTACGAGTGTTTAACTTTTTTCTGTGTGTGTGGACCCGGAGTAAATCTCAGGTCCCAATATATTAATACAAATTAAATTATCTTTATACCTGATCATAATTATAAATCACATATCGCTACAATCAGCAGTGGTTTTTGTCTTGGAACTCTGTCATGCAGGCCATTTCTGACCAGTCTCTTTCTTATGGTGGAGTCATGAACACTGACCTTAATTGAGGCAAGTGAGGCCTGCAGTTCTTTGGAAGTTGTTGTGGGGTGTTTTGTGACCTCTTGGATGAGTCGTCGCTGCACTCTTGGAGTAATTTTGGTTGGCTGGCCACTCCTGGGAAGGTTCACCACTGTTCCATGTTTTCACCATTTGTGGATAATGGCTCTCACTGTGGTTCACTGGAGTCCCAAAGCTTTAGAAATGACTTTATAACCTTTCCCAGACTGATAGATCTCAATTACTTTAATAATAGTAATGAATCAGATTTATATAGCACTTTATCATAGACGCTTTACAAATAGATACATTATTCATTCACTCCAGACAGACAATGGTAGTGGCAAGCTACTACTGTAGCCTCAGCTGCCCTGGGGCAAGCTGACGGAAACGTGGCTGCCAATCCACGCCAATGGCCTCTCCGGCCACCACCGAACATTTATACACATTCATACTCAGTGCTATGGACACTGGAGGCAAGGTGGGTAAAGTGTCTTGCCCAGGGACACAACGGCAGGATATCTGAGGAGAGCGGGATTTGAACCACCAACCATCCGGTTATTGGACAACCTGCTCTACCTCCTGAGCCACTGCCACCGTTTCTCATTTGTTCCCAAATTTCTTTGGATCACAGCATGATGTCTAGCTTTTGCGGCTCTTTTGGTCTACTTCACTTTGTCAGGCAGGTCCTATTTAAGTGATTTCTTGATTGAGAAAAGGTGTGGCAGTAATCAGGTCTGGATGTGGCTAGAAAAATTGAACTCAGCTTTCCAAAGATGTGATAAACCACAGTTAATTTATGTTTTAACAGGAGGGGCAATCACTTTTTCACACAGGGCCATGTAGGTTTGGATTTTTTTTTTACCCTTAATAATAAACACCTTCATTTAAAAACTGCATTTTTGTGTTTACTTGTGTTGTCTTTGTCTAATATTTAAATTTGTTTGATGAGCTGAAAGTGTGACAAACTTGGGCTGCACGGTGGCGCAGTGGTTTAGCACTGTGGCAGCACAGTTCTACCCTCGGCCGGGGGATCGCGGGGATCATGAGATCGTGGGTTCGATCCCAGCCCCCGACCAACAGTGAGCTGTGTGGAGTTTGTATGTTCTCCCCGTGTTGCGTGGGTTTACTCCGGGATTTCTCCGATTTCCTCCCGCATACCAAAAACATGTAGATTTAGGGCACTCGCGCACGCAGCGACCAGCAGCCGGTGGCTTGTCACCAGACTGCAAACCAAATCTACCTACGGGTACAAATAAGTAACGAAAAAAAAAGAGAGAGAAATCAGGAATGGGGCAAACACTTTTTCACACCACTGTATGTATATTTATTTACTGCTTTGGCTAACCAGTTCTTATCTTATTATCTTGTTTACTATTGCTCTGAGTGCTGCTATGGCTTTGCTGTTACAATCCTGGAATTTCCCATTGTGGGACTAATAAAGGCTTATCTTATCTTAAACTAAGTTTTTACTAGTACAGTGTAAATTGTAGATATCTTAAAATCAAATTTCTACTAGAAAGAAAGTGATTGCAGATATCTTTAATTACAGTTATGCCTAGTAAAAGTGTTTTTGACTTGGAAAAATGTCATGATATCTAAAATAGAATTTTAGATGGTCGATCCAACACTTTTTTTGTTAAAATGGCGTACTAACAATCTCTCAGTAGATATCCTAATTATGTTTACAGATATCTCTAAGTATATTGGTACTAGTCACAATTTCAATTACAGATGCCTGGAATTGAATTTTAGATAGTCATAATATGAATAGTTGATATCTAGAATATTATTTCTACAAGTAAAAATGTATTTTGGATGTCCAAAATTACATTATAGATATCTGGGTTGTTTTTTTCATTGTGGATATCCAAAACGAAAATTATGATCATGATATAATTTTATCAGTCATTTTAATTCTGATATGATAAAACACCGAGTAGCTTTTATTTTCATTTGCACTTTCAGTTTTAATTGTCAAACTTTTAACTTTAGTTTAGTTTATTGGTTTATTTGTCAGGGACCATGTACAGAAAAAACCTTCAACACAGGGTAAAGATGCTCTGTACCAGATTATAGCGTTCTCACTAATTTCCATCTGTAGTCCCTGAGGCAGGCAGGAAGATAGATAGATAGATTAGTTTATTTGACAGGGACAGTGCATATTAAAAGAAAAACAGCACATATAGAAAGCAATTCAGGTCGGGTTTCAGAATCTGTTGACCCTGAAACAAGCAGGGAATTAAGTTTAAAAGGTAAAAAAATAAGAGATGGCACACACAAAAACAATTTAAGAGTACAATTTCAAATCTCATTTAAGGGAGAGAGTCCATGCTGGCAGGCTTGATTTCTTAAAATCCATTTTTTAGTCTCTGTGGAAAAGTCTCTGTAATTTGCTCTGGTTTTCAAAGCAGTGGGGAGCTTGTTCCATTCCGTTATAGCTTTGTATGAGAAGGCTGATTGTCCAAAACCAGTTTTGCATAGGGGGATGCAACAATTCCACCTACCAGAAGTCCTTGTTACTCTGGCATTTTGTTCAGAAGTCAGGTACAGAAAAATCTTAAGAGGCAGGGGTGCGGAACCATGGATAATTTTAAAGACCAACTGCATATTTGCATACATGATCATATTTTCAAAGCTTAACATCTTGTGTTTGGCAAGTACACACGTGGACAAAATTGTTGGTACCCCTCTGTTAATGAAAGAAAAACCCACAATGGTCACAGAAATAACTTGAATCTGACAAAAGTTGTAATAAATAAAAATTCTATGAAAATTAACCAATGAAAATCAGACAATGCTTTTGAATTGTGGTTCAACAGAATTATTTTAAAAAACAAACTCATGAAACAGGCCTGGACAAAAATGATGGTACTGTAGGGAACCCATGCTGGGATATTCATTTCAGACTGGAAGCAGAGAGGAGGGAAATATTCCCTCTGCCGGCAGAGTGTGGAGGATTTAACGGAGAAGGACAGTACGTATTGTAATGGGAAAATGTAATGCAGCAGTAAGGGGTGAATGTGTGAACGTATTATAATGCGAGATTTCAGGCAGCAGGAGGAAGGAATGGAGTGATATAAAAGGAGAGACCCTGGTGTATTGAGCAATTCTTTTTCTGTGTATGAATGAAGTGGGAGTGAGAAATAAAGTTCGTCAGTCGTGTAAGTCTGGTTCCTTTATTTGCACTCTCCACACTGATGACACTTGATGAATTATGGAACACGAGGCAAGAACCCCGGAGTCAGCCCGGACGGGAAGCCCCAGCAACGTGGCAAGCATCCCAGAGACGGCCCGGACGGAAAGCCCCAGCAACACGTGCGCTGTTTCGGTCAAACTACCGGACTTTTGGCTGCACGACCCGCGGTCTTGGTTCCTCCACATCGAGGCTCAGTTCGCCCTCCGGAACTCAGCGAGACGACCAGCGGAGGCGAGGAGCCGGCGACGGTAGTGGCAGTGGGGGCCAGGAAGCACCAGAGAAACACGCTCTGCTCCTACCACCGCCGTTTTGGAGAGAACGCACGCAGATGTGTGCCACCGTGCCAATTCAAGCGTTCGGGAAACGCCAAGACCGGCAGTCAGTAGCAGCTGCGACTGCCGGTGAAGAAAACAAGCTGCTCTACGTGACGGACTTGCGCTTGGGTAGACGGTTCCTCGTAGACACCGGCTCCCAAAAGAGCCTCATCCTGCCGTCCTACGCCGACCGGCTAGCGGGAGCTAGCGGCCCCGAGCTGATAGCCGCAAACGGCTCGGACATTAGGACTTTTGGTGAGAGGACACTGACTGTATCCCGACATGGCCGTATGTACGAGTGGACTTTCGTCATAGCGGCATGCAGTTTCCCAATCTTGGGAGCTGATTTTCTGTGTGCACACGGGTTGCTAGTCGATGTTGCTAACAGACGCCTGGTTAATGCAATGTGTTTTGATTCTCTCCTCTGTACAGCCCGAGGGGCTGGGCCAACAACACTAGCCAACGTCACAGCTCCAGGCGGTAAGTTCCACACACTGCTCACTCAGTTCCCAGCACTCACGGTCCCAATGTATTCGCCGGCCATCACTAAACACGGGGTGGAGCACTTTATCACCACCACTGGGCCACCCGTTTTCGCACGACCTCGGCGCCTGGACGCAGCTAAACTGGCCATAGCACGTGAGGAGTTTGCCAACTTGGAAAGGTTGGGAATCATCAGGCGCTCAAACAGCCCATGGGCATCCCCACTACACATGGTCCCTAAGGCCGAGGGATCGTGGCAACCGTGCGGAGATTTCCGCAGCTTGAATAATGCCACAGCGCATGACCGCTACCCGATTCCCCATATTCAGGATTTTTCCATTCACCTCGCCGGGGCACGCATTTTTTCTAAAATAGACCTGGTCCGCGGTTACCACCAGGTCCGGTGCACGCGAAGGACATACCCAAAACAGTGGTAATAACCCCGTTTGGCTTGTTTGAGTTTTTACGCATGCCCTTCGGATTAAAAGACGCGGCACAGACATTCCAACGCATGATTGATGTGGTGTTGCGCGATCTGCCGTTTGAGTTTGTCTACCTGGATGATATCCTGGTGGCCAGCGCGTCCGAGGACAAACATGTAACCCACCTCAGGACAGTTTTCCGGAGGTTGGAAGAGCACGGGTTAATAATCAACCTGGTGAAATGCCAGTTCGGCGTGACGGGGATTGACTTTTTGGGGCACCGCATCTCACCGGAGGGAGCGATACCCTTGCCCGACAAGGTGCGCGCTGTGGCGAATTTTCCCCGGCCTCAGACGGTCAGGGCACTGCAAGAGTTTTTGGGGATGCAGGGATGAGAATGGGGTTTTGGAAAAAAAGAGGAAACTTAGCCGGGGGTCTTGGGGGATGCAGGCTAACAAAATCTGGTGTTTTAGAATGCTCAAATGTGGTCTTATATTTAAAGTTAGAAGTAAGTACAAATGCATTTATAGTTTATCTTTTTAATCTGCTGCTGCATCACATGTGTAATCATGTTCAATACCGTTTTGATTCAGTGTCACTTTCCCTGGTACTTTGCATTTCGCTATGAAGTCGGCCATTTTTTCAACCACAAAATAAAGTGAAACACAGTACATATGTATTAAATTTATATCTGAATATTATGTTTATGTAATAATACTAAATTATATTTTACTACTATCTAATATGTTTAGAACTGACACAGAATTACATTTACATAGTTCTAGAACAGACAAAATAATTTAACCAAGTAAAATAAATTATAAATATTAACAAAATTCCATCACCAAGTCCATCACCCATTTATTAAAATATACTGACATTCTGCAAACATTTTGATTTATTAATGTGTGCAATTGTTAGTGTTACTAGGAATATAAAAAAGTTGCATATCAGTATATTTTAACCCCTTGAACTCTTGTGAATTCAGCGGGCGGTCACGTCTCTGCATCTCAGTGCGCACTGAAAAAAAAAAAAAAGCTGTATTTCCGGTCTTCCAGTACAGACACAGCCTTGTTACAACCTGAGAAAAAAGCTGTTTAATATATATTCATTTTTTGTGGTATTTTTACAAAATTTTGACCTGAGCTTGAAAACACTTGGTTCTACATTTCTGTTGTATTTTCCAGCCAGTATCTGACAGCTGTATGTTATTTGCAAGCATCTGTATCTAAAAAACACCCAGGTGAACTTTCCTGTTACTCAGTGGCAGGAGCACTTAGAGAGATTATGACTGTTTTGCCAAAAAATTCAGAGTGTTTTCTTTTAAATGAGACCAACCCCATGAAGATGCTGCAAAGGGTTGAAGAACAGCTTTTGATTTACTTTGGGCATTTTATTTTTAGGCGTTTTTAGGGAAGTTGAACAGAGTTCAACAGGTTAATATTTGAAAGATAATCTAAGAAAGTAAGTAAAACCTAAAAGATGTTTAATATTTTTATGCAATGACCATAAAGAAATTATGTTTACTAATAAAAGCAAAGATATCTTAGGAAAGGCAACCCATCACCACATGACAAAAAAACTTAACACATGCATTATGTAACTCCTCCTAGTGAAACAAAAAATGATAAATTATACTCAAAATTCAAATTGTGAGAAAATATGTAATAACATAACAATCGATAATCAGCATTCAAATGCAATTAGTGTATCCAAACAGGCATGCCATCACAACTTACACATGCTATTTCATAACAAATTCATTACGCGAAAATTCTCAAGTACATTACTTAAACGAGAAAAAAAAATCTTACCTCGGAATGTGTCTTCCGATCACTAATTGCTGTAATCGGGGGCAACTGTGATGAACTTTGATTGACTGGCATCTGAGTTTGACCGTGTCCATCGATCGTTTTGAACGCAGCACTGAGTGAGTAGTTCCATCTCCTTGTAGCCACAATTTTGAGATGTTTCTGTTTTGAACAGTGCTCAACAAAGGCAACACAACCACGAGATCCATAACTCAAGAAATCGTTGCAATAAACACACTGGCCTTTCCCTGGTACTTCGCATTTCGCTATGAAGTCGGCCATTTTTTCAACCACAACTTCGGTATTTTTACCGATCTTTACAGTCATTGACACAGTTTTTTTCAAGCCATTCCCAACGAAACTTGTTCTTTACCCCTTTGTCGATTTCTTGCTTTGTTGTCTTTCGTGAGTTTTAGGCTCACCATTTTGACGAAATCGGGAAAACTCAAGTTGATTGAACTGATTGAACCGTCCGCCACTTGCATTTCGCTCCGCGTGTTATCCGGATATGACATAGGAAATCTAACAACATCGCCGATTGGTTGCTTCAATAAGTATCAGCCTATCAGTGGCCTTGTTACATTACATTACTGATCTCGCTGGGTAGCGCGGTTTTTTTTCCCCAAACTTTATTGAGAGGGTAGCGCGTTCTGCGCGGTGGATTTTCACAGCCGATCGAAAATACGACTCGCCGCCAGACACCCCCCCCCCCCCCTAAAATTTTCTCCTCGAATTTAGACGATTCACGAGAATGACCCTAGACATGATCAAATCCGAGGAATTCCTCGGATCCGCGGAGGATTCTCATCCCTAGGGATGGTTAACTTTTATAAGCGGTTCCTCCCCTGCGCAGCTCAGCTCATGCAGTCATTGTACGCTGCGCTCAAGAAGCGGAAGCCGGCGGACAGAGTCGAATGGACTCCGGAGCGGGAACAGGCGTTCTCTGAGGTTAAAACAGCCCTGGCTAACGCCACACTGTTGGCACATCCGGACCCGGCAGCCCGGATAGCGCTCACTACCGACGCCTTGGACGGGGCCATAGGGGCCGTCGTGGAGCAACGTGTCGCCGGTACTTGGCAGCCGCTCGCTTTTTTCAGCAGGGCTTTGCGCGACAGTGAGCGTAAATACAGTGCGTTCGACAGAGCTGCTGGCTCTCCACCTGGCCATACGCCACTTCCAGTTCTGGCTGGAAGGGCGCAGCTTCACTGCGTTCGTGGACCACAAGCCGCTAACGTATGCGATGGCCAAGGTTTCGGAACCATGGTCGGGCCGGCAGCAGAGACAGTTGGCCGCGATCTTGGAGTTTACGACTGATATTCAGCATGTGGAAGGTAAAGTGAATGTGGTGGCGGACTGCCTCTCGCGCGTGGTAGTGGCTCCAGTCTGCGTAGGGATAGATTATACAGCCATGGCTGCAGAGCAGATTGGTGATGCGGATGTGTGCGTGCTCCAGTCTGGACCAACAGGGTTAAGGCTGGAGAGCAGAGTACTGCAAGAGGACTGCCTCTCGCGCGTGGTAGTGGCCCCAGTCTGCGTAGGGATAGATTATACAGCCATGGCTGCAGAGCAGATTGGTGATGCGGATGTGTGCGTGCTTCAGTCTGGACCAACAGGGTTAAGGCTGGAGAGCAGAGTACTGCAAGACGGCAGCCCCCCCCCTAATCTGTGTCGTCTCCATGGGACGCCCACGCCCAGTGGTCCCAGTTGCTTGGCGCCGCCGAGTGTTTGAGTCAGTTCACACTCTGGCGCACCCAGGAGTGTGCGCGTCAGTCAAAATGGTGGGAGCGAAATTCGTGTGGCCAGGCCTGCGTAAACAAGTGAAAGAGTGGGCTGCAGCCTGCGTAGTATGCCAACGAGCCAAAGTACACAGACACACGAAGGCCCCTTTGGAGCCGTTTCGTATACCGGCTAAGAGGTTCGACCATGTTCACGTGGGCCTTGTGGGCCCCCTCCCACCATCGCAGGGGTTCACGCACCTTCTGACAGTGGTGGACCGCACCACACGCTGGCCAGAAGCAGTCCCGCTAGCGGCAACCACGTCCGCGGACGTGGCGCGCGCCTTTTTGACAACATGGGTGGCATGTTTTGGCATCCTGTTGGACATCATGTCCGATAGGGGCCATCAGTTTGTTTCCGACCTCTGGTCTGTGATGGCCCGTACCCTGGGTGTAGCAATTCATCGCACAACTGCGTACAACCCACAGGCCAATGGGTTATGCGAGCGTTTCCATAGGTTGCTGAAAGCAACGCTCAGGGCTTCGCTTACGGATGCAATTTGGGTGGACCGGTTGCCGTGGGTTCTGTTAGGGTTGCGTTCCGCACCAAAAGAGGATTTGGAGGCTTCCCCGGCGGAGCTTGTTTTTTTCTCAGCCACTGCGGCTCCCCGGGGAATTTTTACCAGATAATCCCGCGCTGGACAACTGTCTGTTTCAGCGTTCGCAGCATAGCGCAGATACAGGCACGCTACCGGGCCCGGCCCACCACTGTTTTCCACGCACTTTTGTGCCAAAAACTTTGAAGAACGCGGCGTTTGTGTTTGTCAGGCACGATGCCCACTGCCCCCCATTGCACCCACCCTACGATGGCCCGTTCAGAGTGCTGGAACCAGGGGACAAACATTTTTTTTTAGACTTGGGAGGTCATCGGGAGAAAATATGTATAGACAAGACTTAAGCCCACCTTTGTGGTGGCGGACGAGCAAGTGATGTTGGCTCAGGCCCCTCGGTGTGGAAGACCCCCACTGAGAACTCCCCAGGTAGAAGATTCATCAGAGCAGCCACACGGGCAAGTAGAATGTCCCCCCCTCCCCCTCGCCATTGCCCACCCGCAGACACCCCCCCCCCAGGAGCCCCCCACCGGCACAGCAGTGCTGTGGAGTCGAAGGACCCTCGTTACAGCAGATATGGGAGAAGACTGAAGCCAAAAGGACGTGAGGGTTGAAGCTCAGTCTGAGACTCTGGGGGGGGGGGGGGGGGGGGGGCGTTGGTGTAGGGAACAAATGCTGGGATATTCATCTCAGACTGGAAGCAGAGGGGAGGGGAATATTCCCTCTGATGGCAGAGTGTGGGGGATTTAACGGAGAAGGACAGTACGTATTGTAATGGGAAAAGATGGTAATGAAGCAGTAAGGGGTGAATGTGTGAACATATTGTAATGCGAGATTTCAGGCAGCAGGGGGAAGGAATGGAGTGATATAAAAGGAGAGACCCTGGTGTATTGAGCAATTCTTTTTCTGTGTATGAATGAAGTGGGAGTGAGAAATAAAGTTTGTCTGTCGTGTAAGTCTGGTTCCTTTATTTGCATTTTCCACAGTACCCCTAGAAAAGATTGAAAATACCGTCACCATAGAGACTTGTTCAACCAAGATGTGTCCTCTAATTAACTTCACAGGTGTCTACAAACTTGTAATCAGTCAGTCGGCCTATTTAAAGGGTGACAAGTAGTCACTGTGCTGTTTGCTGACATGGTGTGTACCACACTAAACATGGACCAGAGGAAGCAAAGGAGAGAGTTGTCTCAGGAGATCAGAAAGAAAATTATAGACAAGCATGTTAAAGGTAAAGGCTATAAGACCATCTCCAAGCAGCTTGATGTTCCTGTGACTACAGTTGCACATATTATTCAGAAATTTAAGATCCAAGGGACTGTAGCCAACCTCCCTGGACGTGGCCGCAGGAGGAGACGGATAATACGAATGGTAACAAAAGAGCCCAGAACAACCTCTAAACACATTCATGGTGAACTCCAAGGTCAAGGTACATCAGTGTCAGATCGCACCATCCGTCGTCGTTTGAGCCAAAGTGGACTTCATGGGAGACGACCAAGGAGGACACCACTGTTGAAAACAAATCATAAAAAAGCCAGACTGGAATTTGCCAAACTGCATGTTGACAAGCCACAAAGCTTCTGGGAGAATGTCCTATGGACAGACGAGACAAAACTGCAACTTTTTGGCAAGGCACATCAGCGCTACGTTCACAGATGCAAAAATGAAGCATACCAAGAAAAGAACATTGTCCCTACTGTGAAACATGGAGGAGGTTCTGTTATGTTCTGGGGCTGCTTTGCTGCATCTGGCACAGGGTGTCTTGAATCTGTGCAGGGTACAATGAAATTTCAAGACTATCAAGGTATTCTAGAGAGAAATGTGCTGCCCAATGTCAGACAGCTTGGTCTCAGTCGCAGGTCATGGGTCTTGCAACAGGATAATGACCCAAAACACACAGCTAAAAACACCCAAGAATGGCTAAGTGCCAAACATTGGACTATTCTAAAGTGGCCTTCTATGAGCCCTGATCTAAATCCTATTGAACATCTGTGGAAGGAGCTGAAACATGCCGTCTGCAGAAGGCACCCTTCAAACCTGAGACAACTGGAGCAGTTTGCTCATGAGGAGTGGGCCAAAATACCTGCTGAGAGGTGCAGAAGTCTCATTGATAGTTACAGAAATCGTTTGATTGCAGCGATTGCCTCAAAAGGTTGTGCGACAAAATATTAAGTTAAGGGTACCATCATTTTTGTCCAGGCCTGTTTCATGAGTTTGTTTTTTAAAGTAATTCTGTTGAACCACAATTCAAAAGCATTGTCTGATTTTCATTGGTTAATTTTCATAGAATTTTTATTTATTACCACTTTTGTCAGATTCAAGTTCTGTGACCATTGTGGGTTTTTCTTTCATTAACAGAGGGGTACCAACAATTTTGTCCACGGCTGTATACCACAATGGTGATACGGTCGTGTTTTCTTATCCACAATTTTGATGGATTGTTTATACAGGGATTCCAAGGGTTTCAGAGTCGTACTGTTGGCTTGTGACCAGCAGAAGATGCAATAGGAGAAATGTGTCAAAACCATGGCTACCTCTCACATTCATCTAGTCACATCTATTCTCATTTTTCAGCCACAGATATTCAGATTTCTGAATAATTCTGGAGTGGAAAACACTTTTCTGTATTTACTTTTCTTGCTGCACCAAAAGTATCTGGCCAGTAAGCGTAGAGGATGTTGTGGTGTGATGTGAAGTGATGCCTTTTGATTCACTTCTGTTTTTCTCTGTGTGAAAAGGAAACAAACCGAGGAGGAAATTAAACTGAATAAACTCATCCACTGACTCAGATCAAATCAAGCAAACCTCGCTGTGAACTGAGGTAGTGTTTGTGAGTGCAGGGGTGTACAGAGCTTGTCTAAACTGTCCAAAGAAACTGTCCAAAACTTTAAATATGTATATAATATAAAACACACACAAGTTGGTCCTCTAAACAGAGTCTTTACTGGGAAACTAAACATGAAATAAGGGCATAAATTACAAACATTTACATGGATGGTGAAACTGCTACCAACTAAGATGGTGTGAGTCAGAGTGGGGTCCAGGTGGAACAGCTGTCCTGAGCCTCACTGCTGCTCCGCCTGCTTCTCCTCCTCCTCGTTAACTTCCACTGACTGACTTCCTTCATCACCCTCCGTCTGGCTTTCCTCTTGTGGTTCATTATCAGCCACCGTCGTGGCATCCACCACGCTGATGGTACTGACCTGTGGCTGGATGGCGGCCGGCAGAGTCACCAGCTGGAATTGAGGGCCGACCACCTTGACGAAGGCCCCTGACATCGCGGCGCCGCCGGCCCCGGCCACCACGCCTTCTTGACCCGGCGCCGTAGACAGCACGGTCACGCCGGAGGCATCAGCTGGAAGCTCCGAGCCAGAGAGTGGGGAAGTGAGCAGCGTGTACCCACCCAGGTTGGCACCCGTCTGGGCTCCCGCCATGGTCAGGACCTTTCCCAGCCGCAGGCCCGGCAGCTGGCTGAGAGGCAGCGTGATCTGGGTGGGGGCAGTGTTGACCGCGGCCGGCCCGGAGACGGCGCGGGTCAGCCGGGGACGCTTCAGCGGGGCGGGTGCGGAGACCGGGGTGAGGGTCATCAGCACGTTGTTCAGGTGCTGGGACTTGCTCTTCAGCTCTTTGGCCCGCTTCCTGTGCTCGTCACACTGCTGCTCCAGAGCTGCCAAGGGGAGAGACACGGACCGTCAGCACACACACCAACTCAGAGTTTATGAGCCCTTAAGATGGGTTATAGCATTAATACTTCACTTTGTTAGGACTTCAGTGCAGGGGTCATCAGAGGTCATTAGCTACATTTGCCCAAGGGCCACATGTTTTTGGACAGGCACTGTGAGGGTCGGAGTACAACCAAAATCACACCTTCAAAAAGTAGTGGGAAGAAGATGAAACTCAAGAGTCCCAGCCAACACACCAATATCTCAGATCAGCTCCATTCCTTATATACTTATGCTTCCTTATACTCTGATTTTTCTGATATTTTTTTATTTTGTAATCTATTGTAACACATTCCCTTATAGTATTCTACAGTCATGTGAAAAGATTAGAACACCTCATTAAATATTCAGTTCTTTATTAAGAAATGCTCACATATCTATGTCTAACCTTGTTTTTATTTGCATTTTTAACATTTATTTCAGCCATTTTAAGTGGGAATGAATGTGAGGGTATCCTAAAAAAGATGGGGGGGGTGTCCTAATTTATTCTGCACTATGTGTTTACAATTATATTTTACAGAAAATGTGAAATTTGTTTAGTTGTATTACATGAATATCCCAGTATTTTTAATATTGATATTAAATATCCATATGTCCAAATATGTTAAAAAAAACACACAAGCTTGTACAGGGTGTCCTAATTTTTTCACATGGCTGTATATTATATTGCATTTCCTTATATTCTTCATATTTTCTCCCATTATTGTATAGTGTACTATATTATTAATATACTGTATGTTCTCCATAGTCAGTTATTTATATGAATTATATAGTATATCTGACTATAAAACAAGACTTAACAAGATGCTCTTGTAAAGTAAAATTAATATTGTATCCCCAAAAAATTATTTTATCTATTAATTTTCCCTCCAAATTTGTGGCATTTTTTAGATGAGTAAGAGCAGAAAGCATGCACTAAAAACTTAATATAAGATAAGCCTTTATTAGTCCCACAATGGGGAAATTCCAGGATTGCAACAGCACAGGGATAGTAACACTCAGAGCAATAATTTAGAAGATAAGAAAATAAAATAAGAGCAGTGAATATACACACGTACACATAAATATATAAATATATACACACACAGGGTGGAGCATTGTAGCTAGATGGAATAAACAGCATAACCGTCTAGTTAGTTACCCCACATAGTATGAATATGTACCCATACATATTGTCACCCTCCGTAGCGACTGATATTGTCCTAGTTGTATACTGGAGGGGACCATTGTGTAAGTCTGTTGCGTCTTTTGCATTCAATACTATTAGGTTGTCACGTTTTTTTGCTATCTCTGCGAGCAGCCCTGCTTAGGTTATACAGTCTGACAGCCGTAGGTAGGAAGGACCTGCGAAACCTCTCGGTTGCGCACCTAGGATGATGTAGTCTGCTGCTAAATGAGCTCCTCAGTGCGTTCAATATGTCCTGCATAGGGTGGGACTTGGGACTCCAGCAGCGATGACAGTTTAGCCACCATCCTTCTCTCTCCTATCTCCTCCACTGGGTCAAGGCGTTGCCCCAGGACAGAGCTAGCTTTCTTGATCAGTTTGTTCAGTCTCTTCCTATCGGCTGCAGTAATGCCACTGCCCCAGCAGACCACTCCAAAAGTGATGGCTGATGCCACCACCGTGTCATAGAATGTCTTCAGCAGCGCCCCTTGTACACCAAAAGACCTGAGTCTCCTCAGTAGGAACAGCCTGCGCTGTCCCTTCTTGTAGAGTGCGTCAGTATTGTGTGACCAGTCTAGTTTATTGTTCAGATGAACACCCAGGTACTTGTAGGATGTCACCATCTCAATGTCTGTTCCCTGGATGTTTACTGGTGCTGTGAGGGGTTGTCCTTGCCTGCGGCAGTCCACCACCAGCTCCTTAGTTTTCCTCGCGTTGATCTGGAGGCAGTTCCGATGGCACCAGTCCACAAAGTCTTGGATAAGTCCTCTGTACTCAGCCTCATCTCCAGAGATGAGGCCGATGATCGCAGAGTCATCAGAAAACTTCTGTAGATGGCAATGTGTTGTGTTGCGTGAGAAGTCCGCAGTATAAAGGGTGAACAGGAAGGGAGCCAAAACCGCTACCTGGGGGGTCCCGTGCTACCAAATGATCGTGTCGGACACACAGTCCCGGGTTCTCACAAACTGTGGCCGGTTAGTGAGGTAGTCCAGGATCCATGATGACAGGTGCTGGTCCACCCCTGCGCACAGCAGCTTGTCCTTCAGGATCATCGGTTGGATGGTGCTGAAAGCACTGGAGAAGTCAAAGAACATGATCCTCACCACATTCCCGAGCTTCTCCAGGTGGGACAGGGAACGGTGAAGAAGGAAGATCACTGCATCCTCCACCCCAATGCCATGCTGGTAGACAAACGGGTGGATCCATCGCTGGCCCCACCAGGGGGCGGAGGTCACTTCCGGTTTCTAGAGAGAGCAGACGCTTTTCCTCTCCTCTCCTCTCCTCTACTATTCCCTGCTTGCGATGTCCGTCTTTCGCTCTTCTTCTGGCTGAATCTTAATCCAAATGGAAATTATGGATCTGGAAAAGCGGCTTATATGCGATTGTCACCACTTTAAAAGAAGAAGATCGGGTCAGGGGGAACCCAAGGAAGACTCATGGCATTGGAATTCATGTGTCTGTGTGATTCAACTGAAGACTGAAATGATCACAGGATTTTCTGTTTGGCCCTGGAATTCCTGGTGTATCGAAATTATATTTGGGTGAGCTAATCAAATGCGGACCCCGGCGTAGCTCCCTCAACAAATTCAACAATTCGTCCAGCTGGGGGGGAGCACTGACTGTCAGCGGCAAATAGGATTAACATGGAATTTACCACCTGGCATGCACTGAAGAGAGAACGGACTCTCTTGGACATGTTTACCTATGTTTCGGTACGTGGATAACATCTGGGGATCGCTGAGTGCTCTCCAGAGAACGATCTAAAGCATGATTCAAGCCTGTATGAAATTATGAAGCACAGAATCAAAGAGAGGAAAATTCTATTCTCTGAGTGCACTGTGCAGATTTGACCTTGTGTTTTGGTGCCCCTGTTTACATTCCTCCTCGACGAAGATAAGGCTGAAGAAGTGGCTAACCCAAACATTCGACAATTGTTGTTGTTTCAGCAGACAGAGCTCCAAGGACAGCGTTATCATGTGTCTGGACTATAGAACACATGACTGAATAATATCTATCCGTTGCCAGAGGGTGCCCTCTGCTGTTCACTAGCAATGACACACCTACATTACACTGCATTCAACATTACATGAATGACTGATACATGTAAACTGACACAAATATACATACACTGACTCTCTCAATTCTCCTGCTTTGTTAATGTGTGATCTATTGTCTGCTAATTGTGCATAGAGGGTTTTTTTCTGTGTAATAAAAATTTGGCTCATTTGAGCTTTATATGAGCTTATAAGATAAGATAAGATAAGATAAGCCTTTATTAGTCCCACAACGGGGAAATTCCAGGATTGCAACAGCACAGGGATAGCAACACTCAGAGCAACAATCAGAAGGCAAGAAAAAACAAGCAAGCAAGAGCAGCTAATATACATATGTACATATTACTATAAAATATATATATACACACACACACACACAGACACACAGTGCAGAGCATTGTAGCTGGATGGAATAAATATATGAATATATGAACACACAGTGCAGAGCATTGTAGCTAGATGGAATAAATATGTAAATATATAAACACCCACAGTATGGAGCATTGCAGCTAGGTGGAATAAATATGCAAGTATATAAACACACACAGTGCGGAGCAATGTAGCTAGATGGAATAATATGTAGATATATAAAAACACAGTGCGGAGCATTGTAGCTAGATGGAATAAATATATAGATATATAAATATAAACACGAACGTTATTCTGATAACTATGTTTTTTCTCTCTGCCTATTGTGTTTTCCTCCCCCCCCCCTTCCCCTCTTTACCCTCACTGTATGACAGGCGCCTTGCATGGCTGCCGCGTCATTGGATGCGCCTAACGTGCGCGCCCAATGTCAAGTCAAATTCCTCGTATGTTTACTTGTAAATATACTTGGCAATAAAGCTGATTCTGAGCAAGGAGCAGTCTCTCCAGGGTCTTCATCGTGTGAGACGTCAGGGCCACTGGTCTGTAGCTGTTCAGGTCTTTGGGGTGGGAAGTCTTTGGTACAGGTACCACACAAGATGTTTTCCACAACTGTGGTACCCTCCCCTGCTTCAGGCTCAGGTTGAAGATGAGCTCCACAATCCCACATAGCTGGTCTGCGCAGGACTTCAGGAGCTTCGCGCTGATGCCGTCCGGTCCCGAGGCCTTCCTCGCCTTGATCTTCCTCAGCTCCGTCCTCACCTGGGTCTTAGTGAGGGTCAGGTTAGGGGGCTGTGTGCTGGGAGTGGGGGGGGGGGGTTGGTGGAGTTGGGTGTGGACAGCAGGTCTCGATGACTTTAGAGGCAGCAGTGGTTGCTGTGCAGTCGGGGGGGAGGGCGGTTGGTCAAACCTATTAAAAAACAGGTTCAGATTGTTCGCCCACTCCCTGCCCCCCGTGCCCTGGGGGGAGGTATTCTGGAGCCCAGAGATGGTTTTAAGGTTTCTCCAGACCCCGCCGATGTCGCTCTGTTGCAGCTTGTCCTCCATCTTCTTCCTGAAGCTGTCCTTGCCTTCTCTGATCTTTCTCCTCAGCTCCCTCTGTACGGACTTCAGCATCTCCATGTTCCCCGACCTGAAGATCCTCTTCTTCTCTCTCAGAAGTGTTTTTATCTCAGGGTTGATCCAGGGTTTGTTGTTCGAGCAACACCGTATGGTCTTGGTGGGTATGGTGTTGTCCACACAGAAGTTGATGTAGTCCGTGATGGTGTGAGTGAGGCCATCGATGTCCTCACCATGTGGATCGCAGAGCTGCTCCCAGGCAGTGATTTCAAAACAGTCCTTTAGAGCGTCCATTGCCTCCTCAGACCATAACTTCACTGTGCGCATGACCGGAGGTTGTCTGTACACTAGGGGTTTGTACACCGGCAGGAGATGAACCAAGTTGTGATCCGATCTCCCGAGTGGGGGGAGTGGTGATGAGGTGTACGCCTCCTTAGTGTTTGCGTAGAATAAGTCCAGTGTTTTATTGTCTCTAGAGTGGCATGTGACATACTGTGTGAACGTGGGTAGAATGGGAGACAGTGAAACATGGTTGAAATCACCGGAGATGAGGAGAAGAGCATCTGGGTGTTCTGTCTGCAGCCTGCCAGTTACTAAGTGAATGGCATCACGCGCTGTCCCCGCGTTCGCCGTCGGATTTGCATAAATAACAATGCAGATCACGCGTGAGTATTCCTTCGGGAGATAGGTAGGCCGCATGCTAACAGCTAGCAACTCCATGTCTTTGTTGCAGTGTTGTTGCTTAACCGTGATATGTCCCGGTCTGCACCAGCTGCTATTGACATATATTATCACTCCTCCGCTCCTTGCCTTCCCACTGTCTGGTGTCCGGTCTGCCCATATTGCGTGGAAACCCTCCAGTTCGATGTTAGCATCTGTTGCTAGTTCTGTTAGCCACGTCTCAGTAAACAACATCAAGCTAATCTCTCTGAAGACGCTCTCGTAGCGGGAGATAGCCACTAGCTCATCAGTCTTACTGAGTAGTGATCGTACATTCCCCATAATAATGGATGGGAGGACGGGTCTGTACCTTATATTCCTCGCCTGCCATCTTACTCCAGCTCGACATCCACACCGTTTCCATCTTATTTCTCCCTGTATGTCGAGTTTTTGCGTTAGCATCATGGGCCGGTTAAGTGCAAACAGCTGGTCTCTATTGTACTGCCTCCTGCAATAAACAGTGGCTCCGTCCACTGGCTCAGGAGACATTTGGGGGAAATCTGGGTGTCTGTGATGGATAAGGTGTCACTGAATCAGAAAGATTAGCAAGAGAGCCAGATAGTAAATAGAAACAGGAAGAAATTGATCCGCTGTTGCAAAAAGGCAGCCTACTCGTGTGGCGCTGGAAGAGATGTGATTTTATTCCCGACAGTTGAGGATTTCTTCTCATGAATTTATTTTTGTTTAATGACTTTTCTGTTGTAAATTTAATTTTTGTCACTTAAATTGTAAACTTTTTCTTTTTTCACTTTTTATTGCTAACCAACAGGGTGCCGGTGGAAATTGGGCTACTGTTGGCCGAAGATCGAGGGGGAGGAGAGGGGGAAGGCGTGTTAGGAGGGAGAGAGAGAAAAGGAAAGGTAGAAGTGTGGAGGTGAGCGTAAGGATATTAAATGTAGGGACTATGACTGGTCAAGTCAGAGAGTTGGCTGAGATGATGGAGAGAAGAAAGGTCAATATAATGTGTGCTCAAGAAACCAGATGGAATGGAAGCAAGGCTAGGAGCACTGGAGGTGGATTTAAACTGTTCTACCATGGTGTAGATAGGAAGAGAAATGGAGTAGGAGTTATCTTGAAGGAAGAGTATGTGAAGAATGTTCAGGAGGTAAAGAGGGAGTCAGAATCATGACTGTGAAGCTAGAAGTCAGAGGTGTGATGTTGAATGTTGTCAGTGCGTATGCCCCACAAGTTGGATGTCAAGTAGAAAAGAAAGGAGAATTCTGGAGTAAGTTGGATGAAGTGGTAGAGAGTGTTCCTAGGGGGGAGAGAGAGTGGTGATTGTAGTGGGCTTTAATGGACATGTAGGTGAAAGGCACAGAGGTGATGAGGAGGCCCTGGGTAGGTATGGTCTTAAGGAGAAAAATGTGGAAGGACAGATGGTTGTGGATTTTGCTAAAAGGATGGAAATGGCTGTGGTGAACACATACTTCACGAAGAGAGAGGAACACAGGGTGACTTACAAGAGTGGAGGAAGGTGCACACAGGTGGACTACATCTTATGCAGAAAGCTGAAAGAGACAGGAGACTGCAAGTTGGTGGCAGGGGAGAATGTGGCTAGACAGCATCAGATGGTAGACTGTAGGATGACTTTGGAAAGCAAGAAAAGGAAGCGAGTAAAGACAGAGCCAAAGATTAAGTGGGGGAAGTTACAGAAGGAAGAAGGTCGCACAGAGTTCAGGAAGGAGTTGATACAGGCTCTGGGTGGTAGGGAAGAATTGCCAGATGACTGGGAAAGTACAGCAAAAGTATTGAGGGAAACAGAAAGGTATGTGGTGTATCCAGTGGACAGAGGAAGGAAGACAAGGAGACTTGGTGGTGGAATGAGGAGGTACAGGAAAGTATTTAAATAAAGAGGTTAGCAAAGAAAAAGTGGGATAGTCATGGAGATGAAGAAAGTAGACAGGAGTATTTGGAATCTAGGCACATGGTGAAGAGAGAGGTGGGAAAGGCAAAGGAAAAGGCATATAGTGACTTGTATGAGAGGCTGGACACTAAGGAAGGAGAAAAGGGCTTGTACTGACTGGCTAGACAGAGAGCTGGAGCTTGAAAAGATGTCCACCAGGTAAGGTTGATTAAGGATAGACATGGTAATGTACTGACAGATGACCAGAGTGTGTTGAGAAGGTGGAAGGAGCACTTTGAAGAGCTGATGAATAAAGAAAATGAGAGAGAGGAGGATGGATGAAGGAAAGATGGTGAACAAGGAAGTCCCGAGGATTAACAAGGCAGAAGTGAGGGCAGCTTTGAAGAGGATGAAGAATGGAAAGGCGGTTGGTCCAGATGACATACCTGTGGAGGTGTGGAGATGTTTAGGAGAGATGGCAGTGGACTTTTTAACCAGACTGATTAACACAATCTTGGAGAGTGAGAAGACGTCTGAGGAGTGGAGCAGATGTGTTTTGGTACCAATTTTCAAGAACAAAGGTGATGCGCAGAGCTGTAGTTACTACAGAGGCATAAAGTTGATCAGCCACACTATGAAGATATGGGAAAGAGTTGTTGAAGCCAGGGCGCATGCGCAAGACTGAATGTCCAAGGATGGATAATTTTTTCCACACACAAGGAGTTGTTCAGAACTCCTTATAAGAACTCATACAAAGATATAGAGTGATGATAATCAAGTCAGTGGCGGTAATGCACCTGTAAGCTGGTTGCCAACCGCCAATCAAATCTAAAGGAAGAAGGTTAAGAGGAGAGGTGACAATCAGTGAGCAGCAGTATGGTTTCATGCCATGAAATAGTACTACAGATGCAATATTTGCTCTACGAGTGCTGATGGAGAAGTATAGAGAAGGTCAGAAGGAGTTGCACTGTGTCTTTGTGGGTCTAGAGAAAGCAGATGATAGGGTGCCAAGACAGGAAGTGGGGTACTGTATGAGAAAGTCTGGAGTAGCAGAGAAGTGAAGATATTGAGGTGGTGATACTAAGTGATAAGATAGTGAGGGTGGTGCAGGACATGTATGAGGACAGCAAGACAGTGGTGAGGTGCGCTGTAGGAGTGATGGATGGATTCAAGGTGGGGATGGGGTTACATCAGGGATCAGCACTGAGCCCCTTGTTGTTTGTCATGGTGATGGACAGGCTGACAGACAAGGTTAGGCAGGAGTCTCTGTGGACCATGATGTTTGCAGATGACATTGTGATCTGCAGTGAGAGTAGGGAGCAGGTGGAAGAGAACCTGCAGAGGTGGAGGTATGCTCTGGAGAGAAGAGGAATGAAAGCCAGTAGAAGCAAGACAAAATTCATGAGTGTGAATGAGAGGGAGGCAGGTGTAATGGAGATGAAGGAGTAGAGGTAGTGGAAGTAGATGAGTTTATATACGCACCTACGGTTAACCATCCAAAACAATGGAAAATGCACAAGAGAGGTGAAGAAGAGAGTGCAGGCAGGGTGCAGACAAATGTCAGGGGTGATTTTTGACAGAAAGGTAACCGCAAGAGTGAAAGGGAAAATTTACCAGATGGTAGTGAGACCTGCGATGATGTTTGGTTTGGAGACGGTGGTGCTGACAAAAAGACATGAGGTGGAGCTGGAGGTGGCAGAGTTGAAGATGCTAAGATTTTCACTGGGAGTGACTAGGAGGGACAAGATTAGAAATGAGTATATCAGAGGGACAGCTCAGGTTGAGCAGTTTGGAGACAAAGTAAGAGAGTCAAGGCTGAGATGGTTTGGACATGTGCAGAGGAGGGACAGTGGGGATATTGGACAAAGGATGTTGAAGATGGAGCTGCCAGGCAGGAGGAAAAGAAGAAGACCACAGAGAAGATTGATGGATGTAGTGAAGGAGGACATGGAGAGGGTTGGTGTTCCAGAGGAAGATGAAGGGTGAGGGAGAGATGGAGGCAGATGATCTGCTGTGGAGACCCTGAAGGGAGCAGCTGGAAGAAGAAGAAGAAGAAGAAGACATTGTAAACTTTTTTCCCTAATTTTTGTTTTTGCCACTGTAAATTTAGAAATATTGTGCATTTGAGATTTGTTCTCATAAATTTCTTCTAAATTTATGACCCCCCCCCCCACACATCAATCTGTGGATTTTTCACCGAATTTATTTCTATTTTAAAATGAATTTACTGTTTTTCTTAATGAGTCTGAAAAGCTTGTGGTAAAATTGTGACCTTTTCACAAATATCTCAAACTTAACTTCCATACAATGTACTTCCGTACAATGACTTCAACTCTGATTCTTAAAATAAAACTAAACTCATAAAATTAATTAAAATGACCACAGATAGTCCTGTTATAATATTATAAATGTTTATGCTTAAACTCACCACCACCCCAGTGAAAACCTCCTGTTTTGTTCAAACCTAAATATTGGCAGATATGCATTCTCTACTATACTGAATTACTTCAGAAATCATCCAAAAATATTCAGGATTTTGCGCAGTAATAATCAAAGCCTAGGCGATCTACAGAAGACCTGCAGGTGGCGGTCTCCTCACACTCTCCCACTGTCTGGGCAGGGAGGGGGCGAGTGAGCTGGCGCTGTGTTCACTTGCACTCAAAAATTTGACCATCTATCGCAAATTTTCATAAATATAAATTAATTAAAGAGACTAAATTTGAAGTAAACGCTTCGTGAATTCAGCAGTACTGCGGGAGCGGGATGTGGTCCGCGGGCCACCAGCTGACGTCCACTGAATCAGGGCGTCTGAAGCGGCTCCCAACAAAAAACAGAAAACTCAGCCCGGTGTTACTGCGTGGTTCTACGCCGCTTCAGCGAGCTGCTCTGATAGCTTCAGCAAAAACACGGCACGGATGTGACGGAAAATTATGAATCTACTAGAAAAAAACTCATGACAACAGCTGAAAATGTTAGGCCAAAAATGATCACAAATTCAGAGAAAAATGTCAGTTTTATGAGTAAACACCACAACAGATTTATAAGAACTAGTCACAAAACTTCTGGGGAAAAAAAAACCCAAATTCATTGGAAAAGTTACTTCTTTTTTTTTTTAAGAATAACAAAATTATGTGAAAAGTGCTACATATTCAGTGGAAAAAGATAAATTTACAAGGGAGAAGAGAACAATTTTATTAGAAAAGAAAAATTATTAAATTTAAGAAAAAACAACTTATGAGAAAAGCACTCTTGGAATTTTGCATGAAAAAAATCCACAAATTTACAGGAAAAATTGGATTTTTATGGGAAAAAGGGTCACAAATTCATGTGGAAAAAGGCTGCAATGTTATTGGAAAAAGAAACATTTTCAAAGAAAAACAAGACAAATTTATTGGAAAACAAGAAATTTATACCCAAAAAACACAAATTTTGAAAAAAAAAAAAAAAAAAGAGCTAATTTTGTGAGGAAAGAAACCATCTGCTGTCTAGAGGTGGAGAAAAGATCAGTGATGGATCACGATACTCAGCACTGGTGACATCGATCCATAAACGCACAGACTGATCTTTTATTAAAAAAAAACGTGCACACATACTGTATACTTTTGGGTTATCAGTTAATGGCATTTTCAGTCCACTAGATGGCGCAAAGCAAACACCCAGTCAAGTGAAGCCACAGCTCGTCTCAGTAAGTTGCAGCCAGCTTTGAAAGTTGGGAAGCAGTCAGCAAAAAGTTAGCTCACATGTCGGGTCTTTTTGGATTTTATAATAAAGCTGAAGAAAAGACGTTGACGGGACACACAACCCACAAGAAGCGCTGCAGGGAGAAAAGAAAGAACACTGAGAGCACGGCGGGCCACACGCGTCTCACAGCAGCAGCAGCAGCAGCGGCGGCGAAGCTGAAGACACACCGGCATGGAGCTTTTTCTCCAGTCGCCACCTAACTTTGATTTATGAAGCGCTCTTCAGAGACGTGTAGTCACAGAGCGCTGCACAGTAAAATGGAATACAAGGAAGCTGATAGATAAAAAAGAATTTTAAAAATATAAAAACAAGTTAAAGCATAAGATCAAAATAATTTAAAAATATCAGACTTATCATTAAAAAGCAGTTGAAACTCAACAGAAATCCTTGTTAAAAGTGTTCAGCTGCTTTTTAAAAGAGTCCACAGAATCAGGTAAAGTATGGAGTGAATGCCGTCCACCACCCTCCCTGTACGCAGAGACGTCTCTGCGGAAAATGAAGCCCTGAAAATATTTTGTTATATGAAACAGATGTCAGCAGTTTCACTCTGGGACATGATTTGACGTTGAATAAGATGAAAAAAAAAATGGAGATACATGGGATTGTGATACGTGATTATCACGATATTGTGATTATTGCTGAATTGTGACAGGATTGAATCGTGACCCAAGAATTGTGATTCAAACTGAATTGGTCTCTCACCATCCCCCCCCTACCATCATCTATGTGTCTGTGACGGCCCTCATGATCCTGGCTGGACGCCTCACTCTTAGACACCATGTTGGCTGGTTCACTACAGTTAACTACACGCAGCCCGGGGCCGTTCCTCCAGCAGTGAGCAGAACGAGCCACTTATCCAGGCTCATTTCTGTGCTCATTACACCTCAGGGATGATGCTTTACTTGGGCTTTTACAGTCTCATCAGCCGGTTTAACGTTAGCTAGCTCGCGTCATTCCAGTGACAACTTAAAGCCGTCAGCCATCCAACGCCAGCCTCAATCAGACGCCTCAGAAGTGATGAAACAGGGATGGGCTGCGCTGTGCCTTCAGCAGCTATAAAGTGACATGCAATGAAATGGGCTGTTGTGAAGAAGGGCGTTTAGTTGGCTGGAGTAGTTCATCGCCAACGTATTGTGAACTAGAATGCACTCAATGCCTTTTGCAGCCTTATAAATTTAAAACCTTGACCTTCTGACCCCAAACCCACCATCAGAGGTCAGGGTGAACCTATGCACCATCATGGTGGCCCTAGCTGTCTTTGTTGTTGACGTATAGTTTACGTGGCATTCTGACCTCCGACCCCAAAAGTATAGCCATAGGTGCTAGTGCCAAGGTCAGCCCGTGTACCACATCTGGTGGCTGTAGCCTCGTTCCCCGTGGTGTTTGAGCACCGGTACAGGTGGTCGTCTGCAGACGCCACCAACCACAGTTCTCATGCCACCTCATCGCCTTGGGTAACAAAGCATCTTATAGACATTTCATTCAGACCTGTGGCAACATGTTTAAGGCTCTACAACTGCACCCTGAGTGTGGAGCGCATCACTGTACTGACCTGCGAGGCTGCGGGTGTACTGCTCTCTGTAGCGGTCCATCTGGCTCTTATGGCTGGACAGAACCTTCTTCACCAGGTCCAGCATGCCAAAGTTTTGCACGATGTTGTTGAGCAAAACAGCATCTGCACAGACAACATTTCTGCTCACTGGACACAATACAGGCCAGATATTGTGGGGGTGGGACATAACACTTCAGTGCTTTTCTCCCCTACACCAGGGGTCTGCAACCTGCAGCTCTGGGGCCACATGTGGCGTTTTTGCCCGTAGACAGTAGCTCCCTAAGGCCATAAAAAAATGACTCATACATTTCCATGAAAAGAAGCAATACATTTAAAAGGAAAAAAAGGCTGCACATTCACGAGGAAAATACACTAACAAGCAGAAAATGGAAAAATTAGAAAACTTGTACAAAAAAATCTCACAAATTTAGACAAAATGTAGCAATTTTTCTGAGGAAAACACCCACAAATTTGTAGGAAAAAAGTCACAAATTTACTGGAAAAAGTTGGAGTTTAGTGAGAAAAGATTTGTGTCATTTATGCTGCAGTTTTGCCCATGAAAGTTAATAAATTTACAAAGAAAAATATAATAAATTTATTAGAACAGCTGAAAATTTATGGAAAAAAATATTCTCAAAATTTAGGGAAAATTTAGCAAGAAAAAAAGTCACAAATATACCTGAAAAAGCTACAGTTTTATTAGAAAACGCTGGAAAATTTGAATGAAAAAGGCAGTATTTTTACTTGAAAAGGGTTACAACAATCATATGACAAAAGAAGATTATGCCAAAGAAAATAAATGAATACAAATTTATGAAAAAAAGCTTCCAACTTTATTGGGAAAATGTCACAAATTTACGTGAAAAAAAAAGTCTACAATTTTTCTCAATAAATATTTTAAATTTGTAAAGAATAGGCTCCAGCACCCCCCCCCCCACCCGAAAAGGATTAAGAGGAAGAAGATGGATGGAAGAAAAACATTTCAAATTTTGAAGAAAAAAAAAAAAAAGGCAAAATATATTTATGCCAAAAATATAACAAATTAAAAAAAATACGGTTAAATGAGGAAAAGATCCACACAATTTTGCAAGCAAAAAGAAACTTTTTAGAAATAATCAAAAAAAATTACCAGGAAAAGTAGCATTTAAAAAAGCAACAAATTTACAATAAAAAAGCTGCAAATAATAAAAAACTGTTGATGCTGATGTTGCCAGGCGAGCCTGAAGCTGTGATTCCGCCGTTTGACCTCGGTTTTCAGGCCCAGGTGTTTGTGGCTCCACGCTGATTTTTCATATACGAACATCACCACACCGCGACCTCGTGGTCTGACAGTGGCAGTTCTGCCAACACGCAGCTCATCACAGACTGCGGAGTACAGCCTTCACGGTTCTCACCTTTGACCTGCAGCGGCGGGTTACACGCTCTCTCCTGCAGCCCACCGAGAACCTCCTGCAGCTCTTTTTGGAAATCCTCCAGCACCTCCTCCAGGAGTCCTGCCTCCTTGAGGCTGCGCCAGAATGTCACAGAGTCCTCTAAACACACACACACACACACACACACACACACACACACACACACACTATTACTAACTAACTAAACTGCACTTATATAGCGCTTTTCTAGTCACAAAGACCACTCAAAGCGCTTTCATTAATACTAACCCTCTATTCTAAGGGCCTATAGGAAACAGATATCTAGGGACAATTTAGAACAGCCAATTAACCTAACATGCATGTTTTTGGCATGTGGGAGGAAACCGGAGAAATCCCGGAGTAAACCCACGCAACACGGGGAGAACATGCAAACTCCACACAGATCACTGTTGGTCGGGGGCTGGGATCGAACCCACGATCCCACAATCCCCCGGCCAAGGGTAAACTGTGCTGCCGCAGTGCTAACCACTGCGCCACCGTGCAGCCCCAATTACCAGAGCCAGGTGCGGCCACTGAAGGGTGAATGTGTGTACAGGTCAGTGATTACCTCCGATGGCTGTGACCCACTCCGAGGTCTCCTCCATCACCTCTGGAAACGAGACCGCTGTTCCATTCTCTACAACAGGAGCCATAAAGGTAGTCAACATGCAGACCATGATGGCGGCTATAGTCACTTCTTTTTATTCATTTCATTTCTACTGAAATACTGTGAATTATTTTCAGCGTTTGGGTTAAGTGTTTCAATACAAATCATTTAATCTGCCAGAGAAAATGAAAACCACCAACAACACACACAACGGCTGTGAACACATGTAAACGATTTTTGGACCATGTCGTACGGCCTTCTTAAGGCAGCCACAGGAAAATCCAGTGTTCATAGACCATAAGTTTGTGGCCAGGTTGATGGTCTTGTCCAAGATTTCTACAAACGCCCAATGAAAACCCCTCATGACAGGGCGGCCTTACGAGTGCCACAGCAACAACATAAGAATGACGCAAGATGTTGGCGCAAGTATGCCTCAAGAACACCTTAAGTTGTTCTTGAGAACACCTTACAGCGGTTGTAGGAAATGCCGTACGAATCCCCGTTCATACAGAGATTCATACAGCATGTGTAAGGCGGTAGTGAGGCGCTCATGAGGCAGAAGTACGTCATTTGTGTCAACAAAATGTGCTGAAAGTATAAGATCTTCCTATCAATGACTTAAGAGTGCCGTGAGTTGCACAAAAGTTTTCATAAGATGGCAGTAAGTATGTATGCTGTAGGAAGATCCCAAGGCACCCTTAGGAAGAACGTAAGAACTCTAGGACCATCGTATGACAGAAAAGCACCTCATTTCTCAAGAATGCTTCAAGCTGCTCTTGCAAATTGAATGGCAGCCATAAAACTATGCCCCCCACCATGAATGTCTGAACTCCAGAATTTGTAGGACCTGGGAGATTCTTACAAACCCTGACCTGGACCTCATTGCTTTACATTTTCTCATAATCTGCATGTCATCAGTGAGACCTTATATATGCATGGGCCAATCTAAATCATGGTCAGTCAACTTTATTTTCTTTATGTGAACTCCTACTCATCAGTACAGGCAAATCTCAGAGAATCTGAAGAGATCTGGTGAACCTCAGACCTTGGTCAAGTAATTTCAGTGCTATAACCATAGCCTACCGTCGATTGATGAGGGGGTGGCAGACACCAGGTCAGCAGATGGATCACTGCCAATGGACACTTTAGTTCCTACCATTTCTATCTTGATGCTGCGGCAGGTATTGGAGCAGACCTTGGTGTGCTGGTAGAAGTCCAGTTCACCTGAGTCCATGATCTTCCTGTCAGACAAAAACAGGGTGGAAGGCTTTCAGGCCACCAGGACGCACAGACAGGATTAGGAAACTAGCCAAGATAGTCATGTGAACAACGGTGCTGAATTCACTCCCACACCGGTTCAGTGACGGTCAGAGGAGGCAGTTAGGAACCAAGCTAATCTGATCACAACTACACATCCAATAATAAATGAAAAAACAGGTCCTTAACTATCTGATAACACGGTCAAGTCAAAGGCTTAAGTTAATATGTCTGTAATAATGAACTAATGAGATCAATTAGAGTCGACTGGTGGCATTTTATAACACAGCCTGCAAATCAGAGGGCAAGGACTGGGAAAAAAATGGGGTAAAATATAGACCAAGTACTAGAAAATCTGATGTAACTGATTTATAATTATGGGTAAAAACAAAAATGGTAAAAGTTGGTAAGTACTGGGAAAAAACAGTAACATTTTAAAAACATGGGGAATTTGGAGGTACAGACCGATGGTAGGACAGACAGAGACGGAGACAGACAGACGGTGGAAAGGACAAAGGGATGGACGGATGGACAAAAGGACAGATGAACAGAAAGACAGCTACAGTGCTGTGAAAAAGTATTTGCCCCCTTCCTGATTTCTTATATTTTTGCATATTTGTTGCACCTAAATGTTTCAGATCAAACAAATTTTAATATTAGACAACGATAACCTGAGTAAATACAAAATGCAGTTTTTAAATGATGATTTCATTTATTAAGGGAAAAAGCAATCCAAACCTACCTGGCTCTAAGTGAAAAACTAATTGCTCCCTTAACCTAATAGCTGGTTGTGCCACCATTGGTGCCAACAACTGGCAATGAGTCTTTTCCATCGCTGTTGAGGAATTCTGACCCACTCTTCTGTGCAGAATTGTTTAAATTCAGTCACACTGGAGGGCTTCAGGAACTGATGGCCAGATATTCTCCTTCAGGATTTTCTGGTAAAGAGCAGAATTCATGGTTCTGTCAATTAGAGCAAGTTGTCCAGGTCCTGAAGCAGCAAAGCAGCCCCAGTCCATGACACTACCGCCACCATGTTTAACCATTGATATGATGTTCTTTTTATGAAATTCTGTTAGTTTTTTGCCAGATAAAACAGGACACGTCTTCCAAAAAGTTCAACTTCTGTCTCGTCAGTCCCCAGAATATTTTCCCAAAAGTCTTGAGGGATCATCTAGATGTTTTCTGGGAAATGTGAGACGAGTCTTTATGTTCTTTTTGTCCAGCAGCGGTTTTTGTCTTGGAACTCTCCCATGGATGCCATTTTTCCCCGTCTCTTTTTCATACCCGTCAAGGGATACAGTTTTGCCGTATTTTAATACGGGGAAAATGCAATTTTAGCAAATACGGGCGTATTGCCATTTCTGTACGCCAAGAAGAAAAACATACAGCAAAAAAAAAAAATTATTGAGAGAACCTAAAATCAACTGAACAGTAATTCGATGCCTGGCGAAATTGAGCGTGTGGTGACCCCCACAACCTACGGGGCTGGCAGAGCGCTCAGCGTGAGCAATTATCAGAACAGTGAGAGGTATGGACTGATCATTATGCAGATGCGCCTCGCACCCTCTTCTGTCCTGCAGCTCCGGAACAGAGAGGAATTCCGGCGCCAGTAATCCTGCGGCTGATATGTGTGACTCTAATGCAAATGTCCATGCTTTCCTGCTGCATGCTGTGATGCTAATGTGCCATGCATGCATCGTCTGTAGCCAGGTATATAAGCTGACTGCATATCTCTTGCTCTCTCTCTTTGATCACTCGCATTGCTTGTTGCTAACTTTGAGACGCAGGGCTCGCTCCAGCACGCTTCTGCAGCGCTGGGCGAGCCTCGTGATGGAGGATGAATAAAGCACCCTTTTAAACTTCAGTTCGCCGTGTCCGCCTGCACTTATTTCGATCCTCCACAAGCAAGATGACAATTAAGAACTATATTCAGAATTATTCTTATTGTGTACTTTCAAATTAAGCAATCTACCTTGTGTTAATGTAAATTTGAAAAATATTTTTTTTTATTTATTATTAATATTATCATTTATTTTCTTTAATTTATTTATTTTTTAATTTTTTTTGTGCTACTTGGCTTATTATTTTCACATTACCAAAAAGTTATGGCTCAAGATTGTGTCCATATAAGTGTACATTTGAATAAATATGTTTGAAATAGTTCATGTTGCAATTGTTGTTGTTTGTTTGGTTTTTGTTTGTTTGTTTTTTTGCTTCAGTTTTCTTCCATCTGCCGATAAATACAGTTTTTAAGTACCCAGTACAGATGTGAAAGCCCCCCCGTTAAGGGAGGCATGAGGTATGCCTTGACAGGTATGCTTTCTTATTGTTCCATCATGGACCAGTGTCCAGACTGAGGCAAGTGAGGCCTGCAGTTCTTTGACGTTGTTCTGGGCTTTTGTTTCTCAACTGTTCTTGAATTTCTTTAGATCACAGTGGAATGTGTTGCTTTTTGAGATCTTTTAGCCTACTTCAGGTTGTCAGACGTGTTCTATTTAACTGATTTCTTGATTCAACAAGTCTGGCAGTAATCAGGCTTGGGTGTGGCTACTGAAACTGAACTCAGCTTTCCAAAAATGTGGTTAATCACAGTTAATTCATGATGTAACATGGGGGGTAATTACTTTTTCCACATAGGGCCAGGTAGGTTTGGATAGTTTCCTTTTTCCCTTTAATAAATGAAATCATCATTTGAAAACTGCATTTTGTATTTATTCAGGTTATCTTTGTCTGATATTAAAATCTGTTTGATGATCTAAAACATTTAAGTGTGACAAACATGCAAAAATATAAGAAATCTGAAAGGGGGCAAATACTTTTTCACAGCACTGTAGGTGGCAAAAGGATAGAGATGGAGGTACAGACTGATGGTGGGACAGAGACAGAAGGATGGTGGAATGGACAGAAGGACAGGCAGACTGATGCACGGTGGGTGGGACAGACAAACGGAGATACGGACTGACGATGTTGACAACACTGATCATAAAATTTTATTGTCAGCGTGTCGTTTAACTTTAAAGTTTGTGGATATGCTGCAGAAATGTTCAGTTGTAAATGCAATGCATGACCAGAACTGCTGTGGGCAGCAGTGCTTCTGTTGTCTGGCATGCCTGAACAATTTCCAGCACAGAAAGAAACGCAGAGATGCACTAAAAGTGAGACCCAACTTTTAAAGTATGGGAACATTTTACTGAAAATAAAGAAACGGAACAAGCAAAATGCAGACGCTGCAAAGCAGACTTATCCTGGCAGCACTACAGTGATGCATGAGCATCTGAAACGGAGCCGCCACGTTTACTGCTGCTTCTGCTTGCCAAGTTTGAGTAGTAAAGAAAGTTAGCACTGCTTGTTTTCAGTGGCCAACTGTTTCAAGCTTTAGGAAAATGATTAGGCTGCGTGTCCACCAAACATGTTTTTTCAGCTGTGGCTGACGATTTTCTATTCATTCTCTATGTAGTCCAGCGTCTACAGTGCTGAGCGCCCTGGGTGCTGAAACGCTCTCGGCAGTGGCCGCTTTTTGCCGTGGCGCTCAGGGTGCCAAGGGATGAAAAGTTCAACTTTTTGAAGCTGAGCTCGACAATGTCAGACCTTTCTAAGCAGCCAATCAGAATTAAGGAAGGGCGGGACAAAGGTACAGTCTGTACCCAGACTCCTCTTTTCTGTCTCATATTTTGCATCCAGAGCTGCTACCAATGCTAAAATACGTTTCCTGTCCATTGTGATTTAGAGACTGCTATTAAAAAATAAGTAGAAAGTCTGACCATAGGAAAAGTGGAAGTGTTGAGCTGTGAGTGACAAGCTGTTGCTGGGATACAGGGCACAAACATTTATCTTTTTTTTTCCCCAGAGCACAGCACACAAACGCTGGGAAAAAAAAAAAAAAAAAAAAGACATTTAGGGCAGTGGGGCGACAAAAACGTGTTTGGTGGACACACAACCTTATGCCGTTAGTATGTGCTGTTTATGTTAGCTTACCTGTTTGACAGTGAGCGCTCTTGGAGGATGGCTGAGCTGTTTTAGGGCGCTTTCACACCTACAGGCTTTAGTTTGTTTCAATCAAACTCAAGTTTGTTTCCTCCGTTAGTGCGGTTCGTTTTGTCTGGTGAGAACACGGTAATCACACTCAGGTGCGCACCGAACCACCCATACCGAGACCTCCTGAAAGAGGTGGTCTCAATTCAAAACCACTGGTGTGGTTCTGCAGGTGAGAAAGGGACTGCACTAAAACAGGACCAGCAGCAAACCGTGAAACATTTTATGCCACTGTGCATACCTGATGGATCTTTGAAAATATCTGTGGATGAGCACGTCACGGTTCTGAAGGATTAATGAACGTTAACGTGTTATTCTCCATCCATAGCAGCGCTTCATTTTCAAACTGTATGATTTGCTGGAAGTGGTATATGCACATAATGTAATAAATGATAACCAGGGTGATGAAAACCCTCATAGATTATGCTATGATTTGTATTATTTTCTCCCCATAAATGCATAAATACACAGTAGTCATCCTACTTCCTGTATTTACCTTTCCTGTTCTCACAGCAAACAAATCTGACCAATCAGAACAGTCTCGCGGGATTTAACATGACAGAATTTGGTCCGCTTGAATTTTTGCCTGTGTGAAAGGGAACTGAACCAAGGAGAAAATGCAACAAACTTATCAACTGATTCAGACCAAACAGATTCAGGTGTGAAAGGAGCCTTAGTCATGGCTAACATGTTGAATGCAATACACGACTGAATCACTGCAGTACCTCTCTTTTTTTCACCTCCGTTAATATTAGCCCTCATTCTGAATATTAGTGCACCTCAATTACAATATCACACCTTACATACGTATGAGGTCCTATACCTTTTTTTTGTTATGTTAAGAAAGAGACTGTGTATGCAGACTTAAGCTGGATTTACGCACCCGCATCACGTTGATGTCATTACTGACATATGTCGCCACCACAGTAATCAGAAATTTTTTCTTGTGTTGTGTGAAATGCGTTGTTCTGTTGCCAAAACAGGTTTCAGCCGATGTGTGAAGATATTTGTGCTCGTCGTGTGTTCCTTTTATGAAATACCCACAGACATGAGCAGATTATGATGGAGTTGGAGCTAATAAATGTTAAGAAAAAGCAACTTTTAATACAATCATTGCACAGAGAAGAAGACAGAAGTTGGAAAAAACTGAGTGACCACCGCCGCTGCAGTTATTTGACAATCTGTGTAAATACTGGGGTATTTGATGAGCCACAAAATGTTCTGTATGTGCTCATTTCCTTAATATTCTTTTGAATTTGGGCCGCTGTTAACCGACTCGCTTTGGAAGTTGTGCCACCTTGAACAGGCAGAGCGAAGCAACAGCGAGAACCAGGAAATCTGAAGGAGGAGACAAAGCGGACCAATCACAGCTCTTACGGTCTCCAGAGAAGGAGAAGTGCAGGGGGATATTGCATCGACGCTGTTGCAGCTGTGTTGCCTCGATGCGGGTGCATAAATCCAGCTTTAAGCAGAGGCTGCTATGTTTTGCTTTTGCACTTTATCTTTTTTGTTCAAGACTGCTTAATTTGTATCAATTGTTTGGCTAAAAATACATTTCATTAAGCTGCTGAGCCTCAGTTTCAAATTTGTGTTTCATGGGTATTTATTTAGCTCTGGAAACTCCTTATAGAATGTTCTATTAAAGCAGGGACTGACAAGGTGATTTGCACAGGTGTGCCGGCTTAAACAGGTGAGGTAAAACATGACCTAGAGCCCCCAACAACAGCCGTGCCAGCAGGAAGCAGAGATGCTGGACAAGACCCAAATAATGGTGATTAGTTGACTAATCGAAAAAAATAGTTGTTAGATTAGTCGACTACCAAAGTAATTGTTAGGTGCAGCCCTAATATGGACTGATGGGGGGAGAGTAGGAACACAGATGGACAGACGGTGGGACGAACTGATGGACAAAAGGGTGAACAGATGAAGGTTTGGACTGATGGAGGCACAGACAGAGGTATGAACAGCAGGACAAACTGATCGACAGAAGGAACAGACAAATGGATGGACAGACAGATGGGCCTATGGATTAATGGAGGGACAGACGGATGGACAGATGGTGGGAGGGACAGATGGACGGAGCCTTGGCGCAGTTGTGCACTCTCTGCCTGCCTGCTAGCTTGAATTGTGTTATAATGTCCATTTCTTCAGTGAATTCAGCTCCTCTGTCCTCAATGTCCTAAATCCAACACATAAACACACAGATCTACGCTGCTCGTGTGCAGCAGAGACAGTCAAAGTCCTGTGGTGTGACTGAACGGTTCAGACTGAGCGTGGCTGTGACGTGCGCGTCCTCACCTCAGCATGGTGCCGTTCAGGCGGATCGCTCTTTTCCAGTCCTTCAGAGTGGATTTTCCTGCCAAACCCACAAACTCTTTCGGGCTGATGAGCTGCTCGTTGAACTGATCAGAGGAGACAGGAAAACAAACTCAATTAAAGTCACTTCAACAACAGACTTGTTTTGGCAAAGAGTGAGCTGCTGTTGAAGGTCCCATATGGTGTAAAATGGAGCTCTCGTGGGGTTTGAACTTAGAGAATAACCAACAGTAAAACTCACAAATATACAAGAAGAGTCAGGATGTTTTGAGAAAAACTGCAATAAAAGCTACAAATTTAAACAGAAAATAAAAGGTACAGACAGTGGTATTCAGGACCACTGAAGTACCTGGACACATTTGACATTGATCCCGGGGCAGACAAACTTCTTCCAGACTAGGGTGGCTTTGGCGTCTCCACAGGTGATCGGGTAGAAGATGTCTGCTTCCACATCCACCTCTTCAGTTAGCTTCACTGCAGAGACACAGAGCACAGAGTCGGTTCTTATCCTGGAAATGGTAGCCAGACAAGTAGAAAAGAGCAAATGTTACCAATGACTGCCTCTTCTTTAGAAAACGAGTCGACCCTGCTGACATCAGCGTCTCCTTCCTGTGGTGCCACCGTGAGAACAGTCTCCCTGCAAAAGACTGCCACGTCACATGAGCCAACTGTGATTGTTGTGCAGTTTGCTGACCATGTTAAGCAGTTTATCACAGCGGCTGGTAAAAGCTTTCACCCACTCAGTCCGTTGCTGCTTGTTATTGTCAATTCATAAATTGTGTTTGTGGAGCTGTTGCATAAAAGCAATCCACACTCGAGGTTGTGCCGTACCATGGATACTGCAGTGATGACTGTCACTTGGCCTTGTAACTACGACCGATTCATTCACGCCACACTTCCTCCAACCTCCCAGGACATGGACGCAAGAGGAAATACAACCCCAGGTTGATTAGAAGGATAGTGTGTGTTGTAGAACAAGAGCCTTGGAAACCATCCCAAATCATTCAAGCTGAACTCCAAGGTCAAGACACATCACTTTCTGATGGCACCATGGTTCATATTTTGAACAATAATGGACTCCATGGAAGAAGACCAGGAGGGCTCCACCACTGACAGAAAAACATTAAAAAGCCAGCCAACATGCATGCTGACAAGCTCCAAAGTTTCTGGGAGGTTGTTCTTTGGACAGATGAGACAACTGTAGTTTTTTGGCCAGTCATATCAGCTCCATGTTTACAGAAGGAAAATGAAGCTTTAAAAGAAAAGACCATACCTACTGAAACATGAAGCAGGTTTTGTTTTGGGGCTGCTTTGCTGCATCTGGCATGGGGAAACCTTGAATCCATGCAGGGCACAATGAAGTCACAAGACTACCAAGGAAGGCATCCTGGAGTGAAACCTACTACTCAGAGGTTGGCTACAGTCCCATGAACCTTAGACTTTATCAATATTGGCAACTGTGGTCACAGGAACATAAAGCTGCTTGGAGATGGTATGATTTGTGTTAAATATGATATAAATAATAAGACAAGATCCCCCCCCCCCCCTTCGGGGTCACCACAGCATATCATCACCTGATATCGCAATGATTTGCATGTAGATTTTGGCAAGGATTTTTACGCCAAATGCCCTTCCTGATGCAAACCTGCCCATTTATCTGGGTTGGGACCAGCACAGGGAGTACACTGGCTTGTGTACCCCCTGTAGCTGGGTAACCAACTTTCCTTCCTCCATCCTATTTTTGCTGAGCACCAAGGTAGAAGGCAGGGAGTAGTTTTATATGGTCTTTGGTAAGATAAGATAAACTTTTATTAAACTTTTATTAGTCCCGCCATGGGGGAATTCCAGGATTGCAGCAGAAAAGGGATATAGCAGCACTCAGCGCAACGGTAAATAAGATAATAAGAACTGGATAGCAAAACAGTAAATATACATGCAGTATGTACACAATATATACAGTGGAGAAAATAAGTATTGAACATGTTGTAGAGAGAAAGGAGCAGGCGAGATGACGAGCTGGATCAGCACAGACTTTATTTTCTCTCCATCAGTCGAGCTGACAAGAATAACTCTCAGGCCGCAGGACATCCCCCTTTTATACTTTTTATGCCTTGCCTAACGGCCTGGGGGCTCACACCACAATACACATCATATACATAGTCTGCACAGCACATTAGCATAGCAGGGTACATTAACATAACAGTCGCCGGTGCCATGCTTCTTCCTTCCCCCGGCAGCCAGCGTCTGCACCTCCGCTGTCTCGTCTAGACCCCCCGTCAGCCTCTCATCTTCTGGGCCATTCTCTGGGTGGAGGATGTCACACCTATGTCCCCCACAATGTCAACATTTTTGTCATTAAACACATTTCTGATTGAGCCATTGACGTGAGATTTTCACCAGATATCAGTAACAACCCAAGTAATCCATACAACAAATCAAGGCAACTGTGTTCACAAGTTATATTTAATAAAGTGAAATGACACAAGAAATAAGTATTGAACACATGAAGAAAAAGAGGTGCAAAAAGGCACAGAAAGGCAAGAAAGCAGCTGAAATCCATCAGAATTTAGGAAGCCATCCCATCCCCCCATCAGTGCAAATTAATTTCAGCTGGTTAATCCCTGACTGATAGCCTTTAAAGAGGTCTGCTAATATCAGATTGTCACATCACAAAGAACTCATGATGGGTAGAAACAAAGAGCTCTCTCTAGAGCTTCACAACCTTATTGTTGCAAAACATAATGATGGCATTGGTTACAGGTACATTTCTAAACTGCTGAATATTCCAGTGTGCACTGTTGGAGCCATCATTCGGAAGTGGAAAGAACATCATTTTACCATAAACCGGCCATGACCAGGCGCTCCTCGCAAGATTTCTGACAGAGGAGTCAAAAGAATTATCAGAAGAGTTATCCAAGAGCCAAAGACCACTTGTGGAGAGATCCAGGAAGACCAAGAGTTAGCAGATACTGCTGTTTCAAAGAAAACAATAAGTAATGCGCTCAACCTACATGGGCTCTATGCCCACTCACCTCACAAGACTCCATTGCTGAAGAAAAAGCATGTTGAAGCTTGTTTAAGGTTTGCTGCACAACATTTGGGCAAGCCAGTAAAATACTGGGAGATAGTCTGATCAGATGAGACCAGAAGTGAACTTTTTGACTGCAACAACACACAGCACGTTTGGAGAAGAAATGGCACTGCACATCCGATCATTGTGTGGGAGTGTTTTTCAGTACATGGTACAGGCAGCCTTCATATAATTGAAGGAATGATGAATGGACAAATGTACAGAAACATCCTTGATAAGACTCTAATGCCATCTGCCAAGATGCTGAAGATGAAACGAGGGTGGACATATCAGCAAGACAATGATCCCTAACACACAGCAAAGGAAACTCTCAACTGGCTCCAGAGAAGGAAAATAAAGCTGCTAGAATGGTCCAGTCAGTCACCTGACCTGAATCCAATTGAAAATCTATGGAACAAACTGAAGATCAGAGTTCACAGAAAACACCCACAGAACCTTCAAGATTTGAAGACAGTTTGTGTGGAAGAATGGGCTAAAATCACTCCTGAGCAATGCCTGTGCGTAGGTTCTCCATATAGGAGGCGTCTGGAAGCTGTTATTGCCAACAAAGGCTTTTCGACTAAATATTAAATGAATTTCACCAAGTATGTTCAATACTTATTCCCTGTGTCATTCCACTTTATTAAATATAACGTGTTGTGAACACAGTTTCCTTGATTTCTTTGTATGCATGGATTACTTGGGTTGTATCATACCTGGTGAAAATCTCAGGTCAATGGCTCCATCAGAAATATGTTTAATGAGAAAAATGTTGACGTGTTCAATACCCATTTTCCCTGCTGTACACACAGCGCACGAGCAATGCAGTTACATGGTATTAACAGCATTACAGTTGGTTAAATTACCAGGCAATACAGAAATAGTTTCCCCTAGGTTTATACATTTTTTTTGGTGTGTGTGTGTGGGGGGGGGGGGGTGGCACCTACTTTATAAAGGGCCAAGTCTGGTTTCCTCTCACAACTGCCTGTTGACGTCAACAATAAATCCGGAAAGTCTTCACAGTGGTTCACTTTTTCCACATTTTGTTATGTTGCATCCTTATTCCAAAAGGGATTAAATTCCTTTTTATTTTCCTCAAAAATTCTACTCATAATTCCACATAATGACAATGTGAAAAAAGTTTTTTTGAGATTTTTGCAAATGTATTAAAAATAATTTAAAAAAAAATCACATGTACATAAGTATTCACAGCCTTTGCTCAATTCTTTGTTGATGAACCTTTGGCAGCAATCAGAGCCTCAAGTCTTTTTCAATATGACACCACAAGCTTGGCACACCTATCTTTGGGCAGTTTGGCCCATTCCTCTTTGCAGCACCTCTCAAGCTCCATCAGGTTGGTTGGGAAGCGTTGGTGCACAGCCATTTTCAGATCTCTCCAGAGATGTTCAATTGGATTCAGGTCTGGGCTCTGGCTGGGCCACTCAAGGACATTCACAGAGTTGTCCTGAAGCCACTCCTTTGATATCTTGGCTGTGTGCTTAGGGTCGTTGTCCTGCTGAAAGATGAACCATCGCCGCAGTCCGAGGTCAAGAGCGCTCTGAAGCAGGTTTTCATCCAGGATGTCTCTGTACATTGCTGCATTCATCTTTCCCTCTATCCTGACTAGTCTCCTACTTCCTGCTGCTGAAACACATCTCCACAGCATGATGCTGCACCACCATTGGCATGGTTATGAGCGGTGCCTGGTTTCCTCCAAACATGACGCCTGGCATTCACGCCCAAGAGTTCAATCTTTGTCTCATCAGACCAGAGAATTTAGTTTCTCATGGTCTGAGAGTCCTTCAGGTGCCTTTTGGCAAACTCCAGGTGGGCTACCATGAGCTTTTTACTAAGGAATGGCGTCTGTCTGGCCACTCTACCATACAGGCCTGATTGGTGGATTGCTGCAGAGATGGTTGTCCTTCTGGAAGGTTCTCCTCTCTCCACAGAGGAACACTGGAGCTCTGACAGAGTGACCATCGGGTTCTTGGTCACCTCCCTGACTAAGGCCCTTCTCCCATGATTGCTCAGTTTAGACGGCCAGCCAGCTCTAGGAAGAGTCCTGATGGTTCTGAACTTCTTCCATTTACAGATGATGGAGGCCACTGTGTTCATTGGGACCTTCAAAGCTGCAGAAATTTTTCTGTACCCTTCCCCAGATTTGTTCCTCGAGACAATCCTGTCTCAGAGGTTTACAGACACACACAGATAATTCCTTTGACGTCATGCTTGGTTTGCGTTCTGGCATGCACTGTCAACTGTGGGACCTTATATAGACAGGTGTGTGCCTTTCCAAATCATGTCCAATTAACTGAATTTACCACAGGTGGACTCCAGTTAAGCTGTAGAAACATCTCAAGGATGATCAGTGGAAACAGGATGCAGCTGAGGTCAATTTTGAGCTTCATGGCAAAGGCTGTGAATACTTACGCACATGTGATTTCTTAGTTTTTTTTATTTTTAATAAATCTGCAAAAATATCAAAAAAATTTAATTGTCATTATGGAGTATTATGTGTAGAATTTTGAGAGAAAAATGAATTTATTCCCTTTTGGAATAAGGCTGTAACATAAAATGTGGAAAAAGTGAAGCACTGTGAAGACCTTCTGGATGCACTGTATATGTTTGACAGAACATTCTAGGGCTGGGTGAAATGGGTCAAAAATCGCATCTTAATATAATTATTCAGTATCTTGATACTCGATAGACCTACAGTGGGGAAAAAAAGTATTTAGTCAGCCACCAACTGTGCACGTTCTCCCACTTAAAAGATGAGAGAGGTCTCCAATTTTCATCATAGGTATACCTCAACTATGAGAGACAAAATGAGAAAAAAAAATCCAGAAAATCACATTGGAGGATTTTTAAAGAATTTATTTGCAAATTATGGTGGAAAATAAGTATTTGGTCACCTACAAACAAGCAAGATTTCTGGTTCTCACAGACTTGTAACTTCTTCTTTAAGAGGCTCCTCTGTCCTCCACTCGTTACCTGTATTAATGGCACTTGTTTGAACTTGTTATCAGTATAAAAGACACCTGTCCACAACATCAAACAGTCAGACTCCAAACTCCACTATGGCCAAGACCAAAGAGCTGTCAAAGGACACCAGAAACAAAATTGTAGACCTGCACCAGACTGGGAAGACTGAATCTGCAATAGGTAAGCAGCTTGGTGTGAAGAAATCAACTGTGGGAGCAATTATTAGAAAATGGAAGACATACAAGACCACTGATAATCTCCCTCGATCTGGGGCTCCACGTAAGATCTCACCCCATGGGGTCAAAATGATCACGAGAACGGTGAGCAAAAATCCCAGAACCACACGGGGGGACCTAGTGAATGACCTGCAGAGAGCTGGGACCAAAGTAACAAAGGCTACCATCAGTAACACACTACGCTGCCAGGGACTCAAATCCTGCAGTGCCAGACGTGTCCCCCTGCTTAAGCCAGTACATGTCCAGGCCCGTCTGAAGTTTGCTAGAGAGCATTTGGATGATCCAGAAGAGGACTGGGAGAATGTCATATGGTCAGATGAAACCAAAATACAACTTTTTGGTAAAAACTCAACTTGTCGTGTTTGGAGGAGAAAGAACACCATACCTACTGTGAAGCATGAGGGTGGAAACATCATGCTTTGGGGCTGTTTTCTGCAAAGGGACCAGGACAACTGATCCGTGTAAAGGAAAGAATGAATGGGGCCATGTATCGTGAGATTTTGAGTGAAAACCTCCTTCCATCAGCAAGGGCATTGAAGATGAAACGTGGCTGGGTCTTTCAGCATGACAATGATCCCAAACACACCGCCCGGGCAACGAAGGAGTGGCTTCGTAAGAAGCATTTCAAGGTCCTGGAGTGGCCTAGCCAGTCTCCAGATCTCAACCCCATAGAAAATCTTTGGAGGGAGTTGAAAGTCCGTGTTGCCCAGCGACAGCCCCAAAACATCACTGCTCTAGAGGAGATCTGCATGGAGGAATGGGCCAAAATACCAGCAACAGTGTGTGAAAACCTTGTGAAGACTTACAGAAAACGTTTGACCTCTGTCATTGCCAACAAAGGGTATATAACAAAGTACTGAGATGAACTTTTGTTATTGACCAAATACTTATTTTACTGAGGAATTTACCAATTAATTCATTAAAAGTCCTTCAATGTGATTTTCTGGATTTTTTTTTTCTCATTTTGTCTCTCATAGTTGAGGTATACCTATGATGAAAATTGGAGACCTCTCTCATCTCTTAAGTGGGAGAACTTGCACAATTGGTGGCTGACTAAATACTTTTTTCCCCCACTGTATATCGCTCAATACAAGAATTGTGATAGGTAAACTACAAATGTTGGATAAATTATGTTTGCAAAAATCACCAGCAAATAAACAGCTGTGTACATATGTAAATTTATACAGTCGGTAGCACACATACATTACCCCTCTCACACATTAATAGATCTGATAGTTTATGGAACTAACTTAAGTTTCAGCAGTGGTCGTCATATGTGATTACACACTTCTAGATGTTTTATCTTATGGACAATATGTGACTCGTGCTGGCAAAATGAGTCGGAATGTGCACCGCATCATTACGAGCTGCAGGCACGAGAAGTCATAAATCATGACTCTCTTTGTTTGCTAGCAGTAAGTCCTGGGAAAACCCCCATGAGTGCCTGGGATCATTGGAATGCTTAGAAAATGTACTTCCTAAAAATGCATATGTTTTTGCGGAAGACGCAACTCCTGACTGATTGAACGCGAGTTTTAAACCTAGCCAAAATATAAACAAATCGTCTTTTTCTCGGTCCATTTTTGCGCACTTCCTACAAATTAAATATCATTTTGAAAGTCTTTCAATACAAAGTGACTCATTTTGCCAGCACAGGTCACATACTAGCATATTAGCCTGGTAAGTTATTTTTACTGTAAACCAGTAGTCCAGGGGGCACATACAGCCCGATTCACCGCTGAGACGGTGCCCTGTCCACGCCCTTCTCCGCAAGGCAGCCAGCGTAGAATAGCTCTGGGGTCTCTTCAGGTCTACTCCTGGGCTCATTTTTTACCTACGATTTTTTTTTTTTTTTTTAAAACGTTGTTACTGGTCCATGAAGCAAAAAATGGTTATGGCAGCCATTCTCTGTACGGGGGTCAAAAGAGAGCGGGTTGGGGAGGTGACCGTCTCCGGCTGCTGTGGAGCCGATACCAGCATGGCCTGTTGGGCGGTCTCCTTATTCAGCTCCGCTCTGTGCTCCTCCGTGCATCCCGGCCACACATTAACTTAATTACCTGTGATGCTCTGCACCTCTGTTTTGTGACAACCCCCTCCAAAAAAGAAAAAAAACCAAACATATTCCACTTTGTGTGGCGCTGGACATGAATGCCCACACACTGACCCGGAGCAGGAGAGCTACTCCAACTGTTACTCAGAGGAGCGCAAGTGTTGCCGTCTTCACCATCCTGGGAGCATTTTTTAAAAAAACACTGATATTTTTGTCTGCTTTTCAGCTGGTTGACGCAACATATTTTCCAGCGCGTGCTCTCTATCCACCGGTGGGAGTGTGTGCGCACATGTCTGTCTGTGTGCATGTGCATCAGGAGCAGAACTCACAATACAAAGAGCAGAGGAGAATTTACATGCCATAGTCTAAATAAGATAAATAACATGAGACTCTTGAGTTTGTTTAATAAACGAACACGGTATGGAACTGTTGTATTGAGGTTTTACAGTTGTCGTCACCGTATATACATCATGAGCAGGGTGCGGCTTCGTGGAGTGAAAGCACAGGAAGACACACAGAGCTGTGCTGTAAAACTTAGCCTCTATTTCAGTTATTTTTCTAGGAGAATAAGGCTTAATTGGAAGCTAGCACTGGATTATGTGCGACTACAGACCCCAACTGTGCAGCTGTAGGCTGTCAAAATTACAGGAGAAAGAATGAGGGCCGTTCACAGATTTCCTGCTGAAACGATCAGGCAGAGAAACTGATCTCAGCACTGAAAAGAGCTGCCCTCTTCAACAAAGAGAAACCAGCACAAACAGTTGGAAACACCATAGCCCTCATTTACCACAAGTGTGAAGAAACTGGCACACATTTGGGTGTAAATATGATCATACAAAAAGGTCTACCTGATATTTATGAAACTGTGTGTATCTGGTCAATCTCAGTCTGACTAAATGTATTTTTTTATTTTTTTTTATACTTTATTAATCCCAGAGGGAAATTACAGGGCATGCACCTGGATGGATGAGACAGCCACGGTGCGGCGCCAATCCCTTCACACACACAGAGTCTCCAATTAACCTAACCTGCATGTTTTGGCCTGGAGTACCCAGGGCAAACATTCAAACTCCACACAGAAGGGTCACTGATGGTCAGGGGGTGGGATCGAACCCACGATGGTCAGTTGTGGAATCCATCTCATGGCCTTCTTACTATGTTGCCAGTGCTAACCACTGTGCCACCGAGCTGCCCTTGTTGACATTTTTAAGCATATTGTCAAACATGATAATTTATTACTTTCTATTTAGAAGCACATAAAGACGTCCCAGACAGCTGTCTGGTGCTGCGTACTTTGGCTTAGCTCATCTACGGCTCTCTGTCATCGCTCAATAATGTGTAGAAATGCACAAGGCAAAATTAAATAATTTCCCCACATCTTCTTTGTGATTCTGAATTTCTCCAGAGATGGTTTTTTTTTTTTAAACGCAGATGCAGCAGATCACCTGGACCAGGTACTCCTGTGGTAAAGCTGTGTTGTGGTTCAGGGATCATTTGTAAGGGATAACTGTAACGAGATACTGTACCACAAAACAGAAAACTTAGTCAAAGAAATACTTTTTAGAATATTTTAACAGTGTTCACACAGGGGACTTACAGTACAGATATATAAATACAGTAATAAAACGACAACTGAAAAACCCTGCAGCTCAACTGCAAAAGTATTTCAGAAACTAAATTCAGTTTTATACATTCCATCACATAACTACTTTAAAAACTCTGCTTAAATCTGTTTTAATATTGAATGCAGTAACATAAATCTGGATAGAACGTTGCGAATAGCTGCAGCCACATTTAAAAATCATCAAATCTCTCATCTAAATATAACACAAGGCAAACATATCTCCTGAAAGGTTGAACTGCTCATTATAATTTGATATGATGAAATTCTCCCCTACAGCAGGTTTCCAGACTTCCAGTTTCTGCTGTATGAAGTGACTGAGTTAATGAGGTAGCGGTCAATACCATGAAAGAGCAGTTCCAGGATGCCGCTAGCATCTTGACATGATGTAAAACGATCGGCCTTGAGGTAAGAATCACATTTCAGACTGCTCACAGATAATCTGTCAACCCACTGACACTTGTGCAGTTGTCATATGCTCCAACAAAGTCACACAACCCAGTTTTAAGAAGTTCTGCTGACTGGATCATGCTGAAATCTTGTTTTAATAATGCATTAGTGTGTATGGGGTAGCCATAGCAACGTGAAATTTTTCACTCCCAAGGACCCAGATCACTGTCGGAGGTCACATGACTGCAAAGCCTTAATAGGTAAGGAAACCTTAAGAAGAAGAAGAAGCCAACTTTGTTTCAGTCCATACAGCCAATCATGTACAGTAGAATGAAATTACGTTTCTCCTATCTACGTTAATCACACATAGAATCAGAGGGGTCGCTGCCATGCAAGGCGTTGCCACAACAAACTTCTCCTTCCCCCATTCTGTTATACTGAGCACCAAGCTAGGAGATGGGAAGTACCATTTTTATATGGTCTTTGGTATGACCTGACCAGGACTTGAACCCCCAGCCTCCCGGCTGCGGGGCGGATGCTCTATCCACTCATCGACTACTCCTTAAACGATGTTTATTGTGATCTGACGCTACACAGAAAATAAAATTGTGTGTGTGTGTTCACCCGGGCTGAGAGGCGAGTTCTGCAGTCACCAGCACTTCCTTGTCCTCCTCCACCACTGAGGGCAGACTGTCAGAAGACGGCTCCGGGATGGTGACGATCACGACCTCGTTCATGTCCTGCATGCTCACCTCTGACGAAGCCATGGCAGACCTGCGGAGCTGCACAACACGGACAAAGCAGGGAACTTTAACTTGACTAGTGTGCAGACATGGTTGTGTGTGTGTGTGTGTGTATTCTCTCTGTGCTGTGTGAGTTTTCTCCAGGTTTCCTCCCATAATCCAAAGACGTGCATGTTAGATAAACTGGTGACTCTACACTGGCCTGAGGTATCTGTCTCTTGTACAATCTTAAAGGAGACGATTAGTTTAGTAAATCTCATTCTCACTACTAGTTACTGGGCTAACTAGTATGTAACTATCTAGAATGTGACTAGTTACCCTTAGTAACTAGAGGGAACATGTCCCCACAACCTGGAACCCCCCCCCCCCAATTCATCATAAACCTTTTTTTATGTCATGCTACATAACAGAATAAAATCATCTGAAGCACCAATTTTAAATCTGCAACTTTTGTAAATTTGCTTTTTTTTTTTTTTGTTTCTTGTAAATCAGCATTTTGTTCCCCATAATTTTCCATTTTTGTTCCTTTAATTCTGCAACATTTTCTTGTAAATTTGCAACTTTTCTCATATATTTAGAACTTTTTTCTCTTAAATTTGCAGGATTTATTGTAAATTTGCAATTTTCTCCACATATTTATTTTTTATCTTTTTTTGTAACTTTCCAACTTTTTCTCAGAAATTTTCATTTTTTCTCATAAATTGGCAACTTTTTTCTCATACATTTAAAACTTTTTTCACATAAAATTGCAACTTGTTTTCTTTTAAATCAACAACTTTTCTTGCAAATTTCCAACTTTTTTCCTCAGAAATTTTCCATGTTTTTCTTGGAAATTAGGGCTGTGCGATGACAGAAAATTCATATCACGATATAAGTCATCTTATATCGTGATAATGATATATATCGCAATATACATTTTCTGTAACTTCTACAGTTTGGATAATGAATGTTAAAATTATTAGTAATGGTATAAATGCATGGTCACTGAATATTAGCCTTGAGTCACTTAAATTAGTTAGATTTTATATTGAGTATATAATTCCATAAGAACTGAATGTTTTATCAATCTCCGTCCGTCTTCGCTCTCATGATAACCAATCACCAGGCTGCCTCTCTGCTGGATAACATCCTTGCATTTGATTAGCTATTCACAAACAAAGGAATGTTCCCTCATTGGACAAAAGCCCATTCAAACTCCTCTTTATGGAAGATGATTGGTCCACCTTGCCGCCAGTCCCGTTTTATGACCCAGCAGCGTGCTTCAGTTAAATGTGTCAGAGCCGCCCTGCATACTCAAGTTTTTTTTGTTTTCGCTTCTTCTAGAGACTTCTTCAGAGTTCTCTGTACTTCCTTGCAGTCTTCTTTTGTCTAAATTGTTCTGTGAGTTTTAAGAAGTCTTTTGTATGTGTGAACCTTGTCAAATCCTGCGTTAACATTCCTAAATCGTCTTTTGATATGTTTTACTTGTTTTCTGGTTAACTGAGGAGAAATCATCTTTTTCTATGAGTTCGTCTTTAAAGAGAGTTAAACTCTCAAATCCTATTTTTCTTCACCTCAGAAGGCTATCTTATCCTATTTGGATGGGTTTTTTTTTTTACTTTTTAATTTTCCTGTTTTAAAGTGGACGGATAGAGATTTTGGACTTTCTTTTCCTGCCTCATCCACGTCTGACCCCGTTAAGTAACCAGGAGCTCATGGGTGAAACTGACAAACATTTTTTCTTCAGCCTTTGTTTTTTGTCCCGTGGGCCAGGAGACATACTAAATTCGGACTGGTTGCCAAAGGACTTCACACCTGCTCTGGGGCCAGCCTTCACTCTGCTGCCGGTTCTTAGCCGCACGCCTCATGGGAGCCCCCAGCCGAGTCTACGCTTCTCACAGCTGTGAACGATCTGAAAGCCGACCAGCAGTCGCTTTCCCCTGGTGTTCCGAATGCTGTCTGGAAGAGCCGCTGGGCCTTCCCAAACTTATACCACTGGTTGGCGCTGACCACCGCTGAACACCTTGACCTACAGCTGTTCGTCCAGATGTCCAAATATCAATTACAATTGGGACATAACCAGTACTTCATGGTACAATTAGTCCCTAAGCCAAAGGACAAAGCTATAAACTGAAGAAAAATCCTTATTCATTTTTAAGTAACCTCCTTTCATTTTTGTAGATTAATTTAGAAGTTCCTTTTTAGATAATCAGCTTATGGAATTTTTCCCCATAAAATTGTGTTCTGATTTTGTTAGATACTTCAGCCTTCCATTGCATTACAGTTGAAACATAAAATCTGGTTTCCTCTTGGTTCCACAAAGGTTTAACTATAGATTTGATGTTCAGGAATCCACTAACAGTTGATGTGATATTTGACACCTGTTTATCATTTGAATCTGTTTACTCATCATTTGAATGCCATGTCATGTAACCTGAATGAGTTTCATTTAATAAAATTGTAAACGAGAGAAGTTGAAGCGTTTTTCCTTTGCATATACACACGTGGACAAAATTGTTGGTACCCCTCTGTTAATGAAAGAAAAACCCACAATGGTCACAGAAATAACTTGAATCTGACAAAAGTGGTAATAAATAAAAATTCTATGAAAATTAACCAATGAAAATCAGACAATGCTTTTGAATTGTGGTTCAATAGAATTATTTTAAAAAACAAACTCATGAAACAGGCCTGGACAAAAATGATGGTACCCTTAACTTAATATTTTGTCGCCCAACCTTTTGAGGCAATCACTGCAATCAAACGATTTCTGTAACTATCAATGAGACTTCTGCACCTCTCAGCAGGTATTTTGGCCCACTCCTCATGAGCAAATTGCTCCAGTTAAATCAGGTTTGAAGGGTGCCTTCTCCAGACGGCATGTTTCAGCTCCTTCCACAGATGTTCAATAGGATTTAGATCACAGCTCATAGAAGGCCACTTTAGAATAGTCCAATGTTTGGCTCTTAGCCATTCTTGGGTGTTTTTAGCTGTGTCTTTTGGGTCATTATCCTGTTGCAAGACCCATGACCTCCGACTGAGACCAAGCTGTCTGACACTGGGCAGCACATTTCTCTCTAGAATACCTTGATAGTCTTGAGATTTCATTGTACCCTGCACAGATTCAAGACACTCTGTGCCAGATGCAGCAAAGTAGCCCCAGAACACAACAGAACCTCATCCATGTTTCACAGTAGGGACAGTGTTCTTTTCTTGGTATGCTTCATTTTTGCGTCTGTGAACATAGAGATGATGTGCCTTGCCAAAAAGTTCCAGTTTTGTCTCGTCTGTCCATAGGACATTCTCCCAGAAGCTTTGTGGCTTGTCAACATGCAGTTTGGCAAATTCCAGTCTGGCTTTTTTATCATTTGTTTTCAACAGTGGTGTCCTCCTTGGTCGTCTCCCATGAAGTCCACTTTGGCTCAAACAACGACGGATGGTACAATCTGACACTGATGTACCTTGACCTTGGAGTTCACCTTGAATGTGTTTGGAGGTTGTTCTGGGCTCTTTTGTTATATTCATATTATCCGTCTCCTCCTGCGGCCACGTCCAGGGAGGTTGGCTACAGTCCAGTAGATCTTAAATTTCTGAATAATATGTGCAACTGTAGTCACAGGAACATCAAGCTACTTGGAGATGGTCTTACAGCCTTTACCTTTAACATGCTTGTCTATAATTTTCTTTCTAATCTCCTGAGACAACTCTCTCCTTTGCTTCCTCTGGTCCATGTTTAGTGTGGTACACACCATGTCACCAAACAGCACAGTGACTACTTGTCACCCTTTAAATAGGCCGACTGACTGATTACAAGTTTGTAGACACCTGTGATGTTAATTAGAGAACACATCTTGGTTGAACATGTCCCTATGGTCACATTATTTTCAATCTTTTCTAGGGGTACCATCATTTTTGTCCAGGCCTGTTTCATGAGTTTGTTTTTTTTAAATAATTCTGTTGAACCACAATTCAAAAGCATTGTCTGATTTTCATTGGTTAATTTTCATAGAATTTTTATTTATTACCACTTTTGTCAGATTAAAGTTATTTCTGTGACCATTGTGGGTTTTTCTTTCATTAACAGAGGGGTACCAACAATTTATCTGAGAAAATTTCAGTGTCAACCTGCAGCCTACCATTCTGGCCTGATTTAACCTGTTTGCTTCTTCATAAAAATATTTCAGATTGGTCATGATCTGAAAATCAAAGACACACAAGATAATGTAATAAAATACAAGTGATGACTTTAACTTTACTCATTATCACTACTTGACAAATTAAAATGATTAGAAATCAAATAAATTACATTAACCTCTTGCACTCTGGTGTACCGTGGGCGTACATGTCTCTGCGTCCTAGAGCGCACGAGGGCGCTGCGTTCTAGAGCGCACTGAAAAAAAAAGCTGCATTTCCGTTCTTCCACTACAGACACAGCCGCGAACAGAAAGCCAAAAGGAGTGCTTTGATTGGTTTAGATGTGATTGACCTCTCATTCGACTAATAAGAGCCTTGAATTGGGTTTCTGAAACCTTGAAGAACCAATGACTGAAAACCTAGCAAGAAGGACCCGCCTACCAACGGCTGCGAATACAGCCAGCCAATTGAAGCACAGAAGTTCGAAATCTGTTTTGTGTAAGGCTGGGTGACACACAGGCGTTCGCCAGTCTTTTTTTCTTACTACTGTTCTTATTTGTTTTGAAAAATCGTTCGCCAAAACCGCAATCATGGAAGCGCAAAACCGCAATAATGGAATTATGGTTTGACCGGGTCACGTGACCAGAACCACGAGTCCGTAACAAGCGGACCAGCGTCATGTTCGTCTGACAATGAGGAAGAGAAGTTCGCCAGCTACACTGTTGTTGTGGACAGGTAAGTGTTATAAGCTAAATTATTCTTTATCCCTGAAAATTGTAATCAAAATGACTTTTGACCGATCGGTAAATTACAACTGTGCATTACAACGGAGCGGTCCGGGTCCATCATGTTGCGAACGGCCCCCGTCATGTTGTGAACCCCCCCCCCCCCCCGCTACTCTTCTGTAGCGGATTGCAGATATATTGCAGATATTTTAGTCCAACTGTGCGTAGTAGACCGCGGCGCACCGTCATCGCTTTCCATCATGTAGCGATGGGCGATGTCCGTCCTCTGTAGCGGTGGGAGGGGTGGGAGTTGTTATCTTCTAAATTACAAATATTTTAGTATAATTTTTAGTGCACTGTAGGTTATTTTTTCTTGTAAAAAAAAAAAAAAAAAAGCCACACATTTTTTTTACGTGGCATGCTTCTTTGTGTGTGGGGGCTTGTTTGTTCATTCATTCATTCATTCATGAATGAATAAACAACCCCCCCCCCCCACACACACACACACAGCCCTTCACCTTTCATTAGAGCCCAAGATGAAGCTTCTATATTGAATCATTCAAAAGTTACAGACGTTTTTCCAAACTGTGCCATTTGGCACAATTTGGCACAGTGTAGCGGGTTGATTCAACCCCTCACAACACAGAGACAGAACACAGAGACAGTCAGCTCGCACTCCTGGGTTTTTCCCACTGCACTACTGAGATGAAATGTGCCATGCATGTATTGTGATGAAATGTGCCGTTCATGTATTGTGATGTAATGTGCCGTTCATGTATTGTGATGTAATGTGCCATTCATTTATAGTGTTCATGCGTCCTGTCCTTACTGTGACCTAGAGGCTGAGATCAATATGTAGATGTGCCTTGTAACCTCTTTGTCCTGCAAGCCAGAGCAGAGGCTGCATCTGCCTATTGTTATGTAGGTCTTACAAATGCAAATGTCTCATGCCTGTTCTGCAGTCCCTTTGATCGTACCAACTGCTGTGAATCTGCTTTGATGTATTGTTTGAGTTTGGTATAAATACTGCACAGGTTCTGTAACACATCCTCTCATTCCCACTTCTGCAACTGCTGCTGCTGGACACAGACTTTGTGTCCCTCTTCTCTGAGAGCAGTTTGGGCTCGCTCCCGCCGCGCATGCACGGCGCCGGGAGCGGAGCCCGTGATGGCGGTATGATAATAAACTCTACAGCATCGCTTATTATTTTTTTATCATCCGCCGCAACAGTTCAAAAACACCTGGGAACAACCTAAGAAAAAAGCTGTGTAATATATTCATTTTTTTGTGGTATTGTTACAAAATTTTGACCTCAGCTGGATAACACTTGGTTCTACATTTCTGTTGCATTTTCCAGCCAGTATCTGAAGCTGTGTGTTATTTGCAAGCATTTGTATCCCAAAAAACACCCAGGCCAAATTTATTTTCTTCAAGTTCAGTATGTTTAGATGACTGTTACTCAGTGGCAGGAGCACTTAAGAGAGATTATGACTGTTTTGCCAAAAAATTCAAAGTGTTTTCTTTTAAATGAGACCAACTCCAAGAAGATGCTGCAAAGGGTTGAAGAACAGCTTTTGATTTACTTTGGGTATGTTATTTTTTGGCGTTTTTAGGGAAATTGACCAGAGTGCAAGCGGTTAAGCACCAACTTGCTCCTCCGACTCATTTTATTTATTTTGCATATATTTGCCACCATCATGCACTTTTGCAGCTTTAATAAAAAAATTTCAGACAAAACTAAGAAACTCAGCAGTAATTTAAACCAAAGAAACGATGGTCTGATACACTATCATGTTTCCAATTAGCACAACTTAGTATTGTTATTTGGCATTTGCGTTTTTTTTTAACTCTTTTTATTGGGGTTTTGGTACAAGAATAAAAAACATACATATAACATGGTAATAATCATGGTGATCATCATTGTGGAAGAAAGAAATAGGAAAAGAAAAAAAGGGGGGGGGCATCACAAGAGTCCCTGCCAAATTTATTCATGGTCACTCCTCACGTCCAGGGTATACCAGGGGGAAAAAAAAAATATCAATGAATGGTTGACATATCATGTAGAACATGTTCACATGACCGCTCAATGAAAATCTGATCTTTTCTAGTTGTAAATGTTTCATCACATTTGAGTGGGATGGTGGCTTTCTTTGTTTCCAGTGAAACAGAATAAAGTTTTGCACTAACAGTTACAAATCTTACCAGAGAATGTTGGTTGTTTGTCAGCTCAGTCTGGGCTGATTTTATACCAAATAAGGCCAGGACTGGATCTGGGTCAAGTTGCTTTTTCAGGATTTTAGACAGAATCTCAAATATTTTAGCATTTGCTGTTTTATAGTGTTAACGTTACTAACCTCCTATTAAAACCAGGTTAGCAGACTGTTCTCTCTGACGCAGCACGATGGAAAACGGTTCCACACCCTCTCTGGCAAACAGGAATAGCGGGCTAGTGGCTATTTGACCAAACCGGCAGTTCAGAGTTAGCAACCTCCGGACAGCCTAGCCACAGACCACACAAGCTGCGCGCACTGCAGAGGGGAGGCGGGTCGCTGACCAGTAGTGTGAAGAGCTTTGCTCAAGAAACGGGGGTATGTGCATTTTAAATAACGATACAAACGATAGCGTATTCTATGAAACGATAGAGGCTTTTACATCGTCATATCTCACAGCCCTAATGTAAATTTGCAACTTTTTTCCTCTAGAATTTGCTATTTTTTCTTCATAAATTCACTGTTTTTCATTATAAATCTGCAACTTTTTTCTTGTAAACGTGACATTTTTCTTTTAAATCTTCAACATTCACATTTACGCTGGTTTAATTTTTATTCTGTGCAACTAATTGTCCTTGTAAATCTAGACTAGTGCATGCCTGTAGAAAGTCAGTCTTCCTGTCTGAAACAGGTCGGCCAGTCAGGCTTTCTAGACCCAAATGTAGGCTGTGTTTGAAAGAGGAATCCAGAGGTGTAGCCTAGATGGAGGCAATCACATACAGTAGACTTTGACAAATATGAAAGGGACTGAACTGAGACTTAGATTGTGTGACTATTTTTGAAAATGAATGGGACATCCAATATTAGCAACTGTTTAAGAACCCTTGTTTATTTGTTTGACAGATCACTTATTTGTCTGATCTTTTATGACTTACTGTATATTCACAGGTGTTGTATCTTGCACTTTGGGGAATGGGAGTTGCTCAGTCACCATTATAATTTAGTCTGTATGTGTAGTTTATAGTCTATCGTCAATTAAGTCATGCAGTACTATAACAGGACACATTTACAAATATTTGAGACCCACTGTAGTGCATCCCTTTATATTTTAGCAATATTAGAAGTAGGGCTCAAACACAATTATTACCTCCGCCAAGGAGGTTATGTTTTCATCGGCGTTGGTTTGTCTGTTTGTTTGTTGGTTTGTTTGTTTGTTAGCAAGATAACTCAAAACGTTATGGACAGATTTTCATGAAATTTTCACAGATTGTCAGAAATGGGGCATCCTACAGATGATTAGATTTTGGTGGTGATCCGGATCACCGTCCAGAAGAAAACCGCCATTACGGAAAATGCGATTTTCGTCAATAACTACTGAACCACTAATCCTATCATTGTCAATCCAATTGCTAGTCATATGTTTTTATGGTCAAGCAATCTGAAAACGTACACACAAACACTGTATGGGGGGGAACTGTGGCGCTTGGCGGAGGTCTGCGCTCTCCGAGTGCTTTTCTAGTTTTGGTAGTCAACTAATCTAACGACTATTTTTTCAATTAGTCGACTAATCGTGATTATTTCTCTCATGTCCACCATTTCAGCTTCCTGCTGGCACGGCTCCTGTTCACGCTCCAGGTCATGTTTTACCTCACCTGTTTAATCCTGCACACCTGTGAACATCACTTTGTTGTCAGTCTCTGCCTTAATATAATGTAGCCTGTTATAAGAAGTTCCCATAGCTAAATAAAATAATGACCCATTGAACACGAGTTGGAAACTTGAACTTGACAGCTTAATCAGAAGTGTTTGTAGCAACACAATTAAATAATAGATGTTAAAGCGTAAAAACTCAAATAGCAGCTCTGCTGCTTCATAAAGGTTGTTGGAACTGTGCGTTAAAAACAAATGGCTGTGGAGCAGGTGTAGTGTGGCTGACTACTGATCGGAGGGTCAGGGGTTCGATTCCTGCTCTGTCTGCAGTCTGCATGTCCAAGTGTCCTTGAGCAAGACACTGAACCCCCAGTTGCTCCTAGTGGGTCAGGCCAGCGCCTGTGTGTGGTAGCTCTGCTGCCATCAGTGTGTGAATGTGTGGAAAGCAGGATCTGTAAAGCGCTTTGGTTATCTAGAGATGAGAAAAGGCGCTATATACAGTGGGGAAAAAAAGTATTTAGTCAGCCACCAATTGTACAAGTTCTCCCACTTAAAAGATGAGAGAGGTCTCCAATTTTCATCATAGGTATACCTCAACTATGAGAGACAAAATGAGAAAAAAAAAAAAATCCAGAAAATCACATTGAAGGATTTTTAATGAATTAATTGGTAAATTCCTCAGTAAAATAAGTATTTGGTCACCTACAAACAAGCAAGATTTCTGGCTTTCACAAACCTGTAACTTCTTTAAGAGGCTCCTCTGTCCTCCACTCGTTACCTGTATTAATGGCACCTGTTTGAACTCATTATCAGTATAAAAGACACCTGTCCACAACCTCAAACAGTCAGACTCCAAACTCCACTATGGCCAAGACCAAAGAGTAAATGCTGTTTAAATGGTAACCCATGTAAACAGCATGTACTAATAGTGTGGTCAGTTTTCTAAAACTGAGAGAGTCGCTCACTGAAAATAAGAAGCGCTAATGTTACTTGCTAACTTTAACGGTGCAGTCCGCTGACAGGTGGCCGGAGGAGGAGGGAATGGATGCATGGCTGTAGCGCAGCTGTGACATGACAACACTGCTTTACAGTCTACATTTAACTGGTTTCATTTATTGTCGGTAAAATCCTCCCATGCTTTGGAAACTCTTGGCCTTCTCTGTGATTTTCTCTCTGTCGCCATGATGCACTCCTCTTCTTCTTCACTGGAACAGTTAACTCGTTAACTGTCCACATTGTATGGATGTGTCACACGCCCCCAGTGGCACAGCGCAGCAACTGCACCAGTCAACTTATTGACGTCCCCCGGCTACACTGAGAATTTGTACTGATATGTATTGATTATTGACAGTTCAAAAGGTGGCAGACATGCACTGGAGGAATCATGGCTGACATGGAATACAGCAAAGAAGAAGAAATCCTCATTATTCTTCTCCCTTTATCTGCTTTTAGCTGACAACACCAATGTGGACGCTGCCATGTTCGGTCATGGCCGCCACTACTGTGACACTGCATGATACGGGAAAAATAGCCACATAATACAAACAAAATTCATGTGTGATAATCATAAGAGTTTGTAGATGTGGAAGAGGGTGTAAATGACCAAACGCGAACCATCGACCACGATGGACGAAAAACTGAGCTCCCAGCACCAAGACGGCGGTGCCCACGATCGGCATGGATTCTCACAGGAAAAATGCACCAAACAGGAAAAATAATGTAGCGTTTGTACATGTGGTAGAAAGTGTAAATGACTGAGCAAACGCAAAACATCGCAACCACGATGGACAAAAACAGACCGGTCACATGGGTGAGCGAGCACCCCCCCCCACCACCGGCAACAGGTAAGAGAGAAATATACACTACCGTTCAAAAGTTTGGGGTTGCTTAGAAATTTCCTTATTTTTGAAAGAAAAACACTTTTTTTCAATGAAGATAACTTTAAACTAATCAGAAATACACTCTATACATTGCTAATGTGGTAAATGACTATTCTAGCTGCAAATGTCTGGTTTTTGGTGCAATATCTACATAGGTGTATAGAGGCCCATTTCCAGCAACTATCACTCCAGTGTTCTAATGGTACAATGTGTTTGCTCATTGCGTCAGAAGGCTAATGGATGATTACTAACTAACTAACTAACTAACCTGCACTTATATAGCGCTTTTCTAGTCACAAAGACCACTCAAAGCGCTATAGGAAATTAGATTAGATTAGAAAACCCTTGTGCAATCATGTTAGGTCTGCAATGCTGTAATTGCTGCAAATGGAGGATTCTTTGACGAAAGCAAAGTTTGAAGGAAAAAATTATTATTTCAAATACAAATCATTATTTCTAGCTTTGTCAATGTCTTGACTATATTTTCTATTCATTTTACAACTCATGGTGGTAAATAAGTGTGACTTTTCATGGAAAACACAAAATAATTGTCTGGGTGACCCCAAACTTTTGAACGGTAGTGTAGGTTTTGTTTTTTTTACATTTTATTGATGTTCTGGTTCATATACCAGGGATGGCAACAGGAAATTCTGATTTCAGCTGAAATCTAATTTGGTCGATTGACTTATGGGGGAGCTGGGGGTAATTTAGACTGAAAAAAATGATTAAAAAAAATGAAATACTAGACTTAGATAAATCATTAAATTTAATGAAAAGTTAACTTACTTTTTCTTCAATGTTGTCTCACTGTCTTTAGTCCAACATATTTAACAGTTCTATAAGAGTTTATTACACTATTTACACTGGTCTGCAAAACAAATCTACCTACGGGTACAAATAAAGTAACCTGAACCTGAACTTTTCTCTCAAGCCAATTCAATCGGAACTTATTTTTGACACTTTTGTCTATTTCTAGCACTGATGACTCCTGATCCTTCGATAAAAATCTCAAAATTCCGCTGAAAACAATACCGAAAGCTCAGAATTCCAACACGAACCAGGGATGTGATTTGGGGTTGGGGAAATTATCTGAAAATTCAGCAGGGGGTCTGGGGGACATAAGCTCCTGAGTTTTTATGATTTTTAAGTACCACAACTGTGCTTAAATGACATAAAACAAACAGCTGAATGCCACTTATTACTGTATAATATTGACTTATGTTCCAAGAAGATAGCATTCCTAAACTAGAAAAGCACTCGGAGAGCGCAGACCTCCGCCAAGCGCCACAGTTACCCCCCATACAGTGTTTAACTTCATAAATATTAATCCTCCATTTATTTTGTGTAACTTTATAGATTCCTTGACCATAAAAAAAATGCCATTCGCAAGTGGCATATATTAGCTATACTGTGATGCTTGTTGTGTGTTTATAGCTTCATTTGTTCTTTTAAAAATTTCAAAGGTTCCCTATTTTTTAATTTTTTTGCATCATTATCCAGATTTATTCCATTTCCTTAGGTCTTAAATGTCTTGTAGAAGCTGTTGAAAACTTGTCCTGTATTATGCAAATTACTGTGATTCCCGTTTTGGAAATCCCAATAAGTAAAAAAATTCCTGGATCCAGACGGTGATCCGGATCACCACCAAACTCTAATCATCTGTAGGACACCCTATTTCTGACAATCTCTGAAAATTTCATGAAAATCCGTCCATAACTTTTTGAGTTATCTTAACAAACAAACAAACAGACAGACAGACAGACAGACAAACCAACGCCAATGAAAACATAACCTCCTTGGCGGAGGTAAATATTCCAACAAGCATTATCCATCACATGCTTTAACACTTGATCAAATCAAAATCAGTTAATTTTATCCATTCCATAATAGAAATAAAATTCCAACATACCATTACTTTTTATACACTCACCGGCCACTTTATTAGGTACACCATGCTAGTAACGGGTTGGACCCCCTTTTGCCTTCAGAACTGCCTCAATTCTTCGTGGCATAGATTCAACAAGGTGCTGGAAGCATTCCTCAGAGAGTTTGGTCCATATTGACATGATGGCATCACACAGTTGGCGCAGATTTGTCGGCTGCACATCCATGATGCAAATCTCCCGTTCCACCACATCCCAAAGATGCTCTATTGGATTGAGATCTGGTGACTGTGGAGGCCATTTGAGTACAGTGAACTCATTGTCATGTTCAAGAAACCAGTCTGAGATGATTCCAGCTTTATGACATGGCGCATTATCCTGCTGAAAGTAGCCATCAGAAGTTGGGTACATTGTGGTCATAAAGGGATGGACATGGTCAGCAACAATACTCAGGTAGGCTGTAGCGTTGCAACGATGCTCAATTGGTACCAAGGGGCCCAAAGAGTGCCAAGAAAATATTCCCCACACCATTACACCACCACCACCAGCCTGAACCATTGATACAAGGCAGGATGGATCCATGCTTTCATGTTGTTGACGCCAAATTCTGACCCTACCATCCGAATGTCGCAGCAGAAATCGAGACTCATCAGACCAGGCAACGTTTTTCCAATCTTCTATTGTCCAATTTCGATGAGCTTGTGCAAATTGTAGCCTCAGTTTCCTGTTCTTAGCTGAAAGGAGTGGCACCCGGCGTGGTCTTCTGCTGCTGTAGCCCATCTGCCTCAAAGTTCGACATACTGTGCGTTCAGAGATGCTCTTCTGCCTACCTTGGTTGTAACGGGTGGTTATTTGAGTCACTGTTGCCTTTCTATCAGCTCGAACCAGTCTGGCCATTCTCCTCTGACCTCTGGCATCAACAAGGCATTTCCGCCCACAGAACTGCCGCTCACTGGATATTTTTTCTTTTTCGGACCATTCTCTGTAAACCCTAGAGATGGTTGTGCGTGAAAATCCCAGTAGATCAGCAGTTTCTGAAATACTCAGACCAGCCCTTCTGGCACCAACAACCATGCCACGTTCAAAGTCACTCAAATCACCTTTCTTCCCCATACTGATGCTCGGTTTGAACTGCAGGAGATTGTCTTGACCATGTCTACATGCCTAAATGCACTGAGTTGCCGCCATGTGATTGGCTGATTAGAAATTAAGTGTTAACGAGCAGTTGGACAGGTGTACCTAATAAAGTGGCCGGTGAGTGTAATTTCAGCATTCATTTCAGATCACCAGTTTCAATCTCCATTAAGTCTTGAGCAGTTCATTTTGCACAATCACTGATGCAGCCAAGTCTTAGAAATATTCAAAAGTTATGAGTCAATGTCCACTGTGCACTGTCAATTTCAACTGTTTGGAATCATAAAAGGGGATGGTTAATTTTTATTACCGTTTCCTCCCCGCGCAGCCTAGCTCATACAGCCGTTGTACGCCACCAGTAACAGAGAGTTAATGGCTCTCCACCTGGCCATACGCCACTTCCAGTCCTGCCTGAAAGGGCGCACCTTCACTGCGTTCGTGGACCACAAGCCGCTAACGTACTTAACGTACTTTATCTTCCTGGAAGATAAAATAAAGCGGAATTCGGCGAATTAGCAGAAAATCACATCCCTGAGAACACGCCGCCATGAATTTTTGAAAAAGCATACAACGAGCCATTTGATTGGTCCAATCGTTTGCAACTATCCAATCGCAGGGCTGTTTACAATACGGCAGTAGCTTGAACACAACACATCCTGGTTATCGCGGGAGACGACTTCCGGGGAAGCGCTGAGCGCTTATGTAATCATGTTGATTTTCGCTAAAATCGGTAACAATAAGGTACCTTACCCCCCCCCCCCCCTAAAATTTTCTCAACAGATTTAGACGATTCACAGAAATGATCAATTTGAAAATAAATCGGCGGAAATCCGCGGATCGGCGGAAAATTGCCATCCCTGATATACTTTGAAGATTAGATAAAAACATACCCCTGTAGACAAAATGGCATCAAAAAACCCGGACCATTCTTTGTGTAAATGTGTCCAAACTCCACTTTTGACTGAGTTATGTAATTTATATAGCTGCTGTGACATTATGCAAATTAGATGTATAAATTTATTCCTATCTGAATCTTTGGATCATATTCTACATTTTTCTAATTGACAGTAAGCCATTATCTCTTGTAACTTTCAAGTTATAGCCTTGGAAATCTGAACTATTTTATTGACAAAAAGTTTTTACCACTCTTGATCACTAGGGGCTTTGACCACCCTTTAACCGTTCTTGTTGCCATATGGCGCATGGGGCAGTTAAAGAGTTAAACTGAACATTTCCGCAGCATGCACATAAACTTCAAAATTAAAGCAGACGGACAGACGAAAATTCAATATCGCTAATTCATATCTCAAATGGGCTGTACAGTGGCGCAGTGGTTTAGCACTGTGGCAGCACAGTTTACCCTCGGCCGGGGGATCATGAGATCGTGGGTTCGATCCCAGCCCCCGACCAACAGTGAGCTGTGTGGAGTTTGCATGTTCTCCCCGTGTTGCGTGGGTTTACTCTGGGATTTCTCCGGTTTCCTCCCGCATACCAAAACATGTAGGTTTAGGGCGCTCGCGCACGCAGCGACCAGCAGCCGGTGGCTTGTCACCAGACTGCAAACCAAATCTACCTACGGGTACAAATAAGTAACAAAAAAAAAAAAAAAAAAAAAAATTGTTGTCTGAGACGAGCTAAGTCGAACCGCACATGTTTTGGTGTCAACAAATGTCGCATAAGGTGACAATGAGAGAGCTGTCTGACCCAGCCAAGCGATCAGCGGCTAAGATGGCCACTGACTGTGTGACGTCACCACCGGCAAACACACGCACACGGTCGGCGGCCAGTGCTGTGTTTTGCTTCATGCAACACTTGTTTACGTCTTAAAATCGGCGATTACGGATATTTCTCGGAATACTTGTGGATTACAAATAGATTATTTATGAAGATTAGGATTTCAGGAATCGAATTACTATGGTTTGGCGTTGTGTTGTCTACGGGTGCGATGGTCCTGCTGTGTTTTGCTTCATGCAACACTTGATGTTTACGTTTTCAAATCGGCGATTACGGATATTTCTCGGAATTACAAAATATTTTCATGATCATAAGAACGGTTAGGGGGGAAAAAACATGCTGAAGAAAGACAGTTTAACTCACCGGTTACTTATATTGGAAGTCCATCCTCCTGTGTTTTTTAGAAGCAAAGTTCTCAATTACAGAGACATACAGTGTTCCCTATTGCTTCAGCTTCTGTATTAAAGCAGACTGCAGTGAAATAGTACCCAGGTTTGTCAGTCTTTCTTGTCCACATATATTTTGCAGGTGTCACGGCTCGCCGCTCTCAGGCATCTGCCTCAGCTGCGCGCACACCTGCACCTCGTTAGCGCCCTACATGTGCAGTAGACATTTCGTTGACAGCGATTTTGAGAATAAGATGCAATTTGAAATGAAATTTGCAAAAAGACTGGTGATAAAGAAAACGGCTATTCCAACTATATATCCCTCGACTCCCAAGTCTGACTCTGAGACAAGTGTCAGTGACAGTGGCGTGAAAAGCCAGGGTGATCTACCGAGGCGATCAGCTGTCAGAAAACGAGAAGTAAACAGGGTAAGTTTTGTATTTTTAATATTCACAGCAAATGTTTACTAAACATTTTAAATGAATTCCAAGCAATGGATGATTTTCAAAATCAAACATGTAAAAGTAGAAGAAATTACCAATGACAGTTCAGCTTTCAATTTTTAGGGAAGCAACATATTTGCTAAGAAAAATAAATATAAGCCTAAGATTGTAAGAGAAATGTGCTTTTAAAAATGGAACCCCAATTTTCTACCATAAAATGGTGCCCGTTATAACTGTGAAATGTTATTTATTGGAATATAATAATTGCTATATCTGGAAACTAGCTATTTTCTTAATCTGTAGTGATACTCCATTGATTTTTGTATTTCTTTGTATATTTCTGCTGTGTTTTCAAACATTCATACAAAGGTGGTATAGTATGTAATATTTCTTTTCAAATTGAGAAGAATTTAGTGTGTTCAAATTATTCAAATGTATATGACATGCGACTTTGATGAATGCTGAACTATGAGAATTATAACATTGACATGAACATTAATAAACTCAATATATGATTTTACAAAACTTTACATATCATTGTTCACAAATCTAATCTTGGTAGGGAAAATCCCTTGTAGTGATCAGATGGGAATGTTTCTCTGATGAGGCTCACTGCACAGGCAGGCAACATAACCCTCACTTCTTTCCCACAAATAAGGCTGAATACCCCCCTCAGCACCACCCAAAACTACTTCATCATCCGATTCTTCATTTTCAATGTCATCATTTATATTGAGGTCGTCAAACTCGAGAAAATAATCGCTGTCCGAATCACTTTGCTCTCGTTCTGCCATTTTCTTTGTATTGCTGTGGTGACGTCACTAATGCCCGCACCTATCGAGAGATGGCGGTACTGCAGCCTCACTAATAAGTGAAGGCTGGGCTATGAGCAAATAAGGTCATTTATGGAAGCTGGTGACACATATTAAATCGCGGGAATAGACAGAATAGAATATTTTCATACAATCAGTTGAATTGGTTCAATAAAAATATGCCACTGTCCGTCTGCTTTAAACGATCTGTCAACAATAAAAATCTGCATCAACGAATTTTTATGATCGACGTTAACAACATTGACTAATCATTTTGGCCCTAATTATAAGTGCAAAACACCCAGCGTTATTATACACAGATGATAACCCATTTGGCTCCAACTGTTGCCCATTTGGTCACGGTCGTCATTTAGTCAAAGCATGCACATGTGTCTGCATATGATATGCAATTGATCTGGCCATTCTGCTCCACAATCATGGTGGTAACTTTTAATTTTTAGATAGCTGTGCAAGCACATCAGCATCAGGACAGTAGCCAACTGTGAAGTATGAAATGAAGTAGCAGCCCAGACTCCCGCTAACCAGGCAGGCTGGCTTGGCTCCCTTATGAAGGACTGCGGTTGGGTGGTCCAGCTGCCCCCCACGTTCTCCACATATGCTGAATTATCCTTTAGAGCTACGCAATCACACCAACATTATAGTATATTTTTTTTTTAAGCATTACATCTTTAATATTCTTTTTTTCTGGTCAAATTTGTCTCTTTTCATGTCCTTACGGAGTACTCTGGTGACTGGTTGTGATGCCGCGTATTATCCAATCAGCACGGAGTCAATCTGAAACCCCGCCCACACTTCTAGAAGTCAGAGCATGAGGAAACACAGCGGGGACTAAACTTTAATTGATAAAAATTACATATTTTGACTGAACAACTCCATACTTGGGGATGTGCAACCTCGTAACCTCAGCAAAGCACTTACAAAATCTGAGGTCGGTCTGATGAATGGTTTCAGAGATCGGTGAGGAACACACACACAGAGATTTGTTGCATTTAAGGATAGATAATGGTTCAAGTTTTTATATGTTTTTAAGGGTTTAATATATCGGAGCCCCTAAAGCAGGGCTGTCCGGTCATGTGCCGTGGAGGGCCAAGACCCTGCAGGCTTCACCTCCCACCAGTGTCTTCAGCAGCAGATTCCACCGACTGCTGACCTGCAGGGTCTTGGCCCTCCACGGCACATGACCTGGTCCAAACATAGTCCCGCACAGGGCCTGACTCCCACTCTCTTTACTTCTGAGAAAATGTTCCATCCATTGTGCCCCAGCAGCAAAATGGGATATCCGCTCATGGCTGTGTTCGCAGTAACGTTTCAATAATGTGGAATGAATGAAGTGAATCGTTCTCATCAGATCTGAAATAAAATGTTTGATTTTTAGTCAAACAAAGAAACAAAAAAATGGGTAAAACGATGCTGATTTGCATTAAAAACAAATTTATGAGGAAAAAATCCACATTTAAGACAAATCGTTGAATTTAAAGGGGAAAAAAACTTGTTAAAGACTCGTTGCTATTAAAGTAGCTTATTTTAAAAATAAATATCACTGCTCAACTTGGTGACGGAGTCATGATGAAGGCTTCGCTCTTGTCGGACAGAAACCAGCACGAGATGTCTGCAGATTCACCGGAAGGAACTTCGGCATAAACGGGAGAACTCTGAATCAAACGTACCTTCCTGCCGTTAACGGCGGGCCGGCGGACCACAAACGATGCTAGCAGTAGCTCACAGGCTCCGTGGAAGCTAACAGCGACGCAGAAAATGGCTCCATGTACAAAGGTTTGTTTTGACGCTGTCCAACACCATCACCGAGACTGCGGAGAGGCTCTGGAGCTAAACTGCAGGTACAACCGCAGCTCATGTTATATTTCTGAGAACAGCAGCATCACGGTAAACACAGAGCCAAGCCCCGCCCCGCTACTTCCGCATCTTCTTCTTCCTGGGTATGGAGGCTGCACGCATCAAAGGCGCACTGCTGCCCTCCACTGTTCATACATCATGTTGGCAGCTGCAGCTCAAACTCTCCCATACAAGCCGGTTCTGTGCAGAAACTCCAATAGATTTTTGACTTAGCTCCAACCGTCCAGGTTCATCAAGGTGTGCATGTTAAAGACAGTTTCTCCGGCGGATCCCAGCTCTCTAAACAGTTTCCTCCGTTGTTCAGCATATTTTTTGCAGTGGATTCTGATGTGAGATGCTGTTTCCAGGCTTCCACGGTCACACTTGCCATCAGGGTGTTTCCCTATCAGAGCCAGTCCACTTCTGAGCCCACAGTGCCCAAGCCTCAACCTGGTTAAAACAACTGAGTCTTTCCTTTTGCAAGTAAAAGGGTTATTATGTCTAGCGACTTGTCTCTGTATGTTATAATGTCTTCCTCTCCCTTCATTTTCCCATGCTTTCCGCCACTGCTCTTTTATTGATTTATTAATGCTTTCCACAATTTCAGTAGGACAGTACTGCAGATTAAGCTCTGTTTCTTCCCTGTGTATTCCCCTTTTTTCCAGTCTGTCAGCCCCTTCATTCCCCTCTACTCCCACATGTGCTGGAACCCACATAAACCCACCTCACGCCCTGCTCTGTGAAGTCTGAACAATGTAAGATATTGTAGCGAACTCAATATGAGCACCCTACTTGGCTTGCCAAGTGGGTTGACCCTATTGGCGACACAGGTAGGGTGCGGGACTCCGGAGCTGGAGGCGTGAGTTCGAACCTCCCGGTGGGACGTCGCCATGTCGAGCAGCACGTTACACTGGTGTCAGAAGTGGGATGGAGCAGATGGATGCCAGGATCAGAATGGAGATCCAGCAGCTGGAGCAGTTCATTGCTCAGCTGATGATGGACGATGGGACCGAGACACCACCCCCGGGAGCCAGGAGCCGGGACGAACAAAGCAGCGGCGGACCTGACGGGGCCAGCGCACCCCGCCTTCTGTCTTTTTCAAGACAGAGCGGGCAGAGCAGAGCAAACCAGCCCCGCATTCCGCCCTTTTCAGGACAGGACGGGCTGGCGATCCCACGGCGATCGAGAGTGATGATCGATCAGGAGGCGGCCATCCCATCTGTTAGGCAGCGGGCCAAGATTCCCCGCTTCAATGGCGAGGCCACGTTGGATGACTACCTGACCCAGGTCGAGCTGGCCGCTGCGCTGAACGGCTGGTCACCAGAGGAAACCGCCGTGCAAGTCGCGCTGGCCTTGGAAGGGAGAGCTCTCTGCACGCTTTCTGATCTCCTGCCTGAGGAGCGCTACAGCTGGCCAGCGCTACAAGGGGCGCTCCAGAGACGATTTGGGAGAACGGTGGACGCTGAGCACGCCCAGGAACAGCTGACCCGCCGCCGTAGAAGCAACCAGGAAAGCCTAGGAACCTATGCTGCAGACATACGGCTGCTAACCCGGCGCAGCTACCCGGATTTCGCACCGGAGGCGGTAGAGAAGCTCGCCCTCCGGAGCTTCATCCAAGGTCTCCGCCCGGCCCAGCTCCAGAGCCACGTACGGATCCACGCCGCGAGCGACTGAGAGACTGCAGTGGCAGAAGCAGAGCGGGTGGAGCCGCTGATGAATCGCACAGTTGAAGCGCCAACGCACAGACAGAGAACCTTCCAGGCCACGATGGAGAGCGAGGAGGAAGAGGAGGAATTACGGCAGACCACGGCGGCGCGTCCCCGGAGAAGAACACCCCTCGCCGGCGTTAAACTAGAGCGAGGTGGCGTGAACGGGAACAGGCCGCCTCCCGCAGATGTTTCCCCCGAGGAGCCGGCACCACGCGTGGGCCGAATTGGACACTCTCCAGGGATGTATCTACAGTGCAGCTTGGGGAAGACGTCGATCCGGGCCCTGATTGACACCGGCTCTACAATCTCCCTGGTTCGACCCGGTGTGCTGCCGGGCACAAACAAGACGGCCCCACGGGGGTGGGAACCCACCAAGCGCTGCGTCACCACGGCTACCGGTGAGCGCGCCAGACTGGGGGGGCGGAGAGTTTTGGTGGTGGGGGTGGCCGGTCAGAACATAAGACACCCGTTCTGGCTGGCTGACATCCAAGACCCCTGTATTATTGGACTAGACCTGCTCACAGCCTGGAACGCCAAGATCGACACCGCGGGACCGTCCCTCCAGCTGGGAAACCGGACCATCACGCTCCACAGCAGAACCCAGGGAAGGAACACGGGGGCCCGCGCAATCGAGGGATCGCCAAGACAGACCGGACCAGGCAGGCCACCGCGAGGACTGGACACGATGACGTCACCAGCGCGGACAGAGGGAGCACGAACGCACACAAGGACAGCAAGGGGAGGGGTCAACGTGTCAGCAGAGACGCAGCAGGCGGTGGAGGAATTATTTCAGCGGAGCTGCAGCGGGCTGGACCCGGAACAGGGACGCCAGCTGCGGGAGCTATTGGACTGTTTTATGGGTGTTTTCGCCGCGAAGGATGAGGAATGCGGCCGGACCGGGTTGGTGCAGCACGAGATCGACACCGGTGAGGCCAGGCCGATTCGACTCCACCCACGCCGGCTGCCCTTTTCAAGGCGGGCAGCGGCGGAACAAAAAGTGCGAGAAATGCTGGAGGCAGATGTCATTGAGCCCTCCAGCAGCCCCTGGGCGGCGCCGGTGGTGCTGGTCAAGAAGAAGGACGGGTCGTGGCAGTTCTGTGTGGATTACCGACGCCTGAACGACGCCACCAGGAAAGATTCCTACCCCCTGCCCCGCATCGATGACGCACTGGACCACATCGCCAGCTCCAGCTGGTTCAGCTCACTGGATCTACGCAGCGGCTATTGGCAGGTAGAGCTGTCACCTGAGGCCCGCCAGAAAACAGCCTTCTCCATCGGGCAGGGACTGTACCAGTTTAAAGTGATGCCGTTTGGACTCTGCAACGCTCCGGCCACCTTTGAGCGCTTGATGGAGCGAGTGCTGGCTCACGTGCCCCGGAGTCGCTGCGTTGTTTACCTGGATGACCTGCTGGAGCATGCAGCTGATTCTGACAGCGCCCTGTCAAATCTCCGAGAGGTGCTGGGAGCCATCCAGCAGGCGGGGCTACGGTTACACCCTAAGAAATGCCACCTGTTCCGGCGGGAGACCACCTTTTTGGGCCACATCGTCAGCGCAGCGGGGGTCGCCACCGACCCGGAAAAAGTGGCAACAGTGAGAGACTGGCCAGTGCCGCGGAACGTTGGAGAACTGAGGAGTTTTCTTGGATTGGCCTCCTATTGTAGGAGGTTTGTGAAAGACTTCGCCACCATCGCCAGCCCGCTGCATCAGCTGACGCATAAAGGACGCACGTTCCAGTGGAGTGACAGCTGTGCTGCTGCTTTCTCCCAGCTTCGCGCAGCGCTCATCAGAGCCCCCGTCCTGCAATATCCCAACCCGAACCGCCCTTTCATCGTGGACACGGACGCCAGCAACCAGGGCATCGGGCCGGTGCTATCCCAGGAGGGAGAGCATGGAGAGCAGGCAGTCGCTTACTTCAGCCGCACTCTCAGCAGAGCCGAGAGAAATTACTGTGTGACTCGCAGAGAGCTGCTGGCTGTCATTCAAGGACTGCGACACTTCCGTCCGTATGTGTACGGGGGGAGGTTCCAGCTCAGGACGGACCACGCTTCCCTGACCTGGTTGTTAAATTTCAAAGAACCGGATGGACAGTTGGCGAGGTGGCTGGAGGCACTGCAGGATTATAATTTCCAGATTGTGCATCGGGCAGGCCGCCTCCATGCCAACGCTGACGCGCTGTCTCGGCGCCCCTGCGCGACAGAGGAGTGTCGTCACTGCCAACGGGCTGAAGATCGGGACCAAACCGCCCCACGGGCTGCCGCTCTCTGAGCCGCTGCGAGCAGGAATAACGCAGCGACGCACAGCCCCTCCTCAGATGATCAGGCAGTTCTCCCCAGCGATGACGTCACAGAGGTTCTTGGCACGCAGCAGCTGCAGAGCGAGCAGGACAGAGACCCGGTCATCTCGCGGGTTCGGCAGTGGCTGGACGCAGGACAGCGGCCCGCCTGGGAGGTTGTGTCACCGCTGGACCCAGAGACTAAGGCCCTGCACTCCCAGTGGGCCAACCTCCGCTGCTACGAGGGCGTGGTGTATCGGCAGTGGCAGACTCCAGCTGGGCAGCGGCACGTCTGGCAACTGCTAGTTCCTCGTCGACTCCGGCCCAAAGTACTCCAGCTGGTTCATGGGGCGGTAGGAGCGGGCCACTTCGGAGTGACAAAGACGCTGCAGCGCCTTCGGGCCCGGTTCTACTGGCCCGGTTGTCATCAGGACGTGGAGCTCCACGTTCATCGCTGCGACACATGCACAGCTCAGAAGGGACCAACTCAGCGATCCCACGCTCCCCTGCAGCAGTACCGGGTGGGAGCACCGATGGAGCGAGTGGGAGTGGACATCCTGGGCCCTTTCCCGACCACGGACCGGGGGAACCGCTACGTGCTGGTCGCGATGGATTATTTCACTAAGTGGCCAGAGGCGTACGCGGTCCCGGATCAGAGCGCCGCTACGACGGCATCAAAGCTGGTGGATGAAATGTTCTGTCGGTTTGGCGCACCGGAGGAGCTGCACAGCGATCAGGGTCGGAACTTCGAGGCGGAGGTCTTCGGAGAGGTCTGCAAACGGCTGGGCATCCGGAAGACCCGGACCACCCCACTGCATCCACAGAGCGACGGCCTGGTCGAACGATTCAACCGGACCCTCACCACCCAGCTCGCTATCCTAGTGGACCAGCGACAGCGAGACTGGGACCTGCACCTGCCTTTTGTTTTGTGGGCGTACCGGACGGCAGCTCAGGAATCTACCCAGTGCACCCCTGCGGCGCTCATGTTTGGACGCGAGCTGCGCACACCGGTGGATTTGGTATTCGGTTGCCCCCCTGAGCCGGAGGTGGAGGGAAGACCTGGATTGGATTATTTTTTTTGTTTGAAAGAACGTCTCCACACGGTGCACGAGCTGGCTCGAGAGGCCCTGGCAGCGGCAGGGGGTCGGCAGAAGCGAGCGTACGACTCCCGCTGTCAGGGGAGGGACTTTGCACCGGGAGATCGAGTCTGGGTTTTCTGCCCTGAGAGGAAGAGAGGACGATCACCGAAGCTGGCGAGCCAGTGGTCGGGGCCATGCGTGGTCCTGGAGAGACTGTCAGATGTGGTGTACAGGGTGAGGCTTAGAAAAAGGGACCGGGTTGTGGTCCTTCATCGTGACCGTCTCGCCCCGTATCGGCCATCTGCACCGCTGGTGGACGAACCGGAGCTTCCATCCCGGCCCGATACCCCGACCGAGACCCAGATGGACACTAGGGGGCCTGTACGTGTTGGCCGCCGGCGCCGAAGACCGCCCCGACATCTGGATGAGTTTGTATTGGACTTTTAAATTGGACTTTAATTTTTCTGGGGACAGAAACCAGTCCGGGGGGGGGGGGCAGTGTAACGTTGGGGCCATGTTAAGTGAATTTCCCAGCATGCTTTGCCAGATGAAAACGTTATGTGTGTGTTAAATGTGTTATTTCTGAGTTATACTGCTGTGTCATTATAACTGCATTATGATGACCCAGCAGTGTTTAGCAGGATTAGGGCAAGATGTATCTGTGTGTGTAACCATGATTGAAACAGGGGTCTGGGAGAATGACCTCCCCTCCACTCTGTAGCACAGAGGCAGGTTGGGGGTTGGGGTGTGTGAAAAATAAATCAGGTTGATCACAGCCATCTGCTCCATTGTCTTTGTGTGAACCCTGCAAACGTCACAATATATTTCTGAGTAAATCTGGTCTTGCTTTGGGTTTAAATTCTTTGATCTCTACCAAAACTGCTGAAGAATCACTGCATATGACTGACTACGGTACCTTCTGTTCTGTTCTTCCACCCACCAAAGTGCTTATAAGACCGCCACCATTTCTGCTGAGAATACAGACATGTGGTCCGATATTCGCACCCCCTTTTCAAATCTGAGATCAGGAATAAAGACCCCAAATTCCACTTTCCCATTCTCTGAGCTCTTTGACCCATCTGTATATACTGTAGTTGTAAATATTCTCTCCAGAAATTACTTAAACAAGTTTGCACCTCCTTCACCATTTCTTCTGATGTTTTCCTCATGTCATTTTTAAGAATGCTGAGGTCAGTTCTGGGTTCTGGGAAGGTCCATGGAGGTACATCTGACCCACAGACTAGAGGACACATGTTAGCATTAAAAATACGCATTTGCTCTGCTGGTGATTTAACCTTTTCAGTAAAATTAGTTTTACTCCTTCTATTTGACCCCATGAACTCCCAGTGCTGTCTCAACATATTTTTAGAAGGGACTTTATCCTGTCCTTTTAATTTCATTAAATATTTCAATCCAAGCTTGTACCTTCTTAACTGCAAAGGCATTTCACCCATTTCTATAAGAAGAGCTGGAATGGGAGTGGTACACAATGCCTCACTACACACTTTTAGTGCCTTCGCTTGAATTATATCAAGCTTATTAATTACAGATTGTGCAGCTGACCCATAAGCCATACACCCATAGTCAGTTGTTGATCTTATCATAGCTCTATATATCATTAACAAAGTTTCTCTATCAGCTCCCCAGTCAGATCATGCTACTTACCTAAGCACGTTTATGATTTTTTCACACTTTCCACAAATTTTGTCAATTTGAGTTTTCCATGTTAACCTTTGATCCAGCCACATTCCAAGGAATTTAAAATGCTTAACTCTTTCAATGTCCTCTCCTTATAGTCATAAGTGCCATGCAGGTAATTTCTTTTTATGCCCAGATACCATATACTTGGTCTTATCAACTGATATTTTAAAGGCCCATTCATCAGCCCATCCTGTTATATTCTCTAGGGCTTTCTGAACCTGGTTGTATACATAAGCTAAGTTCCTGCCTCATTTCCATATAGCCCCATCATCTGCAAATAAGGAAGCCCCAAATTCTTTCCCCACTCTACTAAATATACCATTCACCAGAATATTAAAGAGGACAGGGCTAATCACACTTCCTTGCGGAGTTCCATTCTCCACCTCATGTTCCTCAGAGAGTTCCCTCCCCACCCGGACCTGAATTGTTCTATTACAAAGGAAATTCTTGATCCAATTAAACATTCTCCCTTGGATTCCAGCATCATGTAGTACGATCAACAGCCCTTCCTTCCACAGCATATCATACACCATCTCAATATCCAGGAAGACTGCCACTACCACCTCTCTACTGGCAATTGCCTTCCTGATATCAGCGTCTAAATTTAGGGCAGCATCCATAGTAGAGCGTCCCTGCCTAAATCCACTTTGATGGTCCACAATGAACCCGCTTTTCTCAAGCTTCCACACTAGCCTTTCTGTTATCATTCACTCCATTATTTACATTATTTAAATACAATATGCATTTTGTGTCTGCTATACCCCCCTCCCCCCCAGACAGAGTTTCAGTCACAACGTCTTTTGGGCTTCAGTCTCCTCCCATATCTGCTGTAACGGGATCTCTGTGCTGGCAGGGGGCTGCCGGACGTGTGTCTGACTGCGGGTGGGCCATGGCGAGGGGGGGAGGAAAACCGCTTTGCCCATGTGGCTGTCCTGGTGAATCGTTTGCCTGGGGAGTTCTCAGTGGGGGTCTTCCACGCCGAGGGGCCCGGGCCAGCAGTACTTGCTCGTCCGCCACTACAAAGGCGGGCTTAAGTCTGTCTATGCATATTTTCTCCCTACGCCCCCCAAGTCTAGCAAAAAATGCTTGTCCCCTGTTTCCAGCACTCTGAATGTGCCATCATAGGGTGGGCGCAATGACGGGTGGTGGGCATCGTGTCTGACGAACACGAACTCCGCGTTCTTCAAAGTTTTTGGCACAAAAGTGCATGGGAAACAGTGGTGGGCCGGGCTGGGCAGCGTTCCTGTGTCTGCACTACGCTGCAAACGCTGAGACGGGCAGCTGTCCGGCACGGGATTATCTGGCAAAAATTTCCCGGGCAGCCGTAGTGGCTGAGAAAAAACCAGCTCAGCAGGGGAAGCCTCCAAATCCTCTTTTGGTGTGGAACGCAACCCCAATAAAACCCACGGCAACCGGTCAACCAAATTTGCATTCGTCAACGAAGCCCTGAGTGCTGCTTTCAGTGACCTGTGAAAACGCTCGCATTACCCATTTGCCTGTGGGTTGTACGCGGTTGTGCGGTGAATTGCAACACCCAGGCTGCGGGCCATCGTGGACCAAAATTCGGAAACAAACTGAGGGCCCCTATCGGACGCGATGTCCGACGGGATCCCAAAAGGCGCCACCCATGTTGTCAAAAATGCGCGTGCCACGTCCACGGACGTGGTTGCCACCAGTGGGACTGCTTCTGGCCAACGTGTGGTGCGGTCCACCACTGTCAGAAGGTGCGTGCACCCCTGCGACAGCGGGAGGGGGCCCACGAGGTCCACGTGAACATGGTCGAACCTCTTAGCCAGTATACGAAACGGCTCCAAAGGGGCCTTCGTGTGTCTGTGCACTTTGGCTCGTTGGCACGCTACGCAGGCTGCAGCCCACTCTTTCACTTGTTTGCGCAGGCCTGGCCACACGAACTTCACTCCCACCCTTTTGACTGACGCACGCACTCCTGGGTGCGCCAAAGCGTGAACTGACTCAAACACGCGGCGGCACCAAGCGACTGGGACCACCGGGCGCGGGCGTCCCGTGGAGACGTCGCAGATTGGGGGGGCTGCCGTCTTGCAGTACCCTGCTCTCCAGCCTTAACCCTGTTGGTCCAGACTGGAGCACGCGCACGTCCATATCGCTAATCTGCTCTGCGGCCATGGCTGTATAATATATCCCCACGCAGACCAGGGCCACAACCGCGCGCGAGAGGCAGTCCGCCACCACATTCAGTTTACCCGACACATGCTGAATATCGGTTGTAAACTCCAAGATCGCGGCCAGCTGTCTCTGCTGCCGGCCCGACCATGGTTCCGAAACCTTGGCCATCGCGAACGTCAGTGGCTTGTGGTCCACGAACTCAGTGAAGCTGCGCCCTTCCAGCCAGAACTGGAAGTGGCGTATGGCCAGGTGGAGGGCCAGCAACTCCCTGTCAAACGCGTTGTATTTACGCTCACTGTCGCGCAAAGCCCTGCTGAAAAAAGCGAGCGGCTGCCAAGAACCAGTGACACGTTGCTCCACGACAGCCCCTATGGCCATGTCCGAGGCATCGGTAGTGAGCGCTATCCGGGCCGCCGGGTCTGGGTGCGCCAACAGTGCGGCGTTTGCCAGGGCTGCTTTAACCTCAGAGAACGCCTGCTCCCGCTCCGGAGTCCATTCAACTCCATCCGCGGGTTTCCGTCTCTTGAGCGCGGCGTACAATGGCTGCATGAGCTGAGCTGTGCGGGAGAGGAAACGGTTATAAAAGTTAACCATCCCCAAAAATTCCTGCAGTGCCCTGACCGTCTGAGGTCGGGGAAAGTTCGCCACGGCGCACACTTTGTCGGGCAAGGGTATCGCTCCCTCCGGTGAGACACGGTGCCCCAAAAAATCAATCCCCGTCACACCGAACTGGCACTTCGCCGGGTTGATTATTAACCCGTGCTCCTCCAACCTCTGGAAAACTATCCTGAGGTGGGTTACGTGTTCTTCTTCGGACGCACTGGCTACCAGGTTATCATCCAGGTAGACGAACACAAACGGGAGATCGCGCAGCACCGCGTCCATCATGCGCTGGAACGTCTGTGCCGCTCCTTTTAACCTGAATGGCATACGCAGAAACTCAAATAAGCCGAACGGAGTTATTACCGCTGTTTTGGGTATGTCTTCTGCGCGCACTGGGACCTGGTGGTAACCGTGGACCAGGTCTATTTGGGAAAAAATGCGTGCTCCGGCGAGGTGAACGGAAAAATCCTGAATGTGGGGAATCGGGTAGCGGTCGTGTGCTGTGGCGTTATTCAACATGTGGAAATCGCCGCACGGTCGCCATGACCCCTCAACCTTAGGAACCACGTGTAGCAGGGATGCCCATGGGCTCTTCGATTGCCTGATGATGAACTCCTCGCGTGCTATGGCCAGTTTAGCTGCGTCCGAGCGCCGAGGTCGTGTGAAAACAGGCAGCCCAGTGGTAGTGATAAAGTGCTCCACCCCATGTTTAGCGATGGCCGCTGAAAACATCGGGACCATGAGTGGTGGGAACTGAGTGAGCAGTGTGTGGAACTTACCGCCTGGAGCTGTGACGTTGGCTTGTGTTACTGGCCCGGGCCCTCGAGCTGTACAGGGGAGAGAGTCAAAGGACAGTGCATTAACCAAGCGCCTGTTAGCAACATCAACTAATAAACCATGCGCACACAGAAAATCAGCTCCCAGGATCGGGAAACTCAGTGCTGCTATGACAAAAGTCCACTCATATGTACGGCCGTGTAGAGATAAAGCCAGTGTTCTCTCACCAAAGGTCTTACTGTCCGAGCCGTTTACTGCTACCAGCCCGGGGCCGCTAGATCCTGCCAGCCGGTCAGCGTAGGTCGGCAGGATAATGCTCTTCTGGGCTCCGGTGTCTACGAGGAAACGCCTCCCTGAGCATGAGTCCTTCACGTAGAGCAGCTTGTTCTCTTCGCCGGCGGTCGCAGCTGCTACCGACTACTGGCCCTGGCATTTCCCGAGCACTTAAATTGGCACGGTGGCGCACATCTGCGTGCGTTCCCTCCAAAACGGTGGTGGTAGAAGCAGAGCGTGTCTCTCTGGCGCTCCTTGGCCCTCGCTGCCGCTACCGTCGTCTGGTCGTCTCGCTGGGTTCCAACACCGATACGTTCACTGTGAGCGCTCTGGTGGCGAGGATGATCTGATCTGCCTCCTGGGCTAGCGCATGGTAGTCACGCGCGGCCAGCAACGGCGAATTGGCCAGGACCGCTCTTGCCTCTGTTGGAAGGTTCCGGAGGAAAAGGTGGGCAAACAGAAAATTCCCATCGTCCGTGCCCATTAACGCCAACATCTTCTCCATCAGATCGACGGCCGAACCATCTCCTAACTCAGAACGCCTCAGGAGCCTCTCGGCTCTCTCACAGTCCGAGAGCGTGTAGCGCCGAGTCAGCGCAGCTTTGAGAGCCCCATATCTGTCGTGGGCTGGGGGCTGGTCGAGCAGGCTCACTACCTGCTGAGCTGTGCGAGCGTCCAGCGCTGTAACCACATGGAAAAACTTGGTGTCGTCTGCCGTTATTCCCCGGAGGGCGAACTGAGCCTCGGTGTGGTGGAACCAAGAGCGCGGGTTGTGCTGCCAGAAGTCCGGTAGCTTGACTGGAACAGCACACGCGTTGCTGGGGGTTCCTGTCCGGGCCGTCTGTGGGATGCTTGCCGTGTTGCTGGGGCTTCCCGTCCGGGCCGACTCCAGGGTTCTTGCCTCGTGTTCCATAATATGTCTAGGGTCACCAGAGTGGAGAGTGTGGGAAATGATGAGGCCAGTTTACGAACAGATGAAATTTATTAACACATTCACCCTTAAACCCCTGTCTACTGTTTACTCTCTGCTTCCTGACTGAGACGCTGTCTGACTCAACCAAGCCTCTACAAGTCTACAATATGCATTTTGTGTCTGCTACAACTGAGGTTTTTCTTAGGTACTTAGTTTACTTAGTACCAAAAGTATATTTTACAAATACATTATATTCTACTAAGAACTTTATTTTTCAAGTAAAAAGAAAATGCTTTAGTAGTAAATTTTACTCAGTTCTTACTTTTTTACTCCAAAACCTTCATATTTATTTTCAGTGTTAATTTTTGAAGGTTTATCAATGAAATAATTAAGTATTTTTTACTTCGTATTGTGGAGTGTGTAAATAACGAGGCGGATTTGACTCAGACAGTTTATTACACATCTCACACAGAAGCATAGTCAGAAAGAGGACATCTCAGACAAGACTCTTCTCTTAAATACTATGGCATTCCCTCAGAAGCTTCTACACACAAAAGGTCACATTGCATTCACTTCCTTCACACTTCCCTGCTATCTCCAAGGGAAACTCTGCTCTTTGTTCTAGTCTAAGATGCTATACCATTATGCACTCCCCATGTGTCACCAAACAACCCCCCCAAGCGTCTTGGATAGAACAGTAGAATGACAGTCCATATGCTGTGGTTAATTCATTAAACATCAATCCACATGCTGCTTGGGCTTCAGTCTTCTCCCGTATCTGCTGTAACCAGGATTCACCGCCTCCGCGGCGCTGTCATGCTGGGGGGCTGATTATTGAGGGGTAACAGTCTGTGCATGTGGGTGCTCTGGGGAATCTTTTCTCTGGGAAGCTCCCCGTGGGGGTCTTCCACGCCGAGGGGCCCTCGCCAACAGCACTTGCTTGTCTGCCACAACAAAAGCGGGTTTGAATCTGTCTATGCCAACCTTTTCCCTCATACCCCCCCAAATCTAGCAAAAAATGCTTGTTCCCTGTTTCCAACACTCTCAGTCCATCATAAGGTGGGCGCAGTGGAGGTCGATGGGCATCATGTCTAACAAAAACGAACTCTGCGTTTTTCAAAGTTTTAGGCACAAAAACATGCGGAAAACTGTGGTGAACAGGGCCCGGCAGCGTGCTTGTGTCTATGCTACGCTGCAACAGCTGAGACGGGGAGCTGCCCGGCGCGGGATTATGTGGAAGAAACTCCCCGGGCAGCCAAAGTGGCTGAGCAAAAACGAATTCAGCCGGGGACGCTTCCAAATCCTCTTTAGGCGCAGAACGTAACCCCAATAAAACCCACGGTAGCTTGTCTACCCAATTTGCATCTGTCAATGACGCCCTGAGAGCCGCTTTCAATGACCTATGAAAACATTCGCATAACCCATTAGCCTGTGGATTATACGCGGTTGTGCGGTGAATTATGACACCCAGGCTGCGGGCCATTGTTGACCAGAGTTTGGAAACAAATTGAGGGCCTCTGTCAGACGTAATATCCGACGGGACTCCAAAACGCACCACCCATGCCGTTAAAAACGCGCGCGCCACCTCCTCGGCTGTGGTTGCTGCCAGTGGAACCACTTCCGGCCAGCGCGTGGTGCGGTCCACCATTGTCAGAAGGTGCGTGCACCCCTGTGATGGCAGGAGGGGGCCCACGAGGTCCACGTGAACATGGTCAAACCTCTTAGCCGGGATGCGAAACGGCTCCAAGGGAGCCTTCGTGTGTCTGTGTACCTTGGCTCGTTGGCATGCCATGCAGGCTGCTGCCCACTCTTTCACTTGTTTGCGAAGGCTCGGCCACACAAATTTCTCTCCTACCATTTTGACCGATGCGCGCACTCCCGGGTGCGCCAAAGAATGAATCGAGTCAAAAACGCGGTGGCGCCACGCGGACGGTACCACGGGACGCGGTCGCCCCGTGGAGACATCACAAATTAGGGGGGGCATACTGTCTTGCTGCACCCTGCTCTCCAGCCTTAACCCTGTTGGTCCAGACTGGAGCGCGCGCACGTCCGCGTCACTAACCTGCTCCGCAGCCATGGAGCATGAGCTGCGCTGCGCGGGGAAGGAAACGGTTATAAAAATTCACCATTCCCAGAAATTCCTGTAACACCCTGACCGTTTGCGGCTGGGGAAAATCTGCTACCACGCGCACTTTGTCAGGCAGCGGAACCGCTCCTTCGGGAGAGACGCGGTGCCCCAAAAAATCAATCTGCGTCACCCCGAACTGACATTTCGCTGGGTTGATTATTAACCCGTGCTCTTCCAACCTCCGGAAAACCGCCGTGAGGTGGGTTTCATGTTCGTCTTCGGACGCGCTGGCTACCAAGATATCGTCCAAGTAGACGAATATGAAAGGGAGATCATGCAGCACTGCATCCATCATGCGTTGGAACGTCTGTGCAGCCCCTTTAAGCCCGAATGGCATGCGCAAAAACTCGAATAAACCGAACAGAGTTATCACCGCTGTTTTGGGTATGTCCTCAGCGCGCACTGGGACTTGGTGGTAACCGCGGACCAGGTCTATTTTAGAAAAAACGCGCGCTCCTGCCAAGTGAACAGAAAAATCCTGAATGTGAGGAATTGGGTAGCGGTCGTGCGCTGTGGCGTTGTTCAACCTGCGGAAATCCCTGCAAGGTCGCCACGAACCCTCAGCTTTAGGGACCATGTGTAGTGGGGAAGCCCATGGGCTGTTTGAACGCCTAATGATGCCCAACCTCTCCAGGTTGGCGAACTCCTCGCGCGCTATGGCCAGTTTAGCTGCGTCCAAGCGCCGAGGTTTTTTCAAAACTGGGCGGCCCGGTGGTGGTGATAAAATGCTCCACCCCGTGTTTAGCGATGGCTGCCCAAAATGTCGGGACCGTGAGTGCTGGGAACTGAGTGAGCAGTGTGTGGAACTTACCGCATGCAGCTGTGACGTTGGCTTGTGCTGTTGGCCGGGACGCTCGAGCTGTACAGGGGATAGAATCAAAGGACAGTGCATTAACCAGGCGCCTGTTAGCGGCATCAACCAACAAACCATGTGTGCACAAAAAATCAGCCCCCAATATATTGAAATTCAATGCTGCTATGACAAAAGTCCACTCAAATGTACGGCCCTGTAGAGACAGGAGTAGAGTCCTCTCACCAAAGGTCTTAATCTCTGAGCCGTTTGCTGCTGCCATCTCGGGGCCGCTAGATCCAGCCAGCCGGTCGGCGTAGGACGGCATGATGAAACTCATCTGGGCGCCGGTGTCCACGAGGAAATGCCTCCCCGAGCGTGCGTCCATCAAGTAGAGCAGCTTGTTCTCCTCCCCGAGGGTCGCAGCTGCTACCGACCCCCGGTCTTGGCGTTTCTCGAGCGCTTGAACTGGCACGGTGGTATACATTTGCGTGCCTTCTCTGCGAAGCAGCGGTGGTAGAAAGAAAGGGTGTCTCCTCCGCGTTCTTTGGCCCCCGCTGCTGCTGTCGTCGGTGGCTCTGCCGCTGCCGTCGATGGCTCCTCGCCTCCTCCAGCCGTCGCGCTGAGCTCCGTCGCTGCCGCCGTGGTCGTGAACTCTCTGCTGGCCATGATGATCCGGTGTGCTTCTCGGGCCAGTGCACGATAGTCCCGCTTGGCCAGCAACGGCAAATTGGCCAGGGTCGCTCTCGTCGCTGACGGAAGATTCCAGAGGAAGAGGTGGGTAAAAATGAAATGGTCGTCGTCCGAGCCCTTTAATCTCAGCATCTTCTCCATCAGGTCAATAGCCGACCCATCTCCTAACCCAGTCCGCGTCAGGAGTCTCTCTGCTCTCTCACCAACCGAGAGCGTGTAGTGCTGGATGAGTGTAGCCTTCAACGCGCCGTACTTGTCGCTGGTTGGTGGCTGATCAAGCAGGCTCTCCACATGCTGAGCCGTTTGGGTGTCGAGCGTTGCGACCACATGGTAGAACTTCGTGTCATCCGCCGATATCCCCCGGAGGGCGAACTGCGTCTCAACTAGGTGGAACCAGGAGCGCAGATTGTGCTGCCAAAAATACGGTAGCTTGTTTGTAACAGCATATGCTTGGCTGGGGGCTCCCAATAAGGCTGGCTCCAGGGATCTTTCGTCGTGTTGCATGATTCGTCTTGGGTCACCAGTGTGGAGTGTGCAAATAATGAGGCGGATTTGACTCAGACAGTTTATTACACATCTCACACAGAAGCATAGTCAGAAAGAGGACATCTCAGACAAGACTCTTCTCTTAAATACTATGGCATTCCCTCAGAAGCTTCTACAAACAAAAGGTCACATTGCATTCACTTCCTTCACACTTCCCTGCTATCTCCAAGGGAAACTCTGCTCTTTGTTCTAGTCTAAGATGCTATACCATTATGCACTCCCCATGTGTCACCAATATGTAGATTATCTTATGAATAAAGTTCACCTCTAAATTATTACAGATTTAATGTATTTAGCACGTGCATAGCCGTTTTCTCCAGGGCAATGTACAGCAATGCTATCAAGCCATTTGAACAAATACACAGTGCACAAACCTTCTCCACATCTTTTATGAGTCACGGTGGTGCACATCCACCAGAGGGCAGTGTACATTTTTCTAAGCAACAACGGTGTTTTTCCAACATCTCATGCTCACAAATAGTGGTAACAAAGATAAAAGTTACAACTATCCCAATAGAAACAGCGCTGACATATGCACAGCATAAACTGAGTCTAACTGAGGAAAACGTGTCTATTTTCTGATATTTAACATTACCCATTGTTATGTGTGGAAAGCAGGGCAGCGGAGGCAGGAGTTGTACTGAACTTTATTACAAGCACAATATAATGGTACATGTGTTGCAGTGGCTAATAAGCTAATGCTGAGCAGATACAGGCTGTTGGTTGTAGGAAGGCACAGCACCAAAGAGGAAGGTTCCGCCAACAGTCCCCTTATATAGGCGCTGCTTGCTGATGTCACCCGTGCTGCCTATCTGTTAGAATGGGGGAATACTAACAGACATTAACATTTTTCCTCCTCTGAAAATGCACAAAACCTTATCACACATTATGCACTTTTAATTCACAGCAGCTTTTCTTTTTTTTTTTTTTTTTACTACAGACAGAGAACCAGAACCTGGAGCACCGGGTAGACCACCGGTTAACCCTGCATGGCTGAGTGGGTTATTCTGCCACTGTGTTGCAATCATGCTCTGTCTAAACATTGTAAAGCAGAGTAACTTTTAACAGTTCACCTTCAGGGACCTCAGTCGAGCCGGTGGTGAACGCGCCCCCGGAGGCGCCGACTGCAGTGGACCTGGGTGCCATCTCACTGGAGTCATGGCTCACTCGTCTGTATCATCCCAGTCTGGGTCCCATACCAGCTGGGTCGGCTCCAGTGCCGTGTCTTGATCCAAGGCAGCTGCTCGTACCACCTGCAAAAGGCTGGCGTGCCATCTCATCTCAAACCATCGGCCATCTGGACGACGGCTGGCCTCTTTCGTGCAACGATTCTCATCTGCGAAGATGGAACCGTTTGTGGGTCCAGGCGGTCAGATCGTTGGACCCGAATCCTATCAATTAAGGCCTACAGCGATCTGTTTGGCTGCAGTTGGTGATGCTGCTCTGCTGTCTCTGATGCTGGTTGCTGCTGTGGTTGCATGCCATTCATGCCGACAGCAGGACGTACCCTCGGTTGACTTTGCTCTGCTGGGTTTTGCTGGGCCACGAACTCTCAATCCTGCTGTGCTGCAGCGGCTCCCTGAGGCTGATACTCGGCGAGGATGCAGGATGAGTTTGGCTTCTTCTCTCTCTCACCTGGTGCTGGTTGTATTCACGGCGATTTGTTGTTGTCATCAGTGACGGGATGCATGCTGGGCTGTGGTCGTTCTCTGGGGTGCCCTTTCTCTACGAACTCCCTCTTCTGTGGCTCCACGGCGGCTGCTTGAAGCCCATGCTGGGCGAGGATCAGAGGTGAGTCCGGTCTATGCTCTTTCTCTGTGCTGTGTTTATCTTTGTGCCGGGTTCTCCAGCTGTACCCATGTCTGCAAAATCATACTCTCCCTCCTGTGATGAGGCTGCTTGCAAACACTTGTACTGCACAGGGACTGGCTCCCGGTCCCGCGTGGCTCTTGTGGCTGCTCCGGTTCTGCTGGGTTCTGTTCGGCATGCGGTGCCAGGCAGGGAGAGGCTGCGTCCACATCTGCGCGCAGCAGACTGAAGTCGCCGCTGTCCAAGCTGAGTTTGCCGTGTGGTTGTTGCGTTGTGGTGACCTGCTGTCTTGCAGTGTCTACCTCGGGGCCCTCCAGAGAAGGTGTGGGGTTGGCGGGCTCAGCAGCTGGGGCCACCGTGTGTACCAGCAGAGCTGACTGTGGGGAGCGTGGGCGGAGGCCCACCAACCACGGTGCTTCCAGGGCAGTCATCTCCGACTGGGCCGCTAATTCCATCACGGTCGTCTCCGATAGGCGGTGCAGCGTCCCCAACAGCACTAACCATAGCCAGTTCACCAAGCCTTTTACTGTATGGATGTCCAGCCCCTCCAGCAACATGCGTTGTATCAATGGATCCTCAAACTGAGACCATATCAGCCTGTCCTCCACATGCCTGAACTCGCACGTGCTAGCCAAACAGCGAATAGCTTCTATGTACTGTATGAACGACTCGTCCTATCACTGTTGGCGCTGGTAAAACATGAACCTCTGGGTCATGACATTCTGTGGGGCCGTGAAATGCTTGGCCATCAAGGCGGCACATTTGCTGAAGGTCTCTACAGGGCCCAGTGCCTTCAACACCCGCTGTCCCTCAAGGCCCAGGCAGTACCATATCACAGCGTGTAGACGACTCTCGTTAGCGTCAGCTAGGCCCTCAGCCGACACAAATGCCCGAAGCAACTCAAACCAACGGGGCCAAGGGATGGGCGGCTCGCCTAGGGCGTCGAGGAAAAGTGGCAGTGGCATCAGACACGCTTCCATCTTCGGGAATATAATCAGTTTTCCTCCAAAAGATTACGTTTTTGTCCTCGTCGCCCATTGTTATGTCTGGAAAGCAGGGCAGCATAGGCAGGAGTTGTACTGAACCCGAACTTTATTAAAAGCACAATATAATGGTGCACGTGTTGCAGTGGCTAACATGTAAGCTAATGCTGAGCAGATACAGGCTGTGGGTTATACGGAGGCGGAGCACCAAAGAAAATGGCTCCCACCAACAGTCCCCTTAAATAGGCACGGCGTGCTGATGTCACCCTTGCGCTCAAAGTCACGTCTGTGCTGCCTATCTGTTAGTATGGGGGAATACCTAACACCCATCACCCCTCTCTCTCTCCCACAAAATAAATAACTGTTAACCTTTGTAAAATCAATAAATTATTTTTTTCAGTTTAATAAATGTTTATTTTAAAAGTAACATTTGTATAAAGAAAGTAGTATACAAAATTAATATCAAACATCAAGTAATACATCAAATTAAAAGATATTTTAAATAAAAAAACATTGAAATTATATTTCAAAGTAAAATTAATAACAATGCAATAATTAAGATAAGATAAGATAAGATAAGCCTTTATTAGTCCCACAACGGGGAAATTCCAGGATTGCAACAGCACAGGGATAGCAACACTCAGAGCAACAATCAGAAGGCAAGAAAAAAAAACAAGCAAGCAAGAGCAGCTAATATACATATGTACATATTACTATAAAATATATATATACACACACACACACAGACACACGGTGCAGAGCATTGTAGCTAGATGGAATAAATATGTAAATATATAAACACACACAGTGCAGAGCATTGTTGCTAGATGGGATGAAACAGCATAACCGTCTACTTAGTTATCCTACATGGTATGATTATGTGCCCATACATATTCTCACCCTCCATAGCGACCGGTATGTTCCTAGTTGTATGCCGGAGAGGACCATTGTGTAAGTCTATTGCATCTTTTGCATTCAAAAAACTATTAGTTTGTTACGTCTTTTTGCTATCTCTGCGAGCAGCCCTGCTTAGGTTGTACAGTCTGACAGCTGTTGGTAGGAAGGACCTACGAAACCTCTCGGTTGTGCACCTGGGATGATGTAGTCTGCTGCTAAATGAGCTCCTCAGTGCATCCAGTATGTCCTGCATAGGGTGGAACTCGGACTCCAGCAGGAGTTACAAGGTTAAAATCATTTTTTTCAGTGCAGAAGTCTGCAGCTTGCATCAGAAATCAGACCTCAGAAATCAGCATTTCATCATGGAGGTGTTTGTCCTTCAAAAATGACTTCATGGTTGCAAAGAGGTGAAAGTCTGATGGTGTGAGGTCGGGAGAGTAAAGGGGGTGAGGAAGGATTTCATAGCCACAGGACCGTGCTTCTGTCTGGGCAATGCGAGTTGTGAAGTGGGGTGTTGTCTCGCAGGGAACGGACACCTTTGGTCAGCATGCCATGCCTCTCGATTTTGATGGCCTTCTGCAATTTCTGCAACGGTGAAGCATAGTAAGTCAAGGTAATTGTGGTACCCTTTGCCAGAAAATCCATCATCAATACTCCATGCTGGGCCCAAAAGACATAATCTTGCCCACTGAGGGTTAGGCACGTGCCTTCTTAAGATAAGATAAGATAAACTTTATTGTCCCTCAAGGGGAAATTTGTCTTGGGCTTGTCACCCATGCTGCAACCACATAATCCACACATACACAATGGATGTAGTACATAATGAATGAAATAAAACCCAATAAATAATACAAGTACATACATACATAAATATATAACAGCAGTCATTAAGAACGGGAGTTATAAGTGTCCCTGACCTATTTATCTGACTTTAAAAGTTTTACTGACGTCGGGATAAATGAGTTCTTGTATCTATTGAAGCTGCACTTGGGGACTCTGTATCTCCTCCCTGAGGGCAGCCGCACATATTCATTGTTTAGTTCATGGCTCATGTCACTGATTATTTTTTGAGCTTGTCTACTGGCTGCCTGGTCGTGTAAGATCTGCATGGATAAATACTCTTTAACTCCAATAATTTTCCATGCTGTATGAATTAAACGCAGCACTCTGTTCTTTAGTTTCTGTCATGACCGAGTGCCGATCTCGTCCACGCTCGGGTCATAAATCATCCTTTCCAGGTTTTGACAGCAGTGTGTTCCTCCTAGCTCCCTGGGCTCTTATTGTGACAGCGCCCGGTGGAGCTCCCTGCTGTCAAGACCAACAGCTGTGCTGCATTCGGGGTCATTAGTGCCCGGTGTTAAAAGCAGACACTGAATGCACCCCGATGCAGCAGTCTCTGTTAATCTCCGTGGAAGTTCTGTGAAGACTCCTCGCTGTCTGAAGCATCGGGCATCCCCCGGCTCAGACACCGTCTTCTCATCATCTTCAGTTGTGAGTTATCCTGTTGTTATCCCAATCCTTGTTGTAGTGTGTTTAAGCCCACCGTGGCTCTTTCCTTTGTTAGTGTGTGTTATCCCCTGTTCCCTTACCTTTATTAATAAACATCTTTGCAAACTCACCAGTGACTGCTGGCATCTTATGGTGGCTCGCGAGGGCCACCCTGACAGTTTCACAGAGAGGTTGCCAAACCAAGCTGTAATGCTGTATCTAATACAGCTCTCCAACACAGCCTGGTAAAATATTAACATAATCCTTTTATCAACGCCATGTATTCTTAATCTACGCAAGAAATGCAGCCGCTGTTGTAGGCTACTACAGAGGTAATCAATATGTGTGCTCCAGGTTAATGAATTATCAATAAATACTCCCAAATATTTATAGGAACTAACCTGTGTTATAGTGTGGTTGTGGATGACCACAGGCCTGTGGTCACCAACTCCCTGAGGGTCAAACACCATCTCCTTTGTTTTATCAGTATTCAAAATGAGATGACTGTCATCACACCAATTGACAAACCTCTGAATTTCTATAAAATAGCTTGACAGATCATGAGTCTTTTGAAGTGATAAAATAGCAGTGTCATCAGAAAATTTAATAATTTGATTGCCTGGATAGACACTTCTGCACTCATCATTGTACAAGGTGAACAAAAATGGTGAACTAACACAGCCTTGGGGAGCTCCTGTGCTGAGGGTTCTGGATTTAGATAAAGTTCTATTGACACTAACTTGCTGCTCATGATAAGTTAAAAATGAGTGGTACCATTTAATAATGACAGGATGCACTTTAAAATCATTTAACCTCTTAATTAAAAGGTGTGGCTGCAGTGTGTTAAAAGCTGAACTAAAATCAACCAATAAAAGACGTGCATATGAGGCTGTCTCCTCCAAATGTTTAAACACAGAATGGGTTAAGGTTAAAATGGCATCCTCTGTACTTCTATTATTTTTATAAGCAAACTGCAGAGGATCCAAAAGTCCTCCAAAATCAGTTTTCAGAATGTCAATGACAATCTTCTCGAGGCACTTCATTACCAGTGAGGTCAGTGCAACAGGACGATAGTCATTATTCTCTTTACAGCTTGCTTTTTTTGGTACAGGAATTATAATAGAGCTTTTCCAAATTACTGGGACAAAACATGTATCTAAAGACTTCTGGTAGATGGGACTCCAGGCTTCTGCTAGCTCCTCACTACATGACTTCAGTAAGCGCCCAGAGATCCCGTCTGGTCCAGATGCCTTCCTGGGGCACATACGTGAGAAAAATCTTTCCACAACATGCTGGTCAACTATAATTTTTGCAGTACTTGAAACTGATATAGTGTCCAGAGCAGCTTTTTGTTCATGAGAAAAATCTCTAGTCTCAAATCTGCAAAAGAAATTATTCAACTCGTTTGCCTTTTCTTCCTCATTCATTACATTAATGCAGCTTTTGGATGGAGTCATCTTTGTCATTACTTTAACTGAGTCCCACAATTTCCTAGAACTTTTTCCTAGGCATTCAGATTCAAATTTCTTCCTCGTCTCATCTCTAGTTGTTCTTAGTTTGTAATTAGATTAGATTAGATTAGATTAGATTCAACTTTATTGTCATTACACATGTATGAATACAAGGTAAGAAACACAGTTTAGCATCCAATCAGAAGTGCAATGGACAGCAGTGCAGTATATACAGTAATTAACAGTATGTGCAATTTAAGCAAATATATGCACCAGTGCAGAAAGTTAAGAGCACTGTTATGTGCAAATAATGTACAATAAGTTAGATGGGCAGTTATGTACAGGTGAGGATGGTAAGAGATGATGGTAAGAGAGTCAGCGGGGAACTAAGTTCAATAACGTGACAGCTGTTGGAAAGAAACTGTTCCTAAACCTGCTGGTTCTAGTCCAAAGGCTTCTGAAACGCCTTCTGGAGGGAAGAAGCTGGAATAGTCCATGAGCAGTATGGTTGGAGTCCCTAAGAATGTTGCATGCCCGGCGCAGACATCTTTTCCTGTAGACGTCCTCTATAACTGGAAGTGGAGTCCCTGTGATGCGTTGGGCGGTTTTCACCACCCGCTGCAGCGCCTTACGGTCAGCGACAGAGCAGCTCCTATACCAGACTGTGACACAGTTGGTCAGGGTACTCTCTATCACGCAGCGGTAGAAGTTGCCCAGGATGTCAGTTGACAGATGGTTCTTCTTCAGTGTCCTCAAGAAGAAGAGGCGCTGATGGGCCTTCTTGATCAGGCTGGTGGTGTTAACTGACCAGGACAGGTCCTCCGAGATGTGGGTCCCCAGGAATTTGAAGCTGGGGACACGTTCAACAGCTATGCCATTGATATGGATGGGGTCATGTGTCTCTCCCCTCTCCTTCCTGTAGTCCACTATGAGCTCCTTGGTTTTGCTGGTGTTAAGGAGCAGGTTATTGTCAGCGCACCAAGTAGCCAAGTGCTCAACCTCTGCCCTGTAATCTGACTCATCGTTGTCCCTGATGAGTCCAATCACCGTGGTGTCATCTGCGAACTTTATGATGGAATTGGATCCATACATAGGCCTGCAGTCATGGGTGAAGAGGGAGTAGAGGAATGGGCTGAGCACACAACCCTGTGGTACACCAGTGTTGAGTGTGATGACAGAAGAACGGTTGGGACCTGACCTAACATGTTGGGGTCTGTTGGTCAGAAAATCCATGATCCACTTGCAGGTGGAGGTACTGATTCCCAGGTCCCCAAGTTTAGTGATCAACTTGGAGGGGATAACTGTGTTGAATGCTGAGCTGAAGTCAACAAACAGCATTCTTGCATAGGTGTTCCTGTCATCCAGGTGTGAGAGTACATAGTGCAGCGCTGTAGAAACCGCATCCTCTGTACTCCTGTTGCTCCGGTAGGCTAACTGGTGAGGGTCCAGTGTAGGGGGCAGGCATTTTTTGAGCTGTGCCAAGACTAGTCACTCAAAGCACTTCATGACTATGGGCGTCAGTGCCACAGGGTGATAGTCATTTAGGCACGATGGTGTTGAATGTTTCGGCACTGGTACTATTGAAGTGGTCTTGAAGCACGCTGGTACCACGGCCTGGGCCAGGGACAGGTTGAAGATGTCTGTGAAGACCCCTGCCAGCTGCTCAGCGCATGCCCTCAGCACACGCCCAGGAATGCCGTCAGGGCCAGCAGCCTTACGTACATTGATATGACTCAGTGCATTACGGACATCGGTGTGGGTGAGTGTGAGGTGGTGGAGGTCGTCAGAGGGTGGGAAATTGATGTTCTTTTCGTTGTTGTCCTTGTCAAAACGAGCATAGAAGTCATTTAGCTCATTGAGAAAGGGCACAGTTATGGCTATAGGTATGGAGTTGCTGGGCTTATAATCAGAGATAGCTTGAATGCCCTGCCACATGCGTCGGGGGTCAGAGTCCCCAAAATTAATTTCTTTCTGTATATTTTTCACACTTAACATGTCCCCATTCTTAAAAGCAATCTTCTTCTGTACTATGCACCGTTTTAATTCCTTGGAAATATAAGACTTATTATTGGGGTACATAGTGATTACTTTCTGAGGTAAAACATTTTCTTTACAGAATTTTATGTACTCAGTTATGGTATCTGTGGCCTCCTCCAACTCCAGGTTATGGAAGAGTCCCCAGTAGATACAAGAAAAACAACCTCTCAAAGTTTCTATACCTTCATTGTCCCATATGAAGATTGTCTTTGTCTGTGGTTTGCTGCTTTTAAGCAAAGACTTGTAAGTAGGAATCAAATGAACAGCATTATGGTCTGAGGACCCCAAGGGGGGCTTAACCCTTGCTATATAGGTATTTTTGATGTTCCCATAGCATTTGTCCAAAATATTTTTCCCCCTTGTACTGCAGTGAAGCCAGGCAGTGCTGCATCCAGTTTGCAGTGATTAAAATCCCCTAAAATCAAACAAGGTGCTTCAGGAGTGCGTTCCAGTTGTCTGTGTACACAGTCCACAATAGCATTCGCCGCATTGAAAGCGTTCCCACTGGGCGGGATATAAACGGTGCATAATAAAATGTTTCCAAAATCGCGGGGGAGATAAAAGGGTCTCAGGCTTAAGCACAGCAGTTCTATGTCCGGGGTACAAAGCGACTCTCTCGTGGTGAACTGTGAGCACCATTTGTTATTAATGTACACACAAATACCTCTTCCTTTGATCTTCATTGGTGGTGAGTCATAATGCTTCCATTGCTTCTACTGGCCCTGCAACTGACTGGTGATCTGTCCAGGGTGTACCCCCCCCCCCCCACACACACACACGCAACCCAAAAAAGATTTAGTGGTTGAAGATGAATGAATGAATGAATGCTTCTACTGGCCTTTAGTCTCTGGATCATAGTGATGGACCCATGTCTGGTCCTGTGTGATTAGTCTGTAGAAGATGTCCCCTTGCTTTTCTTGGCACATGGCCAAAAAAGCTGGGAAGCACAAAATTTCTTTTACTGGTTTATAAATATCTGCATGGTCCTGGGCCTTCTTATTTATCAAAATTGCTTTTGGCATATGAGCCAATAATTCCTCACCTATCCTCTCCGTGTCTCCTCCAACTATCCCTGAGTGTCTGCCGGCCCCTGACTGAAGCTGCCAGACGATGGAGGAGCTTGTGGCTCTGGAGGTTCTCCTTCCTGAGCCAGCATGGAGCTGACTCCCAGCCGGTGAGCCACCAGCGTGGTCCCCTTCGCCTGGGAGTCTGAAGACTGCTACGACAATCATGCCTGCTGTGGAGTCCGCTGTAGCAGAGTGGGAGCTCGAACTGGACTTCCTGAGGGCCGAGCCCGAAGAAACATCGTCACCTGGATCATCAGAGTCCTGGACGGCGGCGGAGCTCGAGCTCAGGCAAGTGCTCTCTTTTGTTTTTCTCCTCTCAGGCCTTGAGCAATCTTGCCTGACTCTTGATGAGGAGAGTCAGGTGCAGCCGTCCACTGCAAATGATCTCGCCTCACCAGGCTCTGCCGCTGCAGGCAACCCTGACCCCCCCTTCTCTTCGTTCTTTGACTCAGCTCTCTCCCAGGGTCACCAGAGAGAATCCAACATCGCCACACGTCTCCGAATATGCAGGTTTGCCACTGGAGGTTGCCCTGGGTCCAGCTTCTCCCGCCAAGGTCGTCTTGGGTGTCCCGTCCCAGCCCGGGACATCCATGGGTGCAGCTACGGCCCAGGCCTAGTCCTCCGAGGGTGCAGCTCCCCCTCTGTCCGAGGCTGTCATGTGGGTTCCTCCTCAGCCTGAGTCTCCATGGGTGTTGCGTCCCGGCCGGCGACCTTCGTGGGTGCCCCGCCCCAGGTTGAGCCCAACATGGGTGCTGCGCTCCAGCTTGGGTCCGCCATGAGCACTGTGCCCCAGCCTGGGGCCCACCGAGGGTGCAGCATTGGCCCAGCCAGGGCCTACCAAGGGTGCTGCGTTGGCCCAGCCGAGGCCCACCGTGGGTGCAACATTGGCCCAGCTGGGGCCCACCGTGGGTGCAACGTTGGCCCAGCCGGGGCCTGCCGAGGGTGCTGCAGAGCTCCATCCCGGAGCCACCATGGGTGCAGCAAAGCTTCAGCCCGGAGCCACTGCAAGTGCAGCTTTACTCCCAACCGAAACCACCAAGGGCATCATGGTCCCCTCTCCTTCCTGGCCGGACAATGTCATGGTCCCCTCTCCTTCCCGGTCAGATGCCATCGTGGTCCCCTCTCCTTCCCAGCCAGACGCCGTCATGGTCCCTCTCCCTCCTCAGCCTGACGCCATCGTGGTACCCCTTCTTTCTCTGCTGGACGCCGTCGGGGTCCCCCTTCTTCCTCTACCTGATGACGTCATGGTTCACCCTCCTCGGCTCTCCTCTTTCCCAGCGGGTCTCCCGGTGAGGAAGCCACCTCTCGGGCTGCCCCTTCTGTTTAGGTGGCTTAAACACTCGGGCCAGCCGCCAGAGATACTGAGCCGCATGGTCGGGTGGTCAATGTTCTCCAGCAGCCCACCCAACTTATTCCACCTGGCCGTCCGGCTGGCCTGGGACTTTGGTCGGCCACCTGAACTGTTTGGTTCTTTCTGGCTTGGGGGGCCAAGGGCCCTGGTATAGCACAAGTGTGGATCATGAGCGGGTTTGTTTTTTCCCTTCTAGCTTGTTCCCCACCTCCCTCCAGGGGTGGTTTTGTGATGTACCGCTTTCTCTCGGGGGCGGGGGGGAGTCTCTTGGGTGTTACTGGGAAATGTCTGGAAACCACCCCTTTGGGGGGGGGGGCTCTGTCATATATCTGAGTTCAGGTTTCTCTGAGCTCAGATCCTCACTTTATTCCAAGTATTGCTTGTCTGATTAGGTTGATCCTGTTAGTTTTCTGTATGTATTTTTTGGGTTTGTTTTCACTTGAGTCTCCCCTTTCTCAGACACTGCCTCTATCTGCTCTTGGTCAGTTCAGCTGGGAGCAGTTAATCAATCAGGCCCTGCTCACTCAATGATTCACACCTGCAGCACATCTTCTGTGTGTATTTAAGCACTGCCTCTACACTTTACCATTACTGTATTATTGAATGTCTCCTGACGTTTAATCATCCATCATCCTCTCGTTCAATTTCCGTGTCCACTGGGTGATTTCAGCCCAGGGACGCCAGCTGTAAGTTTTTCACTTGTTTGGATTTTTGTCTGTCGCAGCTTTTTGGGACTTTATGTTTCTTTTGCAAATAAATGTACCAGCACAATCCTGAATGTGGGTCTTTCTCTCCCGCCTCAAAGAGGCGTATATGACAACCACAGTCCCTGAGGTCCTCTGGCACTGGCCTTTTAATTATACCTACTGTCAGAAAACGCAGCCATGGTGAAGCTGCTTTTAGTTGCTATGGCCCACGTCTGTAGAACAGCCTGCCGGAGAACATCAGGGCTTCTGAGAAAGTCCATGTTTTTAAAAGCAGGCTCAAGACCTACTGTTTTAACCTTGCCTTTGATTAGTTTCCTATTTTAATTGTCTTAATGATTTTAAACCCGTTTTATGTTACAGTTACTTATCTTATTGCAAATTATTAATACTTATGAATATGTCTGTTTGACTGTATTTACGTGTTTTATTCTTCTAGTCATCTTAACTGTCTAGTCTTTTTATCAGAAAATTATCTTGTTATTTATCAGTGACTGTTTTATTTTTTTTTTATCACCCCTTCCAAGCTCTGGCGTTTCCTCATAGGGAGCCCTCCCATGGGGAATTGTGCCTGTTTCCTGGCTGCAGGGTGCTAGCCTGTGATTGCCCTGATCTATCCGGCTGAGGAGATCGTACAAAGCGGCACCACACCTGCAGTGTCGACCCTTTGGTTTGGACTTGGGTGGTCTCAGAGGTGGTGTTCCTGTAGCCGTGGACTTGGCACTTTCCCTGCTAGTGATGGCTCCCTAGTGATGGTGCTTCAACACATGTATCCTTGGTGCCCAGCAATATTAAGTCTTACACTGACAAAAGTTTCTTTGTGTATGTGTGTCTGTGTGTAAGGGGGGAGAGGTTAATTGTGTTTTATTTCAATGTGTGAAGTGCTTTGTGTCTCATCTTTTTGTATGAAAAGTGCTATATAAATAGAGCTTTGATTGATGATTGATTGATTTGTTCCTGCTTCTGGAAAGGTGTGAGCAACTGGGGAATCCATCGTGGCGACAACTTCCACATGTGCAGATGGTCATGGAGGATTTCCCCGACTGATCTTGACATCTTGGGCTAGTTGGTGAACGTGACATGTTTGAAGATAAATGGACCCAAAATGCAGGCATGGAGAGGACAAATTTAGACTATTTAAACAGGTAAGAATGACCGGCTGATGCTGGCAACTCTGCAGAGACAAAAAGGGGAAATCAAAAAGGTGAGAATCAATAAGTTGGTGGAGCGGTTTGAATTAGTTGGAACTTCAGTCTTTGTTACTGTTACAGGAGCCGATCTTGGCAGAGAATGGATGTGCACCAGCTAGCCTCTTCAGATGGAGGTGTGGGGTTAGTTGACTGCAGATGAGAGAAGAGCTGCCTTAGTGCCAAGGACTTAAGGTTAGGATTTCTATTGATTTTCTTTAAACTTACAGATAGGAAGAGTAGATTCAGGTTGGTGTGGAGAACTTCTGCTCTAAGTATGATCTACCGACAGGTTTCCTAGGTCCACCTTGGGTAGGAGTCCAGGTAGGTGTTCCTGGAGAAAAGGAGGTGTTGAGGAATAATACTGGCTGAGGTTAACTCGTTTTCTTTACTTTCTTTACTTGGTTCCCTTGTAGGAAGAAGGTGTGGGCAGGCACTGGAAGAAGGAGAACTTCTGCTGTGGAGTCCAGCAATCACACCGAGATACTTCTTCTTCTTCTTTTAGATTTGATTGGTGGTTGGCATCCAGCTTACAGGTGCATTACCGCCACATACTTCACTCTATATCATCACTCTGTCTGGTCAGGAGCTGCTGTCTTTCAACAATCTATACTCTCCACCGAGATACTGAAGGCTGAGGTTCTATTTAAAGGGTGCAGATAACGCAGCACAGGTGGCAGCAATCAGTGTAGTTGGAAAGAGTCTAGGCATGGGCGGCGTTAGGCCTTTTTTAGAGGTGCTGTAGCACCCTTAAATTTAAACTGAGCACTCCGTAAAACAGAAGTAAGAAAAGTTGTGATTATAAAATTTTAGTTTGTTTTTTGACAAGCTGAGATAACATCCAAAGCATATTCAGTTGTCTGTCATTTAAACTTTTTAAAAATGAAAATGAAAACACCCCCTGCTATACAAATGGTATGATGTGTCCTCTCACACAAGTTCTCTCCCGTTCTGCTGCACATGCTGGAGCCCTGGGTGCACACACAGACGTCCCTCCCCACCCCAACAGTAGGAGGCTGCTGCAGCTTCTCTACAGGTAACACACTCATAATGATGGATGACATCAGCCTCAGCTGGAATATTCTGCAACGTTATGAATAGTTTTTGAGTCTGTTTGAATTTATTCAGTAAGAGTGTGATGCACACCTGCAAACATTTGGGTTTCGGAGTATGTGAGATTTTCATGGGGTGGGGGTTAGAAAATAGGCTATAAATAGTCTATAACAAAAAATGCTGAATCTTGGCTAATTTTATTTTTGATTTTGAATTCATGAGGAAAACCTCACAAATTTTTGAGAGCAAAGTTTCAAATGTACAAGAAAAAAGCCCTAAATTAGCACTAAACACAAATTATGAGAAAAGATGATTTAAGTGGAAAAAAATCTTTCATATTTCCAAGGAAAAAGTAGTAAATTTAGAATAAAACTGTCACAAATTCAGGAGAAAAACCTCAAAATGTCCAGACTGAAGTCACATCTCAGTAACTTCTTAACTATTTGGGGGTAGCTACTCTTATGTATATTTGAGTAATTTATTTATTTATTTAGCGAATGCAAAGTCCTTAAGCCAAGCAGTTGCCTCCTGGTTTGCTGTATGGAGGGTGTGTAATCCTCCTTCCACTCTTTGGAGCGGGCAAACCTCTATGATGTGTTCCATTGTTTGCTCCTCTCCACATGCGCACAGTGGGCTAGGGCTACTGCCCCATCTGTGAAGGCTGGCCAAGCAGGGGCCATGTCCAGTCCTGAAGCGATTGAGTGTAGACCACTGTCTCCTTGGGAGGTTGGTGCCCGGGACCTGTTGAGTAATAATATATAAAGATAACCTACATTTACTTGTGTACAGTTTCAGGCTACTCTACCACCTAAATTAGAGATTTTTTTACTTGAAAATGTGGAAATTTTTTATGTGAATTTGGAGAGTTCTCAGAAATTATCTACTTTTTCTTATGATTACTTTAATTCTTTTTTTAATTATAGACTTTTTAAGAAACTTCATGAAATTTAAAACTTTTTTTTATTTAAATTTTTTTTATTTAAATTTAAAAATGTCAATCCATGAGCAAAAATTTTTGCTCATGGATTGACATTTTTCTTTTTATATTTGTGACTTTTGTGTCATAAACTGGCATCTTTTTCCTTCCATCTTTGTATTTTTGCCCCAATAATTTTCCTTCTTCTTTCCACTGATTTTTTTTCCTTAATTTGTTTAATTAATGAAAATGGGCTCCATTTCTCTTGTGAATTTCTGACCTTTGTCTCAACAACGTATTAATTTTCATTTTCTTAATGAATTTATTAAATCTTTTAAATAACTTCCTGTGTTTACATTCTCAGTGACTGTAATTGTACATATGTGAATTTTTTCCTCATAAATTTGCAACTTTTTGTCAGGATTGGCCCCTCCGGGGCAGAAAGACAGACCCACACGCTGAACTGCAGTTGTGATATTTATTAACAAAAGCGAGCATAAAATCCAAAACGGTGCAGAGAACAAAAATGCAGGCAAGGTAAACTTATAGAAAAGCACTCCAGAGCCGGAATCGCACTGCTAGTGCCGAGAGGACAACTGAGTAGGATCACTCCATCAAACAGTCATTCAGTCAGTCATTAGACAATACTGCCGCTGTGAGAGAATGAACAGGCAGTCTTTAAATAGCTTACAATATGGAATAGATGAGCAGCAGGTGCGAGCAGGTGAGCAGGCAAGTAGCCTTATTACCAGACCACTCACAGCTGAGATGGCTGGGAACAGACAATGAGTGGCTGGTGGGAGTGTCTGGGAAGAAGGAAGGCTCTCATGACCCAAAACTAGAAAATAAACACAGAAACAGACAAAATAATCGCAACAGACATAAAATACTTTAAATAAATTGAGTCTGAGCACAGTGTCTCCACCAGCATGACACTTTTGCCATTAATTTGTAACTTATCTTTTAAATTCAAGGTTGTTTTTCTTGTAATTTTGCATTTTTTTTTCTCTCATGAATTTGGTACGTATTTTAACTAAATGGGCATTTGTCCCTACGAATTTGTTACGTTATTCTAGCAAATTTGAAGCTTTTATTTTATATATGTTTGTGATGTTTTTTCCTTGTAATTGTGTAGCTTTTTCCCAAAGTTTTGCACCTTTGGAAAATTTTCAGATGTTAAAATTATGACAAAATATTTTTTTTTTTTTTTTTTTTTTTTTTTTGTTACTTATTTGTACCCGTAGGTAGATTCAGTTTGCAGTCTGGTGACAAGCCACCGGCTGCCGGTCGCTGCGTGCGCGAGCGCCCTAAACCTACATGTTTTTAGTATGCGGGAGGAAACCGGAGAAATCCCGGAGAAAACCCACGCAACACGGGGAGAACATACAAACTCCACACAGCTCACTGTTGGTCGGGGGCTGGGATCGAACCTACGATCTCATGATCCCCGCGATCCCCCGGCCAAGGGTAAACTGTGCTGCCACAGTGCTAAACCACTGCGCCACCGTGCAGTGCACCGTGCAAATATTTATGCAAACTAGATAATGAAGTAACTTTCGTTCTTTCTTTCTTTCTTGAAAACCAGGGATCACTTGTTAAGGGCAAAAGTGGGATAATTCTGACCTCTGTTAGATCATGGTTGTGATGGTTGAATGTTGCTACTTAACCAATTGGACCAAAAATGTCAGGGCTGATATTTTTTTGGTCCCAGTACAGCCCTGCTAAGACAGCTAGTATCAGATGTTTTTCTTTAATGGTTGCATTATCAGTCAACCACTGTGCACTGTTTGAATTCAAGAGAAAGAAGCTGTTGTCATTTTGATATTTTTTTTTTTTGGACTTATTTTGTACCCATAGGTAGATTTGTTCTGCAGTCCGGTGACAAGCCACCAGCTGCCGGTCGCTGCGTGCGCAAGCGCCCCATATCCCTAACCTGCATGTTTTTGGCATGTGGGAGGAAACCGGAGAAATCCCGGAGTAAACCCACGCAACACGGGGAGAACATGCAAACTCCACACAGATCACTGTTGGCCGGGGGCAGGGATCGAACCCACGATCTCATGATCCCCGCGATCCCCCGGCCGAGGGTAAACTGTGCTGCCGCAGTGCTAATCACTGCGCCACCATGCAGCCCATATATGATATAAGCAAAATATTAAATCCAAGCTGTCACTGTTTTATGTATCATCACGTACCGTGTTCACTAACTAGAAGTCAGGGAGGAGATGTATGAAAGATGATAACTCTAACAAAATAAGGTGTGTGTGTGTGCGCGCGCGTGTGCGTGCGCACATGTGCACATGAAAATAAATGGTGGTGTTCGATGGTGTTAAATCCTGCAGATCTGCACTAATCAGCAGGGAAAAGGAGAAGAAGAAGAGGAACAGGTGATCCCCAGCAGCAGAAATAATCCAGTTAACCCAGGAAGAGTAAACACATGACACCCAACAGATCACCCCCCCATGACATCAGTGGGAACAGCTGGGCCAGACTTCACACCTCAATCCATTTAAAACTGTTTTGTTTAAATTTGAAGTGGGGTGGATTTTTATTGTAAATTTGCAACTTTTTTCCTTTAGTCCCACAACTTTTTTCTTGTAAAAGTTAGTTAAATTAATCCCTTCCATGGCATGTAGGGTATGGGGCGGCACCTTTCTCCATTTCATGGACCCTAGGCCACACAGCTACTGTGAGTAGTGAAAGCTACAGTGAAGGGGGGGCAGTGCTCTGGTAGCTCTGCGCGTTAACTTTCCTATCCCCATTCTATTATGCTGACCACCAAGCTAGAAGGCAGAAAGTACCATTTTTTTTATGGTCTTTGGTATTACCCAACCAGGATTTGAACCAATGACCTCCCGATTGTGTAGGGATCCTCTACCAACTAGGCCACCAATCGGGTTTTTCTTGTAAAATTGCAACCTTATTTGCATTTAAAACTTTTCTCATAAATTTACATTTTTTTTCTAGTTCATGTCTGTCACCATGGGTTGAGATGCCGTCTCGGCGCTCAGCCCATGTTTTCCCTCATCCCCGCTTCCCATTGAGCAGCGTCTCAGCAGGCTCCCAGCTGGCAGCATTACGGACGGCTGGGGCCAATTAGTTCTCATCAGCTGGGGCGCTGCCAATGTGAATAAATAGGAGCAGCCTCGATGACTCGGGGCTGCGACATAAGCACTGCTAGGCTGAAGCCCCTTCGTCTGGTGTCAGCCTCTACTCCCCTTGCAGCATTCCTGTGTTTGTATCCCGCTGTGAGTATGCACTTCTTGTTACCCCTATGTCCGGTACGAGCTTCCTACCCCTGCGCTGTGCAACCTGTGAGTGTACGTCTGCATGAGTATCTGTGCTCTCCTCGTCCCTCATCCCTCAACCTTAATAAAACATCTCGACTCACTGGCTCGCCCTTGGCTCTTATTGCGCGGCTCCCTAGAGCCGGGTATGACAGTATGTCCCAGCCAGATGAGTTACCGGCGGCCGTGAGTCGCCGTGGAACTGTACCTTTCTGTCCGGGTGTCAGCGCTGCTAGCATGCCGTTTCCCAGGAGTCACTTCCGGCGCCAGGGCGACGAGCTGAGGTCCATCTCGGAGGCTGTCGACGGGACGCTCTTCACCCTGCACGACGCCTCCAACGTGAGACGCTGGCATCCGGGCCGTGCTGAGGAACTCCTGGACTGTCACCCTCATTCTGTGTACCATCTGGAGGACAGCGCCAGGATAGACGCCGCAGGTACACAGCGAGAGAAGCTCCACGGGTTGGATGGAAATCCCGGCAGGAAGTCGAAGTGGGCGACGTCTTTCCCCGCTTCGGAGTCCCGTTCCTGCCGCCATTCCAGTCCAGGAGTTCGCGCCAACCAGAGGGCTTCCCCCGACCTGCGCCACGTCACTCGGGATTCCCTTCAAGGAGCCGCAGCTGACAGCAGTTATGTCTGGGGTTGAGTGGCTGTCGCGAGCTCCACTGTGTTTCCTGTCACCACCTTCAGGCATGTGGCGGCGGCAGTGAGATTGATGGAGAGGACTTCAGGGCTACGAAGCTTTCCCGTGCTCGACGCCTCCCTCGCCTCGATCTCCGATCTGGAGCGGCGAATCCTGGGTTTCCCCCTCGCTTCGTCCCCTGGGAATAGCCGTCATCACATCGCCGAGTCACCTCTGCACGAACCTCATCCGGATCCAGTTCTGGGCCGCCGTCAGGACCGTTCCTCCCACGCAGCTGTCACCTCTTTGCCTCATCAGTGTGGAGTTTTCACAGCCTCGTTCCCTGAGCCTCGTTCCCCCGCTGTCATTCCTGGACAATTGGGCTGGCTCACCCCGGCTGTTTCCCCCTCCTCCTCGACGCGCTTCCTGACTGCTGAGTGTGCCTGGAATCCCGGCCTGGCAAGCTCTCTGCTGGAGACAGCGCGAGCGACCCTCAGACAAGTTCCCGGGGGATCCTCCGTTATCGCGGGGCGGGGAGAGGAAGAAGCAGAATCCACTACAGCAGGCGATACTCAACCTCCAGGAGGCAGGCAAGTCATAGTTTTTTCACACCTGCTTAATGATTTGCTCTGTCACATTCCTGGAGGAGGAGTTCAGGGTTCGCAGCTCCCTGAACTCCCCCCACCTGCTGTAACCTGTATTCCTAATCCCGCATCCTCTGTGTCTCTCTCCACCGAGCGATTCCCGGCTCCGGGTCAACGTGGTGGGATAAGGAGAGGACCTGTGGTTCCGCAGCTACATTGCGGACGGAGGAGGGGGACTGACTGCTGCGTGGAGTCTGCGCCGACGACTGAGCGTCCCCGGGTCTCCACGGAGGAGCGGTTCGGTCCAGCGGGACGAGGTTCTTCTGGCTTCACGTCGAGTGGATCGTCGGCGGGGTCACCGGAGCTGGAGGAATCTCAAGCTGCGCTGACCATCGTGCTGGCTGCGGGGCCCGACGCGGCTGGATGGGAGCCTGACAACGACCTCCTGACGACGGATCCTGGATCTTCGCAGTCCTGGACGGCGTCAGAACCCAAGATCAGGTGAGTGCTCTCCTTTCTTTTCTCCCTTTTTATCTTTGAGCACTTCAGCCTGTCTCTAGGGGAGACGAGCCGGGTGCAGCCGCCCGCTGCGTCCGAGCTCGTCTCGCCGGGTTCTGGCGCTGCCGGTGATCCTGATCCCGGTTCTGTTTTCTCTTCTGAGCCTTCTTTCAGGGTCACCGGCGAGGAGTTGCTGTTCCTCGTGGTGCTGGAGGGTCCAGGTTCAACGTTGGAGGTCGGTTCTGGTGCAGTGTCCAACGTGGGTTCGCCCGAGACCCAATCGGGGTCCGACGTGGGTGCTGCCCCAGTGTTGTCCAGGTCCGGTGAGGAGGTGGCCTTTTCCCTGCGGCCTGACGCCCGTCGCCCTCGTCATCGGCTCTCCCCTGAGCCTCTTCCACCGGGATCCGCTCTGACCCTTCGTCTGTCTCAACGGTCCTGGTGGTTGAGTGATGCGGGTCGACGACCCGACCCACAAAACTTTCGGTTCGGTGATCTGGTTCCCCCCACTGGTCTGTGTTTGCCTTTGGGCGGCCTGGTTCGGCTGCCGGTGGACTGGATTCCTGGGATCTGGGTCCGGAGTTCGCCGTCCGAACATTTCTCTTCCCCTGGTTCGCCAACTGGACAATGGGCGGGGAGATCTCCGGAGCCATCTCGGCCATTTTTGGACTCTGCCTGCCATACTCCTCGGGTGTCACTTTTTCTTTTATCATTATTAAGGTCACTCGGGTGTAATATTTTGTCCTGTTGGTGGATATGTATTTATAGTGCTGTGTGTTTTCCATCCCTCGTACTCAGCATTTTACTTTTTGTACCATGTTTTTAGCCTCGTTTTTGCATTGTAGAGTTATGTTTTGTTTCCTATCAGACCATACTCTGCAGTTGCCGGTTCATTCCAGTCACTTTCACTTCTTTAGGTGACTGTGGGTATTTATATATTCGTGTGTGTGGGTTTTCCTTTGCCCGCACTCAGCATTTCCTTTTTGTGCCCTGTTTGTTCATTATAGAGTCATGTGCTTTGTTTTCCTTAACACCATGCTCTGTAATTGTCCATTGGTTCCAGTCACCTTCACTTCTCTTGGTGACTGTGTGTGTGTATATATATATATATATATATATATATATATATATATATATATTGGCGCTGTGTTTTGTGTTTTCCCTTTATTAACCATTCTCAGCGTTTTTTTTGCCCTGTTACCTTTTTAGTGGGTTTTTTTTTTCTCCCTTGCTCTGGGTCACGCATTGTTGGTACTCTCTGAGTAGTGTGTAACCGGCGTTTTGACCCAGTTTTTTCTCCCCATCTGTGCCCTGTTTTTTTTTTTTTTTTTTTCTCCTTCTTCTTGGTGCGATGTAGAGTACTGTATTTGGGTTTTTCTTTTGCCCTGTTACCCTACATTGGCCTGTTGGTGTTCCCCTTTGCTTCGTCCCCTCCGGCCCTGCCTCCCTTCCTCCCGCCCTAGGTGGGGGGGGGGGGGGGGGCTGGGATGTTTCTGGTCGTTCAGGAGCCCGACCTTGAGGGGGAGGCTCTGTCACCATGGGTTGAGATGCCGTCTCGGCGCTCAGCCCATGTTTTCCCTCATCCCCGCTTCCCATTGAGCAGCGTCTCAGCAGGCTCCCAGCTGGCAGCATTACGGACGGCTGGGGCCAATTAGTTCTCATCAGCTGGGGCGCTGCCAATGTGAATAAATAGGAGCAGCCTCGATGACTCGGGGCTGCGACATAAGCACTGCTAGGCTGAAGCCCCTTCATCTGGTGTCAGCCTCTACTCCCCTTGCAGCATTCCTGTGTTTGTATCCCGCTGTGAGTATGCACGTCTTGTTACCCCTATGTCCGGTACGAGCTTCCTACCCCTGCGCTGTGCAACCTGTGAGTGTACGTCTGCATGAGTATCTGTGCTCTCCTCATCCTTCATCCCTCAACCTTAATAAAACATCTCGACTCACTGGCTCGCCCTTGGCTCTTATTGCGCGGCTCCCTAGAGCCGGGTATGACAATGTCCAGCTTTTTTCTTTAAAATCTGCAACTTTTTAATGTAAATGTCCAACTTTTTTTATTGTAAATTTGAAAGTTGTTTCCCTCATACATTTAAAACTTTTGTTTATAAGGGTTTGAACTTTGAACTCTTCTCATTTACAAATATAAAAGCCCCTAAACACAATTTTGCATAGGACCCCAACTACAATTAAAGCTGCAAGCAGCTGTAAGCAGGCCGTCACCCCCCTGCACCCATGGATCCTGCTGCCCATCGGACTCAGCTGCCTTGTAAAATTTCCCGTCGTCATGGCAAGTTCTATGTGAATAATAAAGAAAACTGTTTGGCGCAGTACTTCCCATGAGCAGTAGGTGGCACTATAAGTTTTTGTCAATCATTTTTATGTAGGAGCATGTGGGGCGGGACTAATATCCATTGTAGAAAGTTTGGTGAAAATTGGACAAAGTTTGTCCAAGTTAGAAGTGTCCGTTGTTCTAACCAGTAGGCGGTACTATAACTTTTGTTAATTATTTTTATATAGGAGCATGCAGGACGAGACTAATATCCATCGTAGAAAATTTGGTGAAAATCAGACAAAGTTTGTCCAAGTTACAAGTGTCCGTTGTTCTAACCACAAGGTGGCCCTATAACTGTTGTTAATTATTTTTATATTGGAGCCTGCAGGGTGGGACTGATATCCATTGTAGAAAATGTTGTGAAAATTGGACAAAATTTGTCCAAGTTAGAATTCAATTTAATTCAATTCAACTTTATTTATATAGCGCCATTTCACAATACTCATCTCATAGCACTTTCAACTATAGGGGAAACCCCCACAACTGCAGAAAGACCCCAGCAATCAGGTGATCCCCTGTGAGCAAGTGCTTGGCAACGGTGGAGAGGAAAAACTCCCTTTTAACAGGAAGAAACCTCCAGCAGAACCAGGCTCAGGGAGGGGCAGTCATCTGCTGTGACTGGCTGGGAGGTGAGGGGATAGAGAAGATGAAAAGAACAGGCATGTACAGAGTAAACAGCACGATGGGGACTCAATCTATGGGAGAGAACAAACAGATGTTATTGACCAGCAAAAACATTTCATTGAGAGTGAAGAAAGGAGTGAAGCCCAGTGCATTATTGGAGGTCCCCCGGCTGTCTAAACCTATTAGCAGCATAACTAAGGGAGGGTTCAGAGACATATGATCCCTCCCTAATTGTAGGCTATATCAAAAAGGAAGGTTTTAACCCTATTCTTGAAAACAGAGATCGAGTCTGACTCCCAAATCCAGATTGGCGGCTGGTTCCATAGGAGAGGAGCCTGATAACTGAAGGCTCTGCCTCCCATTGTACTTTTGGAGATTCTAGTTATCACAAATAATCCAGCATTTTGGGAGCGTAGTGCTCTGTTAGGACAATACGGTAGTATCAGATCTTTTAAATAAAAAGGGGCCTGATTGTTTAGAGCTTTGTAAGTGAGAAGAAGGATTTTAAACTTAATTCTAAACTCTATGGGAAGCCAATGAAGGGAGGCCAGAACCGGAGAGATATGATCTCTCTTTCTAGTACCTGTTAAAACTCTTGCTGCAGCATTTTTGATCAACTGAAGACTTTTTAAAGATGTTTTAGGACAACCTGATAATAAAGAGTTACAATAATCTAATCTAGAGCTAACAAAAGCGTGGATCAGTTTCTCAGCATCACTCTGAGACAAGATGCTCCTAATCTTGGCAATATTACGCAAATGATAGAAGGCAGTCTTGGAAACAAACAATATGTGAATTGAAAAACCCATCTTGATCAAAAATAACTCCAAGTTTCCTCACAGAATTAGTCAGAGAAAGCGTAACTGCATCCAAACTAAGAGTTTGATTTGGAAAGGTATTTCTAAGTTTTTTGGACCAACTAGAATGACTTCAGTCTCATCTGATTTTAATAGCAGGAAATTACAAGTCATCCAGACTTTGATTTCCTTAAGACAGGCTTCTAACTTGGCTAAGTGATTACTATCATCTGGCTTCATTGACAGGTATAATTGTGTGTCATCTGCATGCATGTTTGGTTAATTGGTTGTTCTAAAATTGTCCCTAGATATCAGTCTCCTATAGGCCTTTAGAATAGAGGGTTAGTGCTAGTGAAGTGCTTTGAGTGGTCTTTGAGACTAGAAAAAGCACTATAAAAGTACAGGTCCTTATCCCTTATCCTTATAATAATGAAAATGTATACAGTGCTTTCTAATAATGTTGCCTAACGGAAGCATATATAAACTAAAAACTTAAAAGCTCAAACTTAAACCTAAAACTTAAAAACTTATCTTAAAAGAGTAGGGCCTAGCACAGATCCCTGTGGAACTCCATGACTGAGCTTTGAGTTGAAAGAAAACTCATTACTGACATGAACAAACTGGAACCTGACATAATGCACGGCCCAGGAGACACACACGCAGGCTCAGGATAGATTTAACAGCTTTATTAGCAACAAGGAAGTGTATGGCTGCGTGTCTGTGGAGTAAGAATGTATTGGTGGTGGCGTCTGCGTCAGGCACGGGGGCAGGAGGCCGTACAGCCGGACAACCCTGTGGGAGAGAGCAGAGGGAGAAGGGTAACGGGCACCACACCAATACAGGGAATAATGATGATAGCTGGCTTACTTGGTTATGACAGGTGGCTAGCGTCGACAAAGGCGAGGCCCGGGAGACAGCGACCTGCGGTACCTGTGGCAGCAGCGTAGAGCCAACGGCGAGGTGAGGAAGTCCGCCGCCGGGAATGTCCACCTGTGCACAGGGGATGGCTAGAGGAGAGAGGTAAGATTAGATTAGATTAGATTAGATTCAACTTTATTGTCATTGCACATGTATGAATACAAGGTAACGAAACACAGTTTAGCATTCAATCAGAAGTGCAAAGGACAGCAGTGCAGTATATACGGTAATTAACAGTATGTGCAATTTAAGCAAATATATGCAAATATATGCAGCAATGCAGAAAGTTAAAAGTACTGTTATGTGCAAATAATGTGCAATAAGTTAGATGTAGTTATGTAGTTATGCAGTTATGTACAGGTGAAGATGGTAAAAGATGATTGTAAGAGAGTCAGCGGGGAACTAAGTTCAATAACGTGACAGCTGTTGGAAAGAAACTGTTCCTAAACCTGCTGGTTCTAGTCCGAAGGCTTCTGAAACGCCTTCTGGAGGGGAGAAGCTGGAACAGTCCATGAGCAGGATGGTTGGAGTCCCTAAGAATGCTGCGTGCCCGGCGCAGACATCTTTTCCTGTAGACGTCCTCTATAGCTGGAAGTGGAGTCCCTGTGATGTGTTGGGCGGTTTTCACCACCCGCTGCAGCGCCTTGCGGTCAGCTACAGAGCAGCTCACATACCAGAGTGTGATACAGTTGGTCAGGGTGCTCTCTATCACGCAGCGGTAGAAGTTGCCCAGGATGTCAGTTGACAGATGGTTCTTCTTCAATGTCCTCAAGAAGAAGAGGCGCTGATGGGCCTTCTTGATCAAGCTGGTGGTGTTAACTGACCAGGACAGGTCCTCCGAGATGTGGGTCCCCAGGAATTTGAAGCTGGGGACACGTTCAACAGCTGTGCCATTGATATGGATGGGGTCATGTGTCTCTTCCCTCTCCTTCCTGTAGTCCACTATGAGCTCCTTGGTTTTGCTGGTGTTAAGGAGCAGGTTATTGTCAGCGCACCAAGTAGCCAAGTGCTCAACCTCTGCCCTGTAATCTGACTCGTCGTTGTCCCTGATGAGTCCAATCACCGTGGTGTCATCTGCGAACTTTATGATGGAATTGGATCCATATATAGGCCTGCAGTCATGGGTGTAGAGGGAGTAGAGGAATGGGCTGAGCACACAGCCCTGTGGTACACCAGTGTTGAGTGTGATGACGGAAGAACGGTTGGGGCCTGACCTAACATGCTGGGGTCTGTTGGTCAGAAAATCCATGATCCAGTTGCAGGTGGAGGTACTGATTCCCAGGTCCCCAAGTTTGGTGAGCAACTTGGAGGGGATAACTGTGTTGAATGCTGAGCTGAAGTCAATAAACAGCATTCTTGCGTAGGTGTTCTTGTCATCCAGGTGTGAGAGTACATAGTGCAGCGCTGTAGAAACCGCATCCTCTGTACTCCTGTTGCTCCGGTAGGCGAACTGATGAGGGTCCAGTGTAGGGGGCAGGCCTTTTTTGAGCTGTGCCAAGACCAGTCGCTCAAAGCACTTCATGACTATGGGCGTCAGTGCCACAGGGCGATAGTCATTTAGGCACGATGGTGTTGAATGTTTCGGCACTGGTACTATTGAAGTGGTCTTGAAGCACGCTGGTACCACGGCCTGGGCCAGGGACAGATTGAAGATGTCTGTGAAGACCCCTGCCAGCTGCTCAGCGCATGCCCTCAGCACACGCCCAGGAATGCCATCAGGGCCAGCAGCCTTACGTACGCTGACATGACTCAGTGCATTACGGACGTCGGTGTGGGTGAGTGTGAGGTGGTGGAGGTCATCAGAGGGTGGGAAATTGATGTTCTTTTCATTGTTGTCCTTGTCAAAACGAGCATAGAAGTTATTTAGCTCATTGAGAAAGGGCACAGTCATGGCTATAGGTATGGAGTTGCTGGGCTTATAATCAGAGATAGCTTGAATGCCCTGCCACATACGTCGGGGGTCAGAGTCCCCAAAATGTTCCTCCACCTTCAGCTTGTAGCTGTGCTTGGCCTTCTTGATGCCCCTCTTCAGATCTGCCCTGGATGAACTGTAGGCCTGTGTATCACCAGATCTAAAGGCATTGTTACGTGCTTTTAGCAGAAGTCGCACTTCTCTGTTCATCCACGGCTTCTGATTTGGGTACGTGGTGATCTGTCTTTCCGTGGTGACACTGTCAATAGTGGTGTTGATATGGTCCAGGACTGAGTGGGTGTAAGAGTTGATGTTTATGTGGGAGCCACAGGTAGCCTGAGAGGTGAACATACTCCAGTCTGTGTTCCTAAACTTCTCCTGGAGTACAGAGTCAACCCCCTCTGGCCACACTTTGATGGTCCTCACTGATGGCTTCACCCGGTTGATGAGCGGTACATACTTGGGGGTAAGGAACAAGGATAAATGATCAGACTGACCTAGGTGGGGGAGGGGAGTTGCTGTGTAGGCTCCCACAATATTGGTGTAAACATGGTCCAATGTTTTGTCCCCTCTTGTGTGACAGGAGACATGCTGGTAGAATTTAGGAAGCACTGTCTTGAGGTTAGAGTGGTTAAAATCACCCGCCACAATAAATGCTGCCTCTGGGTGTGCAGTTTGTTGTTTGCTAATAGCTGCATGCAGTTCTTTCATAGCAAGCTTAGCATTAGCATCCGGAGAAATGTAAGCGGCTGTTATGATGGTACAAGTGAACTCGTGTGGCAGATAGAAAGGTCTACATTTAACCATGAGAAACTCCAGGTTAGCTGAGCAGTGTCTCTCAACAGTGACAGAGTTCGTGCACCAAGCCTTGTTAATATAAATGCACAATCCCCCCCCTCTTGTCTTACCAGAGTCAACTGCTGCTCTGTCTGCCCGGAGCGTGTGTAGTCCGGCTAGCTCGATAGCATTGTCGGGTATTCCACTGTGAAGCCATGTTTCCGTAAAAATCATGATATTGCAGTTCATAAGTTTCTTATTTTTGGTGATCCGAAGCCGTAGTTCACTCATTTTGCTCGCCAGAGACCGTACATTAGCAAGGAAAATACTGGGTAGCGATAGCCGGTGCGGTGTTAGCTTTAGCTTAGCTCTTAGCCCACCGCGCTTACCCCTCCTTTGTTTACGGTCCTTACGCCACCTGCGAGCACTTCCGGTCGGCCGGGAAGCCTGCCGAGCGTCGGGAGTTCTCCAGAGCTCCAGTATGAGACGTAGATTCAGACGTAGGTTGCTGATAAAAAGGTCGTTATCGTTGTTTTGTAAACCAATATTCAAAAGCTCATCTCCAGGTGTAAGATGTAAAAGCAGAGCTGTTCTGAACGAACATACCCGAAATGAGTAGAAATAACACTGCTAGTCCCCAGAATCTGGTAGGACGCTGAGCCTCGCGTTGTGCACGTGCCGCCATCTTGCGCGTAAGGGGAGCTTACCCAAGAAATCTTCACTAGTCGGTTGAGATCCATAGTAGCAAAGGGGCCGAAGTAGAGAGACGGCTTCAGGCCGAAGCCCAGGGCAGAGTGGATTAAATACCTCACCGCTGACGAGGAGCAGGTGTGCGCGCGGCTGGCGCCACTGATAAGCGGCGAGTCATAACAGAACCTATCAGATAAATAAGATAAGATAAGATAAGATAAGATAAGCCTTTATTAGTCCCACAATGGGGAAATTCCAGGATTGCAACAGCACAGGGATAGCAACACTCAGAGCAACAATCAGAAGGCAAGAAAAAAAAGCAAGAGCAGCTAATATACATATGTACATATTACTATAAATATATATATATACACAGACACACAGTGCAGAGCATTGTAGCTGGATGGAATAAATATATGAGTATATAAACACACAGTGCGGAGCATTGTAGCTAGATGGAATAAATATGTAGATATATAAACACACACAGTGCAGAGCATTGTAGCTAGATGGAATAATATGTTGAAATATAAACACACAGTGCGGAGCATTGTAGCTAGAAGGAATAAATATATAGATATATAAATATAAACACACCCAGTGCGGAGCATTGTAGCTAGATGGAATAAATATGTAAATATATAAACACACACAGTGCAGAGCATTGTTGCTAGATGGGATAAAACAGCACAACCGTCTACTTAGTTATCCTACATGGTATAATTATGTGCCCATACATATTCTCACCCTCCATAGCGACCGGTATTTTCCTAGTTGTATGCCGGAGGGGACCATTGTGTAAGTCTATTGCATCTTTATCATCTAAATAAGATCTAAACCACTGCAACAACGTTCCATTAAGTCCAACATGGTGTTCTAATCTATCAAGTAGAATATTATGGTTGACAGTATTGTAACGTCGGGGCCATTTTAAGGGGGCCAGGGATTTCCCAGCATGCTTTGCCAGTTTGAAACGTTACTGTGTGTGTTAAATGTGTTATTTCTGAGTTATACTGCTGTGTCATTATAACTGCATTATAATGACCCAGCAGTGTTTAGCAGGATTAGGGCAAGATGTATCATGTGTGTGTAACCATGATTGAAACGGAGGTCTGGGGGAATGACCTCCCCTCCTCTGTGTGCTTAGAAGCAGGTTGGGGGTCGGGGTGTGTGTAAAATAAATCAGGTTGATCACAGCCATCTGCTCCATTGTCTTTGTGTGAACCCTTGCAAACGTCACACTGGTGTCAGGAGTGGGATATGGAGCAAGATGAGGATCCAGGCGGAGGTACAGTGGCCGGAGCGATTCATCGCTCAGCCGGGAACGGAGTATAGAGCTGAGACGCCGGCCCCTGGAGAGCTTCACTGCGATGGACGGAGCAGAGCAAACCAGCCCCGTTTCCCGCCCTTTTCAGGACAGGACGGGCTGGCGATTCCAGAGCAATTAGGAGCGGCAATCGACCGGGAGATGACGGTCCCATCCATCCAGCAGCGGGCCAAGATTCCCCGCTACAACGGCGAGAACCTGTCGGATGACCGCCTGGCCCAGGTCGAGTTGGCTGCCGTGCTGAGAGCGAGTGGAGGAGGAGCTACGGCAGATCACAGCAGCGCGTGCACGAAGGAAACAGCCGTGGCGAAGCGAGGAAGGACGGCTTCCGCTGCACAGAGCCAGGGTACATGGCATGGTACTGCCCCGCACACAGCGCACGACAAACTGGCCCCTCGCCGACGTTAAATTAGAGCGAGGTGGCATGGACGGGGAAAAAGCCGCCTCCTGCAGATGCTTCCTCCGGCAGGTGACGTCACAGAGACCTTTGGAGCGCAGCAGCAGTGGAGCGAGCAGGACAGATCCGGTCTTTTCTCGGGATCGGCAGGGGCTGGGCGCCTGGACGTGGGCCAGCGGCCGACTGGGAGGTCCTGGCAGCGGTGGGAGTCATGGGACTCCCGCTGCCAGAGGAGGAACTGTGCGTGTCCTACCGCTACCCGATGCTTTTCCTTTCGGTGACGTCACGGAGGCCCTCGGCGCAAGAGCGACGCAGCGGAGCGAGCAGGATGAAGATGCGGCCACTTTTCAGGCGCGGCAAGGGCTGGACGCATGGACGCGGGCCAGCGGCCGCCTGGGAGATCTGGCAGCGGTGGGAGTCGGCCGGAGCGGGCCTGGGACTCCCGCTGCCAGGGAAGGGACTGTGCGTGGTCCTACAGAGGCTGTCAGATGTGTCCATCCGCCCGCTGATGGCCAAACCGGAACCCTACCCCAACCAGATACTCTGACCGAGACTCAGATGGCCAGTGCATGCCGCCCTGGCACCGGGCTGGCTCGCGTTGGATTTCTGAAAGTGGACTTTGAATTTTCTGGGGACAGAAACCAGTCCGGGGGGGGGGGGCAGTGTAACGTCGGGGCCATTTTAAGGGGGCCAGGGATTTCCCAGCATGCTTTGCCAGTTTGAAACGTTACTGTGTGTGTTAAATGTGTTATTTCTGAGTTATACTGCTGTGTCATTATAACTGCATTATAATGACCCAGCAGTGTTTAGCAGGATTAGGGCAAGATGTATCATGTGTGTGTAACCATGATTGAAACGGAGGTCTGGGGGAATGACCTCCCCTCCTCTGTGTGCTTAGAAGCAGGTTGGGGGTTGGGGTGTGTGTAAAATAAATCAGGTTGATCACAGCCATCTGCTCCATTGTCTTTGTGTGAACCCTTGCAAACGTCACAGTATCAAAAACTGCACTAAGGTCTAAAAGGACAAGTACAGATACAAGTCCATTATCAGATGCGATGAGGAGGTCATTAGTGACCTTCACTTAGGCTGTTTCAGTACTATGATGGATTCTAAACCCAGACTGAAACTCTTCAAATAAACCATTTCCCTGCAAGTGGCCAAATAATTGCCTAGCAACAACTCTTTCTAAGATTTTTTAAATAAAAGGAAGATTAGAGATTGGTCTATAGTTAGCTAAAACTTGGATCCAGTGTTGGCTTTTTGAGTAAGTAATAATTACAGCAGTTTTAAAAGCCTGCGGTACATGGCTTAATATTAATGAAGAATTGATTATTTGAAGAATAGAGCTACCAATAAATGGGAAGACTTCTTTAAATAACCTGGTAGGAATAGTGTCTAAAAGACAAGTTGAAGGCTTGGATGAGGAAATTATTTTATCTAACTCTATAAGGTCAATTGGAGTAAACTCATCCAAACAGATGTCAATTGAAGGAGTTGTAGTAGTTACTGTATTTAAGTTAACGGTGGGAAGAATCTGACTGATTTTATCTCTGATAGATGAAATTTTATTATTGAAAAAGTTCTGGGGATTCTAAATTGTCCTTAGGTATGACTGTGAGAGTGAATGGTTGTCTGTCTCTCTGTGTTGGCCCTGCGATGGACTGGCGCTCTGTCCAGGGTGTACCCTGCCTCTTGCCCAAAGATGCTGGGATAGGCTCCAGCCCCCCCGCGACCCGAAAAGGATTAAGCGGAAGAAGATGAATGAATGAAAAAGTTCATAAAGTCCTGACTAGTAAGCTCTAAGGGAATGCTAGCATTGACAGAGTCCTGACTCTTTGTCAGCCTGGCTACAGTGCTGAAAAGAAACCTGGGACTATTCTTGTTCTCTTATATTAATGCAGAATAATAACTTGTTCTAGCTTTTCTAAGAGATTTTTTATAAATTAAAAGGTGATTTCTCTAAGCTAAATAGATTTCATCTAAATTAGTGGAGCACCATTTTCTTTCTAATTGACGAGTCTCCTGTTTAAGCTACGAGTTTCTGTGTTGAACCAAGGATTTAAAAATCTCTGATTATACTTTTTCTTTTTTAAAGGGGCCACCATGTCTAGAGTCTGATACAGAGAAGCTGTAACACTCTCTACCACGCTATCAATTACAGAAGGAGCAAGCTCTCTATAGATAATTTCCGTTGTGTTGACACATGGCATAGAGGAAACAATCTGCATAAATTTGGCAACAACATCAAACTGAGAGGCATCTGCTGTAGTAATATTTTTCTTTAGGAGCCAAATAGTCAGAAATAGTAAAATCAAAGGTTAACAGACAATGGTCTGACACCACAGGGTTGTGAGGAGACACTACCAGATTTTCTATTTCTATGCCATATGTCAGAACAAGGTCCAATGTGTGGTGGAGATAATGGGTAGAATTTCTTACTTTCTGAGAAAACCCCATCGAGTCTAATACTGAATTAAACGCCATATTAAGGCAGTCACTATCTGCATCTACATGTATTTTAAAGTCCCCTACTATAATTATTCTATCTGATTTCAGCACTAAATTAGCTAAGAATTCAGCAAATCCGGATAAAACTCTGAGTAGGCTGAGGGAGGATGATAAACTATGGCAAATAAAATTGGGTTTAACCTAAAATTGCTAAAATGCCCAATACTGAGGACCAGGCCCTCAAAGGAATTATAATGTGTTTTTTGCTTTACATTAACTAGTAATTTGAAATGGTAAATTGTTGCTCCTCCTCCTCCACAACCAGAATGTCTTGGATTTTGACAGTTTAAATAACCAGAGGGAGTTGATTCATTTAAACCAATAATCCTCTTGCACTAACCAAGTCTCTGTCAGGGATATTAAATCAATCTGATGATCAATTAACAGGTCATGGACTAGCAGAGACTTGGGAGTTAGAGACCTAATATTTAACAAACCGCATTTAATTTTTAAATTATGAGGTGGAAGAGAATGTCATGAGCCTTGCTGGAGGTTCCCCAGCTCAGGCTTCATTGGGATTGGGCGCATGCGCACGCAGCGACCAGCAGCTTGGTGATATAGTGCATGTGTGCGTGTGTGTGTTTTTTGTACTTTTTTACGTTTTTACAAAATCCTCTGTGTCGTTTCTGCTCTGGAGCGTTTGTGGAATATATGGCGAACAGCTCCCTAGTATCTGCAACATGGATTTCCTCTCATATCTCGCACTGCTGCTTTCTGTGTTCTGGCTCTTTGTCTCTGAGGTAAACGCGTTCGGCTCCATGACGAGCAGAATAGCGGGCAGAATACAATATTCCAGGGACGTGTTGCTGCGCTTTAACACAGCTGGTGCAGAGTCTCTGATTGCGCCCAAATTTCATCTGCCGGACTGTATTTTGAGAGACGGTCACAGCGGTGAAAAAAGAAGCGGCAGGAGGAAGCGTGGAAGACGTGGAGGTGTGAAATTGCGCCTTAGGAGACGTCAGTTTGGTAACATTCCTCTTCCTTCGATCATTTTTGGGAATGCACAGTCTGTGAGAAACAAGGTGGAGGAAATTCAAGGCAATGTACGTTACCAGAAGGATTTTAAGAACTGCTGCGTCATGGCTTTCACTGAATCTTGGCTTACTGCGCATGATCGAGATGCAGACCTGTGGATTGACGGCTTTGGAGCTCCGCTGCGCTCGGATCGGCAGGAAGAGGTAACTGGGAAGCGTCAGGGGGGCGGAGTATGTTTATACATTAATAAGCAGTACTGCACATCTGTCACGGTCAGAGAGCGCATCTGTACACCCCATGTGGAGCTGCTGTCTGCGTCACTACGCCCCTTTTATTTGCCTCGAGAGTTTCCCCAACTTTTCATCACAACTGTGTACATTCATCCGAGGGCAGACGCTGACTCCGCCTCCAGCACCATCTCTGATGTGGTGCAGCGGCTGCAGTCAATTTCTCCAGAGGCGCCAAACTTCATTCTTGGGGATTTTAACCATGTTTCTTTAAAGAAGACACTTAAAAACTTTCATCAGTATGTCTCCTGCCCAACCAGGCGAAAAAAGACATTGGACCTGTGCTATGGATCCATTGAGAGGGCCTATAAATCACTCCCCCTTCCTCCTTTAGGATCATCAGATCACAACTGTGTTCATTTGCTGCCCACATATAAAACTGCTCTCAGAAGAGGCAAAGTGGAGACCAGAGACATTGATGTGTGGACAGAAGATTCAGAGCACAGCCTCCAGGAATGCTTTGACTGTACAGACTGGGAGATGTTCATAATGGCCTGCGGGGATGATTTGGACTCTCTGGCTGAGCTCACATGCTCATACATGGCTCACTGTCAAAATAAGTTTGTTCCACGTAAACGTGTCAAAATATATCCCAACAACAAACCATGGGTTACTAAATCAGTTAAATCCTGCTTACAGAGGAAAGCACTTGCCTTTAAACAGGGGTCTGTTTCTGAGCTACGGGTTGCCACCAAGGAGCTGAAGGCCGAAATTTTAAGAGCAAAACAGAATTATAAATCAGAGTTGGAAAGCAAGATGGCAGCAAATAAACTTGGTTCGGCCTGGGCCAGTATGAAAACTATTGCAGGCCTTCAGAGCACAGAGCGCAGTAATCGTGTGTTTTTAGATGGTTTTAGTTCAGACACAGAGCTGGCTAATGCTCTTAATTGTTTTTATGGTCGTTTTGACTCCTTTGATTTTAGCACAGAAATCCAAGATTTGAAACAGAAACTCAAAGACAATCAGCACTTTAATATTGAGATGCAGGATGTTAAAAGGGAGTTCCGCGCTGTAAAAGTGAACAAAAGTCAGGGCCCTGATAATATATGTGGACGCCTGGTAAAGTCCTGTGCACATGAACTGAGTCCTATATTTCATTATATTTTCAATAAGTCGTTACAGACACAACATGTGCCTAAGATCTGGAAAGATGCCGTGGTTGTTCCCGTTGCAAAATCCAGCTGTCCTAAAACGGTAAACGACTTTAGACCAGTTGCTTTGACTTCAATTTTAATGAAAATTTTTGAAAAACTGGTCAGATGTGAGGTCCTAAGGCAGACTGAACATGCATTGGATCCTCTGCAGTTTGCCTATAGGCCTCACAGAGGAGTGGAGGATGCCACTGTCACTCTGTTTGACATGCTTTTTAAACATCTGGATTTTAATGGGACACACGCCAGGCTTTTATTTGTGGACTTTTCTTCTGCCTTTAATACAATCCAACCTCATATTTTAGTTGAAAGGCTCCTGCAACAATTTGATTTAAGCAATAATCTGGTGGGTTGGATTCTGGATTTCTTAACCAACAGGACGCAGAGAGTAAGGGTCAATGGCACATTGTCTGACCTAAAGTGCTCTTCTACTGGCTCTCCTCAGGGGTGTGTGTTGTCACCACTACTCTTCATCCTGTACACAAACATGTGTCGGAGCAGACATGACAACAGACACATTATAAAGTATGCTGATGACTCAGTCATTGTCAGTCTCCTCCAGGATGGTGAGAGTGGCCACGGCCCAGTAGTTGATGACTTTGTTCACTGGTGTGAGGATTCCTACCTGCAGCTGAATACAACAAAAACGAAAGATATGATTATTGACTTTAGGAGGAAAACTCCCAGGCACAAAGTCACCATACTAAAAGGCCAGACCACCAAATGTGTACAATCGTACAAATATCTTGGGACAATTATTGATAGTGGATTGAACTTTGAGGTGAACTGTGAAAGGGTGTGCAAAAAGGGTCAGCAAAATTTGCATTGTTTGAGGAAACTTGCACGCTTCCAAATTGACCGAACCATAATGACTATATTCTATCGGGCTTTTATTGAATCTGTTTTATCCTTTTCTTTAATGTCATGGTTTGGTCAGATAAAACTGAAACAGAGGAAATCCTTGGATCAGGTAGTCAGATGGTCCAGTCGTTTGCTTGGTGAGTCACAGCTGAGCCTGACATCCCTGTACACCAGACAAGTACAGAGGATGGCCGACTCGATTTTAAATGATGACTCCCACCCTTTGCACTGCAACTTTCAGCTTCTTCCCTCCAGACGGAGGTTTGCTGTCCCAAAAAGTAGAACCCAGCGCTACAAAAACAGCTTTGTCCCTGCTGCTGTCAAAGAGTTGAACAAGCTATAAAAATTATATTGTACATATTTTATATTTACCTATTTTGTAAGATGTGTGCCTGTGTTTGTGTCTATGTTGAATGTAATTAGTGGCTTGTAAATATGGATGTCACCAACTGCAAAACAAATCTACCTACGGGTACAAATAAAGTAACCTGAACCTGAACCTGAACCTGCTACCTTTGGCTTTCCATACCTTATCTGTGCCTTCTGCCTCTGGTAGCCGCTCCATCTCTCGTCTGTCAGTTTCTGACAGGTGATTCCAATCTGTCATTTCCCTGCCAAGGTTCACACATTCACACACTCTCTCACTCTTACTCACTTTATCATCCACACCTGCTTTCCATCCGCTCTACAATCACTTTCTCACACCGGCAATCATTGTAATGATCAGGGCTGGTGTACTTAAGCTCTGTCCTTACTCCTGTGTATCGCCGGCTTGTCTATTTCATACGTGTGTGCGTAAAGCGTACGCTTTTGACAGAGAGGCTAAATCATTAAATGTAGAGGCTTCATGTTTAATTTGAGTTTTACCAACTTTTTGTTTAATAATTTTGGGATGCTTATACATTATATTTTTATTTGATTTGGAGGGAGCAGACAATGATTCTCTGGTGGGGAAGACAGGGGCTAAGTTGAGGGGCGGTGGATGAAGAGGAGCTGCAGAGAGGCGTGTAAGACTGCGACTCTGCTTCCTGGTCCCAACTCTGAGTAGTCAAGGTTTTGGAAATTTGGATAAAAATGATGCCAGATTGTTAGATAAATGAGACGCACCATCCAAAGTAGGATGGACGCTGTCTCGTCTAATCAGACCAGGTTTTCCCCAAAATGAGCTCCAATTGTCTATGTAGCCCACGTTGTTTGCAGGACACCACACAGACAGCCAGCGGTTGAAGGATGACGAGCGGCTAAACATGTCATCACTGGTCAGATTGGGGAGGGGCCCAGAGAATACTACAGAGGCAGACATTGTTTTGGCGAAGTTACACACCGATTCCACGTGAAGTTTTGTGACTTCTGACTGCGTAGATAGGAAGTTGTAGATAGGAAAAAAGCAATTAAAATACAATTAAAGGCAATAATCCTCAGGAGAGCGAACCACAAAGCAAACCACAACAGCCAGCAGCACAGGAAGTGACGATATGTTACCACAGGAAGCATCCGACTGTCGGCAGAAGTACGGTTCTACTATATGGTAACGGTAGAAGTGGCCTTGTGGTGCTCTCACTTTTGCTAATTATTTTTATATAGGAGCGTGTAGGATGGGACTAATATCCATTGCAGAAAATGTGGTGAAAATCGGACATATTGTAACATCAGGGCTGTGTTAAGGGGGCGGGGATTCTCCCGGCATTCTTGCGCCGCGGAGGATTCAAAGTGTTGTTGTCCGTGTGTTCTAAGCGTTATTGCTGTGTCATTATAACTGCGTTATAATGACACAGCAGTGTTATAAGACCAGTTAGTGTAGTGATTGATCATGTGTTTGTGTCACCATAAGTGAGATGGGGGTCTGTGTGAATGACCTCCCCTCCGTTCTGTGTTGTGTGTATAAATACAGCCTGTTTCGTCACATTCATCTCTCCTTTCTCGTGTGAACCCTCACAACGTCACAATATGTTTTCCAAGTTACAACTCTGTTCTATGGTGAGGAGTCAACCTTCATCATGTCGCCATGACAGCACTTACATATCAGTTGTGTTGCCGGCCTATACACGTAGAATTACACATGACAGTCACCTCGGCCTATGTTCCAGATTTCGTGATTCTAGGCCAGGGGTGGACAAACTTTTTGGCTCAGGGGCCACATTGACTTTTAAAATTTGACAGATGGGCTGGGCCAGCACCAGATGCATATCAAAGCATATTATGTCATATCTGACATGATATGCAAACTTTTTGACTCGTGGGCCACAATGGGTTCTAAAATTTGACAGAGGGGCCAGACCAGGAGCAGATGGATGGAGTGTTTTGGTGACCCACCTCATAGGAGAAAAAAATATATCATGGGATATGTAGAAAACATGTGCTTTAATATCAACTGAAAATGAACAAAGGCATTCCAACACAATATCTGTCTTTGAAGCCCCACGGTACTCAGCTCTTTGTTGAAATGACTCTTAAAACACTGAAAATTAAATGAATGAAATACAGCTTTTTTATTACTAACAGTTACTATTTAAAAGCGCTGAAAGTTCTGTTATCCGTCAGGATCTCATCATCATCTCTCTCCTCCTGACGGTCTTTAGTTCAAAACGGCAGGAGATGCAGACACTCTTGTCCTTCTTCTTCTATTCAATGTTCGTCCCCAGCGCCAAAACTCAACAACAACCAGCGCAAGGATGGAACAGAGTCACGGCGCCAGTATGCGGAGCGCGTTATATTTGATCTGGTGCGCATTGTTTATTTGGAGAACCTACGTGCACCTGCGCACCACTTATATGCACCCCATAACAGAAATGATGTGCAACATGTAAGGCTTATTGAACAAATTATACTGCTCAAAAAAATAAAGGGAACACTTTGAAAACACATCAGATTTTAATGGGAAAAAATAATCTGGATATCGAAATTGTGGCAGGCTAGTCCAGTTTACTCAGATTAAAAAGCGTTCCTTTGATCTGAGTAAGCTGGACTAGCCTGCCACAATTTCAATATCCAGCTTATTTTTTCCCATTAAAATCTGATGTGTTTTCAAAGTGTTCCCTTTATTTTTTTGAGCAGTATATTTTTCAAATGCATTTTTTACATAACACAAGGGAGAAACTTACTTTCAGTTTGTGGCAACAGTGTTGCTGGTCTCCCTTTTTAGCCAGAGCATGAAAGTCTGGAGTTAGTTTAGTTGTGGCGATTCTCAGGAGGAGGATCTGAGGTGTTGGTCTGTTAACTTGGACCTGTGGCTGGCTTTGTTCATGTTCATGATGCTGAACGTCTGTTCACACACGTAGGTGGAGCCAAACAGCACCAGCATCTTCTGTTCCGTCCTCCGAGGTTTGGAAACACGGCTTCATTAAGTGAAGCATAAAAGTCCTTCAGTTTAAGAGCTGAACTTCTCTTTTAAGACGGGGTCAGACTGAAGATCCATCAGTTCCAGCTGCAGCTCCTCTGGTGCTGTTTCAGGGTCTTGTGACAGTGGACAGGCCACCAACTGAAGTGACTTGTCAATTTTTTCAAAATCAGAAAACCAATGGCAGAATTCTCCGTGCAGCGCATCCAGCGACTCGCTGCATTTCTTCACTTTTGCGATGGCCTCTTTCAGCGTGGCTAGTGTGGGAAAATGAGGGAATGACTTATTTAAACTTTGCCTGGAGAATAACGCCAGCTTGGATTTGAAGGCTTTCACGTTTGTGTTCATGTTGTGCACAAACTGATCCTTCCCCTGTAGCTCCACGTTCAGCTCATTCATGTGTGAAAATATGTCCACAGCAAACGCAAAGTCATAAAGCCAGTTCTTGTTGCTCAGCTCAGGAAATTCGTCGGCCTTCCCCAGTAACTCCAAAAATGCACCAATCTCCTCTTTGACCTCCCACACTCGTTGAAACACTTTGCCCAAACTTAACCAGCGGACACGGGAGTGATAAAGTTGGTCCTGGTGGTCCGCATCAGTTTCCTCCAGAAACGTATTGAACTGACGGTGCTGACATCCCCTTGCACGTATAAAGTTGACAAGTTTTACGACAGGATTCACAACATGATTCAGCTGTAACACCGATTTACATAGAGATTCCTGGTGGATGATAGAGTGAAGGAAAATAACATCCTGGTCGGGATTTTCATCTTTCGCTTTATTCTGGATTCTCCTCAGCAGGCCAGCATTTTCCCCCGTTAAATCTGGAGATCCATCTGTGGTGACGCTGATGAGTTTACTCCAAGGGAGCTTCATATTTTCGATGACAGCAGTCTTTCAGAGACTCCATTGTCAAAAACTCCTCCGTTGTTTCAAAAGTATCGTTAATCCCTCGGATAAAAATGAGGCGCTGAGCAGTGTCTTTTACGTCGTTGCTTTCATCCAGTGCTAATGAATATAACATGAACGACGCCGCCTTTTTATTTAAGTTGCTGGTTATATCTTCATCTATCAGTTCCACACGGCGAGTCACTGTCCTGCGTGATAAACTGATGTTTTCAAATTTGTCTTTGCTCTCCGGACACAAGACACCTGCTGTCTCCACCATACATTCTTTTAAAAACTCACCTTCACACACAGGCTTGCTGGCCTTTGCTAATTTGAATGAAAGCATAAAACTCGCCTTGGTACTTGACTCTTGAATGGCAGTTTGACGGTGAAAAAATTTTTTGTTGAGTCTGTAAATTAGCTGCCAACCTCTGAGCAGTAGCCTCCCGTTCTTTTGTCGACTGCTTGCTAGCATAGTTAGCATGCTTTGTGGCAAAGTGCCGGCTGATATTATATTCTTTAAAAACCACAGCAGTCTCTTGGCATATCAGGCATACAGCAGTTGATTGGTGTTCGGTGAAAAAATATTTAGGTGTCCACTGCTTATTAAACACTTGTGGTATATATTACTCATATATTCCATACCTACATTTGTTAGAGCATGTGGAAATGTTTGGGACAACATATACAAAGGAATTTCACACCTCTGAAAGGACAAAGGAATCTCACCACCGTGTGAAGACCAATGACGTCACAGGACGCCATGGCAACAGACTTGACACCTTCACCCCCTAAGGCGAGGAGAGGTTTTCCCATCACCTCCCAAGACGAAGGGAGGAGTTAACAGGACTAATGGGGGATTAAGATAACGGGGGATTTCAGCTTGTGTTTTGCATGTCTTTGATGTGTGCCTGTATTTAACCAGCAAGCTGGGCAGAATTCTTTCTCTTTGCCTTCTGCCAAGTTCTGCACCAGATGAGACAAGATAGAAGAGTTGTTCATTAAAGACTCTGCTTTTTTAATACAAAACCGCCTCGTCATTTCCAGCTCTTCTACACTGGTGACCCCGACGCGAGTATGGACCGGAGGCGTTCTTCAAGCGACTCATCCGTGGCGACTCTTACATACGCCAGCAACGACGCAGACGAGGGAGCAGACGGACAGCTGTTCCCCCCGGCAGAAGGAATTGAGAGGGCTCAACCGAGCTCCAGCACCGCCGTGAGAGCCGAGGCAAGGCACTCTCACCCGGCGGGCACAACAGTGATGGTGTGCACTAACACCGTCACTGTCCAGCTGCCAGATTTCTGGCGAGAAGACCCAGCCTCTTGGTTTCATCAAGCTGAAGCCCAGTTCATACTGGCGGGCATCACGGCAGACGATACTAAATTCTACCATATCGTCTCCAAACTCGACTCCGCCACTTCGAGGTGTGTGCGGAGCTTGCTCCAGCGACCACCGGCCCGGGACAAGTATGAGACACTCAAGACGACCATCGTGGCGAATTACGTCCCGTCAGCGGAGGAAACAGCTGAAAAAATCCTGGCGATCTACGGCCACAGAGGGGGTAATCCAAAGACCCTCATGGAGGATTTGCTGCAGCTCAAGGAGGAGGACAATGATAATTTCCTTTTCCAATTTATTTCCCTCAGCACGCTTCCACCACACATGAGAGGGACACTCGCCAGTATGAAGTGCAACAACCATCAGGACTTCCGCACACTGGCCAACGAGGCTTATCGGCTCGTCAACGCCTGCAGAGAACTGACACCCACAGCGGCATCCGCGGACCTCCAAACTGACGCCCCGAGCCATGGAGAGCCACAACCCACGGAGCTATCCCAGCCCACGGTGACAGCGGCGCGACCCAAGCGTAACAAACACATCGACGTCTGTTATTATCACCACCACTTCGCCGAGAAAGCCCACAAATGCGTTCCCCCCTGCAAGTTCACAATGTCGGGAAAACGCCAAAGCCAAGGGCCATTAACAGCAGCGGTTCTCGGCGAGAAAAATAAACTATTGTACGTGACGGATGGTCACACAGGCAAGCAGTTCCTCATCGACACGGGAGCCCAGCTGAGTTTCGTCATGCCCTCCCATGCAGATCGAGCCATGGGCACACGGGGCAATGGAGCAGTGGCAGCCAACGGCTCGGACATCGACACGTTCGGGGAAAAGAGCCTGCATCTCCTCATTCACGGCCGCAACTACAGATGGACATTTGTTGTAGCGGCGGTGAGTTTTAACTTGTTAAACGCAGATTTTCTGTGTGCACACGGGTTATTAGTTGATCTAGCAAATAGGCGCCTGGTTAATGCACTGTCTTTTGCTTCTATTCCATGCTCAGCTCGAGTCTCTCCACCACCTGTGCAGGCCAACGTCACTACGGCAGGAGGTAAGTTTGAGCAACTCCTCACCCAATTTTCAGCACTCACAACCCCCAAATTCTCAGCCACTGTAGCCAAACACGGGGTTAAACACTTCATTCCAACAACGGGACCTCCCGTTTTTGCCAAAGCTCGCCGCTTAGACGCGGCCAAGCTCAACATAGCAAGGGACGAATTTGCAGCTCTTGAAAAATTAGGCATTGTCCGACGCTCAAAGAGCCCTTGGGCTTCACCACTTCACATGGTTCCGAAATCCGACGGTTCTTGGAGACCGTGCGGAGATTACCGCAGATTAAACAACGCCACAGCGCATGACCGCTACCCCATCCCTCATATACAGGATTTTTCACTGCATTTAGCGGGCGCGCGCATTTTTTCAAAGATAGACTTAGTCCACGGTTATCACCAAGTCCCAGTCCGAGCTGAAGACATTCCAAAAACAGCGGTTATAACCCCTTTCGGCCTTTTTGAATTCCTACGAATGCCGTTTGGTCTCAAAGGCGCTGCTCAAACTTTTCAACGCATGATGGACGCGGTCTTACGCGACCTCCCCTTTGTTTTCGTCTACCTCGACGACATGCTGGTAGCCAGCTCATCAGAGGAGGAGCACGAGCAACACCTTACTACCGTTTTTCAGAGGCTAGAAGAGCACGGTCTAATAATTAATCCAGCCAAATGCAAATTCGGCGTATCGCAAATTGATTTTTTGGGACATAGAGTCTCCCCGAAAGGGGCAGTCCCGCTTCCAGACAAAATTCATGCGATAAAAGGTTTTCCACGGCCCCAAACGGTCAAATCGCTACAGGAATTTTGGGGGATGGTTAATTTTTACAACCGTTTCCTCCCTCATGCAGCTCAGCTCATGCAGCCCCTGTATGATGTGCTCAAAAAAAAGAAAGCTTCCCAAGCGGTCGAATGGACCCCGGAGCGCAAACACGCTTTCGCGGAAGTAAAAAACGCCCTAGCTAACGCAACAATGTTAGTCCACCCAGATCCCTCGGCCCGCATTGCTCTAACCACAGATGCTTCAGACTTGGCCATAGGGGCAGTTGTAGAACAACTTGTCAGCGGGGTCTGGCAACCTTTAGCATTCTTTAGCAAATCGCTAAACCCGACGGAACGCAAATACAGCACTTTTGACAGGGAGCTGCTGGCGCTTCATTTGTCCATCCGCCATTTCCAGTTTTGGTTAGAAGGGCGGAGTTTCACGGCTTTTGTGGACCATAAACCGCTCACTTTTGCAATGGCTAAAATTTCAGAACCTTGGTCGGGCAGACAACAAAGACAGCTAGCTGCGATTTCAGAGTTCACCACAGACATTCAACATGTAACGGGCAAACTTAACGTAGTAGCGGACTGTCTCTCTCGTGCTGTGGCACCACCAGAGCACGAGGAGACAGATTACACTGCTCCAGCAGCGGAGCTTTTCTCTAACGCAAACACATATGCAGCACCTATCCTCGAAGGGATAGATTATGCAGCCATGGCGGAAGAACAAAGCAGTGATGCGGACGTGCGCGCTCTCCTGTCTGGACCAACAGGGTTAAGGCTGGAGAAAAAAGGGGTGCGCGACGGCGTGCCCCCCCTAATATGCGATGTTTCAACCGGCCGACCTCGCCCGTAGTACCAGCTGCTTGGCGCCGCCGTATTTTTGACGCAATTCACTCCCTCGCGCACCCAGGTGTGCATGTTTCAGTCAAAATGGTTGCCGGAAAGTTTGTGTGGCCAGGCCCGCGTAAAAACGTAAAAGAATGGGCAAAAACTTGCATTCCTTGTCAACGCGCCAAAGTACACAGACACACAAAAGCCCCTCTGGAGCCTTTTCCCATCCCTGCTAGAAGGTTCGACCACATTCATGTCGACCTCGTGGGGCCACTGCCTTCCTCCCAAGGTTTCACACACCTGCTAACAATGATAGACCGCACCACGCGCTGGCCAGAGGCAGTCCCTCTAGCAGCAACTACAGCGGAGGAAGTTGCTCGCGTTTTTCTAACGAATTGGGTGGCACGTTTCGGCGTCCCAACACACATCACGTCAGATAGGGGGCCTCAATTTGTCTCAGAACTCTGGTCAGCCATGTCCAACAGTTTAGGGGCAACCATTCATCGCACCACCGCTTATCACCCTCAGGCTAATGGGTTATGCGAGCGTTTTCACAGGTCCTTAAAGGCCGCCCTCAGAGCCTCATTAACGGACACAAATTGGGTAAACAAACTCCCCTGGGTTTTATTGGGGTTGCGTGCAGCACCTAAAGAGGATTTAGATGCTTCCCCTGCAGAATTAGTCTTTGCCCAACCTATCAGACTCCCAGGTGAATTTTTACCGGAGAACCCGGAACCAGGGCACCTCCCAGTCCCAAGGTTTTTAGGCAGTAACGGACCGGACTCTCTCCACGGTCCAGCTCATCACTCCTTTCCGCGAGTTTTTGTTCCTCAATCTTTAAAAAACGCTGAGTTTGTTTTTGTTAAGCATGAAGCCATAAAACCAACGTTACGCCCAGTATACGATGGCCCGTACAGAGTGCTGGAAAATGGTGACAAACACTTTGTCCTTGATTATGGGGATAGAAATGAAACGGTCAGCATTGACAGACTCAAACCTGCTTTCTTGTTGAGAGACGAACCTGCACAGTTGGCGAGAGCACCTCGGCGAGGCAGACCCCCCAAGGAAAAAGCCTCAGCCCCCAGGCAGGGAACAGATAATCTCTCTCCTTCCCACACTGCAGACTCTTCACAACAAAGTCCCAGCAGGATGTCTAAACCAACCTACAGCAGCTTTGGGAGAAGATTGAAACCCAGACAGCACAGGGACTGATTCCAACACTCCGCAGTTTTTCGCTAATTGTGCTGCAACAGTTTAGGACTGACTTATGATTATACTATGCTGTTATGTTTTCACTGAACTCTCTTAGGAGCATGGCTGCTTGAAAGTTTCTTCTGTGGCAACAGCTGTAACACGTAGTATGTCTTAGTAATTACCCTAGACTGTGAATCTTTCTATGTCCTTTCCTAGTTGTTTGGGGGGCCTGTGGTATATATTACTCATATATTCCATACCTACATTTGTTAGAGCATGTGGAAATGTTTGGGACAACATATACAAAGGAATTTCACACCTCTGAAAGGACAAAGGAATCTCACCGCCGTGTGAAGACCAATGACGTCACAGGACACCATGGCAACAGACTTGACACCTTCACCCCCTAAGGCGAGGAGAGGTTTTCCCATCACCTCCCAAGACGAAGGGAGGAGTTAACAGGACTAATGGGGGATTAAGATAACAGCTTGTGTGATTTCAGCTTGTGTTTTGCATGTCTTTGATGTGTGCCTGTATTTAACCAGCGAGCTGGGCAGAATTCTTTGTCTTTGCCTTCTGCCAAGCTCTGCACCAGATGAGACAAGATAGAAGAGTTATTCATTAAAGACTCTGCTTTTTTAATACAAAACCGCCTCGTCATTTCCAGCTCTTCTACACACTCGACATTCTCTGTCCATGTTCCTTTTCTTAGGTCCGCTCATCTTTACACAAAGGCTGAGGGGTCAAAGAGTAAAGCTCAAAGACGGAGTAATACGCCGCACCTCAACAAAGGTCTATGTATCTAGAGTGCACCATCTAGTGGGAAAACGTGAGAATTGCAGGGAAAATAAAACATTAACAAGGTTTATTAATATAATTTCTTCAAGTTCGACGGGCTGGGTTAAAAAGCTTAATGGGCCACATATGGCCCCCGGGCTGTAGTTTGCCCATGCCTGTTCTAGGCCCTTCCCAACCAGGTCACGGAATGAATGGTGAGGAGGGCATTTCCATGGTGACTGCAGTGACATAATGCAAAAGTTAATGTGCAGTTATGACTACCCATGAGGTCTGATGAACCTCAGAAAATTTCATGTCATTCTGGCAAGAGGCACATGAGTAATAAATAAGTTTTCAGCAATTCTTCCTTTAACCACTAACTATAACTTTTGTCAATTATTTTTATTTAAAAGCATTCGGGGCAGGACTAATATCGATCCTAGAAACTTTGGTGGAAATTGGACAAGTTTTACTCGAGTTACAGCTGTCTGTTGTAAGGGGTGGAGTTAAACTTCGCCATGGCACTGTGGCCACATGTTTGAGCTTTTCCGTGTCATTTATATAACTTTTTATGGCCCATTCGGGGCGGCAGTGGCTCAGGAGGTAGAGCAGGTTGTCCAATAACCACATGGTTGGCAGTTCGAATCCCGCTCTCCCCAGATATCCTGCCGTTGTGTCCCTGGGCAAGACACTTCACCCCCAATTGCTCCTGGTGGGTCTGGAAGTGCCGTGTTAGGTAGCATGCCGCCATCAGTGTGTGAATGTGTGTGTGAATGGGTGGATAGCAGGATCTGTCAAGCGCTTTGGTCATCAAGAGATGAGAATAAAAGCGCTATATAAGTGAATGCCATTTACCATTCCTATAGATGCTGCCATACGAAAATGAGCTCAATCGGAGTTTGCTCAAATGCCAGGGGTGGTTTGGGGGAAAATTGGAGACGGTGTGGATTTGAGGCAAGATGGGGGACTTCCTGTTGGCTGTGGGTGAGGGCCACAATTATGTTTTTTGCATGTCTTGAGGTGATGCACACTTCACCCGAATTTTGTTTATATGGCAAATTTTATGGTCGCCGGTCTCCATTGACCTTGTACACTTTGCCCCATCTGGTGGAGGGCATATAGTTTCTCCAATTTATACAGTTTTTCACCGTGTCTGAGGTCTGTGTGTGTGTGTGTGGGGGGGGGGGTCACATTTTGGTTAATGTTTGGAGGGTCAAAAATGCGATTGCTTAGGCAGAAAAAAAATAAACATAGCGGATACAATAGCACCTCATAACACCTGTAGTGTCCCCCTCAGTCTTTGCTCAAGAAAATGTTCTGTTTATTGTGTCCCCCTCCCCCAACAGGAAGCCCGTGGTGGAGGCCCAGTACTTGTGTAACAGGAATTAACAGGTGGTGACAGCATCAGGTCACATGTCAACATTTTGGCATCACCGATACAGTCTGGAGTGCCTCCATCAGAGTGGAGGTATAAATAGCTACCATGCTCAGGGATTAGTGGCTGAGAGCCATGGACTCTCACCTGGACAGACACGAGAAACTGCCAGACCTGTGGCGGTCCCACTGCCCAATCAGGGTGGGACACAATCAGAAATGTCCCACATAAAGGAAGGCCTCGTCTTCTCCACCTTTGTTCATATTCATTATTATGGCAAATGTCTACTGAGGGGACAAATAATCTGATATTGTCACAGCTATAAATCAAGGGGGGGACATGGGGGATGTGTCCCCTCAACCTGCAAAAAACAGAACCCCCCCCCCGACTCATGAGAAACCTTTTTTATATCATGTTAAATAACAGAATAAAAGGCATCTGAAGCACCGATTTTAAATCTGCAGCTTTTTTCTTCTAAATCCACATTTTTCTTATAAATTTGAAACTTAGTTTGCTCATATGTTTAAAACTTTTTTCACAAATTTGCAGTGTTTTTACTGTAAATTTGCACCTTTTTTCTCATAAATTTAAAACCTCTCTCATAAATTTAAAACCCTTTTTCTCATAAATTTCCATTTTTTTCTTTCAAATCTACGTTTTTCTTGTAAATTTCAAACTTATTTTCCTCATGAATTTGCTATTTTTCTTAAATTCACTACTTTTTGTCATAAATCTGCAACTTTTTTCTTGTAAATTTGTTACACCTTTGTTCTAAATTTGTAACCTTCATATGGATGCTGATTTAATTTTAAACTTTGTAATTGATTAAACTTTTCTTTGTTTATCTAGATAATGGCTCAAACTTTTATAAAGTTTTTGTTTTGAAGGGTTTGAACTTTTCTCTATTACTAATATAGGAGCAGGTTCCAAGGTTGTCATAGCCAGGAGCGGCACTGGGGTTAAGCTCCCAGTGCTCATAAAATGCTCCTCACGGCGTGCGTCTCGAAAAGCCTCTGACAACTAAGTCCAACTCCTAGCCTGCCCGTGTGGTTTAGTCTCTAAGCCCGGCGGAACTGCTTTTACTAATAGGAGAAGGGGCGAGGGCGGATCTCTGGCGCCTTAAAACCAGATGCCTCGGGTAGATGGTGGCTCGTCAACCTGGGAAGGTTGCCCATCTAGGGGAAGCTAAACCCTGATTTCAAACCTCCGCTGCCTTGCGGCACACCCGGTCACGGGAAAGGCTTCGGGAGTCAACCCTGAGGAAAAATCCGGAGTCGGAGTCCCTAAGGCAGTTCTCTGTTGTGCTCAACATCGTTCTGGCAGCTCCTGCGACGGCGCTGGTGCCAAACTATAGCAGCCCTGCTGTTCCTTTGGATTCATCAGTGACGTGGAGAGGGGGGGACATGCTGCATGGGTAACATCTTGTCCTCCATATCTTCCTGCCCAGGCTTGAATCCTACCAACGCCCAACGCTGGAAGGTAGAACACCGGTGCCCATCAGCCTGTTCAGCCACAGGCGGTGCTGTTCCAGCAGAGTAGACGTTTAGGATTCTCTTCCATGGTCATCATAGACCGACGGAGGCCGACGACGAATATAGGAGCAACTAAACACAGTCTTGCATAGGACCCCGACTACAGCAATACGTATAGTGTCGCCCTCAGCCTTTACTCTGGACAAATTGGTGTTTATCCCCCCCAGCACTGGACATGACATATCCACCCATGCATATTCTATATTGAAATGGGCATATAAGGAATTACTCAGTGGTTTTTTTCCCCTTAAAAATCTTAATCTGGTGGAAATTATACAAACTATCCACACCTACCCTGTAATATAATCCTGATGAGAAGAAACGGTAATAAATGACATATTTATTTTTTCTCTCGGCGCCACACGAGTAGGCTGCCTTTTGCAACAGCGGCTCGATTCCGAGTCTTTTTCCCTTCCTCTCTCTTCTGATCCGTCTTTTTTTTTTTTCACCCCACTTATATCACGGACACACAGATCGTCCTAAATGTCTCCTGAGCCGGTGGACGGAGCCACTGTTTATAGCAGGATACGATACAGCAGAGAACAGCTGCTAGCATTCAACCGCCACCCGGTCCCATTGGAAAAACTCGACATACCGAGAGAACTGAGGCGAAAACGCCGCGGCTGCCGGGCTGGAGTAAGGCGGAGGACAAAAAATATAAGGTACAGACCCTCCCTTCCATCTGTTGTCATGGGAAATGTACGGTCGATACTGGGAAAGTTAGATGAGCTAGCGGCTATCTCCCGTTATGATAGCACATACCGGGAGTGCTCTCTCCTTTTGTTTACTGAGACGTGGCTAACTGAACTAGCAGCAGATGCTAACATTGAGCTGGAGGGTTTTCACATGATACGAGCTGACCGAACACCAGACAGTGGCAAGGCTAGGGGCGGTGGAGTGATAATGTATGTTAACAACAACTGGTGCAGACCGGGACATATCACTGTTAAACAACGACACTGCAGCAAAGACATTGAGTTGCTAGCTGTTAGCATGAGGCCTACATATCTCCCGAGAGAACACTCACACGTGATCTGCATTGTTGTTTATGCAAATCCGACGGCGAACGCTGGGACAGCACGTGACGTCATCCATTCAGTAACCAGCAGGCTGCAGACAGAACACCCAGATGCTCTTCTCCTCATCTCAGGCGATTTCAACCATGTTTCACTGTCTCCCATTCTACCCACGTTCACCCAGTATGTCACATGCCACACTAGAGACAATAAAACACTGGACTTATTCTACACAAACACTAAGGAGGCGTACACCTCATCACAACTCCCCCCACTCGGGAGATCGGATCACAACTTGGTTCATCTCCGGCCGGTGTACAAACCCCTAGTGCACAGACAACCTCCGGCCATGCACACTGTGGAGTTATGGTCTGAGGAGACAATGGACACCCTAAAGGGCTGTTTTGAAGCCACCGCCTGGAAGCAGCTCTGCGATCCACATGGTGAGGACATCGATGGCCTCATTCACACCTTCACGGGCTACCTCAGCTTCTGTGTGGACAAATCCGTTCCCACCAAGACCATACGGCGTCACTCAAACAACAAACCCTGGATCAACCCTGAGATAAAAACACTTCTGAGAGAGAAGAAGAGGATCTTCAGGTCAGGGAACAGGGAGATGCTGAAGTCCGTACAGAGGGAGCTGAGGAGAAAGATCAGAGAAGGCAAGGACAGCTTCAGGAAGAAGATGGAGGACAAGCTGCAACAGAGCGACATCAGCGGGGTCTGGAGAAACCTCAAAACCATCTCGGGGCTCCAGAATACCTCCCCCCAGGCCACAGGGGGCAGGGAGTGGGCGAACAACCTGAATCTGTTTTTCAATAGATTTGACCAACCGCCCTCCCCCCTGACTGCACAACAACCACTGCTGCCTCTAAAGAAATCAAGTCCTGCTGCCCACTCCCCACTCCACCAACACCCCCCCCACTCCCAACACACAGCCCCCCATCCTGACCCTGACCAGGACCCAGGTGAGGACGGAGCTGAGGAAGATCAAGGCGAGGAAGGCGCCGGGACCGGATGGCATCAGCGCAAAGCTCCTCAAGTCCTGTGCAGACCAGCTGTGTGGGATTGTGACGTATATCTTCAACATGAGCCTGAAACTGGGGAGGGTACCACAGCTGTGGAAAACATCTTGTGTGGTACCTGTACCAAAAACTTCCCACCCCAAAGACCTGAACAGCTACAGACCGGTGGCCTTGACGTCCCACTTGATGAAGACCCTGGAGAGACTGCTCCTTGCTCACCTCCGCCCCCTGGTGGAACCAGCGATGGATCCACTCCAGTTCGCCTACCAGCATGGCATTGGGGTGGAGGATGCGGTGATCTTCCTCCTTCACCGTTCTCTGTCCCACCTGGAGAAGCCCGGGAATATGGTGAGGATCATGTTCTTTGACTTCTCCAGTGCTTTCAACACCATCCAACCGATGATCCTGAAGGACAAGCTGCTGTGCGCAGGGGTGGACCAGCACCTGTCATCATGGATCCTGGACTACCTCACGAACCGGCCTCAGTTTGTGAGAACCCGGGACTGTGTGTCCGACACGATCATCAGTAGCACGGGGGCCCCCCAGGGAACGGTGCTGGCTCCCTTCCTGTTCACTCTTTATACTGCGGACTTCTCACACAACACAACACACTGCCATCTACAGAAGTTCTCTGATGACTCTGCGATCGTTGGCCTCATCTCCAATGGAGATGAAGCTGAGTACAGAGGGCTTATCCAGGACTTCGTGGACTGGTGCCATCGGAACTGCCTCCAGATCAACGCGAGGAAAACTAAGGAGCTGGTGGTGGACTGCCGCAGGCATGGGCAGCCCCTCACAGTACCAGTAAATATACAGGGAACAGACATCGAGATGGTGACATCCTATAAGTACCTGGGTATTCATCTGAACAATAAACTAGACTGGTCACACAATACTGATGCACTCTACAAGAAGGGACAGCGCAGGCTGTTCCTGCTGAGGAGACTCAGGTCTTTTGGTGTACAAGGGGCGCTGCTGAAGTCATTCTATGACACGGTGGTGGCATCAGCCATCACTTTTGGAGTGGTCTGCTGGGGCAGTGGCATTACTGCAGCCGATAGGAAGAGACTGAACAAACTGATTAAGAAAGCTAGCTCTATCCTGGGGCAGCGCCTTGATCCGATGGAGGAGATAGGAGAGAGAAGGACGGTGGCTAAACTGTCATCTCTGCTGGAGTCCGAGTTCCACCCTATGCAGGACATACTGAATGCACTGAGGAGCTCATTTAGCAGCAGACTACATCATCCCAGGTGCACAACCGAGAGGTTTCGTAGGTCCTTCCTACCAACGGCTGTCAGACTGTACAACCTAAGCAGGGCTGCTCGCAGAGATAGCAAAAAGACGTAACAAACTAATAGTTTTTTGAATGCAAAAGATGCAATAGACTTACACAATGGTCCCCTCCGGCATACAACTAGGAACATACCGGTCGCTATGGAGGGTGAGAATATGTATGGGCACATAATCATACCATGTAGGATAACTAAGTAGACGGTTATGCTGTTTCATTCCGTCTAGCAACAATGCTCTGCACTGTGTGTGTTTATATATTTACATATTTATTCCATCTAGCTACAATGCTCAGCACTGGGTGTGTTTATATATTTATATATCTACATATTATTCCATCTAGCTACATTGCTTCGCACTGTGTGTGTTTATATACTTGCATATTTATTCCACCTAGCTGCAATGCTCCGTACTGTGGGTGTTTATATATTTACATATTTATTCCATCTAGCTACAATGCTCTGCACTGTGTGTCTGTGTGTGTGTGTATATATATATATTTTATAGTAATACGTACATATGTATATTAGCTGCTCTTGCTTGCTTGTTTTTTTCTTGCCTTCTGATTGTTGCTCTGAGTGTTGCTATCCCTGTGCTGTTGCAATCCTGGAATTTCCCCGTTGTGGGACTAATAAAGGCTTATCTTATCTTATCTTATCTTATTTCCTGAGCCAGGAGCAAGTTGAAACCCTTTAAAGCAAAAACCTTATAAAAACAAACTTGAGTCATTGTCTAGATAAAGACAGAAAATTTAAGGCATTACATAGAATGTCATAACTCTGGCTCTCACGAGCCAGGAAAGGAGATACGAGGGCGACCAGTGAGTTAGCGTAGTTTATTAACAAAGCACACACTACACTAAATAACGAACAGAAAAGTAAAGAGCCACGTGGGGCTAAAACACACACAGAACTAAGGGAAACATACCACCCAGGGAGAAAGGCTAGAGAGGCGGCGAGGGAAAAATACACGCCGAGTCGCAACACTTACTTTGGGTGAAGCGCCGAGGTAACGGCGGACTGAAGCTAGACGTAGGAGCTAACAGTCGTGGGAACACAAGGAACGTCTTCCCATAGCGAGGTCGCAGCGACGAGTAACTCTCGGCTGCTCGCTTAAATGGGGGAGATGATTGGGAATAGGAGACAGCTGTCCCAGCGCAGCTGAACTAGACAGCTGGCAATCAGCTGGGCGCTGTCAAAGAGCGGGCCATGGAAGACCCGGCACGGACTACCCCGGAGCAGGAGCGAACTGGACAACCTGAACGCAGAGAAAAGATAGTTCAGGTCGTGACAGTACTCCTTCCCCGAGCCGCGCCTCCTGGAGCGGCCTAACCCCCCCCCCCCCCCCCCCGAGGGAAGACCAGGGAGGGCGGTGGGGGCCAGATCTGGGAGAAAGGGAGGGACCAGAAAAAGGAGGCAGGGAAGAAAAAAAAAACAACCTAGATACAGTATAGGGTCAGATACCATAATAATCTTAACCCCCCCCCCAAAAAAAACCATCACCCCCTCCCCTGCAGAGGCCAGACGGTCTGTGCAGGTGACCACAGGAGGTGGGGAGAAACGACAAGAACCAAAATGCAGAAACATAGCGACACAGTCATGGAAAAAGTTCACAATAACTTAGGGTGAGGACAATAAAAAAAAAAAACAAAAAAAAAACTCATGTCCCGAAGGCCAAAAACTACAAAACTCTGAACATATGGTTAAAATAGACTTACACAAGTAAACCCCGACCAAAACAGAATATACAAAGGATGCAAACCGGGCATAAGATCCAAAAATAGAGCCTGGAACTGCAAATTGGCATGAAGATAAAAATACAAAAGGAACAACTCCTCAAACACGTATTAGCACAAAAGTGTCACTAAACAGTCTGGAGGAGGATATAAATACAGAAAAACAAGACTACTCGGAATGAGGCCAGGCAATGTGAAGCAAATGCTACTTAAGGGAGAAATTAGAATAGGATCATACTGGGATTATAAAACAAAGAAAATAGTCCAAGGAAATTTTAACTGGAATAACCCCACAATAAGGACTCTAGGGCAGAGAGTTCTTTGATGTCCTGAAAAGTATTAAATTAGGGAGGACAATCAAACGCAAGGCAACAAACAGTCAGTCAATTCTTCCAGGACGTCAGCAGGTGGAGCGGGGCAGGCGATGACAGCTTGTCCGGCGGGCGGCCTGAACTCCACCAGGCCAGGAACCACAACACCAGTTCGGGTGGCCTACCCGAGTCCCAGGCTAGGAGACACAGTTTCTCCGGAGGCCGACCCAGATCACCGAACCAGCCAGATGGCTTCCCAGGCGGTCGTCCCGTGACCTCAGACCACGGAGAGCTGAGGGAGAAGTCTTGGTGCAGCTTCCTCCCTGAGGGAAAAGGCAGGAGGAAACTGACCCAGGTGAGAAAACCCCCCACAGTAGTAGGGGGAGAAGAGATGGAGGCCAGGGGCAAAGTTAGCCTGCCATCTAATGGCAACAAGGGTAGGGGGAAACTGGCCCGGGTGAGAGGAACCCCAACAGCGGCAGGAGGAGAAATGATGGAGGCAAGGGACGAAGTCAGCCTGACGTCAGGCGAACACAATCCTCCAGCTCCCACACTAACCGTTACCCGGACCGGCGCAGCACCCCCGGTGGACCCCGATCGGGCCGGCGCAGCACCCCCGGTGGACCCCGATCGGGCCGGCGCAGCACCCCCGGTGGATCCCAGCTGGACCGGCACAACACTCCCGGTGGACCCCAGCTGGACCGAGACAACACTCCCGGTGGACCCCAGCTGGACCGGCGAAACACTCCCGGTGGACCCCAGCTGGACCGGCGAAACACTCCCGGGCGCAGCATCTGAGGCGAACACCGTGCAGGGAACCGGAACCTCCGAGATGGCACCCAGAGCAGGTTCGTCTCCGGTGACCCTGGGGAGAGGCTCAGAGGGACAAAAGGAACCGGGATCAGGATCACCGGCAGCGGCAGAGCCCGGCGGAACAGGCTCGAGCGCAGCAGACGGCTGCACCCGGCCCGCCCCCCCGAGAGACAGGCAATAATGCTCCAGAATAGAGAAGAGAAAAACAAAATAGAGCACTTGCCTGATCTCGGGTTCTACCGCCATCCAGGACTTCGATGCTCCGGGCTCAGCGTGCAGGACTCCGTCCTCCGGCTCCAACTCGACTGCGAATGGCTCCGCAGCCGGCATGATGGTTTCCACAGTCAAACGACCTCCAAACGCCGAAGACCGCGTCGACAGCCCACCTGGCGTGGGGGCAGGAGATCTGGACTCTGCTGGGCCGAACCATTCCTCCGTGGAGACCCGGGGACGCTTAATCGTCGGCGCTGGCTCCAACAGGCAGTTTGACCTTCTCCTCTGCCCATAACGTGGCTGCGGGGCTGGGGCAAAACCCTCCAGGGCCGCAGGCCGCCTCCTCCTCGCGCAGCGGTGTACACCTGGCACCGGGGTACACTCAAGGGGAAGAGACACAGAGGACGCAGGTTCATATCCAGTTTTTGCAGCGGGAGGAGAGAGCTCAGGGGACTGTGAACCCTGAACTCCTCCCCCAGGAATCAAACAAGGCAATTCACTCATAATGGGAGGAGAATGAAGGGACACTTGCCTGATTCCCGGAGGGCCGGTGGAACTCGCTACAAGGGACTCGAGTCTCTCTTCTCCCAACCGGATAGAAGTGGGGAACCCCCCGGACAGATGAGGCGGTGCTACCCGCACTGGATCGAGACCTGGAACACCTGGAGATGAATTTGCGCTTCTCCCAGCGGCCGGAGTGAATGACGAAGAAGGGGGTGAAACAGCTGAGGAGAGCTGGGGGCCCAAAGCTGACGGGACAGCGGGGAGAGCGGGCCCAGGAGCGGGAGCAGCTGATTCACTTCTTCGGCGAGACACGGGAGCAACAGCAGGCTGGGAGGCGGAATTCGTGTGGTTTCCTGGAGCGGGATCCGGACGGGACTCTCGCTGAGATGAGTGGGGAATTTGGGAGCGACGTCTTCTGAACGTGAGGTCGGGAAAACGCCGCTCCTGTGCGATGAGCGAAGCCAACAGGTCAGCGTATTCCGGATAATCGTTCAGCTCCGGGTTCTTCTCGACCAGCCTGACCGCCGCAATCACGTTCTTCATGGCTACGGGGGGAACGGCGGCGGAAGAAGCGGCTGCCACTCGATCCGCAATGCGCATCGCTGTCATTCTCATCTTCTCCGGGGGAAACCCGGTTGACGTCACTCTATCCTGGGGATCACCCCTGGGTGAGGCGAACTCCTGGACTGGACCGGCGGCAGGAGCGGGATTCCGAAGCGAGGAGCGAAGGCGTCCTGTCCTCGGCTTCCTGCCGGAGTTCTCCTCCAGCCTACGGAGCCAGGCCACAGAGATGTCTGCCCTCCTCGCCTTAACCTCGGGGAGAAGAAAGTAGCGAGAAAAGCAGTTAAGCATACCCTCGGCGAGCTCCAGGCGCCAGCGTATCTCGCTGGGGGCATTGTAGAGGTCCGTGGTGAACAACGTTCCGTCCACAAGGTCCAGAGTCTCCGAGAGATCGTGGCCTGGGTGCCGCATGAGTCTCTTGGAAGGGGACATGATACTGGCTCGCCCGTACCCAGAGGAAGAGAAAAAAAAGGCGTCGAGTCCTTACAGCCAACTCACGGTCGCGGCCGTCTCACTATGGCTGCGACCTACTGTCATAACTCTGGCTCTCACGAGCCAGGAAAGGAGATACGAGGGCGACCAGTGAGTTAGCGTAGTTTATTAACAAAGCACACACTACACTAAATAACGAACAGAAAAGTAAAGAGCCACGTGGGGCTAAAACACACACAGAACTAAGGGAAACATACCACCCAGGGAGAAAGGCTAGAGAGGCGGCGAGGGAAAAATACACGCCGAGTCGCAACACTTACTTTGGGTGAAGCGCCGAGGTAACGGCGGACTGAAGCTAGACGTAGGAGCTAACAGTCGTGGGAACACAAGGAACGTCTTCCCATAGCGAGGTCGCAGCGACGAGTAACTCTCGGCTGCTCGCTTAAATGGGGGAGATGATTGGGAATAGGAGACAGCTGTCCCAGCGCAGCTGAACTAGACAGCTGGCAATCAGCTGGGCGCTGTCAAAGAGCGGGCCATGGAAGACCCGGCACGGACTACCCTGGAGCAGGAGCGAACTGGACAACCTGAACGCAGAGAAAAGATAGTTCAGGTCGTGACATAGAATAAATGTAGCCAGCATTCATGACTGTTGTACATTTGTGACTCTTATATTTGCAACAAAGAAGATGGAGATATATGATGAAAAATTTGTGAATTTGAGAAAAAAAATACCAAATTCACAAGGACAAAAGCTGCATGCTTACAAGAAAAAAATTGAATATTTATGAGTGACAAATTCATGTTAAAAAAATGGTAACTTTACAAGAAAAGTCACAATTTGATTTAAAAAACACTGCAACTTGACAATAAAATGGAGCAAATTTATGAGAAGTTGCAGATTTAAAAGAAGAAAATGCAAATTTAAGAGGAAACTAAGTTGCGAATTTGACAAAAGTTGCTGATTTAAAACAAAAAAAAAATGCAAGTTTGAGAGAAAGTTGCAAATTTACAAGAAATGTTCCAAAGTTGCAAGCTTTTTCTTTGCATTTAGCATTGATGCTTCATGTCTTGTGTAACATATAAGAGGTTTATTATAGCTGTTTTTTCCAGCCCCCTAACCCCTAATTTATTATGTCTGCATGGAAATGAATGTGTCGTTGCACAACAATATTGAAACCTGTAGTGTAGCTATGGGTGGTTCTGGCGTTGGGGTTTAACACCTTTATTATGAAGTGCGGTGTAGTGGCGGCCACTTCCTGTTCTGCCACTGCATCGCCCTATAAATAGCAGAGGGCATCCATTACGGTCTCTTCAACCAGTGCCCTCTGCCTGGTGTCTGCTGTGCGTCCGTGTGATGACATGAAGCTGAGTTTGTCCAGTCACCTGGCCTCATCCTTTGTAGAGGTATTTTACCATATATAACAATTTGCCCACTGACTTGTCAGTCTTGCCCACCCAATCAGGATTCCTCTGTTTGATTGCTAACCCCAACTGCCAATCACAATGTGAGCAGCCTGTTGTCTTCACATGTGCACACATAATGGATGGATGGATGGATAACTTTGTCTGTCCCAGTCAGTGACAAAAATTCTACTCTGACATGGCTACAACAATTGCAGTTAAAAGTTGCGTGAGGAGCAAGCGCCCAGCCAGCATGTCCATGTGGGTTTGTCTGCGGGTTCCCACATGGACTTTACTTGTGGTACAAGTTAGCAGGTAATCTGTTTACCTACTTCAAGCCCATTTGGGCCCCACTTGGGTTTAATGTTGGTGAGCAGGTTTCAATAACATATGTGCCAGAGGCACTGGAGCTTTTCTACTAGGCTGTTGTCGCCAGCGCCATCTTCTTTGCTGCTGTCTGTTGGGGTAGCAGTATCGGAGCCAGCGACACCAACAGACTTGAATGAATGAATCTTTATTTCGGATAAACTAAAAGTAAAGATTAAAAGAAAGGAACAGAATAACATGACAAAGGGGGAAAAAATCTAACAAGGTCAAATTAGACAATAACTCCTCTGATTATACAGTTCAACATAAGTTATCTGAAATGGGTGATGGCTGAAGCCGCAGCTTATATTGCCCACCCATATTCCATCCAAGAATTCAAAAGAAAAACAAAACAAGAGCGATTACAATTCAGAACAAAGCTAAGACAAAATGTGACCAAAAAAAAAAAATTAAGCAACAACACAACAGACTGGATATGACAATCCTTATGTGATTTTACATGTCATCTTGTATATATGTTTGGAGGATTTCTACAAACAACAACACAACAGACTGGATATGACAATCCTTATGTGATTTTACATGTCATCTTGTATATATGTTTGGAGGATTTCTACCTTTGGTTTTTGTTTAAATTGTCCAAGCGTTGTACATGATTTTAATTCAGGTCCAAAATCGTTCCATAATCTGATTCCTTGCACTGAAACACAGTGTTGCTTGGTGGTAGTTCTCACTGAAGGCTTTTGAAATATACATGTTCCTCTGAAATGATATTGTTTCTCCCTTATTTGGAACAACTTTTGGATATTTGCAGGCAGTGATAGATTCTTCACTTTAAACATTATTATTGCAGTTTTAAAGTCAACCAGATCTTTCAACTTGAGAGCTTTTAAGTTAAGAAAAAGTGGGTTTGTTGGTTCCCTGTAAGCAGCTTTGTTTATTATTCTAATAGCTCTCTTCTGAAGCATAAAGACTGGATATATGTTTGTTTTATATGTATTTCCCCATACTTCAGTACAATATGTCATGTATAGGCGTATTAATGAATGATACAAAGTATATAATGTGGGTTGATTCAGCAAATATTTCACTCTGTGTAGTATTGCAATTGATTTAGATATTTTACCTTTAATATAATTAATATGTGACTTCCAACACAGTTTATCAATTATTACTCCAAGAAATTTAATTTCGGATACCATTTCAATCTCTACACCATTTACACTGAGTTTAGATACTTCGTTGTTGTGATGGTTGTTAAAAATTATAAATTTTGTCTTACTTAAATTGATCATTAATTTATTTGAATCAAACCACAGTTTAAGCTTTCCTAATTCCTTTCCGAGTGTATCCAAAAGTTGTTCCAAATTGCTTCCACTGCATAATAAATGAGTGTCATCTGCAAACAATATTAAATCCATTTTTTTCCAAAACTTTACATATCATTTATATACATATTGAATAACAATGGCCCCAAAACTGAACCCTGTTGGACTCCACAAGTAACCTTCAGTAACTGAGTTTTTGCTACCAACATATACATACTGATATCTGTTCTTTAAGTAACTACAAAATTATGGTATTGGGGGGTAGCACTGTTCTGGTTATGTAGTTTTTTACATTCATTCATTCATCTTCTTCCACTTAATCCTTTTCGGGTCGCGGGGGGGCTGGAGCCTATCCCAGCATCCCTGGGCGAAAGGCAGAGCACACCCTGGACAGATCGCCAGTCCATCGCAGGGCCAACACAGAGAGACAGACAACCATTCACTCTCACAGTCAGACCTAAGGACAATTTAGAATCCCCAGTTTTACAATGTAGTTTCTTTAATAATAAATTATGATCCACTGTATCAAATGCTTTTTTAAGATCCAGGAATACCCCAAATGAATACTCTTTATTTTCAACGGCAGTTGGTATTTTTTCTATAAATTCCATTAGAGCAAATCTAGTCTAGTTCACTAATAATTAAATCATCCATACGAGAATATTGTTCAAGATCCTCGATGCGTCGCTCCAAGTCTGCAATTTTTTTCTCAATTTTTTTCTTTAATTGTTAATTTCAATTCTAGGACTTCCTCCATTAGCCCTAATAGTTTAAAGTGTTGATTGGCCACTTTGGTCAGTTCTTCTGACATGAAGTTCAGAGATTTTTTAATCTCTTCCATTTCTTCCTTCTTTGGTGGCATTTTTACTGACCTGTTGATAATAAAACAATCTCTGCTAGTGTCGCCGGTATCCGATCCAGCCAACCTCAAATGCAGCTGGGGCCTCAGCTAGCCCTGTCAGCTGCTAGTCCCACTGCTTACCACCGCTGTAATTGTGCTCCTGATCCAGTCTTGTCCAGTCGGGGTGCCGGCAGCTCCTCCACCGAGCCCTGCCGCCCACCGCCACTGTAGTTGCACTCCGGTCCAGCTCCTGTCCAGCTGGGGTCCCGGTAGCTCTTCCGCTGAGCCCCACCACCTACCGCCGTCTTCCTCAGTAGTTCCTCCGCCGAGCCCCGCAGCTGTAATTGAGCTCCGATCTGGCTCCTATCCAGCTGGGGCCCCGGTTGCTCCTCCACTGATCCTCGTCTCCTACCACCGCTGTAGTTGAGCTCCGATCCGGCTCCTGTCCAGCTGTTACCTCGGTTAGTTCCCGACATTATCAAGAAGGCTGGCTCTGTGATTGGTCTCGGGCTGGAGACGTTTGAGACAGTGGTGGAGAGGAGGACACTGAACAAGCTGCGATCCATCATGGACAACCCTGATCACCCCCTCCACCACACACTGGACAGACAGCGGAGCACTTTCTCCAGCAGACTGCTACAGCTTTGCTGCCGAATGGTTGGGTAGAGGAAATCTTTCACTCTACAATAACTCATTCTGATGTTGAATTCTGGTCATAACTATGCTGCCATACTGCACCTTACAGTCTAATTGGTACCTCACATTTCACTCTGCTGCTGATAGTCCTGCATTGTACAGCAGGTATGATTCATGTATCTATACAGGCCATCATCTATTCGTCTACAATGTATGTACGTTATATAGGCAGGTTTACTTTTTATGGGTAATCCCTTTTTCTTTTATGCTGTGTGTTTCTGTCATTTTGGTTGTCTACTGTCATGCTGCTGTTACACTGTAATTTCCCAATTTGGGATCAATAAAGAACATCTGTTTGTGGCAAATTTCAGAAACATTTGTTGTTTCTCTGTAACCATGTATGATTATGTCAATTTATTGCACTCTGTGCTCCCCTGGGTCCTCTGTCATTGTCTGCTGTGTCATTCCCTCTTTGGTCTTGGGTCTGAGTGTATATCTGTTTACATATTGTTCCTTGATCACCACTATGTTTGGGTTTAATTTATATTCCTGTCTTAGTCATTAGTTTCACCCCTAGTCATCCTGTTTATTAGTATTTGTATCATTTTGATGTCTTGGTATTCTCCCCGCTTGGATTACTATTTGCCTTCTGTGGATAATATTTATGGTTGTAGTTCCTGCCTTCAGTGTCTCCCCAGTTTAGTAATGCCATCCTCTGTTTGTCTTTACTGCCATTGATCTCTGTCTTTCCCTGCCTCTGTTTTTGGTCTTGTGTGCATATTGGTTTATTACATAGTTTCCAGCTCCTCATGTTTTCCTTATTTGTAGACACTAGTGATGGGACAGCAGGCTCCGGAGCTTTGAGGGTGCTCTGAGCTTATCCAGGAAATATTTGGGGAAGTGCGTTTCGAGGCATGTATTGCTGATGTATGTGACGTCGTACCACATGACTGGGACAGGAAGCCATTCATGATTTTGCACGTAACATGAAAAAAAGTGAACAGCGATACACAATGGAAATCCCCGTTCCTCATGTTTTGTGTTGTCATGTTTGACTATAAGGGATTTGTCACAGCCAGTTTTCACAGCCAGCACCAAAAACACGGACTTCTCCCTTTTGGGAATATTTTGAGTGCATTTCTCCTATTGATGTATTTTCCACAAATAGTGGATATTTATTGTACCTGAGGTGATGGCTTAGTAGTAAAGCATGTGCTTTACAAGTAGGAGGCCTGGGTCTGAATCCCAGCTGAGTCCTTCTTGTAACTTTATTTTTAGTTGCAAAGTGAGCTGCCTGTTGTGTTTCAAAGAGCTTGGATCATTATTACACATCATTATGCTGAGGCACTACCGCCATTGTGCCCTGCATGAGAATAAGGACAGAGTTTAATATACTGGTAAAGACGGCATAAGAATGAAAATGTATTTTTTAATAAAAATGGTACAGGCAAAAATGGATAAGTAGTACAAGCACACCAAGTAACACAGGCACATTCACTGTAGTCACACTAGTTTTATTTTTTTTTTTCCTTATGGTCATTGATATTTCTTAAGACAGCACATTCATTGAAATTGAAAAATGCACACTAAACCAATAATGCCCTTGTAAAAATCTGCATGCTGTATACTTTTTGTCAACTACATGGCCTAGTAGAGCAAATGAACCAGTTGATGAGCCAGTTTGATGGAAAGGCCCAAGTCTTCAAGAAAGTCTTATCTGGCTGTCACTAAGTGTTAGCCTAGAGGTAAAATATCTGTCTTGCATCTGGGGATCAACTCCCAGTGAGGATATTCTTATAATTTTTATTTGCAAGGTGGCATATCTGTTGTGTTTCAAAAAGCTTGGATAAAACAATAATACATCATTATGCTGAGGCGCTATTGTGCCCTGCATGACAATAAGGACAGAGATGAATGTACTAGGAAAGACAGTATGACTGTTGAAAAGTAATTTCTTAATAAAAATAGATAAGTAGCACAAACACATTAACTGTAGTTACCTCAGTTTTATCATTTCTTTTTTCCCTTATCAATGATATTTCTTCAGTCATTTATTGAAATGAGAAAATAAACCACAAGCCAATCACACCCTTGTAAAAATCTACATGTTGTATATGTTTTGTCCACTAGATGGCCTAGTAGATAAAAGGAAGTTTCACATGAGGCCACGTCTATATGAGCCATTTTGATGAAAGGCCTCAAGTCCTCCAGAAAGCCTCATCTGGCCATCACTAGTGCACACCTCCCCTTTTGTGTGCTCCTGTTTAGCTCCTAATTGCAATCCCAGCTTTCCCATTATCCCCCATTAGTGCCCTCCCTATATACAGTGGTGTGAATAAGTGTTTGCGCCCTTCCTGATTTTTCATTTTTTTTGTATGTTTGTCACACTTAAATGTTTCAGATCATCAAACAAATTTAAATATTAGACAACGATAACACAAGTAAACACAAAATGCAGATTTTAACTGAAGGTGTTTATTATTAAGGGGGGAAAAAATCCAAATCTATATGGCCCTGTGTGGAAAAAGTGATTGCTCCCTAAACCTAATAACTGGTTGGGCCACCCTTAGCAGCAACAACTGCAATCGAGCATTTGCGATAGCTGGCAATAAGTCTTTTACAGCACTGTGGAGGAATTTTGGCCCACTCATCTTTGCAGAATGTTGTAATTCAGCCACATTGGAGGGTTTTTGAGCATGAACTGCCTTTTTAAGGTCATGCCACAGCATCTCAATCGGATTCAGGTCAGGACTTTGACTAGGCCACTCCAAAGTCTTCATTTTGTTTTTCTTAAGCTATTCAGGGGTGGACTTGCTGGTGTGTTTTGGATCATTGTCCTGCTGCAGACCCCCAAGTGTTCTTCAGCTTGAGGTCACAAACAGATGGCCGGACATTCTCCTTCAGGATTTTTTGGTAGACAGCAGAATTCATGGTTCCATTGACCACAGCAAGTATTCCAGGTCCTGAAGCAGCAAAACAGCCCCAGACGATTACACTACCACCACCATATTTTACTGTTGGTATGATGTTCTTTCTCTGAAATGCTGTTACTTTTATGCCGGATGTAATGGGACACACACCTTCCAAAAAGTTCAACTTTTGTGTTGTCAGTCCAGAGTATTTTCCCAAAAGTCTTGGATCATCAACGTGTTTCTTGGCAAAACTTAGACAAGCTTTTATGTTCTTTTTACTCAACAGTGTGGTGATTCGCTCTGTGTGCCTACTGCCCTAATTGTCTCCACAGCTGCGCACTCACCGGCTCCTCCAATTAGGAAGCCTTCTTAAGGAACACTGCCTCTCATTCTGCACAGAGACGTCAAAACTCCATTTGGATGTAAGACCTCTGAGCAAGAGTCTACTTCTCCTTTGGCTAGGGAGTTTTGCCTCCTTCATCTTTCCTGCACACCTGATCATCTGGGAGCTTCGCTTCCCCAACTTAACATAAGCTACCCGAAGAAATTCATTCCCCCCGCTCCTTCCCTCTATCCTCCCTGTGCACAGGTGGATTCCTCTGGGTGGACTTCCTCCTCCTGGCGGCAGACCGAGACCTTCACCTACACTCTGAGCAAACACTGGTTTCCATGAATTAACTATTCTCCTCAGAAGCACCTGTATCATCTACACCAGCACAAACACGCGACGGACCGAGGTACTGTGAAATGGTGCTGCTTGGATGTTCTTCAGTGCCTCAACTACTCACCTGCACCGTAAGACTGATTAACCACTTGTTTATTCAGTTTACAAAGAGCTCATACTCTTGTCTCTCCTCTCTTCTAGGGTTTTGTTTTGTTTTGTTTTTTTTTGTTACTTATTTGTACCCGTAGGTAGATTTGGTTTGCAGTCTGGTGACAAGCCACCGGCTGCCGGTCGCTGCTTGCGCGAGCGCCCTAAACCTACATGTTTCTGGTATGTGGGAGGAAACCGGAGAAATCCCGGAGTAAACCCACGCAACACGGGGAGAACATGCAAACTCCACACAGCTCACTGTTAGCCGGGGGCTGGGATCGAACCCACGATCTCATGATCCCCGCGATCCCCTGGTCGAGGGTAAACTGTGCTGCCACAGTGCTAAACCACTGCGCTACCGTGCAAGTTGACAAGTTGACAAGTCTGGCAACAAGGGTTGCCAGACTTGTCCTCGCTCATGCATGCATTTAATAAAGATAATTGTGTTTATTCTGAGCCTGTGTCTGTATTTGGGTTTGTCAGAATCATGTCAGTACGTCTCCGTCAGGTAAACCCAGCAGACAGTGCACTCGCACAAAGGATTAACATCATTGAGGCTCATTTAGACCAATTGTCTTATCAACAACAGGTCACTTTGACACAGCTGACTCAAATTAACTCTCACCTTGATCAGCTCACCCAGACACAGCCTTTTCCACCTGCTTCCGGGGGTGCGGTCAGGCCAGCTAATTCCACCCCACTTCCCACCCAGCATTCCCATTTGACCCTGGTCCCCACTCCTTCCCGCTTTGGTGGCAAGTTAAGGGAAGCATGGAGCTTTGTTGCAATGCAGTATTGTTTTTCAGCGGGTGCCGGGGGATTTTCCCACGAGTCATAGCCGTATTGGTAATGTGATTAATTTACTGGAGGGGCGGGCCTTGGCGTGGGCTTACGCCTTCATGGCTCGTCCCAACTATTGTAGTTACACACATGACAGTTTTGTGGCAGAATTCAATGAGGTATTTGACCACTCCAACCGGGATAATGTGCTCACCACTTGGTTACTTAATCTTAAACAGGGGACTAAATCTGTTGCTGATTATTCAGTTGATTTCCGGGTGGTGGCAGCGGAGGTCGGGTGGGAAAATGCCTCCCTCCGCAGTATTTTTGTACATAGCCTTAGCCCTAGTCTGCGGGATGAATTGGCCCGAATTGAAAAGCCTTCTAAGCTGAATGACCTAATCTCCCTCACATTAATATTGATAACCGGTTGAGGGAACGAGCTAACAAGCGTCGACCTCCCGGTCGCTCTGGCGCTCAGTTTCACCGCTTCCCGCAGTCTCCCTTGCTGGCTCTCCCTCCCTCTGATTCCCCCAAGGCCGAGAAACCCATGGTAAGGGGCCAATATAAGTTGCCACCAGCGGAGAGACAACGCCGCCGTGACCTCGGCTTATGCTTAGTATACTGTGCTAGCGAGGAACACAAACTTGCCTCAAGCTGCCAAAAGGGGGGGTCCTTGCGTCACAGTAGGGGGACTCACAGACATACCTAAAGCCAAATCAAAGCAAAGGTTTATGCTCCCTATCCACTTTCAACACAATCACGATGAAATATCCACCCACGCTCTCATTGATTCTGGGGCCAAGCAGAGCTTTTTTTTTCGGAGAGTTTGGCAATCCTGCTGGGACTCCCATGCTATCATCTGAAGACTCCTTTAAAGTTGATTGCCCCCTCTAAAGTTCCCCTCGCCATCGTGGCTAAACAGACTGCCCCTGTCTCGGTCCTGGTGTCAGGTAACCACCGGGAACAAATTAGTTTTTTGTTTTTTTTGTGCTTTCTGTATCTGCCGCCCCACCATTCTGGGTTATCCCTGGCTCAGGCTGCACAACCCCTTTATTGACTGGTGGACAGGAACCATTGCGTCTCGGAGTTCATTTTGTTTGAGTGCCTGCCTGCAGTCCGCTGCCGGTTCTCCATCTGTGTCCCTCTGCTCTCCTGATTCACCTCCACCTGATCTCTCTTTGGTGCCCCCTGAATACCATGATCTAGGTCCCATTTTCAACAAGGCTAAGGCGCTATCACTTCCCCCCCCCCCCCCACCGCCCTTATGATTGTGCCATCAACCTCCTGCCGGGGGCTCCATTACCATCCAGCCGGCTCTATAGCCTCTCTGCCCCTGAGCGAGAGGCAATGGACAAATACATCAAGGAGTCCTTGAGCTCTGGCATTATCAGGCCCTCCTCCTCGGTGGTGGGGGTGGGGTTCTTCTTCGTGAGTGAAAAGGATGGCTCACTCAGACCATGCATTGATTTCAGGGAACTGAATAATATCACTGTCAAGGACAAGTACACTCTCCCTCTTATTAACACCGCTTTTGATTCTCTCCAGGGGGCCACGGTGTTCACCAAGCTGGATCTCCGCAAATACCTATCACCTGATTTGTGTAAAAGAGGGGGATAAGTGGAAGACTGGGTTCCACACCCCTAGTGGTCACTTCAAGTACCTGGTAATGCCTTTTGGGTTAATCAACGCACCTGCGGTATTTCAACGACTCATTGATGTATTAAGGGACTTTCTGGATTGATTTGTATTTGTGTAGCTCAATGACATTCTCATCTTTTCCCGGTCTCTGGAAGAAGATCGAGTGCGTGTCAGACGGGTCCCGCAGTGCCTGTTGGAGAACCAGTTATACGTCAAGGCAAAAAAGTGAGAGTTCCACTCCATTTCCACCACATTCCTGGGGTTTGTCATTTCCCATAAGAAAATCATAGCAGACCCAGAGAAGGTAAAGGTGTTGGTGGAGTGGCCAGTCCCATCCTCTCGTAAACAGTTACAGCAGTTTTGGAGCTTTGCCAATTTCTATCAACTTTTTGTCAAGAACTACAGTATTATTGCCAGACCTCTCACCCGCCTCACTTCTACCAAGGTGCCAGTTAGCTGGACTGAAGAGGCTGAGGCGGCATTTGTTAAAATGAAATCTGTGTTTTCTTCTCCCCCTGTTTTGGCTCAGGTGGACCCCTCCCTGCAATGCCTGGTGGAAGTGGACGCCTCAGACTTTGGGGTAGGAGCAGTGTTGTCCCAGCGCTCCCCCACCAACAAAGTCTGCCCCTGCGCCTTCTTTTCCTGTCATCTGTCACCTGCAGAGAGGAATTCTGACATAGGGGAAAGGGAGATGCTGGCAGTTAAACTGGCCTTGGAAGAGTGGCACCACTGGCTGGAGGGCGCCTGTGAACGTGTGATGGTACGAAGTCGAGGCAGACTTCTATTTTCAATTAGTCCAATTTATTTCAACTTACAAGTAATAGTCTCCAGTCCAGGAAATCATCTGACACAATTCTTCAGAACAAAATGCACTTCGTTAATCAAGAAGCATATCAAGAACCATAAGCACTCTACGATCAGCAATCAATGCCATGCAATACCTTGCAATACAACCTGTTACTCGATATCTCACACCTGTTATATAATGCACGAGATAATTAGAGGTGATTAGCCCCTACCATAATCCCAGGTAAAACAATCATCATTCCTATTCTTAACACATACCCACTAACATCTAAAAGCACATAAATAATTTCCCCAAGCATACACAATACAAATATAAATAACATACAATAAATAGCAATATAAATAATTTAATAAATAACTTTAACCCCTATTTACAAATATTAAACCACCCCTCTAACTTACCATACATGTTTGCTCCCTGCTGGTGTCCTATATAAGGCCCTCAACCCCTTGCAGAGTCTTTTGCCTGGACACTCACAGGAAGCATGTTGGCAAAGGTATGTGAAATAAATTATTTTACCAAATACTTAATCATAATAATTATCTCCCAAGGGCAATCAAATTAACAAAGACAAATCCCAAACACTGTGTGCATCTTAACAAATAATCATACTGACATTTACAGTGATACAAATATAACATAATCACACAACAAGACATAGAGTGGTGACATCCCATCGTCACATTTCCTCCCCCCTTTCCCGAGAGTACAGTACTCTGAGTCATGTACTCTGGAAAGGCTATCAGCTACAAGGTTGGTTTTCCCTGCCACATACCGAACAGTAAAATTATATGGCTGAAGGGACACATACCACCCTGTAAGACGACTGCTCACATCTTTCATTCTGTCCAACCACTGTAGGGCCCGATGATCTGTCTCCAACAAAAAATGATGCCCTAATAAATAGTATTTTAGAGACCCTATTGCCCATTTCATAGCAAGACATTCTTTTTCTACAGTAGAATATCTTGTCTCCCGGTCCAACAACTTACGGTTCAAGAACAGCACTGGGTGTCTCTCTCCCTTCTCCTCCTGGAGAAGTACTGCTCCAATGCCAACCCCTGAAGCATCAGTCTGTAAAATGAACGGGCGAGCAAAGTCTGGACTGTAGAGAACCTTCTCCCCAGAAATAGCCCTCTTCAGATCCTCAAACGCTCCGTCACACTCCTCTGTCCATTTTACCTTATTTGGCGCTGAAGCCTTAGTGAGATCAGTCAACACTGCTGCCCTTTTAGCAAAGTGGGGGATGAACTTGCTATACCATCCTACCATTCCCAAGAATGATCGTACTTTCTTTTTTGTGGTAGGTACAGGGTAGGTCCGAATGGCATCCACTTTACCTACTCGTGGTCTAATGACCCCCTGACCAACCACATGTCCCAGGTACTCCACCTGCTGTTGTCCGAATGCACATTTGCGTGGGTTGATTGTCAGTCCAGCCCTCTTAATCAACTGTAGGACCTGCCTAAGGTGTACCAAATGTTCTTCCCAGGTCTGACTATAAATGACCACGTCATCCAGATAGGCAGCCGCAAAGTTCGATACTCTCCTTATTACTTGGTCCATCAGCCGCTGAAACGTTGCCGGTGCCCCCTGAAAGCCAAATGGCATGACCCTAAATTGGAAACTACCATAAGGTGTTTTAAAGGCTGTAAGTTCCCTTGTTTCTGGTGCCAATGCCACCTGCCAATACCCCTCGCATAAGTTCAAAGTAGAAATAAATCTAGCCTTGCCCACTTTCTCTAATAATTCGTCAATCCAGGGCATGGGGTATGACTCAAATTTAGATACTGAGTTAAGGTATCTGAAGTCAATGCAGAATCTTAATGAGCCGTCCTTTTTGGGGACCAGCACAATCGGGCTACACCACTCACTGACTGACTCCTCAGTCACTCCCAGCTGCAACATCAAGTCAATTTCTGTTTTCATTTTTGGGACCAATCGTTTCGGGATCCTATACGATTTTCTACGTGGAACAGTTTCCTCTTTCAAATACACCTTATGACGTACCATTGTGGTGAAACCAGGTCTCTCCTGAAACAATTCTGGATCCAATAATGTCTCTAACTCTCTCCGCTGATCCACCTGCAAATGAGACACTTGAAATAAATAAGGCTCTGACACATTTGTGGGAAAGGACTGTTCCTTCTCCTCATCCACTTCCGTCGCACAGATCAAGAGCTGATGTGTCTCCTGAAGAGCAGGTAGCTGCTGCTGATGATGACCAGGCTGCTGAAACTCTTTCAATAAGTTAATGTGGAAGGTCTGATATTTTACCTTCCTGTCAGGCATATATAGTTCATATGTCACTGAACTTAGTTTTTTAGAAATTTCATATGGCCCCTGCCATCGAGCCAACAGCTTACTGTCACACGAGGGCAGCAATAACAAAACTTGTTGTCCTGGGTAAAAAACCCTTTTTCTGGTCTTCTTGTCATACCAAGTTTTTTGTTTGGCCTGCGCCGTCCTCATGTGTTCCTGAGCCAAAGCAGTCATTCGATCCAGTTTCTCTCTCATTTTAATGACATAAGAGACCACATTGTCCTGATCACTCGGTGGATTCTCCCAGTGCCCCTTTAATAAATCCAGTGGGCCCCTCACCTGATGATCATAAAGTAGTTCAAAAGGTGAGAACCCTGTTGAAGCCTGGGGCACCTCCCGGTAATCAAACAGTAAATAAGGTACCCATTGATCCCAATCTGAGCCCGTTTCAGAAACAAATTTCCGCAGCATATTTTTAAGAGTCTGATTGAATCGCTCCACTAGTCCATCAGTCTGCGGGTGATAAGGGGTGGTCTTAATCCCCTTAATCCCCAACAGTTTATACACTTGCTGCAACAGTTTGGACAAGAAATTTGTTCCACAGTCTGTCAGAACTTCTCTAGGTATGCCTACCCTTGAAAACAACTGGATAAGGCAGTTAGCAACCTGCCTAGCATTAATAGATTTCAGGGGAAAGGCTTCTGGGTACCGAGTCGCATAATCACAAATTACAAGAATGTATTTATTACCCGCGGAGCTTCTCTCTAGGGGGCCAACTATATCCATCCCTATTCTGTCGAATGGTGTTCCAATAATGGGTAATGGTTGCAGTTGGGCACGTGCTACTCCCCTAGATGCTGTAATCTGACATACTGAGCATGTCATGCAGAACTCCTTTATCTGGGTATACATTCCTGGCCACACAAACCTTCTAGCAATTCTCTGTAGAGTTTTTTGGAATGCTAGATGACCTGCCCAAGGGATAACATGTCCCAGTTCCATAATTTTTGGTATGAGGTCCTGTGGTAAAGCTATGGCCATAACTTCACCATGCTGTTGATATAGAATGCCCTTTCTAATGACATACAAGGCCTCAGCCAAACAATCAGTTTTACCCTGTTTCACACCCTCAATCTCCGAGACTTTATCAAACCAAGGTTTAAGTGTTGGGTCAGCCTTCTGCAATGTAGCTATGTCAGGAGGGATGTCAAACTCTACTGACTGGCTTAATTGTGGTGTTTCTTCACCCAAGTTCTTTGCTGACACTAACACCTTATCTCTTCTCTTCTGAGCCTTGGATTTGTGTTGCTTAATAGGGCCTGCCTCTATCTCATAATCATAAAATGGTAATTCCTGAAGAGCATTGGCAGCCCTCTGTGCCATCTGTGCCCTAGTTGTCACCATATTACAGTTTTTCACCACAGGTGTGTTTACTCTCTGCTCAACAGTGCCACCTGCCTGTCTCTCCTCCGTTTGTTCCTCTCTAACTTGTTGTATGATGTCCAACAAAGTTGGAACATCGTTGCCAAGAATAACGAGATACGGCAAATCAGGCACAAGAGCTACAAGAAGGAGATAAGTTTGACCCCCTACTGTTAAATAAACCTCAGCGGTCGGGTACAGTTTCTTATCCCCATGGACACAATTGATATTTATTCCTGAGTCATTCCACAAATCCATAGGGACCAAACTAGGTAGCACAACTGTTTGAAAACAGCTTGAATCTAACAGGGCCTCTTCACACTGACCATTAAGCAACACTTTTGTTTTATACACTCCACTGTGCACTGAGGCTGAACAACTGGGTCTAGGAACTGAACATAACAGTGACGGTTTCTGATTCCTTGTGGCAGGACATGAGTATTGGGTGTGACAGATTTTATTGCACTGATAACAGCGTATATCCTTATTTGCAACAACTCGTGACTTTTTGCTATTATCATATTTGCTGTTTGTGATGTGACTGGGCCTGGAATACAACCTATTTCGAGCTGGGCCACCCCTTTCACCCTCATTAAACTCACTCCGGGTGGTGAAAAATCTGTCACGGCCGAGAGTAGGTCTCCTGCTCCCAGACCTGGCTGACAGAAAAACCTCTGCCAGACGAGTAGCGTCCTCTGCAGTCTTCGGGTCCCGCTCTTGTATCCAGACTCCCAGTTCCAGGTTCACCATACACAAAAACTGTTCCAAAATTAATTGTTCCATAATGTCTTTTAACGATAGGGTCTCTGGTTTGACCCATTTATATAACAAGTCTTTCAAGCGTACATAAAGTTCACGAGGGGTTTCGTCCTGAAAAATGTCCAAGGACCGAAACCTCCTCCTATAAGTGTCAGATGTGATTTCAAATTTCTTCAAAATAGCTTCTCTAACTTTTCCATAATTATCTGTGTCAGCAACATCCATGAGAACATATGCGCTCCGCGCTTTACCTGTAAGTAGAAGAGCAAGGTGGATAGCCCACTCTTCTTCCCTCCAGCGGCAGACTGTAGCGATCCTCTCGAACGTTGTCAGGTAGTGCTCTATGTCGTCCTCGGGTGAGAGAGGATTCAGCCTGGGCTCGTGGTGCACTGGTGTCCTCCTCGGCTGCACTTGCAACGGCAAATCTTCCTCCTGCAGGCCGACCCGACTGGCCGTCACCCTGGGGTCCTCCCCCGAAGCGCCGTCGTCACCACCATGCTCCGCCCGGCTCTCGTACTCCTCTCTCAGCTCCGTAACCTGCAACTCCATCTGATGAATTTGTTCATTCACAGCCTGCCACCTTTGGTCATGGAGAGCGGCTTCTTCCTCCAGCTGGCAGTCTCTGAGAGTCAGCCAACGCACCACAGATTTCACCAGGCTCGTTAGCTCCTCGAGCTCGCCCAGTCCGCTGACTCCCGGCCCCTCATCCGTCATACCTGCATCCAGGTCAGACCGCTCCTCCTGCCTCACTTTCCTTCTGGCCATGGATTCTTCAGTCCACCGAACACTACGACGTCCTGAACACGGCCCACCGCTGCCACCAAATGTGAACGTGTGATGGTACGAAGGCGAGGCAGACTTCTATTTTCAATTAGTCCAATTTATTTCAACTTACAAGTAATAGTCTCCAGTCCAGGAAATCATCTGACACAATTCTTCAGAACAAAATGCACTTCGTTAATCAAGAAGCATATCAAGAACCATAAGCACTCTACGATCAGCAATCAATGCCATGCAATACCTTGCAATACAACCTGTTACTCGATATCTCACACCTGTTATATAATGCACGAGATAATTAGAGGTGATTAGCCCCTACCATAATCCCAGGTAAAACAATCATCATTCCTAATCTTAACACATACCCACTAACATCTAAAAGTACATAAATAATTTCCCCAAGCATACACAATACAAATATAAATAACATACAATAAATAGCAATATAAATAATTTAATAAATAACTTTAACCCCTATTTACAAATATTAAACCACCCCTCTAACTTACCATACATGTTTGCTCCCTGCTGGTGTCCTATATAAGGCCCTCAACCTCTTGCAGAGTCTTTTGCCTGGACACTCACAGGAAGCATGTTGGCAAAGGTATGTGAAATAAATTATTTTACCAAATACTTAATCATAATAATTATCTCCCAAGGGCATTCAAATTAACAAAGACAAATCCCAAACACTGTGTGCATCTTAACAAATAATCATACTGACATTTACAATGATACAAATATAACATAATCACACAACAAGACATACAGTGGTGACATCCCATCGTCACAGCGCTTCCCAGCCTTTCGTCGTTTGGACCGATCACAAAAACTTGGAATGTCTTAGGACGGTTAAACAACTGAATTCTAGACAAGCCCACTGGTCCCTGTTCTTTAGCAGATTTAACTTTACCATCACCTACCGCCCGGGGTCAAAGAACACCAAGCCTGACATGCTCTCCAGGCAATTTTCTCCTGAAGCAGCTGAGACGATGCCACATCCTATTGTTCCACCTTCGTGCATCATTGGCACACTCTCATGGGACATCAAGGAGACCGTTAGGAGAGCACAGGAGACTGAGGTCGACCCAGGCGGGGGGCTGGCGGGAAGGATGTATGTTCCCTCTTCAGTCCGGGGTGAAGTTATCGATTGGTTGCACTTCTCCAAGATTGTGTCACCCTGGAGTAGTGCGCACTGTGGCCCAGTTACAGAGGACCTTCTGGTTGCCTTCATTGTGGAGGGACGTCAGTGAGTTCATCTGAGCCTGTCCTCAGTGTGCAACCTGTAAGTCGTTCTCCTTTCCCCATCCCTAGGAGACCCTGGTCCCATGTTGCCCTGGACTTTGTGACCGCCACCCCCCCCTCCTCTGCAGGTCACACTGTCATTCTCACCATTGTGGATAGATTTTCCAAAGCTGCTCACTTCATTCCCCTGCAGAAGCTCCCTGTGGCCAAGGAGACAGCTGAACTTTTCACTCTGCATGTGGTGCGGCTTCGTGGTATTCCACTGGACATAGTGTCGGACCATGAGCCCCAGTTCATCTCAAGTTTGGCGAGCCTTCTGCAAGGCTACTGGGGCCACAGTGAGCTTGTCTTCTGGTTATCATCTACAAAGCAACGGCCAGTGTGAACGCACCAACCAGGAGTTGGAGGTGGCTCTGAGGTGTGTCACGGCCTCCAATCCAGCGTCCTGGAGCTCCTACTTACCTTGGGTTGAGTATGTGCACAGTTCTGCTGTTTCCACTGCTACTGGTCTCTCTCCGTTTGAAGCATCCTTAGGTTACAACCCCCTTTGTTTCGGAGGAGGAGATTGCTGTTCCATCGGTCCAATCCCACGTGAAGCGCTGTCGCCGGCTGTGGAGGGCTACCAGGGCCGCTCTGCAACGCACGGTGAGCCGCAACACTGACATCGCCAACCGCCGCAGGACCCCGACTCCGCCCTATCGGGTTGGACAGCAGGTATGGTTGTCGATCAAGAATATCAACCTGAAGATGGAATCAAGAAACTTTCACAGCGCTTTATTGGTCCGTATACTATTACTCACATTGTCAACCCAGTGACTGTGTGCTTGGCTCTTCCTCCCTCTCTCTGCATTTGTCCCACCTTCCATGTATCTCAGGTGAAGCCATTTGTTTCAAGCCCTCTGTGCCCCCCTCCCAAGACTCCGCCCCCGCCGGTCATGGCTGATGGTGGCCCCACATACAAGGTCAACCACATTCTGGACATCCAACGCAGGGGTCGTGGCATACAATATCTGGTGGACTGGGAGGGATATGGTCCGGAGTGGAGGTCCTGGGTGCATCCTTCATTCGTGATGGATCCGCAGCTCATTAAGGAGTTCCACCGGATGCACCCGGGTTAAGTTGGATCAGCCGTCGAGAGGCGTCCCGTGGGGGGGGGGGGTTTACTGTGGTGATCTGCTCTGGGTGCCTGCTGTCCTAATTGTCTCCACAGCTGCGCGCACACCTGCTCCTCCAGTTAGGAAGCCTTCTTAAGGAACACTGCCTCTCATTCTGCACAGAGACATCAACGCTCCATTTGGATGTAAGACCGCTGAGCAAGAGTCTACTTCTCCTTTGGCTAGGGAGTTTTGCCTCCCTCATCTTTCCTGCACACCTGATCATCTGGGAGCTTCACCTCCCCAACTCATCGTAAGCTACCCGAAGAAATTCATTCTCTCCGCTCCTTCCCTCTATCTTCCCTGTGCACAGGTGGATTCCTCTGGGCGGACTTCCTCCTCCTGGCAGCAGACCAGGACCTTCACCTACACTCTGTTCATTCATGGAAACCAGTGTTTCCTCATTCTCCTCAGAAGCACCTGTATCATCTACACAATCACAAATGCGCAACGGACCAAGGCACTGGCATATGGTGCTGCATGGATGTTCTTCAGCACCTCAACTACTCACCTGCACCGTAAGACTGATTAACCACTTGTTTATTCAATCAGTTTACAGAGAGCTCATACTCTTGTCTCTCCTCTCTTCTAGGGTTGCCAGACTTGTCCTCGCTCTGCTCGTCCTCCTGCACTCATTCTCATTTACACTCTCACACACACTCATGCACGCATATAAAAAAGATAATTGTGTTTATTTTGAGCCTGTGTCTGCATTTGGGTTTGTCTGAATCATGTCAAACAGTGGTTTTCCTCTTGGATCTCTGCCAAGCAGGCCATTTTTGCCCAGTCTCTTATTGGTGGAGTCATGAACACTGACCTTAACGGAGGCAAGTGAAGCCTGCAGTTCTTTGGATGTTGTTGTGGGGTCTTTTGTGACCGCTTGGATCAGTCGTCGCTGTGCTCTTGGGGTAATTTTGGTTGGCCGGCCCTCCTGGGAAGGTTCACCACTGCTCTATGTTTTCACCATTTGTGGATAATGGCTCTCATTGTGCTTCACTGGAGTCCCAAAGCTTTAGAAATGGCTTTACAACCTTTTCCAGACTGATAGAGCTCAGTTACTTTGTTTGTTCGGATCGTCACTTCCTTGTGGTAACGTATCGTCACTTCCTGTTTTGCTGTCTGCCTGTGTGGTTTGCTCTCCAGCTCTCGAGCCACTAGCTATGGCTACTACCTCTCTTTCCTCTCCTCCTCTGGTGTGCTCTCTCTGTCAGATGTTTAGCTACACCTCTGCCTCTTTTAGTGATAACGGTAAATGTAATAAATGTTGTCTTTTTGAGGCGCTCGAGGCGAGGTTGTCTGATTTGGAATCCCAGCTCCGCTGCATTGAAACACCGTCTGCGCCAGTTAATCTCGACGGACGCCCATTAGCTGCAGCGGAGCTAGCTAGCTTAGGTCCCCCTGTCACCGGTTCCCCGGCTCTCCTCTGCAGCGAGGAGACTGGGTGGGTGACGGTGAGAAGGAAGCCTAGTCGCAAAGCCCCGGTTAACCACCAACCTGTTCACGTTTCTAATCGTTTTTCCCCGCTCAGCGACACACCCGCTGAGGAAAAAACTCTGATCATTGGCGACTCTGTAGTCAGAAACGTGAACCGAGAGACTCCATCGGCCATAGTCACATGCATTCCTGGGGCCAGAGCAGGCGACATCGAGTCAAATTTGAAAATGCTGGCTAAAAGTAACTGTAAATACTCCACAATTGTTATTCACGCCGGCATTAATGACATCCGTCTCCGGCAGTCGGAAGTCACGAAACTTAATATAGAATCGGTGTGTGAGTTTGCAAAAACGATGTGTGCCACTGTAGTATTCTCTGGGCCCCTCCCCAATCTGACCAGTGATGACATGTTTAGTCGCTCGTCATCCTTGAACCGCTGGCTGTCTGTGTGGTGTCCTAAAAATGACGTGGGCTACATTGACAATTGGAGCTCTTTTTGGGGAAAACCTGGTCTTATGAGACGAGACAGCATTCATCCCACTTTGGATGGTGCTTCTCATTTATCTAACAATCTGGCATCTTTTTTATCCAAATTTCCAAAACCATGACTACTCAGAGTTGGGACCAGGAAGCAGAGTCGCAGTCTTACACGCCTCTCTGCAGCTCCTCTTCATCCGCCACCCCTCAGCTTAGCCCCTGTCTTCCCCATCAGAGAATCATTGTCTGCTCCCTCCAAAGTAAATAAAAATATAATGTATAAGCATCCCAAAGTGATAAAGCAAAATATTGGTAAAACTCAAATTAAACATAAAGCCTCTAAATTGAATGATTTGGCCTCTGTTCCTCCTCATAATTTAAAAATTAAATGTGGTTTATTAAATATTAGGTCTCTAACTCCCAAGTCTCTGTTAGTCCATGATCTGTTAATTGATCATCAGATTGATTTAATTTCCCTTACAGAGACTTGGTTAGGACAAGAGGATTATGTTGGTTTAAATGAATCAACTCCCTCTGGTTATTTAAACTGTCAAAATCCCAGAAGTTCTGGTCGTGGAGGAGGAGTAGCATCAATTTACCATTCCAAATTACTAGTTAATGTAAAGCAAAAAACATGTTATAATTCCTTTGAGGGCCTGGTCCTCAGTGTTGGGCACTTTAGCAATTTCAGGTTAAACCCAATTTTATTTGCCATAGTTTATCGTCCCCCATCAACCTATTCAGAATTTTTATCCGAATTTCCTGATTTCTTAGCTGATTTAGTGCTGAAATCTGATAGAATAATTATAGTAGGGGACTTTAATATACATGTGGATGTAGATAGTGACTGCCTTAATGTGGCTTTTAATTCAATATTAGACTCGATTGGGTTTTCTCAGAAAGTAGGAAATTCTACTCATTACCTCCACCATACATTGGACCTTGTTCTGACATATGGCATAGAAATAGAAAATCTTGTAGTGTCTCCTCATAACCCTGTACTGTCAGACCATTGTCTGTTAACCTTTGATTTTACTATTTCTGACTATTTGGCTCCTAAAGAAAAATATTATCACAGTAGATGCCTCTCAGATGATGCTGTTTCCAAATTTATGCAGATTGTTTCCTCTATGCCATGTGTCAACACAACGGAAATAAGCTATAGACAGCTTGCTCCTTCTGTAATTGATAACATGGTGGATAGTGTTTCAGCTTCTCTGCATCAGACTCTAGACTTGGTGGCCCCCTTAAAAAAGAAAAAGTCTAATCAGAGATTTTTAACTCCTTGGTTCAACACAGAAACTCGTAGCTTAAAACAGAAGACTTGTCAATTAGAAAGAAAATGGCGCTCTACTAATTTAGATGAAATCTATTTAGCTTGGAGAAATCATCTTTTAATTTATAAAAAATCTCTTAGAAAAGCTAGAACGAGTTATTACTCTGCATTAATAGAAGAGAACAAGAATAATCCCAGGTTTCTTTTCAGTACTGTAGCCAGGTTGACAAAGAGTCAGGACTCTGTCAATCCTAGCATCCCCTTAGAGCTTACTAGTCAGGACTTTATGAACTTTTTCAATAATAAAATTTCATCCATCAGAGATAAAATCAATCAGATTCTTCCCACAGTTAACTTTAATACTGTAACTACTACAACTCCTTCTATTGATGTCTGTCTTGATGAGTTTACTCCAATCGACCTTTGTGAGTTAGACAAAATAGTTTCCTCATCCAAACCTTCAACTTGTCTTTTAGACCCTATTCCTACCAGGTTATTTAAAGAAGTCTTCCCACTTATTGGTAGCTTTATTCTTCATATAATCAATTCTTCATTAACTTTAGGCCATGTACCGCAGGCTTTTAAAACGGCTGTAATTAAACCCTTACTCAAAAAGCCAACGCTAGATCCAGGAGCTTTAGCTAACTATAGACCAATCTCTAATCTCCCTTTCATTTCAAAAATCTTAGAAAGAGTTGTTGCTACGCAATTATTTGACCACCTGCAGGGAAATGGTTTATTTGAGGAGTTTCAATCTGGGTTTAGAATCCATCATAGCACTGAAACAGCCTTAGCGAAGGTCACTAACGACCTCCTCATTGCATCTGATAATGGACTAGTTTCTGTACTTGTCCTTTTAGATCTTAGTGCAGCTTTTGATACTATTGATCATAATATTCTACTTGATAGATTAGAACACTATGTTGGACTTAATGGAACTTCGTTGCAGTGGTTTAGATCTTATTTATCTGATAGGTTCCAGTTTGTTCATGTAAATGATGAGTTTTCTCTCAGCTCAAAGCTTAGTCATGGAGTTCCACAGGGATCTGTGCTTGGCCCTACTCTTTTTAGTTTATATATGCTTCCGTTAGGCAACATTATTAGAAAGCACTGTATACATTTTCACTGTTATGCAGATGACACACAATTATACCTGTCAATGAAGCCAGATGATACTAATCAATTAGCCAAGTTAGAAGCCTGTCTTAAGGAAATCAAAGTTTGGATGACTTGTAATTTCCTGCTATTAAATTCAGATAAGACTGAAGTCATTCTTGTTGGTCCAAAAAACCTTAGAAATTCCTTTCCAAATCAAACTTTCAGTTTGGATGCAGTTACTCTTTCTCTTAATAGCTCTGTGAGGAACCTTGGAGTTATTTTTGATCAGGATTTGTCCTTCAATTCACATATTAAATTTGTTTCTAAGACTGCCTTCTATCATTTGCGTAATATTGCCAAGATTAGGAGCATCTTGTCTCAGAGTGATGCTGAGAAGCTGATCCACGCTTTTGTTAGCTCGAGATTAGATTATTGTAATTCTTTATTATCAGGCTGTCCTAAAACATCTTTAAAAAGTCTTCAGCTGATCCAAAATGCTGCAGCAAGAGTTTTAACAGGTACTAGAAAGAGAGATCATATCTCTCCGGTTCTGGCCTCCCTTCATTGGCTTCCCATAGAGTTTAGAATTAAGTTTAAAATCCTTCTTCTTACTTACAAAGCTCTAAACAATCAGGCTCCTTTTTATTTAAAAGATCTGATACTACCGTATCATCCTAACAGAGCACTACGCTCCCAAAATGCAGGTTTACTTGTAATACCTAGAATCTCCAAAAGTACAATGGGAGGCAGAGCCTTCAGTTATCAAGCTCCTCTCCTGTGGAATCAGCTGCCAATCTGGATTCGGGAGTCAGACTCGATCTCTGTTTTTAAGAATAGGGCTAAAACCTACCTTTTTGATATAGCCTACAATTAGGGAGGGATCATGTGTTTCTGAACCCTCCCTTAGTTATGCTGCTAATAGGTTTAGTCAGCCGGGGGACCTCCAGTAATGCACTGGGCCTCACTCCTTTCCTCACTCTCTATGAAATATTTTTTTTTGCTGGTCATTAACATTTGTTTGTTCTCTCCCATAGATTGAGTCCCCATCGTGCTGTTTGCTCTCTACATGTCTGTTCTTTTCTTCTTCTCTGTCCCCTCACCCCCCAGCCAGTCACAGCAGATGACTGCCCCTCCCTGAGCCTGGTTCTGCTGGAGGTTTCTTCCTGTTAAAAGGGAGTTTTTCCTCTCCACCGTCGCCAAGTGCTTGCTCACAGGGGATTGCGTGATTGCTGGGGTCTTTCTGCAACTGTGGGGGTCCTCCCTACAGTTGATAGTGCTATGAGATGACTGTTGTTGTGAAATGGCGCTATATAAATAAAGTTGAATTGAATTGAATTGAATTTCTCATTTGTTCCTGAATTTCTTTGGATTGCAGCATGGTGTCTAGCTTTTGAGTATCTTTTAGTCTACTTCATTGTCAGGAAGGTCCTATTTAAGTGATTTCTTGATCGAGAACAGGTGTGGCAGACTTCTTCACACCACTGTATATCAGTGTTCAATGTGTATCTAGTGTAGTGTCATTAACGTTGTGTGCTTTCCCCTTCCAGAACCCCTACATCCTGAGAATTTTCTGTAAGTTTTTTGCAATTTGTGTTGAGTTATTGCTGCAGCCCATGGCTGTTGTCTGTTCTTTTGGTTTTGATTAATAAATTATTATTGCTCTGAAGTCCTGCCTGCTGCTGAAAGTCCATTTATTCCTGTTTGCATGCCAGAGGGAACCATGACAGGAAAAAAGTAACAAATTTATTAGAGAGTTGCAGGATTACAGTAAAAAAGTGGCAAATTTGAATTCCAAAATTACAAGAAAATGTTAACAAATTTGAAAGAAAAAAAAATTACAAGAACAACTAACAAATTTATTAGCCAAAAATTTGCAAATCTACAGAAATCACAAATTTGAGAAAGTTGCAAGTTTATAGTAAAAAAAGTTGCAAATTTATGAGAGTTTCAGGTAAATGTGTCAAATTTACAGGAAAAAGGTCACATTGTCACAAGAAAATGGCAAATTTATGAGAATATAAGCTGAAAATGGGTAAAGTCCATGTGGGCAAACACAGATGGCGCCAACATGGAACCCATGAGACAGCCTAGTTTAAACCTTTGGTGGTGCCCACATGCACATGCTGGCTGGGGTGTAGTACCTATATGGCTGCTGTAGTACTGTTTGTGACGATAAGGCTGATGGTTAATTAAACCTGTGGGGCAGGCCATGTTGGGGGGGGTACAGATGTGCAGAGATGCAGGTCAAAGTTGATGTGTGGTAATGTTTGTGTGACCCCTCTGGATAGATCTTAGTCCATTAAGATCTTAGCGCTGACGTCACTAAGCTGATTACAGCAGCAGGTGAATGGAGCGAGAAACTGAGGAAGATTTGTTTACACAGGCATCAGACTAAATGATAGTGCAGGCTTCATCATGAGAGCAAGTTTTTCTAGAAGGTAGATTACATTGAGTTGACGGATTACAAAGCACCGACATTTGAAGCCTGGATTTCGTGACCCGGCATGGAGTGCAGCGGCAAGGTGAATGTGTGAAACCGCAGGAAGTTGTGGGGGGGTTTTAAAAGGTCAATATGGTTACAGTCAAAATTGGGGATTATGGTGACTTTAGCAGTTTTCTCCATAGGATATGTAACCCATAGTATGTAAATACTATGGGGCCCCAGCAGCTGAGGGGGCTCCCAAGCTGTAAGGTGAATCTCGATATAGTGTTAAGAACTGTAGTCATTTATTTAGTAATATTTCTAAACTTGGACTATCATTGACATTTCACTCTGAGGTGAGGTGGATAATATATGGGCTGATATATGGATAAATAAATACGCACGAAGGTAAGGAAATTTTACCTCTTTTTTATATAAATATTGCTCTAGTTTTTAAAATGCTGTTGCTTAGGTTTATTTAGTTGGAAAATTCAGGACTTTGGTGTCTAAATTGTGTTTTCTTTTGTGCATGTATTTCATTTGCAAACAGAATCTTGCATAGGGCCCCCAAAAACAGGAAACCACACTGATAGGGGCAATAACTACAGGGGATTCTCAAATGAGAGGGGCCCGTCTAAATCTTGGAATATAAAACATAAATTTGGTGTATGTGGGGTGGGGCACATACACTGCTGTATACCCAGGGCCCAAAATTTGTAACATCAGGGGTGTTGTAGTGTCTCTGGTATGACGAGTATGAGCCGATATTTCATTTCACTGTGGGAGGGGCAATAAACAGAACATTTTATCAGGAGTAAATATTGAGTTGGAAACTATAAGCATTATTTGTGCTATTGAAAAATGGCACAAATTTATGAGACAAAAGTTGCAGTTATGAGTTGCAGCAGTTTTGAGGGAAAAAATGCTGCAAATTAAAAAGAAAAAAGAGGCAAATTTTAAAGGGGTGGCAAATTCATGAGCAAAAAAAGTTGCAATTAAAAAGGTAGAAAATTTATGTTCCAAATTTAAAGGCATCTTTTTTCATTTAGCACTGGTGCTTCAAGTTTATTCTATTCTGTCATGTCCACTGATATAGATGTTTATGATGACACTGGGCCCTCCCCAATATGGTCATAAACAATTCTGTTTTGTTTTGTTTTTCCTGGTTGGGAAAACACGCCCCCCCCCCCCCGATTTCCACTCATGATGATGTCAACACACACAGACCTGCAGCACTGCTCTGACTGCACACACTGCACCACACACACCACTCCTTACTGAGAGTTTTTCTGCTGCTCTGTTACAGCAACAGACACGGGTGGGCAGAGGATCCAGAAATTGCGCTAAAAGGGGAAACTAATTCTAGATGTGATTAACATTGTAGAGAAGAGAAACGTAATTTCTTTCGACTGCACATGCTTGGTTGTATGGATTGTGTAGTGTATGAAACAATGGGATATTCGGAGTGGAACACGACCTGTGGCTGACGTGGCCTCCACTATATATTGGGTGGTCCGCCATCTCACTGGGAGTTAGCAGAGTTAGCAGGTTGTCGTTCGTGAAGGTTACCACTGAGTGTACATGTGTTTTACTATTCGGCTTTGTAATAAAGTTCAGTTCAGCTGCAGCATCCTCATCCGTCTTCATTCCAGGTTTGTGGACATAACATTTGGCGATGAGAATTTTGAACTATGGACGCGTGCTTCAGACTAAAGCCATTCCTCGAGTCCCCTGGAAAACAATCATGGCCATGATGGCTGCGTGCGTTTGAGACCTTCATTACAGCATTGGACTTGGAGGAACTGGATGAAATTACCATGCGGATACTACTTGTCTACCACCTGGGTGCAGAGGGTCAGAATTTTTAACATGCTTGGTCCAACGGAATATTATGAGGACGCTGTTGAGATGCTAACTAGCTACTTTGCTAAACCCAACAACGTGGCACGGCACACAAAATCCCGCCACCATCAACGAGAAGCTAAGCTAGATAACCCCACACCCTATGGAGACTGCATAAACATTGTGGGCCCTGAAGGCTTTTCAGGACTGCAGCGTGTAGTGAAGTCAGACGGCGTGAGTGTGTCCATGTTGGTGGCCGCCACGCAGTCTATAGTAAACGAGGCCACAGTTCGGAGGCTCACCCCCCCCCAACCCCCCCGGCGACATGATGTGGTGGAACTACCAGACAATGAGAGCTCCAGTACCGGTAGTAATGTCACATTTGTGGTGCAGTATGGTGAAAAGGTGATTCTAGCGTTCTGGTTCCAGGTGACACGCCAGGCTGAAAATGTTATTGGGTGGGATTTATTGTGCGAGCTGAGTTTTACTGTCACGCTCAGGGGGCAGACAGTCATCGTCCAGGCCCAGTTTACCCAGGTTTTGCGGATGTGGGTGCAGCCGAAGAGCACAGCTCAGATGCCAAATGTAACACAGAAAGTGGATACAGCATGGATGGTGAAAACGACATGGGAAAAGAACAGCGACCGGACTTGCCTCCATTCCTCATTTGGCCAGAGCAGGAGGAGAGGGAGCCTGGGTCTATTGAGACCAACTCCAACAAGGTAATTTAGAACGATGCTGACAGCACACCATCCACCCAGGACGCTCAGGAGAAGAGCTGCCTGGGAGGGGGGCTACAGCCGGACTCGCCTCCGTTCCTCACTCGGTTGGAGTTACAGGAGAGGGAGCCCATGCACGCAGAAAGCCCTGACGAACAGCAACAGCAACCGGGCACAGACGCCGCTCACGACACAGCACGACAGAGCACATCAGATGAAAGAGGAGGAACTAGACTGCTTCCATACCCGTGCTCAACAAACTACGGTGGTTACAACCGAGCCGATGGATGAAGAGTCTACCTCAACAAGCAACATTGGAGAGACACTGGGCACCTTCCGTACCCACAACAAGCTTCAGTCTACGGGAACAACGACGGCGACAACAGGTGAAGGATCCGCAACAAACACGGTGACAGCGGAACTGCCACAGCATGACAGAGGTCCCAAGCTGGATGAGCATGCAGAGCCACCGGGATCGACGTATGAAACCAAGTAAGGCGCCACTCCAAGTTATGGACTGGGTTCGGGTTTGCACTGGTGAGAGACCGGGATGGCGACTGACTGGGCCACAGCCAACGAGACAACGAGCACTGCTGAGAATCGTGGCGGAACTGGGATCAGCATGCTTCTGACTGACAGAGGGTTCAGTTTGGCACACAACCCAACTACGGTGTGTCCAGGTGGCTGCTCCAGATGGCGAGGCTTCGCGGGAGTCAGCTGCCGAAGTGTGGGACCCGGGCCCCAGCATCATGAAGATTGGCCCTGGCCCCAGGGGTCCGACATCTCCAGGGATGCGTCCGCCACGGGCGCGCTACAAGGCCCCTCTGGCAGAATTGTTCTCCCCGTGGAAAACTGTTAAAAAAAAAAAATGTTCAAGCAGGAGCATGGCTGAAATGGTGGCAGAATAACCCACCCAGCCGCGTTGGGTCCAGCGGTGCTTCTACTGTACCTGCAGACCCTAGTTCCTGTTTTGGTTCTAAAAAAAAGTCCTTTAAAGAGGAAAGAGTTCTTTACAAAAATGATAAATAATAAAAGATGTTAAATACAAATAATAATGTTAGGTGTTTTGTTTAGATCAAGGGTCACCAACTGGTGGACTCTGGTCTGGATATGGACCCCAAGAGTCCTCTGTCCGGACCCTGAAGTGTCATGATGGCCGCTAGGCCATCATCAGCATCATCAACATCAGCTGCGCTCACTTCAGCAGGTGGCAATCAGCGGGCCATAAAAGCCCAACGCGCGGACGCCTCAGCACGGAGTCGTCTGTCAATCTCACTGAGCAACGTGCCAAGATCTCGACCTCTCGTGAAGAAATCTACGCTTCGCCAAACCAGGCCACGTAAGCCATCTCTTCACTATTCCTCTGCTAGCCTTTTCCCCTGTGCACAGGTGGACCTCCCTGGCGGCGGACCTCCCTCCTCTGCTGACGAGGCACCGTCTCCCGCTCCGCGGAGCTCCTCCTCACCTCCACAGCAACGGACACCACGAGCACAACGTGGCACGGACACCAGGAGTCAGTCAGCCTCTCGTTGTGGCACCCGCAAGTAAACCCCTGCAGCATACCCGCCGAACCTTGCTACTGAACAACAGTAACCTTGTGTTTGTGTTTTCCAGGGTTGCCAGGGTACCACAAGACGGGCTCAGCTCCAGTGGCCAGACGAGCATTCACACATTCACTCACACTTCACTCACTCATTCACAATAAAGATAATTGTCTGTATCTCTCGTGTCAGCGTCTGTCTCTTGGGTCGTAAATCATGTCAGTACGACTCCGTCACGATGACCCATCAGACAGCGCGCTGTCGTGCTGCTTCAACACACTCAGCGCACGAGTAGACATGATTTCTCACCAGCAGACAGTAATCTTAAACCAACTAACTCAGATTAACAGCCGGCTGGATCGCATGGAAGGTCACCAGGCATTCCCCCCGGCTAGCGGGGCGCCTTCTGCACCCACAGCTGCGGCTACTAGCCAAACCAGCCCATCTTCCACACATCGCCTAACTCCTGTACCAACCCCCGCACGCTTTACTGGTAAACTGGGGGAGGCACGGGGGTTTTTGCTACAGTGTGAGTCAGTTTTTCTCCGCGTCCCGGGGGACTTTGCCTCTGATATGAATAAGATTGGGTACATCATCAACCTGCTGGGAGGCAGGGCTCTTGATTGGGCTTATACCATCATGGCCAAACCAAATTATTCACTGTTAACTTACCAGCAGTTCGTGGCAGAGTTCATGGAAGTGTTCGATCATGTGGACCGGGGCGCGGTGTTAACTGAACGGCTGCTGGGACTTCGGCAGGGCAGTAGATCTGCCGCCGATTATTCTGTGGACTTCCGGGTATTAGCCGGTCAGGTTGGGTGGGGGGAGCCAGCGCTCTGTGGAATTTTCCTCCGCAGCCTTAACTTCGATTTAAAAGACGAGCTAGCGGCAAAGGAGGAACCAGACAGACTTGGGGAATTAATCTCCCTCACCATCAGCCTAGATAGCAGACTGAGGGAGCGAGCTGCAGAACGGCGAACAGCTATCCGTGCAAATAAGTCTCGCCCTCGCTCCGCTAGGTCCCCCCTTCTTGCTCTGCCCGCATCTGAAGAACTTCCGGAGCAGGAGGATATGGTTATGGGGCAATCGGGTCTTACAGCGGCTGAGAAACAGCGCCGCAGGGAGCAGGGGTTATGCTTCTACTGTGGGAATGGGACACATGGAGTAGTGGATTGCCCGTTAAAAGGGGAGGTCCGCGGATCACGGTAGGGGGATTCGCGGACAAGAATCAGACAAAGCCCCTCACTAGTTGCCACATCCCCATTCGGCTCATTCATAAACACAAGGAACACAACACACTTGCCTTAGTTGACTCTGGGGCTGAGCAAAACTTTATCTCCAGAGACCTGGCAACCCTGATGGGCCTCAGCTGTCAACCTCTACGCCCGCCCATCCATCTGGTCACCCTGTCAAAAACATCTTTGACGTCAGTTTCCCATCAGACGGCACCTGTGTTAACGATAGTTTCTGGTAATCACAGGGAGGAAATACGGTTCCTGGTCTTGCCCTTCTCCTCTTCACCCGTCATCTTGGGGTACCCATGGCTCCGGTTGCATAACCCTACGTTCGACTGGCAAGTTGGGAGAATAACAGCTTGGAGCTCATTCTGCCTGAGCGCCTGTCTTCAGTCCGCTGCATGCGCTCCCTCGGTGCCGATGACGCCTCCCTCAACACCTCCTCCGGACCTGTCAAAGGTGCCTGACATCTACCATGATTTGGGCCAGGTGTTTAGTAAGTCACGGGCGTTGTCCCTTCCCCCCCATCGCCTGTACGACTGCGTGATTAATCTCAAGGCTGGGGCCCCTCTCCCGGCGAGCCGCCTGTACAGCCTGTCAGCTCCGGAATGCGAGGCCATGGATACGTACATCAAGGAGTCCCTGGCCTCCGGTATCATCCGTCCATCCTCCTCGGCCGTTGGGGCAGGGTTTTTCTTCGTTGGGAAGAAGGACGGGTCGCTGCGCCCCTGCATCGATTTCCGGGGGTCTCAACGACATTACTATTAAAGACAAATACACTCTTCCCTTGATGAACACTGCTTTTGATTCCCTCCAGGGGGCGGCTTGGTTTACTAAACTAGATCTACGGAACGCCTATCACCTGGTGCGCATTCGGAAAGGAGATGAGTGGAAGACTGCTTTTCGGACCCCGAGTGGCCACTTTGAATATTTGGTGATGCCGTTTGGGTTAACCAACGCTCCGGCAGTGTTCCAGCGCTTAATAAATGACGTTCTCCTGGACTTTCTGAATTCCTTCATCTTTGTTTTTCTTGATGATATCCTCATCTTCTCGCGCACACTGGAGGAGCATCAGGTGCATGTACGACGGGTCCTACAGCGCCTCCTGGAGAATCAGTTGTTCGTCAAGGCGGAGAAGTGTGAGTTCCACACGGATCACACCTCCTTTCTGGGGTTTATAATCGCCCGTAACCAGGTGCTTCCCGACCCGGACAAGGTCAAGGCGGTGGTGGACTGGCCTACGCCCACATCCAGGAAACAGCTACAGGGTTTTTTGGGGTTCGCCAATTTTTACCGGCGCTTCGTGCCAAATTTTGGGAACATCGCCAGACCCCTGACTGCACTCACATCCCCGAAGGTCCCTTTCCATTGGAGTGAGGAGGCTGCCGCGGCATTTGACAGGCTGAAGGGAGAGTATGCTTCGGCCCGTGTGTTGACCCAGGTGGACCCGGAGCTTCAATGCCTGGTGGAGGTGGACGCATCGGATTCGGAGGTGGGGGCGGTACTCTCTCAGCGCTCCCCGACAGACGGGAAGATCCACCCCTGCGCTTACTTCTCTCATCGTTTGACACCTGCTGAGAGGAATTACAGCATCGGCGACAGGGAGCTATTGGCTGTCAAACTTGCGCTGGAGGAGTGGAGACACTGGCTGGAGGGGGCTGCCCAGCCGTTTGTCGTCTGGACTGATCACCGCAATCTTGAATACCTTAGGACTGCCAAGCGGTTGAATGCACGTCAGGCCCGCTGGTCTCTCTTCTTCGGCCGTTTTAATTTTACGATCACCTACCGGTCAGGGAGTAAGAATGGTAAGCCTGACGCCCTTTCCAGGCAGTTTGACGCGCCCTCCCCTGACGACCGGGAGGAGCCTATTCTGCCACCTGCGTGTGTGGTTGGTGCGTTGACCTGGGGCATCCGCGATAAGGTCAGAAGAGCACAGGAGGTGGAGCCTGATCCGGGTGGGGGGCCCCCGGGTCGCTTGTTCATCCCTCGTCCTGTAAGGAGCCAAGTAATTGAGTGGGGTCACGCGTCCAAGCTGGCGTGCCATCTGGGTGTGAGTCGGACCGTTGATCTCCTCCAGAGAACCTTTTGGTGGCCAGGGCTGCGAAGGGACGTTAACAACTACGTCAGGGCCTGCGCTCAGTGCGCCACGGGGAAGACATCATCATCGGCCCCGGCAGGTCTGCTTCATCCTTTGCCCATTCCCTCCCACCCCTGGTCCCATGTAGCCATGGACTTTGTGACCGGTTTGCCCCCCTCCGGCCACTTCACGACTGTTTTAACTATCGTGGACCGTTTTTCTAAAGCTGCCCATTTTGTGCCCCTCCGGGGGTTGCCTTCAGCGCGGGAGACGGCGGACCTCCTCGTTCTCCATGTGGTTCGCCCTCACAGAATCCCCGCTGACATTGTTTCGGATCGAGGGCCACAGTTCGTCTCGCAGGTTTGGAAGGCGTTCTGTACGGCGCTTGGGGCCACGGCCAGTCTCTCCTCTGGATACCATCCTCAGAGTAACGGCCAGTGCAAGCGAGCCAATCAGGAGCTGGAGGCTGCGCTGCGCTGCGTCATCTCCTCCTGCTCTTCTTCATGGAGCATGTACCTCCCGTGGATCGAGTACGCTCATAACACCACGGTGTCCTCGTCCACAGGGATGTCCCCCTTCAAGGCATCACTGGGGTACGATCCACCCTTGTTCCCGGAGGAAGAGGGGGAGGTAGCAGTCCCGTCCGTTCAGGCTCACGCCAGACGCTGTCGGCAAGTTTGGTCCATTGCCCGCAGAGCCCTTCTGAGGACCACGGAACGGAACATTGAGGTGGCCAACCGCCATAGGAGGCCTGCCCCAGATTACAAGGTGGGTGACAAGGTATGGTTGTCCACAAAGAACATCAGTGTGCCTGCCGAGAAGCGTAAGCTAACCAAGCGCTTCATCGGTCCCTTTGTTATCTCCCGCATTGTCAACCCTGTATCTGTGCATCTTGCTCTCCCCTCTCACATGCGCATCTGCCCCACTTTCCACGTCTCCCAGGTCAAGCCCTACGTCGCCGACCCGCTGTGCCCGCCCCCTGCGGCTCCCGTTCCCCCGAGGATGATCGATGGCCATCCGGCCTGGGGGGTAACGGCAATCCTGGATGTCCGCAGGAGGGGTCGGGGCCTTCAGTATTTGGTGGACTGGGAGGGGTTTGGCCCTGAGCACCGCTCCTGGATACGCCCTGCGTTGATCCTTGACAAGCAGTTGATCCGCGATTTCCATCGGGCGCATCCAGGTAGGATTGGGCAGGTGCCTGGAGGCACCTCTAGAGGGGGGAGTACTGTCATGATGGCCGCTAGGCCATCATCAGCATCATCAACATCAGCTGCGCTTACTTCAGCAGGTGGCAATCAGCGGCCCATAAAAGCCCAACGCGCGGACGCCTCAGCACGGAGTCGTCTGTCAATCTCACTGAGCAACGTGCCAAGATCTCGACCTCTCGTGAAGAACTCTACGCTTCGCCAAACCAGGCCACGTAAGCCATCTCTTCACTATTCCTCTGCTAGCCTTTTCCCCTGTGCACAGGTGGACCTCCCTGGCGGCGGACCTCCCTCCTCTGCTGACGAGGCACCGTCTCCCGCTCCGCGGAGCTCCTCCTCACCTCCACAGCAACGGACACCACGAGCACAACGTGGCACGGACACCAGGAGTCAGTCAGCCTCTCGTTGTGGCACCTGCAAGTAAGCCCCTGCAGCATACCCGCCGAACGTTGCTACTGAACAACAGTAACCTTGTGCTTGTGTTTTCCAGGGTTGCCAGGGTACCACAAGACGGGCTCAGCTCCAGTGGCCAGACAAGCATTCACACATTCACTCACACTTCACTCACTCATTCACGTGTCAGCGTCTGTCTCTTGGGTCGTAAATCATGTCATGAAGCCTTTTGATACAATTTTGGGGAAAAAGGGAGACTTTTGTTTTGATGGGGGAAAAAAGCGGAAAAAGCAGAATTGAACTGCTTTATTGGCGACTGCCTGGCCAGATTATGACAGGAGCCCTTGGGTGCTGTCCTGCTGCAGACCGCCCCCCCCCACCCCCCGCTGTCCCACAAACGTCACTCTCACTCTGTGGCTCCAACCACTCCAGAATATATGCAGCAGGTCACAAAATCACGGTTCACTGCATCCCCCCTCCCCTTGACACAAGGCTGACAGCCAAGACACCCGTCCCAGACAGACAGGCTTCGTTTTAAGGTCTGTATCCGTGAAATGAGGCTCTGTTGTGAAACTGAATGTATTTACCAGGGTACTTCTTCCTCTGTTCTGCTCAGAGTGGTCCATGCTGGGATGCAGAGGTGAGGCTGCTGGTTATGGAGGCCCTTTTCATAGCCTTCAATATCGCATAAAAACCCAGTAAAGGCTCCGTGTGTTACGGAACAGGAAAAGTTCCACCTCCTCTTTGCCTGTAATCATGGAGTTACAGCTCCATCTAACACAGTTTATTGTTGAGATAAAAAAGATGGAGGAATTCTGTAGTACAGAATTATATTTTGTGTCCATTTTTTGTCTTAGTTTGAAACACTTTTTTCTGCACTGAAAATATTGTATAGAGGTGGACTTTTGTGAATTTTTTTTTTTTTTTTTAGATATTAATCTTTTTAAAAAATGTAATACAATTTAGTTTGTTCTGCTGGGAAAACATTTTTAGGATTTTAGAATTTCAGACCTATTTATTTGGACTCAGCAAACACTTTTAGTGTTCTGAATTATAAAATTTTAAATGACATATTTTGTTTGAAATTGAACAAAGGATTCATTTAAATTTTTTGTTTAAAAATTAATACAGATCTAAAACATGAGCTTAATAAAATAATGTGTGACAGCAAGTTAAATGATCCTGGCCTGTCTGGAGACAGCTGTGGTCTTCTGAGAGAACGTCCATGAAATGGCAGTTCTTAAAAGCACGTTCTGAGATAAATTTGTCCATGTGTCAGATTTCTCTGCAGTTTTAGTTGGCAACCCCTGGTCTAGATGGTAATGTTGACTGTTTTGATATATACTAATGCTTAAGTGTGTGTGTGTTTGGAATATAGGAACTGTTGATAACACAACATAACAATGATTTTTTTTGTAAGTTGTCTGTGTTTTTTCAACTGATTAAAGACAATTTTGCACCGCTGAATCCGAAAATGACATCAGTTTCTCTCGATCAGGTCAGGTTTTTATGTTAAGTTATAAGCAGTTGTACAGTTGTACTGTAAATTGAATAGTAGACATTGATAAAGGTAAGTACATATAAATTGAATGTTACATCATCATTGTTCAAAATTCAGAGAATTTCAAGAAATAAAAGAATTTTGCATCATATAAAGCGAAAATACCCGTACATGTAAACAAAAATGTAAGAAAACATGTGGCCATAGTTCAAAAAGTTGACCTGATTGGGCAAAACCAATGAGATTTTTGGATTCAGCACATCAAAATTGTCCTAAATCAGCTAAAAAAAACTTAGACAATAAATTTGGTGTTGACCAGTGTAATATGGGAATATTGTTATGCTAAATTGGGGAGGGCTGATTTGCTAAATTTTTGAATATTGTGTTCTGCATTTTTGCAAAGGGTGGGAAGGACGTGGCGTATGAAACAAGGGGACATTTGGAGTGGAATGCGGCCTGCGGTTGACGTGACCTCCACTATATATTGGGCGGTCTGCCATCTCACTGGGAGTTGGCAGGTTTTCGTTCATGGAGGTTTCCACTGAGTGTACATGTTTTTCTATTCGGCTTTGTAATGAAGTTCAGTTCGACTGTAGCATCCTAGTCCACCTTCATTCCAGATTTGTGGACATAGCAGACTGAATGACAGTAAAGTTGGCTTCTGGCTTCTTCTGATTGCGTCTTTTTCCCACATTTTTACAGCTCATACATCTCTTAATGAAATGTTTGTGACATATTTTGTTCAAGTGTCCTTTAATCATTTAATTATTGCAGCAAGTTTGGGGTTTTTTTGGCCAGTCTTTGTGAAAAATGGCTGGCTTTGGAGCTTGGCACTTCAGTCTCTGAGATCACCTTTAACTCCAGCCTCCCTCCTGCTTCACTTTGTCATATTTACGAGAACGATCAGCTCACGTGCAGGATGCTACACCACAGAATGCACACGACACAGAAAAGAATTAGAATTAGAAGAAAAACACCTCACTCGCCAGAGGAATACCCAGCCTGTAAGGAGGTAGACAAGAGCAGGTTAGTATGAGGAGGGAGACTGGAAATGATGAATTACAGGAATTTTCCTACAAATAGGAGCAGAGAGCCCAGCAGAGGAACCCAGCAGGACAAAGATGAATCAGCGAGGAAGCTGTGGATGAGTTGGGCTGGGAGAGGTGTCTGACCAGTTGGAGAAGGCAGTCCAGAGCGATGACGATGATGGAGCAGGTGAGTGCACAACAACCCCCGGAGATGAACCGCAGAGATGGCAGAAACCTGAGGAGGAAGAGAGAGTTTGTCTGGGTTCCTTGACAACTTAATTTTCACTTACTACTTTTAAATGGCAGCTATACCCAACGAGCCAGCGCTGGAGCATTCACAAACTGGTCCTTTTAAGCGCTGGCAGGGAAGAGGCGGCAGGTGCATCCACTCACACAGATGTACTAATTACTTGCAGAGCCAGGGACTCGACAAGGAACCTTCAACAGGAAGGGAGGGGGAGCACACTCACCTGATCATGACAGTGCCCCCCCCCCAAGGGATGTCTCCTGGCAGCCCACCAGACTTGTTGGGATGGGCTCAGTGAAAGGCCCGGACCATCCCCCTGTCATGGAAGTGAGAGCCGGGGATCCATGACCTTTCTTCAGGTCTGTAACCCTTCCAGTGGACTAAGTACTGCAACCCCTGACCCCAACAGCGAATGTCCAGAATCCTCTGAATGGTGTAGGTGGTCTGACCGTCGAGGATCCGAGGAGGAGGAGGAGGATTTGGGGGGGGGGCAGAGAGGACTGGTGGAGAGGGGCTTAATCTTGGACACATGAGATGAGATGAGATGATGAGATTCAACTTTATTGTCATTACACATGTATGAATACAAGGTAACGAAACGTGACTTGGCATTTGGGCACACTCTGCAGAGCGCATCCAAGGCCGGGGCAGCCGCTAGGCGCCAGTCATAAAGAAGAAAGGGAAAAAAAAGAAAGAGGGAATGGATATGACACAGTAGGCGAGAGAAAAAAACATGTTTTATCAAAATGGCGCTCGGCAAGTGAGCGAAATTTTGATTGCAGGCAAAAAAACCCTCAATGCACATTTAGCAGACATTTAGCAGGAGATCACACACAAAAGTTGAGAGGCAGTGTATTGTATGCATGTAATGTTGTATGCATTGTGTAGTGTAGATGTGACAGTTGTTAGTGAGCAGCAGAGGGCGCCTCCTGGCAGTGGATAGATGTTATAATCATGTGACTTATAAACAAGTCCAGAGTCTATCTCTCTTGCTTGCAGAAGGCACATGGGCACTGTCCTTGAGGGTCCAAATCCGCTGATACCACAACAACTGATTGTCGATTGTTTGGGTTAAGAGCCGGTCCTTCCGCTTATCTTAAAGTGTACCTGTGGTGGTCGTGAAAAAAAAGATATTATATTGAGCCCCTGTCTCACGTTCTAGTTCAAGTTTAAGTTGAAATTCATGTTCAAAGCAATTTGATATAAATCCATTGCTGATCTGCTGGTTCAGCTATGTCAGCAAAACATGGGTACAGCCATACTAGCGGCTACAGGGACTTCCAGGACGCTTTCTGTGATGTAATTTCGTTGACACCGCGATCTGGATCAGTATTGGCTGAGCCTCGAGTACCCGGATGTGGAGCGGCTTCGGGGATATTCAAATTCAAACGTTTATTTCAACCTCAGGGTTCATATTAAATGCAGAACTAAAACGAGTAGAAAATAAATAAATAAATGTTTAAATTCAGCGAGCCGTCTTTTCTGATCTCAGCTCGTACAAGGACGATGATTATAAAACTGTGATCTGAGTACCCGGATGTGCAGCGGCTTCCGGGATATTCAAATTCAAACGTTTATTTCAAACTCAGGGTTCATATTAAATGCAGAACTAAAACGAGTAGAAAATAAATAAATAAATGTTTAAATTCAGCGAGCCGTCTTTTCTGATCTCAGCTCGTACAAGGACGATGATTATAAAACTGCGATCTGAGTACCCGGATGTGCAGCGGCTTCCGGGATATTCAAATTCAAACGTTTATTTCAAACTCAGGGTTCATATTAAATGCAGAACTAAAACGAGTAGAAAATAAATAAATAAATGTTTAAATTCAGCGAGCCGTCTTTTCTGATCTGAGCTCGTAAATGACGATTATAAAACTGTGATCTGAGTACCCGGATGTGCAGCGGCTTCGGGGATATTATACAGAGCAGCAGACACTGGGTGCTCTTGTAAAAACAAAAACATACAATGCGATATGGATATCGCAACATGGCGGAATGTAAAGCCTTTGGATGTCTGAATAATAAGCGAAAAAAACAAAGAAACACTTTTTCTGTGTACACAAAACCCAGCTCACCTTGTCAGAAGATCGGAGCGGAAACAGGGCACAGACGAATAATTTCAGACGAAATTGCGTTGTGTGTGAGGACCACTTCGTCACTTTAACCCTCAGAAGACCTTTCTGGCTCAAACCTGTAGCCATGTTGGACAAATTCTTCCTCAGAGTCCGACAATTCAGCCATAATAGAATAAAAACACTCACAACAGCACCTTAGTCTCTCATACAGGCGGAGCATTGACTGTTGAGTATCAACGAAGTGACGTCACATCCGCATGTGTCATGGCTGCGCCCACAGTTTTCATTGGCTGCCCATGGCCAAGGTCCTATTTGAATATATGTCTGGTGGTATATGGCTGGCAAAAATTATTTATCAGAATAAGAAATACTTTTTCATAATGTTTTCAAGTCAAATGCGTCTTCACGACCACCACAGGTACACTTTAATCAGGAGGAATGTAAACACAGGGCACCAAACAAGGTCAAATCAAATCAGCACAGTGCACTCAGAGAATAGAATTTGTCCTCACCCGTGCAATTCTGTGCTTTCATATGTGCAGGCTTAAACTGTTTTTCCATGGAAAGCACAGGGCTCCAGATGTATTCCTCCACTGAATCACTGTCATTCAGTTCACCGTTTGCCGCTACTCGTGCCTTCCTCAACTGGTCGAATTTGATGAAGGAGCTTGCCGGGTCCGCTTGATCAGCTCTCTCACCTTCCTTCAATTTCTGATGCATCAGGGAACTTCACAGCCAAAAATAGAAGTCCTGAGATCATAACCAATAATGTTTCCACAGACGCATGAATTCCAATGTCCATGAGTCTCCTCGCAGGTTCCAATTCTTGGGCTCCCCCTTGGCCCGATTCTTGTTGAAAAATAGTGACAATAGCACATTTAAGCCGCTTCCAAATCCATAATTTCCGTTTAGATTAAGATTCAGCAGAAGAAGAGCGACTAAACACAGACGCAACATTGCAAAGCTGGGAATAGGTCAGGAAGGCAGACAAGAGGAGGGAAGAAATGCGACTGCTCTCTCTCAAGGCAAGAAGGAAAAGTAGACATGGAAAGTAGGGTGAATGTGGAGTGTCGGCGGGAGCTCCAGGCGGACAGTCACATCATTGATGATTCTGGAGATGGTAAACGGCCCCAGGAAGGAAGGTGACAACTTTTGAGACTCAGTTTTTAGAGGCACCTGGTCGGCCAACAGCCACACCCTCTGCCTGACAGTGTATCTGGGTGCTGGAACCCATCTGCGGTCCGCGTACTGCCAGTTCCGCTCAGTGGAGCGGAGAAGCACAGTCCGGGTGGCCCTTCAAAGATGGCAGCAATGGCGAGCATGGGCCCCTACAGATGGCACGGTGACTTCCCTCTCCACTATGGGTAACGGGGGCGGTGGGGGGGGGGTACCCCATAGATGCCTCAAAAGGCATTAATCCAGTAGCTGAGGAGACTGCTGAGTTGTGAGCGTACTCCACCCAGGTCAGATGAGTGCTCCAAGTAGACAGGTTACAGGATGCCACACATCTGAGGGCAGCATCCAGGGATTGGTTGGTATGCTCAGCCTGCCCGTTGCTCTGTGGGTGGTATCCGGATGAAAGGCTGACCATGGTGCCCAGGGAATGACAAAAGGTCTTCCATACTTGGGAGGTAAATTGTGGGCCCCAGTCAGACACAATGTCCAGGGGAATGATGTGAAGCCGGATGACACGGATAGTGAACAGGCTGTCAGTGTCTGGGATGGAAGGCAGCTTTGGGAGGGGCACCAAATGGATGGCCTTAGAGAAATGGTCAACAATGGTGAGGATAACTGTTTTACCATGCAAGGGAGGAAGTCCAGTGACAAAGTCCAGTGCTACGTGTGACCAAGGGCGGCTGGGGACCAGGAGGGGAGGAAGCAGGCTGGTGGGAGGGGAAGAGTCAGATTTGTTTCTGGCACACACTTGACAAGCCTTGACATAGTCCCGGACGTCCGTCCGCAGCGTGGGCCACCGGAACACCTGTTGGATTAAGTTGATGGTCTGGGAAACCCCTGGGTGGCAGGCAAAGTGGCTCGTGTGACCCCACCAGATGACGTCGCTGCTGAGGCCGGCCGGGGCAAAAGCCAATCATCGGGTCCCCCCTCGGGTTTGGGCTCAGTAGACTGGGCCTGCCGGACCCTCTGCTCGATCACCCTGGTAAGAGCACCTAAGATACAGGAGGCGGGCACAATGGGTTGGGGGAGGGAGGAGGGGGCTGGCTGGTCAGGGGTGAACTGGTGGAAGACAGCTTCTGCCTTAATATTGCGGGACCCAGGCCTGTAGGTGATGGTAAGATTAAATCTGATAAAGAATAGGACCCAGTGGGCCTGCCTGGCATTTAATCTGCGGGCCGACCGAAGAGACTCTAAATTTTTCTGGTCAGTTCACACAACGATGGGATGGACAGCTCCCTCCAGCCAGTACCTCCACCCCTCCAGAGCCAATTTAATGGCCAGAAGCTCTCGGTCCCCTACATTGTAGTTCCTCTCGGTATTGGGGTTTAATGAATAAATACCTCTGCTTTCACTGTCTGGTTTGGATCTGCCACTAAACAGGACAAGACCAGACTGCAGCAGATCATCAAGTCTGCGGAGAGGATCATTGGTACCGACCTACCCTCCATTGAGAACCTATATCGGTCCAGTACCAGGAAACGGGCGGGAAACATCTCTGCTGACCCGTCACACCCCAGCCACAGTCTGTTTGAACTTCTACCTTCTGGTTGACTTTACAGATCACTGAAGGTCAAAACCACCCGTCACAGGAACAGTTTCTTTCCCCAAGCCATTACTCTGTTGAACTCTTAACAGTCACCTAGACCTGCCTGCTGCTGTACTTCTGACTTTTTCTTTCATTCTTACACTGCGCATAACTCTCTAACTCTCACTGTTGTCAGTGAAGTCTTATTTAGATCTCACACCTGAACAAATGAGAGCAAGTTTAGTTTAGCCAAAGTCAAATTCCTTGTATGTGTTGCATACTTGTCCAATAAAACTGATTCTGATTCTGATTCTGAAATACACTGATAAATAACACGTTTTTTACAAATTATTTTGTTAAAAATTAATCACTACATAAAATCAATATTTGACCAGCATCTATGTTAATGTGTTGAAATTTATGAGAAAAAAGTTACAAATTTACAAAAAAAAGTTGAAAATATATAAGGAAACTTTTCAAAATTGTTGCAAATTGACAAGAAAAAAGTTGTAATATTACATGAAAAGGTTAGATTAATGAGAGCGTTTCAAATTTACATAAAAAATTAACAAGAAGAAAGTTGCAAATTAATGACTGAAAGAAATTGCAAATTTATAAGAAAAAAATGCACCCCCCCCCAAAAAAAAATAAAAAAAATAAATAAAATTGTTTTGCATGTATCCTTAATATTCTCGGAGTGATTTCATCACGTCAGAATGAGTTGCTCCATCATTGACGGTCTGGTCTTAAGCGTTTAATATGTTTCTCGTCGCAGGATGACTGGAGGCTGTCCCAGCTTCTTTTGCTGAGAGGCAGGGTACAACCTGAACAGATCTCCAGTCCATCACAGGGCCAACAATGAGAAACAGACAACCATTCTATTCACTCTCTCATTCATACCTAAGGACAATTTATCCCAGTTAATACCAATTAACCAAGCATGCATGTGTTCAGACTGTGGGAGGGAACCAGAGTACCCAGCAAAAACCCCCGTGACTTCAGGAGAACATGAAAACTCCACATATAAACAACAGAATGTTGCTTTTGATGTAGTTAGACACACTTCTGTTGACCTACATCCAGGAGTATTACGAACAAAAGAACCACAGAGTGATTACACCCCCCCTTCCCCCACCCCTGTACACAAATGCTGAGCTCTTGGAGTATAGCCAGCGTGATGCAAGTTTCCTGGATGGCCCTGTGTGTGTGTGTGTGTGTGGGGGGGGGGGTGTTTGTGTGATTGATTGAGCAAAGGAAAAATCCCTGATTAGTGTTCAAGTCTATTATAGACTTAGGTGTAACAGTAATTAGTTAAGATGCTGCAGTGCTACAAATGTGTTTGGATAAATACAACGTAGTCAGTTTTCTGTCTTATCTCTTCATTTCTCCTGACGGCCATCTTGACAGTGTCATTGAGAAAGTAAGGGGGGGCTGTTGTTACTATTTGTCATATTGACTGGACAAGCAACCTGAGTGCAAAGTGCAATCACCAAGAGAACACACAGAAGACGTTTGACCTTCTATTAGAATTTTCAAAATCGCACACTTGTGGAAAAAGTCAGTCACTCGCCAGATAAGCAGGAGCCCTGCGGAGGATAGATGAGACTAATTAGGGAGGAACGGAGAAATAATGGAAATCTAGTTAAACCACTTACGTGGGAGGTGAGGAGAGACCAGCACAGAACCCAGCGAAGGAGAAGAACCAGCAGGTAAGAACTACCGGTTGGGTAGGTTGGTGAGGTCTGACCGGGTGGAGAGGATGAGCAGGGTAGAGGAGGAGCAACGGGCTGACGAGTGCACCAAATCCCTGGAGACGCACCGCTATGTTTGCAGCAACCTAGAAGAGGTGGAAGAGAATAGGTGTAAGGCAAGGTCATAAATACACAACCGCTTACTTAGAGAGCTGTCATCTGAGCAGTATACCCAAACAAGCCAGCGTTGAATCACTGAAGAGCGCTTCCTTATAAACGCTGGCCCAGCAGGAATCAGCAGGTATGTCTGAGGAGATCGCTGAGCAGGAAGGAGGGGGAAAGCGCTCGCCAGCACACGACAGTGCCCTCCCCCTCAAGGAATGCCTCCTGGCGGTTGCCCAGGCTTTTCTGGGAGGGCTCGATGGTAAGCTCGGATCATACCTTTGTCATGGAATCCAGACCAAGGGACCCATGACCGATGCTCCAGGCCATAGCCCTCCCTGTCGACCAGGTACTGGAACCCCCAGCCCTGACAACGAACATCCAGGATCTCCTTGACGGTGTGCGTGATGTGCCCGTCAAAGACTCTGGGAGGAGGAGGCAGCTTTGCGGGAGGGCAGAGAGAGCTGGAGGAGAGAGGCTTGACCTTAGATGTGGAAGGTAGGGTGCACGCGGAGCGCCCGTGGGAGCTGGAGACAGCAGAGTCGCCGATGTTGTTGGTGAAGGGGAAGGGACCCACAAACCGGGGGGCGAACTTCCGGGACTCAGCCTTAAGTGGGACCTGATCCGTGGCCACCCAGACCTGCTGTCCAGTCTTGTAGTCCGGCACCGGGACCCTCTTGCGGTCAGCATAGCACTGATTACGCTAATTATACTGATTACACAACCGCTTACTTAGAGAGCTGTCAGCTGAGCAGTATACCCAAACGAGCCAGCGCTGAATCACTGAAGAGCTCTTTCTTATAAACGCTAGTCCAGCAGGAATCAGCAGGTGCGTCTGATGAGGAGACCAGTGAGCAGGAAGGGGGGGGGGGGGCGAGCGTTGCCAGCACATGACACTATTAAGGGATAAGGACTTTTATTTTTATAGTGCTTCATCTACTAAAAGTAGTACCAAGGTTTAGTGCCCTGGAATTCTCAAAGCCAGTTGAAATTTTTTTCTTTCACACAAGAAAAAAAAGAATTACTAATACAAAATGTGTCTAAACTCAACGGTGGAATTACATAGCTGTCCCTACAGGGCAGAGGTCAACACCCCATGGAGCTGCATGCACTTTTTTAGCCCCCTGCAGTGGTTCTCAGTGGTATTGACAAAACTATTATTATCATCGGTTTTTATTTAAAGGAGCTGTAATGATTTTTCAAAACAAGTCCTACATTTCCTCACTCCAACCTCTCTCCAACCTAACACCGTTGGTCACTGCCCATCTTCTGCCTTCTAATTCTCTGCCACATATCAACAGAGTCCTGGTTAATGACTATGGAATGACCAACCGTGTCTGTCTGCCACCATGCTTTTTTCCTCCCATTTTGTCAATCGAGGGTCTCTCGTCCCGCTGGCAGGTCAGTCAAGGTTCCTTTTTGGTGTAACAGAGGTTGGAAATAAACCTGGAGAGGCTGGCAGTGTCAGTAGAGCATCATGGAACCCCTGCCGCAATCCTACACCTCTTGAAAAAAGACAGTCCAACAAAAAATCTGTCAGAATGTTAATAATTTGTCTGTTTGGAACACAGTGGCAGTGTTGTCTTGACCAAAGCCATAGCTAATTTTTCCAAGAGGCCTATGGTGGTCTTAGAGGTGGTTTTCCACTCATTTCCCTCTGTGATGCACAAAGGTCATATGCATTTTGCAGATTTCATTTAGAAAAGACTGGCGCCCCTTGAAGAAGTCCAAAGTCAGAATAAATTATGGGAAGTGAGTATTTCTTCTTTACAGTGATATTACAGAGGCCAATAGCAAAAACATAAGAGCTTAGTGACATCTCTCGCCCTATTAAAAGCATTTCACTGGGCCAAATTGTCATTCCTGTTCTATGCTATGGAAAATTTAAAGTGTGCACAAAATTCATTTACAGTATCTCACAAAAGTGAGTACACCCCTCACATTTTTGTAAATATTTTATTATATCTTTTCATGAGACAACACTGAAGATATGACACTTTGATACAATATAAAGTAGTCAGTGTACAGCTTGTATAACAGTGTAAATTTACTGTCCCCTCAAAATAACTCAACCCACAACCATTAATGTCTAAACCACTGGCAACAAAAGTGAGTACACCCCTAGTGAAAATGTCCAAATTGTGCTCAATCAGCCATTTTCCCTTCCCAGTGTCCTGTGCCTCTTTAGTGTTACAAGGTCTCAGGTGTGAATGGGGAGCAGGTGTGTTAAATTTGGTGTTATCGCTCTCACACTCTCTCATACTGGTCACTGGAAGTTTAACATGGCACCTCATGGCAAAGAACTCTCTGAGGATCTGAATAAAAGAATTGTTGCTCTACATAAAGATGGCCTAGGCTATAAGAAGATTACCAACACCCTGAAACTGAGCTGCAGCACGGTGGCCAAGACCATACAGCGGTTTAACAGGAGAGTTTCTACTCAGAACAGGCCTCGCCATGGTCGACCAAAGAAATTGAGTGCATGTGCTCAGCATCATATTCAGAGGTTGTCTTTTGAAAACAGACATGAGTGCTGCCAGCATTGCTGCAGAGGTTGAAGGGGTGGGGGGTCAGCCTGTCAGTGCTCAGACCATACGCCGCACACTACATCAAATTGGTCTGCATGGCTGTCGTCTCAGAATGATGCCCCTTTTAAAGATGATGCACAAGAAAGCTCGCAAACAGTTTGCTGAAGACAAGCAGACTAAGGACATGGATTACTGTAACCATGTCCTGTAGTCTGATGAGACCAAGATAAACTTATTTGGTTCAGATGGTGTCAAGCGTGAGTGGCGGCAACCAGGTGAGGAGTACAAAGACAAGTGTGTCTTGCCTACAGTCAAGCATGGTGGTGGGAGTGTCATGGTTTGGGGCTGCATGAGTGCTGCCAGCACTGGGGAGCTACAGTTCATTAAGGGAACCATGAATGCCAACATGTACTGTGACATACTGAAATACAGCATGATCCCCTCCCTTTGGAAACTGGGCAACAGGGCAGTATTCCAACATGATAACCACCCCAAACACACCTCCAAGACGACCACTGCCTTGCTAAAGAAACTGAGGGTAAAGGTGATGGACTGGCCAAGCATGTCTCCAGACCTAAACCCTATTGAGCATCTGTGGGGCATCCTCAAACGGAAGGTTGAGGAGCACAAGGTCTCTCACACAGTCACACAGGATTTTTCCCATCATAACACCAAACCAGTCCCATCAGCCCCCTTTATTTGTGCTAGCTATTAAAACCCCAGCAGGGCTCATTAGAAATTCTGCAGCAATTAAGGGCTTTACTGTGAAATGTACTGGACATAAGACCTCAACATTCTTCTATGTTTAGTCAAGATTAAAATCACCATCCTGTGTCTGCTTGACTGCTTCCAATCAGATAAAAATTGAAGACATGTCAGTTGGTGCCATGGCAACGTCTGCTCTATTTCACTGCTCACCTGAAGAGATACCCTACCTCACAGTAAAAGTTGGTTCCACTCTTAGAAAGCTGGTTGATCTAAACCTAAAACCAGTTGTAAAGTACATATAGGAGGACTCATGCAAATGGGGCAGTTTACCTGTTTCATGGGTAGGCAGAATAATCTTGATGAATGATCGAGGTTGATCATCAGCTAGAAAGCAACTGTTGTGGTGACACTAGACACTGCCGGTGGACATTATCTCACACCCAGAAACAGACAGAGGGGCTGAACAATGGACTGAGAGGGGTAGCCCCCCACAGGGGTAATTAGACCAGACTAAGATGTCAATATTGTCTTTCCCTTTCGCCGCACTGTGGACTCCTTTTTCTCCACATTGGTGACCTGATGAGAGAGAATGACCATCTACTCCCTCTCACCGCGCTGTGGACTCCTGAGTACCAGGGAGCGCCTGCATCCTCTTCACCCACACTGGAGCACGCACGCCCTTTCCTCGGTCCATGAAGGCGACTTCAACGGCTGGAGATAGAGTGCGGCGCGGGGACCGAGACACACAAGGATCAGCGAGACGAGCACCGCACAGAAACAGCCTGAATTGGGAAGATCAGTGATTGATTCCCACCACGCCCCAACCCTGACTTCACCTCCAGACAGTGGAGTTTTAGCGCACAGAAGCCCTGTGCGCACACTGCAAGATTACGAGGACAGCGCAACTTCCAGCTATGTGGTCACCGTGCCAGAGCGCGCCCCACGCACCAGGGACAAACCGGCTCCACAGACTTGTACATCGTCCTCCGCCGCTGCACATGCCTGGGGAACACGGCTGATCACCATCCTTGGAACCTTTAGGGCTGCCCTTGCACCTAAAGCAGACGTGCAGCCTCGCACACAGGACATGTTTGTTTCTCAGCCACTGCGCACAACGGGAACTTAGCCGATTGCTTTCCCCGATGCTTTTAGGGCTGGCCCCACACCTAAAGCAATATTGCTACATTCCCTGACACCGCTTCAATTTTTTTTCACAGCCGCTACGCATCCTTGGGGAATTGAGCCGATCACCTTCCCAAGATCCTCGCTGGACTGGGCCCGCACAAGGAGGAGTCAGAGACTTCAATTTTTTTTACACAGCCACTGCAGATCACCGTAAGGTTTACCGGAAAAGTCCCTCACCCGAACTGGGGAAGGTTTACTGGCTTCAGGCTTTGCCAGACACATGGCTCCAGCATCCATGGTGGGGTCATAGGCTGTACATTTATGTTAGAGGGTTTAATAAAGAATCTGTGTCGACCTACGCTCGTGCCTCGCCTCCACATCCTTCCCTTTTACCCTCTACACTGTACAATTTTAGCAACAGCATTTAAAGCTAAGTTGCACAACACTAGGTTTTAAAGAGCACAGGAGAGACACTTTGTACGCCACCTGTTTGGAACAGAGTGACTTCTTTAGGAGGATTTGAATCTGGCTCTGTAACATACCAGACAGTTGCCTTAACCACTACACCTTAGTCTGTCTATGATCAACAAAACATTCGACTGACAAGAAACAAAGGCTGACAGGCATTTCTTACAAATGATTTTTGGCACATGAACAGAATTGAATGAAATCTGGTGTGATTCTGAAGCATTTCAAAATCATAAGTGTGTAGATATCAGTGCACAGCTGGGTGTAGAAATGAGCATATTGACAAGATCCACATGGCATTTATTCAGCCATGTGTATCTGGTCAGTCTCATCCTACGATCAGTCGGTCGTTGATAAATCGGATGGGTTTTGAATCATTTAAATGTCCTGCCTCGTCCCTGGCATTTACAACATGGCAGAACATAAGACAGAAAAAAAGAAAAACTTCTCTGAAGTGGAAATTGACATTATATGAGAAGCAAAAAATAATAATGTTGCTTGGCAACCTCAAAAGTGTCATTACTGGCAGAAGAACCACGGCTGGAATGAGATCTGTGATATGCAACAGCTGGACATAAACTCCAGCTGAGGGTTTTAACTTAAATTTATACAGGCATGATAAAAATAATTGTGAAGCCTCGGCTATATTATCTATATAATCACAATACTTTATGTTGATGTAAAAAAATTGGTTGGAGGGAGTGCGCACTTACAGGCATCACTTCTGTTACAGGCATCGGTGGGATAAGTGAAGTGATTGAATAAATGTAGTTCAGCTGCAGTTTAAGAGTATACATGTCAAACAAGAATTTAATACTTACATTTTAGAAACAATGAAGTAATGTTTCTATCACCCCTCATGGCTGTGTACTCGTCTGCCACACTTATCCAGTATGATTTTATTCATACCAGCAGAGGCGAAAAAATTCCAAGAGAATCCGGAATTGTGTGTCTGACACGATCCTCAGTAGCACGGGGGCCCCCCAGGGAATGGTTTTGGCTCCCTTCCTGGTCACCCTTTGTACTGCGGACTTCTCACACAGCACAACACACTGCCATCTACAGAAGTTCTCTAACGACTCTGCGATCGTCGGCCTCATCTCCAACAGAGCTGAGTACAGAGGACTTATCCAGGACTTCGTGGACTGGTGCCATCGGAACTGCCTCCAGATCAACACGAGGAAAACTAAGGAGCTGGTGGTGGACTGCTGCAGGCAAGGACAACCCCTCACAGCACCAGTAAACATCCAGGGAACGGACATTGAGATGGTAACATCCTACAAGTACCTGGGTGTTCATCTGAGCAATAAACTAGACTGGTCACACAATACCGACGCACTCTACAAGAAGGGACAGTGCAGGCTGTTCCTACTGAGGAGACTCAGGTCTTTTGGTGTACAAGGGGCGCTGCTGAAGACCTACGATTCCATGGTGGCATCGGCCATCACTTTTGGAGTGGTCTGCTGGGGCAGTGGCATCACAGCAGCCGATAGGAAGAGACTGAACAAACTGATCAAGAAAGCTAGCTCTGTCCTAGGGCAACACCTTGACCCAGTGGAGGAGATAGGAGAGAGAAGGATGGTGGCTAAACTGTCATCTCTGCTGGAGTTCGAGTTCCACCCTATGCAGGACATACTGAATGCACTGAGGAGCTCATTTAGCAGCAGACTACATCAACCAAGAGGTTTCGCAGGTCCTTACTACCTACGGCTGTCAGACTGTACAACCTAAGCAGGGCTGCTCACAGAGATTGCAAAAAAACGTGACGACCTAATAGTATTGAATGCAAAAGACGCAACAGACTTACACAAATGGTCCCCTCCAGTATACAACTAGGACAATATCAGTGGCTATGGAGGATGACCGTATGTATGGGTACATATTCATACCATGTAGGGTAACTAAATAGACGGTTATGCTGTTTAGTCCATCTAGCCACAATGCTCCGCACTGTGTATATATATTTATATATTTATGTGTACATATGTATATTCACTGCTCTTATTTTCTTATCTTCTAAATCATTGCTCTGAGTGTTGCTATCCCTGTGCTGTTGCAATCCTGGAATTTCCCCATTGTGGGACTAATAAAGGCTTGTCTTATCTTATCAATATATTTATTCATTAAACCCCAATACAGTCACAGCAGCAGTGTGTTTCGGGGTCGTCACCCTGAGCTTGACTCGTGGCTGTTGGGTTTAATTATTGCTTATTAATTTCAGTTGGCGGATTGAGCCTTGCTCTCCGCCAGTCCCACAGCTACGTCTCCTCCTCACCAGGTATCCACCAGCTGTATGGTTCACCACATATACACTCATGCACGCGCACATGCACACACACACACACACACACACACACACATAGTCCTATCAGTCATGCACCTGTTGCCACACGGCTGGTCTACTTGCTGTCATTAGGGCTTTGTACAAATAGCAGGGCAGTACGACCAGCCAGCGTGGCGCCTTAGCTATGTCATCTTCAGACATCCAGGCTCACTTCTGTGGGTTCACCCTTGGACTAATTGTATTGTTTCTCCAGAATCTTTCCGCTCCAACGCTATTGTAAGTCCTTGTGCCTTTTTCCCCACTCTTGCCTGTTTGGAGCGTGTTAGGCATCCTCTGAACTAACTGAGTTTGTAGCTGGGTGTCTCACCCCCTTTTCAATGTGACTGTATTTGGACATTCTACACATTCACCCATTGTAAATAAACACGTTACTTACTCTGCGTTTTGGGCTCACTGCTAATTTCTATGTTCGCTGCGAACTTACGCAGTGAACATGACATTTTGCTCCCAATGCACTTTTAGTGGAGTAAAATAATCAGAACAACAAAATAAAAACACTAACAACTGGTTTAAAAATTTAGATTAAAATGTTTACATAATTAATTTTGTTGGTTAAGAACATTAATAAAGAAGATGAATAAACGACAGAGATAGCGATTGAGGGTTAGTGGGTGGGAGTATTAAGTATTAAATGTAATTTGGACAAAAAAAACCTGCCTTGAATCTCTGCTTTCACAAATATTCCAGTGAATTTTGCAGTTGTTAGAATTTCCCTGCTCAGACTAACTCCCAGTAAGGCAGAATCCACATTTCTGTCCTAACAGGTGACCCCCCAGCTGATGCTGGCCGCGGGGACTGCTGTGATTGGCTCTCTTCAGTTCGGCTACAACACTGGTGTCATCAACGCTCCCCAGAATGTGAGTAGTTTGTTGTGAGAGAGAGGAGGCAGAAAATAAAGAAGCTTCTAGTGGCATAAGGCTGGCAGAGCCTCTACACACAGTATTTTCACATAGAAACCCTTGATCACAGAACTGGACAGGGTGATATGAAGCACGCCATCAGGAATAAAAGTAAACATTACCTAGCTTATTAAAACCTCGTAACATTCTGGTGTCCCACCCATGGGACATTTTACATTGACTGGAAATTGGCTGAAATGCTTAGGGGTTAAAAATGCATTAAAGGTGTCAGAATAACTGTAGAGACAATACTTCTGACAGAAATACAGATTCTTTGTCAGTTTTATAAATACAATATAATCCATCCATCCATGTTCTCCCCTTATTGTGGTGGTGGTGGTGGTAGGGGGTTATTTTATACTTCAAGGAGCTCCTCAGTCCCACTGATTGGATAGAGGAAGCAAAGCCTGAGAATGAGAAGGATGACTCGTCCATCACTGGGGCTGAGTTTGCTGAAGCTGTCAAAAAACTCTTCAGTGGCAGGCCCCCGAGGGTGGATGACATTCATACTGATTACCTGATGGCTCTGGATGTTTGTAGGGCTGTCCTGGTTGACATGCCTCTTGTATGGAAGTTGGGGATTGAACCTTTGGGATGGGAAACTAGGAAGGTGGTCCCTCTCTTTAAGAAGGGAACCAGATGGTGTGTTCCAATTTTAGAGGGATCACACTCCTCAGCCGCCCTGAGGAGGTCTACGTCAAGGTGCTGGAAAGAAGACTCCTGCTGTTGGTTGGGCCTCAGATTCAGGAGGAACAATGTGGTTTTCATCCTGGTTGTCGCACATCAGACCAACTCTTCACATTCTCAAGCATCCTCGAGGGTTCGTGGAAGTTGCCCATCCAGTCTACATATCTTCTTAGACTTGGAGAAAGCATTCAACCATGTCCCTCATGGTTTCTTGTGGGTGATGCTTTAGGAGTATGGGGTATTGGGCTTGTTGCTATGAGCTAGTCAGTTGCTATACAACCATTGTGAGAATTTAGTTCATATTGCCAACACCCAGTCAAACTTGTTTCCAGTGAGAGGTGGGCTCCACCAGGGCTGCCCTTTGTCAGCGATCCTGTTCAGAATTTGTATGGAACAGCCAAGGAACAGAGGGTGTCATGCTTGATTACCAAAGGATCTCATCTCTGCTGTTTGCAGATGATGTTGTCCTGTTTCCTTCATCAAGCAATGACCTACAGGTCTTACTGGGATGGTTTGTTATTGAATGTGAAGCGGCTGGGATGGCAATCAGTATCTCCAAGTCTGAGTCCATGGTCCTCTACCAGAAAAGGGTGGATTGTCCTTTCCGGGTCGGGGATGAGGTCCTGCCCCAAGTGGAGGAGTTCCAGTATCTTGGGGTCTTATTCTCAAGTGAGGGGAGAATGGAGTGGGAGATTGACAGATGAATTGGAGCAGCATCTGCAGTGATGTTGATGTTGTATCAGTCTGTTATGGTGAAGGGGGAGCTGAGCTCTAAGGCAAAGCTGTTGATTTACTGCTCAATCTGTGTTCCTACCGTTGCCTATTTTCATGAGCTTTGGGTAATGACTGAAAGAATGAGATCACAGATACAAGTGGCTGAAATGAGCTTTCTCCATAGGATTACTAGACTCACCCTTAGAGATAGGATGAGGAGCTCAGTTATCCAGGAAAAACTCAGAGTAGCGCTGCTGCTCCGACACACTGAAAGGAGCAACTTAAGGTGGTTTAAGCTTCTGATCAGGATGCCTCATGGACGCCTCCCACTTGAGCCGTTTTGCGCATGTCCCACTAGAAGGAGACCCCAGGCCAGACCGAGGACACACGTGAGATACTACATGTCTCCAGCTGGCCTGGAAGTGCCTTGGTGTCCTCTCTGATGAGCTGGAGGGGGTGGCTGGGGAGAAGGAAGTCTGGGTGTCTCTGTTTAGACTGCTTCAAAGACTACTGGTTCTGGAGGTCTGGAAAAATGGCAGAATTTGGATGGATGGATGGATGCTTGCTATCCATCTTTTACCGATTATCTGGAGGTCTGGGTTGTGGGGGCAGCAGTTCAAACAGAGTAGCCCAGACTGTCACCCGGTTTACACACCACCATGATCCCTCCTGCGGGTGGTGAGCCCACTGGAAGGTGGACCCATGTGGCTCCTTGGGTACACTGGGTCCTTGATGTTACTTTTTTCATGGGGACTACTGGACCACTCTTAGTCAGTCCCTTCACCCAGGACCAGTTTGTCTTGGGAGACCCTACCAGGGGCAAGTTGCCCCTGACAACATAGCTCCTTAGGGTACACAAACCCCTCTGCCACAATAAGGTGGAGAGCCACGAACTGGAATATGAAAGAAGAAATAAAGGAATATGGTGGGATGATATATGAAAATATGATTATAAAAAATAATTTTCCACTATAGTTCAGCTCAACCCTAAAACTGAACAACCAGCTTGGAAAATGATAAACTTCAGCTGTTTTTATTGAGAGTGAATATTTTTGGAACTGGAGTTGTAAAAAGTAACCACAAAAAAACAAGAGATCAATAAATTGCTACCATGTAGTTGTTTTCTATAATGGTCATAATTTTAGCCTGCCAAGTAGGAATAGTAAACTTTGTACGGATGTAAAACCTGTATACCTGCTGGTGGAATGGCCCTAGTGGGCCATTTAGTAGAATAGCCCCAGTGGGCTCACCACCTGCAGGCGACATCATGGGGATCATGATGCTATGTGAACTGGATGACAGTCTAGGCTACTCTGTTTAGACTGATGCCCCATGACCCGGACCCCTGGCTAAGCGGTAGAAGATGGATGGATGGACCCATGGACTCTCTAAGTTAACAGAACCATCTGTGTCAACAGTCCTTCTATACACTGTTTCTGTGTTTTAGATCATTGAGAGCTTCTACAATGAGACGTGGAACAGCCGTTTTTCCGAGCCCATCTCTCAGGCCACACTGACGGCTCTGTGGTCGCTCTCTGTAGCCATCTTCTCGGTGGGGGGAATGCTGGGCTCCTTCTCCGTCGGCCTCTTTGTCAACCGCTTCGGCAGGTACGACTCTTCTCATTTGTCTCTTACAATACTCTGCACTGCTGTTTTTCCTTTCTTCTTCCATGAATGACAAAAATTGTTCTTACATCCCCTGTGAAGGAAGAACTCCATGCTGATGGCCAACGTTCTCGCCTTCATTGCGGCAGCTTTCATGGGCTTCTCAAAGCTGGCCACTTCCTTTGAGATGCTCATCATTGGCCGTTTTATTGTGGGCATCTACTGTGGCCTCTCCACCGGCTTTGTGACCATGTACATAGAGGAAATCTCCCCCACGTCTCTCCGCGGAGCTCTCGGCACTCTGCACCAGCTTGGCGTAGTGATCGGCATTCTCGTGGCACAGGTGAGAGTGGTGACCTTTGAGTCGTGAACACATTCTTTCCTACTGTCAGCAACAATGGCAACATTCAGTGGGCGATTTGTTGGCTTTTAGCAAGGGGGGGTGGGGGGTAGTCACAAATTTAGCCTAAGGTGCAAAGAGATAAATGTAAATTAGGTACAAATTTGCAATAATAAAGGTGCAAAAATATCATAAGATGCCAAGTTAAAAATTCAGAAAGTTGCAAATTGCAGTTGAATTACATAAAATGAAAATTTAACCGGCATCCAGATGAGGGTTGCAAATTTATGAGAAAAAAGATGAAAATTTACAAGAAAAAAGTCGAAAATTTACAAGAGAAATATCATTATGTGAAAAAAGTTTGAGGAAAAAAGTTGGAAATCTGCGAGAAAAAAGTTTAAAATTTACAGAAAAAATTTTGAAATTTATGAGAAAAACGTAAAAAAAAATTACAGGAAAAAATATGGTAAGTTTATCAGAAAAAAAAATTGAAAATTATGAGAAAAAAGTCTGAGACAAAAGTTGCAAATCTGAGGAAAAAAGTTAAAAATTTACAGTGAAAATTTGGTAATTTATGAGAAAAAAGATCAAAATTTATGAGAAAAAAGTTGAATTTTTGAGAAAAAAGTTGAATAATGAGAAAAAAATTGCAGCTTTATGAGAAAATAATTAAAAAATGTAGACGAAAAAAATGTAGAATTCATGAGAAAAAAGTAGAAAATTTATGAGAAAAACATTCAAATTTATGAGAAAAAAGTTGCAAACCTACAAGAAAAAAAATTAAACATTTACATGAAAAGACATGGACATTTATGAGAAAAAAGAATTGAAAATTTATGAGAAAAAAGTTGAAAATTTACAGGAAAATTTGCAGAAAAGGAATTAGAATTGATGCTTCAAAGTCAGTTTATAACATATAACAAGGGGGATGATTTGGGGTCATTTTGCTAACAAAGGCGATGGCGTCCCTCCTCATCGCCCTCAGATCACCTGCTGGCAGTATCCTCTTTAAAATGTCCTCTCAGGACATGTGAATGAACGGTGACAGTAAGAGAGGACTGAAGACTGATTTGCTTTCTCATATGCATACAGTATATGAGAATTTTTTTCTCATTTTTCTAAATTTCCTTCCAACCTTGAGAGATTTTTCTTATAACTGCATTTTTTTCTGTAAATTTGTAACTCTTAAGTTTGTGAGGTTTCAACCCAGCCACAGGGGTGCACAAGCCAGTGTACTCCTAGTGCCGGTCCCAAGCCCGGGTAAATGGGGAGGGTTGTGTCAGGAAGTGCCTCCAACGTAAAACCTTTACCAAATTAAACATCCGGATCACAACAAATGAGACTTTCATACTGGATCAGTCAAGGCCCGGGTTAGCAACTACCGCCGCCGGTGCTGTTAACTGACAGGGTGCCGGTGGAAATTGGGCTACTGTTGGTCCAAGACGGAGGAGGAGGAGAGAGGGAAGGCGTGTTAGGATGGACACAGAAAAGGAAAGGTAGAAGTGTGGAGGTGAGAGTAGGGACATTAAATGTAGGGACTATGACTGGTCAAGTCAGAGAGTTGGCTGATATGATGGAGAGAAGAAAGGTAGATATTCTGTGTGTTCAAGAAGCCATATGGAAGGAAAGCAAGGCTAGGAGCACTGGAGGTGGATATAAACTGTCCTACATGGTGTAGATAGGAAGAGAAATGGAGTCAGAGTAATCTTGAAGGAAGAGTATGTGAAGAGTGTTCAGGAGGTAAAGAAAGAGTCAGAATCATGACTGTGAAGCTAGAAGTCAAAGGTGTGATGTTGAATAATGTCAGTGCGTTTGCCCCACAAGTTGGATGCCAGGTAGAAGAGAAAGTGGTATTCTGGAGTAAGTTGGATGAAGTGGTAGAGAGTTTTCCCAGAGGGGAGATAGTGGTGATTGGAGTGGACTTTAATGGACATGTACTGTAGGTGAAGGGAACAGAAGTGATGAGGAGGTCCTGGGTAGGTATGGTCTTAAGGAGAGAAATGTGGAAGGACAGATGATTGTGGATTTTGCTAAAAGGATGGAAATGGCTGTGGTGAACACACACTTCAAGAAGAGAGAGGAACGTAGGGTGACTTACAAGAGTGGAGGAAGGTGCACACGGGTGGACTACATCTTATGCAGAAGGAGAAATCTGAAACAGATGGGAGACTGTAAGGTGGTGGCAAGGGAGAATGTGGCCAGACAGCATTGGATGGTAGTCTGTCGGATGACTCTGGAAAAGCAAGAAAACAGTGAAGACAGAGGAAAACAGTGAAGGCAGAGCCAAAGATTAAGTTGGGGAAGTTGCAGAAGGAAGAAGGTCGCACAGAGTTCAAGAAGGAGTTGATACAGGCTCTATTACCAGATTACCAGATGACTGGGAAAATACAGCAAAAGTATTGAGAGAAACAGGTAGAAAGGTATGTGGTGTATCCAGTGGACAGAGGAAGGAAGACAAGGAGACTTGGTGGTGGAATGAGGAGGTACAGGAAAGTATTCAATGGAAGAGGTTAGCAAAGAAAAAGTGGGATAGTCATGGAGACGAAGAAAGTAGACAGGAGTATTTGGAATCTAGGCACATGGCAAAGCGAGAGGTGGAAAAGGAAAAGGCATATACTGAGTTGTATGAGAGGCTGGACACTAAGGAAGGAGAAAAGGAGTTGTATCGATCGCCTAGACAGAGAAATCAAGCTGGAAAAGATGTGCAGGAGGTTAGGCTGATTATGGACAGAAATGGTGATGTATTAATGTGTGTTGAGAAGGTGGAACAGGGCTGTGTACTTGCGCCAACCCTCTTTGGGATTTTCTTTGCTATGCTCCTGAGGCATGCCTTCAGCACAGCAACAGAGGGAATCTACCTGCACACAAGATCTGACGGCAAGCTTTTCAACTTCGCCCGCCTGAAAGCCAGAACCAAAGTACGCGAGGCTCTAATCAGAGACATGCTGTTCGCAGACGACGCTGCAGTCACAACCCACACACAGCAGGAGCTTCAGACCCTGATGGACCGCTTCTCCCAGGCATGCAAGGACTTCGGGCTTACCATCAGCCTGAAGAAGACTAACATCTTGGCGCAAGGCACGGAAGCACCACCAACCATCACCATCGACGACTACGAGCTGGAGGTCGTGAATCAGTTCACGTACCTGGGGTCCACAATCAGCAACAACCTCTCCCTTGATACAGAGATCAACAAGAAGATTGAGAAATCAGCCTTCACACTCGCTTGCCTCACCACACGAGTGTGGGAGAATCCCAAACTCTCTGTCAAGATGAAGATGGCAGTGTACAATGCCTGCGTCATCAGCACACTGCTCTATGGGAGTGAGACGTGGACAACATACGCCCGGCAGGAAAAGAGACTGAACTCCTTCCACTTGTGCTGCATTCGCCACATTCTGGACATATCCTGGCAGGACAAAGTGCCCAACACAGAAGTTCTGTCCCACGCCGGCCTTCCCTCAGAACTCAGAACTCAGAAAAGATTTATTGCCAAGTACATTCACAGTAAACAACTGATAAACATACGAGGGATTTGACTTGACACTGAAAACGACACAGTTGGCATTTCCGGTGACGCGGCAGCGTCGGTAACGCGCCTGTCAGCAGACTAGGGAACAGGAAGCATGAGGGAGGAAAAGGATAAACACAATAGGAGAGAGCAAAAAAGCATTGTTTGTCAGAATACCGGTCATAAATGATCAATATTATGATTACAAGAAAAAAATCTCTCAATGCACAAGTAGCAGATAATAGAATCTATACAAGGACACAAAGAGAGCAGTGAATGAATAATCTTCTCATCAGTTTATTGAGTCAGTGTGAGTGTGGTGTTGAGTGAGGGTGTTTATATCAGTTAAGAACAACAAAGTCTCTTCAGCAGGAGATGTTGTGTCTAGCGTCTGGCGCTTGTGTCCTTGCACAGCAGATGGGAAAGTTTGCCAGACAGCTGGCTGTCCATGAGAGTCAATGCTGCTCACATGTTTTGAAAACAAAAACTGCAGATAATCTGGAGGACTTGATTGTAAGGGCAGGTCAAATAAGTCGAATAGTACTGACTTCAGAGGAAAAAAAAACTTTATATTCTCTTACAGATTCAGTACTTAAATCCTTCATTGCTGGACGTTGAATTCTTCATGGACGGCTCTCAGCGTGATCATGATGTAATCCATTTTCCTAGACAGTTCTCCATTAGCCGCTGTCAGAGTCCTGCCCAATTGGTCAATTTGATGGTTAAGCCTCGCCGGGTCAGCATTTTGATAGGCTCCGTCCATCTTCATCAATTTACGGTACACCAGAACAACCCCAGATCCAATCAGTAAGATTCCGATGACCATTGCTACGAAGATGTATAAATCTTCAACATCTTCGATAGAGAGATCACACAGGCACAAGAGTTTCTAATTACTTGTGTCCTTCAAATAGCCCGCGGCCGCTGTTCCTGCGGGGCAAACTGCCTCCCCAGGGGCACTTTTCCTCGTTGAAAAAATAGTGTCAATTGCGTTCAAAGCCCAGCTAATTAAATCCATAATTTCGTTCAATGATCAGCAGTAGGGACACGCAGACAGACGATAGCAAGCTGGGATCCAGTCAGTTAGGGAAGGAGAGAGATAAAGAGCCGGAACTGGAGAGAAAGAAAAAGCGTCTGCTCTCTTTGGGAGGCGGAAGTGAAGGGACCCACCTCCATGTTCACCCTCCATGTTCACTCTACTCAGGCAGCACAGGCTCCGCTGGCTAGGCCGCGTTCACCGTATGGAGGATGGCAGAATCCCCAAAGACGTCCTCTATGGAGAACTGGCAACTGGCAGGAGAGACGCTGGCCGCCCACAGCTGCGCTTTAGAGACGTCTGCAAGAGAGACATGAAGGCTCTGGAGATCAACACAGAGCGCTGGGAGGACCTTGCAACGGACCGCTCCAAATGGAGAGGCACCCTGACCAGACAGCTCAAGGCGGGTGAAGAGAGACTGACTGCTGCAGCAGATGAAAAAAGGACCCGCAGGAAGAACCGCCACAGACCCAGCAGCACGGAGACCACCCACAAGTGCGACCTGTGTGACAGGGACTGCCATTCGCGCATCGGCCTGTTCAGCCACAGGCGGTGCTGTTCCAGCAGAGTAGACGTTTAGGATTCTCTTCCATGGTCATCATAGACCGACGGAGGCTGACGACGAGAAGGTGGAAGGAGTACATTGAAGAGCTGATGAATGAAGAAAATGAGAGCGAGAGGAGGTTGATGAAGGAAAGATGGTGAACAAGGAAGTCCTGAGGATTAGCAAGGCAGAAGTGAGGGCAGCTTTGAAGAGGATGAAGAATGGAAAGGTGGTTGGTCCAGAGAACATACGGTGGGGTAAAAAAGTATTTAGTCAGCCACCAATTGTGCAAGTTCTCCCACTTAAAAGATGAGAGAGGTCTCCAATTTTCATCATAGGTATACCTCAACTATGAGAGACAAAATGAGGGAAAAAAAATCCAGAAAATCACATTGTCTGATTTTTAAAGAATTTATTTGCAAATTATGGTGGAAAATAAGTATTTGGTCAATAACAAAAGTTCATCTCAATACTTTGTTATATACCCTTTGTTGGCAATGACAGAGGTCAAACGTTTTCTGTAAGTCTTCACAAGGTTTTCACACACTGTTGCTGGTATTTTGGCCCATTCCTCCATGCAGATCTCCTCTAGAGCAGTGATGTTTTGGGGCTGTCGCTGGGCAACATGGACTTTCAACTCCCTCCAAAGATTTTCTATGGGGTTGAGATCTGGAGACTGGCTAGGCCACTCCAGGACCTTGAAATGCTTCTTACGAAGCCACTCCTTCGTTGCCCGGGCGGTGTGTTTGGGATCATTGTCATGCTGGAAGACCCAGCCACGTTTCATTTTCAATGCCCTTGCTAATGGAAGGAGGTTTTCACTCAAAATCTCACAATACATGGCCCCATTCATTCTTTCCTTTACACGGATCAGTTGTCCTGGTCCCTTTGCAGAAAAACAGCCCCAAAGCATGATGTTTCCACCCCCATGCTTCACAGTAGGTATGGTGTTCTTTGGATGCAACTCAGCATTCTTTCTCCTCCAAACACGACAAGTTGAGTTTTTACCAAAAAGTTCTATTTTGGTTTCATCTGACCATATGACATTCTCCCAGTCCTCTTCTGGATCATCCAAATGCTCTCTAGCAAACTTCAGACGGGCCTGGACATGCACTGGCTTAAGCAGGGGGACATGTCTGGCACTGCAGGATTTGAGTCCCTGGCAGCATAATGTGTTACTGATGGTAGCCTTTGTTACTTTGGTCCCAGCTCTCTGCAGGTCATTCACTAGGTCCCCCTGTGTGGTTCTGGGATTTTTGCTCACCGTTCTCATGATCATTTTGACCCCACGGGGTGAGATCTTGCGTGGAGCCTCAGATCGAGGGAGATTATCAGTGGTCTTGTATGTCTTCTATTTTCTAATAATTGCTCCCACAGTTGATTTCTTCACACCAAGCTGCTTACCTATTGCAGATTCAGTCTTCCCAGCCTGGTGCAGGTCTACAATTTTGTTTCTGGTGTCCTTTGACAGCTCTTTGGTCTGGGCCATAGTGGAGTTTGGAGTCTGACTGTTTGAGGTTGTGGACAGGTGTCTTTTATACTGATAACGAGTTCAAACAGGTGCCATTAATACAGGTAACGAGTGGAGGACAGAGGATCTTCTTAAAGAAGAAGTTACAGGTCTGTGAAAGCCAGAAATCTTGCTTGTTTGTAGGTGACCAAATACTTATTTTCCACCATAATTTGCAAATAAATTCTTTAAAAATCAGACAATGTGATTTTCTGGATTTTTTTTTTTCTTATTTTGTCTCTCATAGTTGAGATATACTCATGATGAAAATTGGAGACCTCTCTCATCTTTTAAGTGGGAGAACTTGCACAATTGGTGGCTGACTAAATACTTTTTTGCCCCACTATATCTGTGGAAGTATGGAGATGTTTAGGAGAGATGGCAGTGGACTTTTTAACCAGATTGTTTAACACAGTGTTGGAGAGTGAGAGGATGTCTGAGGAGTGGAGCAGTATTTTTTAGTTATAATCCTTTATTAGTCCCACAATGGGGAAATTACAGTGCATCCACCTGGATGGATGAGGCAGCTATAGTGCAGCGCCAATCCCTTCACACACACATCCGAACTTAGGGCCACTTTAAAGTCTCCAATTAACCTAACTTGCATGTTTTGGGCCTGTGGGAGGAAACCGGCGTACCTGGAGTAAACCCACACAGACATGGGGAGAATATGCAAACTTCACACAGAAGTGTTGGGTTCAAGGTGGGGGTGGGGTTACATCATGGATTGGCTCTGATCTCCTTGTTTGCCATGGTGATGGACAGGCTGACAGATGAGGTCAGGCAGGAGTCTCCATGGACCATGATGTTTGTAGACAACATTGTGATCTGTAGTGAGCGTAGGGAGCAGGTGGAAGAGAACCTGGAGAGGTGGAGGTATGCTCTGGAGAGAAGATGAATGAAAGTTAGTCAAAGCAAGACAGAATACATGAGGGTGAATGAGAGGCAGGCAGGTGTAACGGAGAAGATGGAAGGAGTAGAGGTAGTGAAAGTAGATGAGTTTAAATACCTGGGGTCAGCCCTCCAAAGCAATGGAAAATGTGGACGAGAGGTTAAGAAGAAAGTGCAAGCAGGGTGGAGTGGGTGGAGACAAGTGTCAGGGGTGATTTTTGATAGAAGGGAAGATTTATGAGACAGTAGTGAGACCTGCTGTGATGTTTGGAGACAGTGGCGCTGACAAAAAGAAAGGAGGTGGCGTTGGAGGTGGCAGAGTTGAAGATGCTAAGATTTTCATTGGGAGTGACTAGGAGGGACAAGATTAGAAATGAGTATATCAGAGGAACAGCTCAGGTTGGGCGGTTTAGAGACAAAGTAAGAGAGTCAAGGCTGAGATGGTTTGGACATGTGCAGAGGAGGGACAGTGGAGATGTTGGACAAAGGATGTTGAAGATGGAGCTGCCAGTCAGGAGGAGAAGAGGAATACCACAGAGAAGATTGATTCATGTAGTGAAGGAGGACATGGAGAGGGTTGGTGTTCCAGAGGAAGATGAAGGGACAGGGAGAGATGGAGGCAGATGATCTGCTGTGGAGACCCTGAAGAGAGCAGCTGGAAGAGGAGGAAGAAGAAATTTGTGAGGTCTCACCATTTATGAGCCAGAGCCGCAGGCTGCAGACACTTGATTAGCAGAGGATGATCACTATGTACAGTGTATTATGCCTTGTAGAGTGTATAAAGTGTGATGTGCGTATGTGTGCCGTGCAGATTTTTGGGATTGAATCCTTCATGGGGAACGCCTCCCTGTGGCCCCTCCTACTGGGTTTCATTGTGCTGCCCGCTGCACTGCAGTGCATCCTGCTCCCCCTGTGTCCCGAGAGCCCTCGGTACCTCCTCATCAACTGCAATGAGGAGAGCAAGGCCCGCAGCGGTGAGACAGGGACGCACCATCACCTGACCCCTCTGTCCACTGTGACTGTAATGGCAACTAACACAGGTGTACATGTTTGGCCCCAGTGTTAATGAAGCTGCGGGGCACCGATGACGTGAGCGAGGACATGGACGAGATGAAGGAGGAGTCCGAGCAGATGACGAAGGAGAAGAAGGTGACCATCCCGGAGCTGTTCCGCTCACCCATGTACCGCCAGCCCATCTTCATCGCCATCATGCTGCAGCTGTCCCAGCAGCTGTCTGGCATCAATGCCGTAAGTCAAAGAGCCGCCGTGCACTGTGCCAGTTCTAACGCAATAATAATGGCAAAACTGTTTCAAAGTTATGAGAACAAAGTTGCAAATGGAACTGGAGTTTCCCCATTATGGGACTAATAAAGGCTTATCTTATCTCATGTGAAATCTATGAGAAAAAAGTACAAAATTCACGGTGAAAAATATGGAAATTTATAAGAAAAAAGTTGAAATTTATGAGAAAATGGGTGAAAATTTATGAGAAAAAAGTTTGAGAAAAAAGTTGTAAATCTCTGAGGAAAAAGTTAAAAAATTACAGGAAAAATTTGGAAGTTTATGAGAGAAAAAGAAAATTTACAAAAAAAAGTTGAAAATTATGAGAAAAGAAGTTTGAGAAAAAAAGTTACAAATCTATGACCAAAAAAATATGAAATTTACAGGAAAAAAATGGAATTTTATGAGAAAAAAAGTTGAAAATCTACAAGAAAATAGTTAAAATTTTACAGGAAAAAAAAATTGGGAATTTGGGAAAAAAATGTGAAAACTTATAGGAAAAATGTTGCAAATTTTTGAGAAAAAATTTCTGAGGAAAAAAGTTTAAAATTTACAGGAAAAAATATGGAAATTTATACGAAAAAAGTAGAAAATTTATGAGAAAAAAGTTTGAGGAAAAAAGTTAAAAATTTCCAAGAATAAATTTGGGAACTTATGAGGAAAATGTTGCAAATCTACAAGAAAAAAAAGTTTTAAAAAATTACAGGGAAAAAACATGAAAATTTACAAGAAAAGCAGAAAATTTATGAGAAAAAAAGGTGAAAATTATGAGGAAAAAAGTTTGAGAAAAAGTTGCAAATTTATGAGAAAAAGTTACACATTTACAGGAAAATTTTGTAAACTTATGAAAAAAGTTGGAAATCTATGGGATAAAAGTTCAGAATTTATGAGGAAAAAATATGGAAATTTACAAAAGTAGAAAATTTAAGGGAAAAAAGTTGAAAAATTATGAGAAAACAGTTTTTAAAAAAGTTTCACATGTATGAGCCAAAAAGTTAAAAATTTACCGGAAAAAAAATTAAATTTATGAGAAAGGTGAAACTTGTGAGAAAAAAGTTGCAAAATTACAAAAAAAAGCTGCAAATTTACAGGAAAAAAGGTGCAAATTTATAGGAAAAATGTTGCAAATTGCTGAGAAAAAAGTTGAAAATTTATGAGAAAAAAATTGCAAATCTACAAGAAAATGGTTAAAAAAAATTTACAGGAAAAAAATTGGGAATTTATGAGATAAACTTGGAAATTTACAGGGAAAAAATGCAAATTTTTGAGACAAAAGGTTCAAATCTATGAGAAAAAAAGTTAAAAATTTATAGCTAAAAATTTAGAAATTCATGAGAAAAAAGTTGAAAACTTATCAGAAAAAGTTGGCAAATTTACAGGAAAAAAGTTGCAAAATTTACAAGAAAATGGCTTAAAATTTATAGGAAAAAATTAGAAATTTAAGAGAAAGTTTAAAATATCCAAGAAAAAGTTTAAAATATACAGGAAAATTTGAAAAACTTATGAGAAAAAAGTTGCAAATCAATGAGAAAAGTTAAAAATGATAAAAAAAATGGAACTTTATTAGAAAACATTAGAAGATTTATGAGAAAAAAAAGTTTGAAATCTATGAGAAAAAGGTTTAAAATGTACATGAAAAATTTTGGAAATTTCTGTGACCAAAGTTGAAAACTCATGAGAATAATGACGTAAGTGTGGATTAGTGAGTCGTGCTCCACTGTAAGAAATCAGTGTGTAACCAACTGCAAGAGTAGCAGAAGGAGAAGGCTGGTTCGGCGTGGAGTGGTGAACTTCAGTCACCCATGGAAACAAACTCTGCTGCTCGGAAACACCTTAGCTGCTCTCTGTGGAGTCTAAGATGTTGTCATTTACAGGAGCAAATGAAATCATTCAACCCCACTGCAAACTATGCAAACTAGCAGCTGTTTGAAATAAACAAATCAAACAAGAACAATTGAAATAGCTCAACACAACTAATAGCACAAGTGGTTTCTCCAAATTCAACTCAAAATGCCACTTTTAATGACTACTGCAGTCTCACTCCTGACTCCACGGTAATATCTTATCTGCTGCAGATATTAATTTGTGCCGATGCTGCATTATCAGCACTGATAACATGCCGATTATCGTGCATTCCTGGCCTATTATTAACTATTGCTAAAAAAGTTGTATTATAGCTGAGAAAGAAATCCTCACCCCTGTCAGCATCAGTTTCATATGAAGTAACAGCTCCCTGTGTGTGTTTTCCCACCCAGGTGTTTTACTACTCCACTGGGATCTTCGAGCGAGCAGGTGTCTCCCAGCCCGTTTATGCGACCATCGGTGCGGGAGTGGTCAACACCGCCTTCACTGTTGTCTCTGTGAGTGGCGCTTTTTGAGGGGCTCAAGCATCTTTCTAACATTCCACGTTTATGTATTTTTTTTAACATGATGATTTGTGATCTTCTGAGCAGCTGTTTTTGGTGGAGCGCACAGGCAGGCGACCCCTTCACCTCATCGGTTTGATGGGAATGGCAGTTTCAGCTGTGGTCCTAACCATCGCCATGGCGTTATTGGTAGGAGTTTGCTATCACTGCCTCTGCAAGGCTCGTCAGACACAGAGATTCAAAGTTGTAACAGGCCTACAGTGTTTTACAGCTGCTGTTTTAAGCCAGAATAGTCAGTAAATACGTATCATTAGTAAAACTACTATTCTATTAGGCGCTTTTATCACTAATTAGCAAACGTGTTTACCTGTTTCTACAGTTCTGTGAAGTAGATGTGTTAGTTTGCTGCTTGTTCTCATCTAGAAAGTCTAAAGGTGTGTTCACACCAAACGTGAATGGGCAAATTTTTTGCGCTGCACGATTACATTATAAGTCAGTGTGAACACACGAACAGACATGAATTCCCCTTCTGAGTGAGACACAGACAGCTGAAGTTGCCTATATAACTTCTGCAGCTGTGGTCAACCTGCTGCGGAAATTCCCAAAATAATGTCATGCTTAGGTTTACATTATCCGACGGAAGGCTCATCTGAAAAAGTTCTCCCTGCCTCCAAAACTTCACAAGGTGATGGGTGTTTCCGTTGCTAGGTTGCTAGCCTTGTTTAGCATGTCTGTGGCAGGAATCCGTGGGTAAATAACTCCGAAATACCAATTCAGCTGAAGAACTCCCGGTCCTCCTGTTTCCAGGTGAGTGGCACTCTCATTTTCAAACTAGTTTACTCTGCAATGGTGATACTTTTAGCCCAGTGAGGGCAGAATCTCAAAGCCAGCATATTACCTCGGATGTGAATGTGCGAATGTGTAATTTTGCGTGTACTCACGTCTTTCCATTCACTTTGTATGGATTTGCGGCACCTGTTCGCGTTTGGTCTGAATGCACCTTAAGTCGTACAGCCTTCATATTTGGACACACCCATCTCAAGGGTACTTCCTTCTTGTCCCAATGCTCAAACAGTATATATCTCAAGAACAGGAGTAGCTAGTGACTTAGAACCAAGTCCTACCCCTTCAAAGTGGCCCCCAAGCTTTCCATTGGTACCTTGTTTGCCCAGATCGGACATTCCTAGCCGGAGGAAAAGTCAAAGTCCCTTTATTGGTCTCCCTTGGGAGAGTTTTGTCTTGGACAGAGGGGTGTGCTGCACACCAGAACAAACACCGTGCATACAACCAATACATACTGCGTTTTGATTTATCCAGGAAGTGTTTTTTTGCTCTCATTCAAAAAGTATAAGTACCCATGTCCATGTGGGTCCCACCATAGGATAAATGTGGGCTGTCCTATGGGTCCTGTGTGGGTTTGTCTGCTAGTTCCATGTTGGCCCCATCTGTGCTTGCCCACATGGACTTTACCTGTGGTGCAGGTGAGCAGGTGACCTGTTGACCCACTTAAGGCTGCGTGTCCACCAAACACGTTTTTTTCAGCTCTGGGCGGCTATTTTCCATCATTCTCTATGTAGTCCAGCATTTACAGCGCTGAGCGCCCACAGCGCTGAAACGCTCTCGGCGGTGGCCGTTTTTTGTCGCGGCGCTCAGAGCGCTCAGAGTTGAAAAATGTTCAACTTTTCCGAGACTGCACCTGAGCTCGTCAATGTCAGACCTTAAGCAGCCAATCAGAACCGCTCCGTGGGCGGGACATAGGACACCAGTACTAGTCTGTACTCAGACTCCTGTTTTCCGTGTCATCATGTTTTACATCCAGAGCTGCTAGAAAACGTTTCCTGTCCATTGTTATTCAGAGACTGCTATTAAAAAATCAGTAGAAAGTCTGACCATAGGAAAAGCAGGAGTGCTGAGCTGAGAGTGACAAGCTGTTACTGGGATACAGGAAACAGACTTTTTTCCCCCAGAGCGCAGCGCACAAACGCTGAAAAAAAAGCTCAGGGCGGTGGGGCGACAAAAAACGCATTTGGTGGACACGCAGCCTTGAACCCATCTTGGCCCCATGTGGGTTAATATGGGCAAGCAGGCTTCAGTCATGCTTGTCCCACAGGCAAAATTATGCAAAAAAAGTCACACATTTATGAGAAAAAAATGTGAAAATTTATAAGAAAAAAGTCACAAATTTACTAGAAAGAAGTTGCAAATTTAGGAGAAAAGTGAAAATTTAGGAGAAAAAATTGGTAAAATTACTTGAAAAGAGTTACAAACTTACAAGAAAAATTTAGCAAATTTATAAGGAAACGGAAGTTTACAGTAAAAAAAACTTGAAATTTTTTGATAAAGTTCCAAAGTTATAAGAAAAATATTGCAAATTTATGGGAAAAAAATGAAAACTTTACAAGAGCATGGCAAATTTAAGGGCAGCGCGGTGGAAGAGTGGTTAGCACTGCGGCAGCACAGCAACTCACCCTTGGCCGGGGGATCCTGGGTTCGATCCCAGCCCCCGACCAACAGTGATCTGTGTGGAGTTTGCATGTTCTCCCCGTGTCTGCGTGGGTTTACTCCGGGATTTCTCCGGTTTCCTCCCACATGCCAAAAACATGCAAGTTAGGTTAATTGGCATCAAAACTGGGGATTCTAAATTGTCCTTAGGTATGACTGTGAGAGTGAATGGTTGTCTGTCTCTCTGTGTTGGCCCTGTGATGGACTGGTGATCTGTCCGGGGTGGACCCTGCCTCTCGTCCAAAGATGCTGGGATACGCTCCAGCCCCCCCGCGACCCGAAAAAAGGATTAAGCGGAAGAAGATGAATGAATGTGTTTAAACAATGTGTAGACTTTAAGACCAGAGGAGAGAATATGTTGGACTTAGTGTACACAAACACAGATGCATATAAAGCGATACCCCGCCCCCATCTCGGCCTTTCTGATCACATGTCCGTGATGCTGCTGCCTCCCTACAAACCTTTATTGAAGCGCAGCAGGCCAGCAGTGAAACAAATTAGAATTTGGCCAGAGAGTGCAACCTCTGCACTGAAAGACTGTTTTCTGCACACAGATTGGGAGGTCTTCAAAATAGCAGCCTCCCAGGAAGACAGGACAGATGTGGAGGAGTATGCTGATACGGTCACCAGCTACATCGCGAAGTGCACAGAGGATGTCACTACAGTGAAGACCATCACTATGCGGGGTAATCATAAGCCCTGGATGACTGCAGAGGTGCGCTCGCTGCTTACAGCCAGAGATGCAGCCTTCAGAGCGAAGGACAGGATCGCCCTCCGCTCAGCCAGGTCTGCGCTCTCAAAGGGAATTAAGGCGACAAAGCGTGTCTATGCGGAGAAAATCCAGGGACACCTCTGTGACACTAGGAACACCAAGCAGATGTGGCAGGGAGTTCGGACACTGACGGGGTATAAGTCTAGGCAGGGGGTTGATGATGACAACACTTCGCTTCCAGACAGGCTTAACAACTTCTTTGCACGTTTTGAAGCATCAAACTCGACAATCAGAGGGAGGGCTGGCCCACCCCCACCATCGGTCGGACCAGCTTTTACCATCAACACAGCGGACACACGGAGGACCCTAACCAGAGTCAACCCACGCAAAGCTGCAGGTCTGGACAATATTCCGAGACGTGTGCTCCGAGACTGCGCGAGTGAGTTGGCGGATGTCCTGACTGACATTTATAACATCTCCCTGAGTCAGGCCATCGTTCCCAGATGCTTCAAGACCTCTATCATTGTACCGGTGGCAAAGAAACCAGTTGTGTCCTGTTTGAATGACTATCGTCCTGTTGCACTGACACCAGTTGTGATGAAGTGTTTTGAACGGCTTGTCAAACCACACATTACAGCCTGCCTCCCTGCATCACACGACCCGCTCCAGTTTGCATATCATTCAAACCGCTCCACGGAGGATGCTATAGTCACCACCCTACACTCTGTCATCACCCACCTGGACCAGAAAGACACCTATGCCAGACTCCTGTACATTGATTTCAGTTCAGCATTCAACACCAATATTCCCCAGAGACTGATGGAGAAATTACTCCTTCTCGGTCTGAACACCGCCACATGTCTCTGGATCCTGGATTTCCTGACTGAAAGACCTCAGTCTGTCCGGGTTGGAAACAACATCTCCAACTCTGTCACGCTGAGCACCGGATCCCCTCAAGGCTGTGTACTCAGTCCACTGTTGTTTACACTTCGAACACATGACTGTGTGTCCAGACATGAGGGGAACCAGATTATTAAGTTTGCAAACGACACCACGGTGGTTGGACTTATTCAGAGGAATGAGGAATCAATGTACAGGGAAGAAGTGAGAGACCTGGAGGGCTGGTGCAGGGAGAACAATCTGGTGCTCAGCGTGGACAAAACGAAGGAGATGATTATCGACTTCCGGCGGACTCAGCCTGAGCACGTCCCCCTCAGCATCGGCGGCCGTTTAGTGGAGAGAGTGGAGAACATCAAGTTCCTCGGAATGCAGATCTCGCAGGACCTGACCTGGAGCAAGAATTCCTTGGGGATCAGGAAGCGGGCTCAGCAGAGACTGCACTTCTTGAGGAAACTCAAACAGGCCTCTCTCCCCATCTGCATCCTCAGGACCTTCTACAGAGGTGTGGTGGAGAGTGTTCTGACGTACTGCATTGCTACATGGTACTCCAGCTGCAGTATGTCAGACAAAAAAGCCCTGCAGAGGATAGTCAAGGGGGCTGAGAGGGTAATTGGAGTCTCCCTCCCCTCTGTCCAAGAACTTTTTCAGAACCGTTGTAGGAGCAGGGCACTGAACATTGTCAAGGACCGTTCTCACCCTCTGCATAAACACTTTGAACTTCTTCCATCTGGTAAACGATTCCGGAGCATCAGAGGCAGAACCACCAGACTGATCAACAGCTTCCTTCCACAAGCTGTCAGGATGCTGAACAGTTGACCCGGAATCTCTCATACACACTACTGCACCTACGGACATTTTGTATATTATTTGTATATTATAGTTAGTTAGTTTTTTTTTTTCTTTCCCAAGTATGTCTCAGGGATGTGTGAATGGATGGGGGGTGGGGGTGGGGGGGTGAAGCTATGTGTGAGTGTGTCTTAGATCATCCTACTTCTATTTATATGGATGCCGAGAGAAATGCAATTTCATCTTGCCTGCACTACAGTTGTATGTACAGCAATATGACAATAAAGTTTGATTTGATTTGATTTGATTTGAATAACAAATAAATATTAACAAAAATAACAAATTCTTATAAATAACAAATTTATAAGAAAAACAGTGACAAATTTACAAAAAAAATAGTTGCAAATTTATGAGAAAAAAAGTAACACATTTATGAGAAAAAGTTGAAGGTTTACAGGGGGGGAAAGTGGCAAATTATGAGAAAGTTCCAAAATTACATGAAAAACTAAGCAAATTTGCTAGAAAAAAGTCACAATTTTACAAGAAAAACTAAAAGTTGCAAATTTACAAGAAAGAAATCACAAATTTTTCAGAAAAAGTTGCAAGTTTACATTAAAAAAGTTGCACACTTATGAGAAAGTTTCTAATTTTCAAGAAAAATTTATTAAATAAGGGGGGAAAGTCATAAACTTACAAGAAAAAAGCAAATTTATGAGAAAATCAGTTGAAAATAGGTAAACAGGTAAAGTCCATGTGGGCAAACACAGATGGGACCAACATGGAATCCATGGACAAACCCACATGGGTCCATAAGACAGCCATGTGGGCCCCATTAACCTATAATGGGGCCCACATGGACATACTGGCTGGGTACTAGCATGTCCCCACCCCCCACCTTTCCAGTGGTACCTCATTTGTCCATGTCGAACCTTCCTAGGCTTTGATATTGTGTTTTTATTTGTTTCCCATAGTGCATCATGTTTTAGAGTCTTGGACCACAATAGCATACATACAGTGGTGTGAAAAAGTGTTTGCCCCCTTCCTGATTTCTCATTTTTTTGTTTGTCACACTTAAATGTTTCAGATCATCAAACAAATTTAAATATTAGAAAAAAAATAACACAAGTAAACACAAAATGCAGTTTTTAAATGAAGGTGTTTATTATTAAGGGTAAAATAATCCAAAACTACTTGGCCCTGTGTGAAAAAGTTACCCCCCCATTAAAACATAAATTAACTGTGGTTTATCACAGGCATGGCACTGAACCCCCAGTTGCTCCTGGTGGGTCAGGCCAGCGCCTGTGTATGGCAGCTCTGCCACCATCAGCGTGTGAATGGGTGGATAGCAGGATCTGTAAAGCACTTTGGTCATCTAGAGATGAGAAAAAGTGCTATATAAGTGAACATTTCCCATTTTCACCATTTATCACATCTTTGGAAAGCTGAATTCAATTTCTGTAGCCACACCCAGGCCTGATTACTGCCACATCTGCTCTCAATCAAGAAATCACTTAAATAGGACCTGCCTGACAAAGGGAAGTAGATCAAAAGATCCTCAAAAGCTAGACATCTTGCTGCAATCCAAAGAAATTCAGGAACAAATGAGAAACAAAGTGATTGAGCTCTATCAGTCTGGAAAAGGTTATAAAGCCATTTCTAAAGCTTTGGGACTGCAGCAAACCACAGTGAGAGCCATTATACACAAATGGAGAAAACATGGAACAGTGGTGAACCTTCCCAGGAGTGGCCGGCCGACCAAAATTACTCCAAGAGCGCAGCAACGACTCATCCAAGAGGCCACAAAGGACCCCACAACAACATCCAAAGAACTGCAGGCCTCACTTGCCTCAGTTAAGGTCAGTGTTCATGACTCCACCATAAGAGAGTGGGCAAAAATGGCCTGAATGGCAGACTTCCAAGACAAAAACCATTGCTGAGCAAAAAGAACATAAAGGCTCATCTCAGTTTTGCCAGAAAACATCTTGATGATCCCCAAGACTTTGGGGAAAATACTCTGCGGCCTGACAACACAAAAGTTGAACTTTTTGGAAGGTGTGTGTCCCATTACATCCGGCATAAGAGTAACACAGCATTTCAGAAAAGGAACATCATACCAGCAGTAAATTATGGTGGTGGTAGTGTGATGGTCTGGGGCTGTTTTGCTGCTTCAGGACCTGGAAGACTTGCTGTGGTAAATGGAACCATGTATTTTGCTGTCTACCAAAAAATCCTGAAGGAGAATGTCCGGCCATCTGTTCGTGACCTCAAGCTGAAGCACACTTGGGTTCTGCAGCAGGACAATGATCCAAAACACATCAGCAAGTCCACCTCTGAATGGCTTAAGAAAAACAAAATGAAGACTTTGGAGTGGCCTAGTCAAAGTCCTGACCTTAATCCGATTGCGATGCTGTGGAATGACCTTAAAAAGGCGGTTCATGCTTGAAAACCCTCCAATGTGGCTCAATTACAACAATTCTGCAAAGATTAGTGGGCCAAAATTCCTCCACAGTGCTGTAAAAGACTCATTGCCAGTTATTATCAATGCTTGATTGCAGTTGTTGCTGCTAAGGGTGGCCCAACCAGTTATTAGGTTTAGGGGGCAATCACTTTTTCACACAGGGCCATGTAGGTTTGGATTTTTTTCCCCTTAATAAAATAAACACCTTCATTTAAAAACTGCATCTTGTGTTTACTTGTGTTATCTTTGTCTAATATTTAAATTTGTTTGATGAATTTAAGTGTGATAAACATACCAAAAAATTAGAACTCAGGAAGAGGGCAAACACTTTTTCACACCACTGTACGTCAGGCCAACACTAGCAATTTAACATCTTAAAGAGGTCATTTGCTCATTGGCAAGACATTGGCTAGATGATACCAACATCTAGCTAATGTCTTGCTACAGCACGTTTTTACATTAAAAAAAAAAAAAAAAAAACTGTTCCCTGTTCAGGCACCAAATATGCTAGAAAAATCTGTTAAGACCTTCAGTCAAAAAACCAGGCAGGATCAGAGTTTCAGCAAATTTAATCACACTGGCCAGCGGAGAACAATACACAAACGGTCTCAAAGCCACACGCGCATCATTCTGACTCAAACACACATTATACAGTTTTTTAAGCTTTCTGTTATCTGTTATCCGAGAGGTGGAGGAGAAAATGTCCATAGTGATTGGTTCAGTACATTTAGTCAAAATTTGGTGTACAGATTATGTCTCTCAGGTCATACTGTCCCAGTCTCACAGGAGCCATGCAAACCAGACTATAAACAAGATGATAACTAGTGCAGCTGTAGCCTTGATATTTCACACAAACTTGAAATTAGACTTTGAGACCAAACAGAGACCAATGTCAGGCAAATATGAAATTCCACAAATATAGAGACAAATATGGAATTATTCTTTCAATTATATAGATTCATTACACACGGAGTGATATATTTCAAGTGTTTATTTCTTCTCATTTTTATGGTTATGGCTTATAGCTCATGAAAACCCCAAATTCAGTTTCTCAAAAAATTAGAATATTACATAAAATTAATTTAAAAAATTGATGTTTAATAGAAATGTTGGCCGACTGAAAAGTATGTCCATGTACACACTCAATATTTGGTCGGGGCTCCTTTTGCGTAATTACTGCATCAGTGCAGCATGGCATGGAGGTGATCAGCCTGTGTTACTGCTGAGGTGTTATGAAGGCCCAGGTTGCTTTGATAGTGATCTTCAACTCGTCTGCATTATTGGGTCTGGTGTATTTCATCTTCCTCTTGACAATACTTCATAGATTCTCTATGGGATTTAGGTCAGGAGAGTTTGCTGGCTAATCAAGCACAGTGATACCATGGTCATTAAACCAGGTATTTGTACTTTTGGCAGTGTGGGCAGGTGCCATGTCCTGCTGGAAAATGAAATCGGCATCTCCATAAAGCTTGTCAGCAGAGGGAAGCATGAAGTGCTCTAAAATTTCCTGTTAGATGGCTGCACTGACATTGGACTTGATTAAACACAGTGGAAAAGCACCAGTAGATGGCATGGCTCCACATATCATCATTGACTGTGGAAACTTCACACTGGACCTCAAGCAACTTGGATTCCGTGTCTGTTCACTCTTCCTCCAGACTCTGGGACCTCGATTTCCAAGTGACAGGACTTGGCACCTGATTTGGGGAGCCATGTCATCTGCTGGTGTTAGCCCACGGTGTTTTATCAAGTCCAAAGTCAATGAAGCTGTCTACCAGGACATTTTAGAGCACTTCATGCTTCCCTCTGCTGACAAAGTTTATCGAGATGCTGATTTCATTTCCCATCAAGACTTGGCAACTGCCCACACTGCTGCCAAAAAGTACCAAAGCCTGGTTTAATGACCACGGTATCACCATATTTTACTGGCCAGCAAACTCTCCTGACCTAAAGCCCATACAGAATCTATGAAGTATCGTCAACAGGGAGATGAGAGACACCAGACCCAACAATGCAGTTGAGCTGAAGGTCACTATCAAAGCAACCTGGACCTTCATAACACCTCAGCAGTAACACAGGCTGATCACCTTCATGCCATGCCACAGTAATGCAGTATTAATTCATGCAAAATGAGCCCTGACCAAGTATTGAATGTGTGCATGGAAATACTTTTAGTCGGCCAACATTTCTATTAAAAAAATCAATTTTTAAAAATTGATCTTATGCAATATTCTAATTTTTTGAGAAACTGATTTTCAGGTTTTCATTAGCTGCAGGCCATAACCATGAAAATTAAAAGAAATATACACTTGAAATATATCACTCTGTAATGAATCTATATAAAATATGAGTTTCATTTTATGAAATGAATTATTGAAATAAATCAACTTTTTGATGATTTTCTAATTTAGTGAGATACACTTGTAGTGACTTTATTATGACAGATGGAACCACCACATTTTAGCACAACCTAGACTTGGGACTGGGACATCTCTTGAATGCCCAGTGAACTTGACCTTGCATTTGACCTTTAAGATTGGTAAGATCTGAAAATAGGCCATGGCGTCCTGAAGCAGGAAGTCAACCAGGGATTTTCCTTACTATAACCCCAACAGCACACATTGGCTTAATGCCAACATCTAGCCAACATCTTGCCAGTGTGAAAACAACCTCTATAAGATGTATTCCCAATGTAGACTTTGTGCATTGTTTTTGCTTGAAGCTTGAATTGAGTAAAAGCTTCAGTCTAATAAAGGTCTTCAGAATAATTATTGTATTACAGCAGGAGGCTCTGCCATGACACTGAGGTCTTCTGTGGTGTTCTGTTCTCCTCAGGACCAGCTCAGGTGGATGTCCTACATCAGCATTCTGGCCATCTTCAGCTTTGTAGCCTTTTTTGAAATCGGCCCCGGCCCCATCCCCTGGTTCATCGTGGCTGAGCTGTTCAGCCAGGGGCCCCGGCCTGCTGCCATCGCAGTCGCCGGTTTCTCCAACTGGTCGGCCAACTTCTTAGTGGGGATGTGCTTCCAGTACATTGAGGTGAGACGGTATTCATCTGTCTTTCAAAGCCAGCGGAGATCAATCATGGTCACAGTCAGTAGCACCTCCAGCTCACAAAGTCTGGTGGGGCACAATAAACACCAACATGTCAACTACTCGCTCCATGAACGTAATGCAAATGAAACGATCCTCCTCAAATCATACAGAACTGAATAAAGTAACTTTGAACCAGTAATTCAGAACCATTAATTTGTTGAAATGCAAAAAAAATTGGTAACCTTTTCCTGTAGATTTTCAGCTTTTTTCATAAATCTTCAACTTTTTGCTCATAAATTTTCAACTTTTTCTAAAAGATTTGCAACTTTTCTCTCTAAATTTAAACTTTTTTCATTCATTTTCAACTATTTTTTCATAAATCTGAAACTTTTTGCTCATAAATTTGAATTTTTTTTCATGTAAATTTTCAACTTTTTTGTCATAGATTTGCAACTTTTTTCAAAAATATGTGACTTTTCCCCATAAATTTGCTTTTTTCCTTGTAAATTTTAACCTTTTTTCCTCAAAGATTTATTTTTTTAAGCTTTATTTTTCCATATTTATCCATTGAGAGCCAACCTCTCTTTTTCACATTCACAACTGAAAGTGGCCACTGAACAGCTCCACTGGAGCAGTTGGGGTCAAGGACCGTGTTCAAGGGGCAAATACTGCTATGTTATCTGTCCCACCCAGATCTGATCCTGCCGGTCCAGGAATTGAACCAACAACCCTCCAGTCACCAGTCCATATACCTAACCATTAGGCCAGCACTGCCCCATGACTTTTTTTTCCTCATAAATTTGTAACTTTTTTCCTGTAAATTTTCAACTTTTTTTCTCATAATTTTACAACGCTCATCTGGATATTGGTTTAATTTTTATTCTGTGTAATTAAATTGTAATTTGTGACTTTTTAATCTTTTGTCATAGCTTTGCACCTTTGTTCTCGCAAATTTCACCTAATTTACATTTATACATTTGTACCTCATGCTAAATTGGTGAATACCCCCCATCCTTATTGTTAAAAATAATAAATTGCCTACTGAATATAACACATCCAAAGTAATATTTCAGAGCAGGAGAACCCAAGATTTTTAACTTACAGTCAGAACAACCTTACAAATAATGTAAAACAGACTCACCGATGACATTCATGTCACAACAGCAATCTTTCATTTAGACCAGGGGTGTCCAGTCATGTGTCATGGAGGGCCAAGACTCTGCAGGCTTTACCTCCAACCAGTGTCTTCAATAGCAGATCCCACTGAATTTCTTCCCACTGGTTGCTGATAAGTGAAAACACCTGCTGAAGAGACTGGATGGAAGAGAAAACCTGCATGGTCTTGGCCTTCTATGGCACATGATTGGACACCCCTGACCTAGACAAACTTGTCGATCAGTTTTTTGTCAAAGTCCACCAATGCATGAGTGAACTGAGCTGTCTGAAGTAATCCTGTGTGTTGTGATAAATTGTCCACTTGACCCATTTCATTACCCTGCTAGTGGTGGCTAATAACCAGGGCTTGACTTGACATTAACGCCAGCCAACTAGCCAATGGCTGGTGGATTTTAGCAGTGGTCGGTAAGACAGCTACATCCACTAACCACTTGGCTGGTTGTAGTTTTCTCAAACAGCTTCTAAAATAATGAAAGCACCAAGGTGTTTATGCCTCAGTGCCAGAGCCTTGGTGGAGGTTTACATTCTCGGATCATCACCAAAATGTTATGGGTTCCTCTCTAGCCCAAGGACCACCTCTGGTAAAAAAAAAAAAAAAATTCATCCAAATCCATCAAGTAGTTTTGGAGTAGTCTTGCTAAGACACTGTAAGAAGATAAGAGCCTTGGTGGAGGTATGCATTCTGGGATCATCACCAAAATGTTATGGGATCCTCTCTAGGTCAAGGACCACCTCTGGTAGACATTTCATCTAAATCCATCCAGTAGTTTGGAGTATACGCATGTGCAGTGAGAATAATCTGCAGTTCACATGCCCATCCTGTCGGTGGCAGCCAAGAGCCACCAAACTGATTTGAACAGCTGCAATCCAAACAAAAGAAGAGCACAGTGGCAGACGTTTTAAATGGCGGAAGTGATGGAGGTACATAAAAACAATGACAATCAAGACAAACAGGAGCTTTTGCTGTTTAGTGGCAGAGGAAGAAAACAGATGGACAAAAAGAAGGACATTTGTTCACCCAGTACTGGTGGATTGCTCAGTACCTCCCTGTGGCGAGAGTTTCTGGGCACATGTGAAGTTCACTGCGACCATTTACGGGTGAGGAATGTTGGGACTAGGAGTTTTTAGCTAGTTTTTAATGAGTTTTACCTCATCCTTCCTCTGCAAAACTAAAAGGCAAAACCAATGTGAAAACAATTGATATGATGAATAAATGATGTAGTTGCTGAATGCGTGTTTCTTTTTCAGTAACCCCTATTTTATAACAGTTCAGCTCGATGTACTGTAAAAAGAAAAAAAAACATGCGTTGTGATGTAAAACAGTTACACTGCCGCCTCTAGTGGTCCGGCATAGTTATTACAATACCTTTTCCCTGGCTTCAATGACGTTAAAAGTGAGTTAAATTTGTGTTTATTTTCAAAACAAAGCCTCATCTCAGAATTTGAGCAAATTAAAAGATGAGAAAACATGGTGATACAATGATACAAGCAAGCAAGCAAAGTTTATTTGTATAGCACTTTTCACAGATATATATCACAAAGTGCTTCACAGCAAATTAAAATTTACAAATACACAGAAATGAAAATTTACAGCTATCACAGTCTCTGAAACTTGGCTCAATGAAGAGCAGGCTTTGCTGATGGCAATAGAGGGATATCAGATGTTTCATATTAACAGATCTCAAAAAAAGGGTGGTGGCGTTGCACTGTATATTGATGACCTGTATAGGTATAAACTTGTAAATGGAATGTCCTTTGCACTACCAGGGATTCTGGAATGTGTTACTGTTGAGATTGACCAAGATAAAACAAAAAACCTAATTATAAGTTGTATATACAGAATGCTGGTAACTTGCATTGAGACATTCAGAGATAAGTTAGTCGAGCTGTACAATAATATAACTAATAAGATAAGATAAGATAAGATAAGCCTTTATTAGTCCCACAATGGGGAAATTCCAGGATTGCAACAGCACAGGGATAGCAACACTCAGAGCAACAATCAGAAGGCAAGAAAAAACAAGCAAGAGCAGTTAATATACATATGTACATATTACTATAAATATATATATATATATATATATATATATATATATATATATATATATATATATACAGACACACAGTGCAGAGCATTGTAGCTGGATGGGATAAATATATGAGTATATAAACACACAGTGCGGAGCATTGTAGCTAGATGGAATAATATGTAGATATATAAACACAGTGCAGAGCATTGTAGCTAGATGGAATAAATATATAGATATATAAATATAAACACACCCAGTGCGGAGCATTGCAGCTAGATGGAATAAATATGTAAATATATAAACACACACAGTGCAGAGCATTGTTGCTAGATGGGATGAAACAGCACAACTGTCTACTTAGTTATCCTACATGGTATGATTATGTGCCCATACATATTCTCACCCTCCATAGCGACCGGTAATTTCCTAGTTGTATGCCGGAGGGGACCATTATGTGAGTCTATTGCATCTTTTGCATTCAAAACTATTAGGTTGTTACGTCTTTTTGCTATCTGTGCGAGTAGCCCTGCTTAGGTTGTACAGTCTGACGTCGTTGGTAGGAAGGACCTGCGAAACCTCTCGGTTGTGCACCTGGGATGATGTAGTCTGCTGCTAAATGAGCTCCTCAGTGCATTCAGTATGTCCTGCATAGGGTGGAACTCGGACTCCAGCAGAGATAACAGTTTAGCCACAAACCATAATAAGAAAATGGTTGTAATCTGTGGAGACTTCAATATTGATTTACTAAATCCATTTCAACAAAATGTAGTTACAGAGTTCATGAATTCTATGTATAGTATGAGTCTATATCCCACAATAACACATCCCAGTAGAATCACAGTTCACACTGCTACACTTATTGACAACCTGTTTGTTAATATTATTGATAAGAAAATAGAAAGTGGATTATTGATAAATGACATAAGTGACCATCTGCCAGTCTTTGCACTTATCCATGGTCACACGGGGGCCAATACAGAAAAAACTTTAAAATCTTTCAGATACAAATCACAAAATGTAATCAGTTCTTTTAAAGAAGACCTGCTGAAGCAAGACTGGACAAAGTCTATGTATCAGATGTAAATGAAGCGTACGACACATTCATGAACATTGAAACCACTCTTTATGAAAAAAATTGTCCATTAGTAAAGAAAAAGCTTAAACAGAAATTTGTCGACAAGCCATGGTTAACCAAAGGATTACAAAAAGTGTGTAAAAAGAAAAATTCACTATATAAAGTTTTTCTAAAGAAAAGGACAAAAGAAGCAGAGCAGCAGTATAAAACATACAAAAATAAGTTAATATATATAATGAGATGTAGTAAAAGAGACTATTACAGTAAAGAACTGGAGTAAAACAGATAACACTAAAAATAAAAGGACAATACTTAACAATATTCTTGGAAATAAAAACAGAAATACAAGCTACCCAACAAATCTTTCAAAAAAAAAAAAAGACTCAGAGTGTGAATGCAGTCTCACCTACAGATGAATTTAATAATTTTTTTGTTAACATTGGTCCTAATTTGGCACGAGAAATACCCATTATGGCATGTACAGGTGATGCAATAAGCAAAAACATTGCTATAAAAGATTCCATTTTCATAAAGAACACAGACAAGAGCGAAGTCATTGAAACTGTTAAATCGTTTAAAAGTAAAACATCTACGGACTGTGATGGTATTGACATGTTTTAGTCAAAACTATCATTGAATGCTTAGTGAAACCACTGACATATATCTGTAACCTGTCTCTCCAAACAGGTATATTTCCCAGTGCAATGAAAATAGCTAAAGTAATTCTGATATACAAGACGGGTGACGGAGGGGAATTTTCAAACTATAGACCTATTTCACTATTGCCACAATTTTCTAGGATACTTGAAAAAACATTCTGTGAGAGAACTGACAACTTTATAATGAAGAATAATTTATTGTGTGAGCAGCAATATGGGTTCAGACACAAGAGGACAACTGCATTTGCTCTAATGGAATTTATAGAAAAAATATCAACTGCTGTTGAAAATAAAGAGTATTCAGCTGGGGTATTCCTGGATCTTAAAAAAGCATTTGATACAGTGGATCATAAATTACTGTTAAAGAAACAACAAAATTATGGTATTGGGGGGTAGCACTGTCCTGGTTATGTGGTTACTTAACCCCTTGCACTCTGGTCAATTTCCCTAAAAACACCAAAAAATAACGTGCCCAAAGTAAATCGAAAGCTGTTCTTCAACCCTTTGAGCATCTTCATGGGGTTGGTCTCATTTAAAAGAAAACACTTTGAATTTTTTGGCAAAACAGTCATAATCTCTCTAAGTGCTCCAGCCACTGAGTTACAGTCATCTAAACATACTGAACTTGAAGAAAATAAATTTGGCCTGGGTGTTTTTTTTTGATACAAATGCTTGCAAATAACACACAGCTTCAGATCCGGGCTGGAAAATGCAACAGAAATGTAGAACCAAGTGTTATCTAGCTGAGGTCAAAATTTTGTAACAATACCACAAAAAATGAATATATTACACAGCTTTTTCCTCAGGTAGTTCCCAGGCGTTTTTGATCTGTGCCAAATCGTGCCAAATGGCACAGTTTGGAAAAACGTCTGTAACTTTTGAATGATTCAATATAGAAGCTTCATCTTGGGCTCTAATGAAAGGTGATACTCAGAGCTGTGTGTGTGGGGGGAGGGGGGGTTGCACCCCCCCCCCTCGCTACAGAGGACGGACATCGGCCATCGCTACATGACGGATTAGACTCGTGGCTATGTGGCGACCGCGGCGCAGTCACCGCGGCTTTCCCCCCCCCTTCGCTACAGAATAGTAGCGGGGGGGGGGGGCGTTCACGGTCCACACGCGGCGAACGAACTGTGTACTGTGGCGCATGCACTTCAGACTTCGTGCGCCGCACAGTTGTAATTTACCGATGGGTCAAAAGTCATTTTTTGATTACAATTTTCAGGGATAAAGAATAAGTTAGCTGATAACACCTTACCTCTTCACAGTAGCAGTGTCCTGGCGAACTTCTCTTCCTCATTGTCAGACGAACGTGACGCTGGTCCGCTCGTGGTTCTGGTCTTGCGACCTGGTCAAAACATAATTCCATGATTGCGGTTTTGGCGAAAGATTTACGACCTTCGTCGTCGGCCTCCGTCGGTCTATGATGACCATGGAAGAGAATCCTAAATGTCTATTCTGCTCGAATAAAAAAAAAAAGCACCGCCTGTGACTGAAGAGGCCGATGTGCGAATAGCTGTCCCTGTCACACAGGTAGCACTTGTGGGTGGTCTCCGTGCTGCTGGGTCTGTGAAGGTTCTTCCTGCGGTTCCTTTTTTTATCTGCTGCAGCAGTCTGTCTTCACCCAGCCTTACAAAAAACAGCTCGCGAACTTCTCTGCTTCAATTGGCTCACTGCATTCACAGCTTTGGTAGGCGGGTCCTTCTTGCTAGGTTTTCAGTCATTGGTTCTTCAAGGTTTCAGAAACCCAATTCAAGGCTCTTATTAGTCGAATGAGAGGTCAATCAGATGAACTAATCTGTTCGCGGCTGTGTCTGCAGTGGAAGAACTGAAATGCAGCTTTTATTTTCAGTGCGTGCTTGGACGCAGCTCCATTGTGCATCCTAGAGCGCACGAGGGCGCACGAGGGCGCTGGGACGCAGAGACTTGCCCGCCCGCGGTACAACGGAGTGCAAGAGGTTAAAGAACAGATATCAGTATGTATGTGTTGGTAGCAAAAACTCACAGTTACTGAAGGTTACTTGTGGAGTCCCACAGGGTTCAGTTTTGGGGCCATTGTTATTCAATATGTATATAAATGATATATGTAAAGTTTTTTGAAAAAAAATGGATTTAATATTGTTTGCAGATGACACTAATTTATTATGCAGTGGAAGCAATTTGGAACAACTTTTGGATACACTCGGAAAGGAATTAGGAATGCTTAAACTGTGGTTTGATTCAAACAAATTAACGCTCAATTTAAGTAAGACAAAATTTATAATTTTTAACAACCATCACAACAACTTAGTATCTAAACTCAGTGTAAATGGTGTAGAGATTGAAAGGGTATCTGAAATGAAATTCCTTGGAGTAATAATTGGTAATAAATTGTGTTGGAAGTCACATATTAATTATATTAAAGGTAAAATTTTCAAATCAATTGCAATACTACACAGAGTGAAATATTTGCTGAATCAACCCACACTATATACTTTGTATCATTCGTTAATACATACAAAATAAATACATATAAAAATACATATAATACATATAAAACAAATACATATAAAATGTAATACAAATGAAATACAAATACAAATGTAACACAAATGAAATAAATATAAAACAAACATATATCCAGTCTTTATGCTTCAGAAGAGAGCTATTAGAATAATAAACAAAGCTGCTTACAGGGAACCAACAAACCCACTTTTTCTTAAATTAAAAGCTCTCAAGTTGAAAGATCTGGTTGACTTTAAAACTGCAGTAATAATGTTTAAAGTGAAGAATCTATCACTGCCTGCAAATATCCAAAAGTTGTTCCAAATAAGGGAGAAACAATATCATTTCAGAGGAACATGTATATTTCAAAAACCTTCAGTGAGAACTACCACCAAGCAACACTGTGTTTCAGTGCAAGGAGTCAGATTATGGAACGATTTTGGACCTGAATTAAAATCATGTACAACGTTTGGACAATTTAAACAAAAACTAAAGGAAGAAATACTCCAAACATATATACAAGATGACATGTAAAATCACATACGGATTATCATATCCAGTCTGTGTTGTTGCTTAGTTTTTTTTGTCATGTTTTGTCTTAGCTTTGTTCTGGTTTGTAATCACTTTTTTTTTTTAATTCTTAGATGGAACATGGGTGGGCAATATAAGATGCAGCTTCAGCCATCACCCATTTCGGATAACTTATGTTGAATTGTATAATCAGAGGAGTTATTGTTTATTTGACCTTGCTGGATTTTTTTCCTCCTTGTTGTATTATTCTGTTCCTTTCTTTTAATCTTTTAATCTAATCTCTCTGAAATAAAGATTCATTCATTCATTCAATCAATGGAAATAAGATAAAATATTCATATTAATAGGGATAAAAAGAGAAAACAGTGAAGAAATAAAAGCCATTCAATGAGAGCTAAAAGTCTGTCTAAACAAATGAGTTTTTATCTCCTTCTTAAAGGAGTCAACAGACTCAAGGCAGCGCAAGGAGCTGCCTTTAGTTGCATTTAATTTTGACCAGGCACTTTAGACCAGACGCACTGACTGATTACCGTCTGCCTCTCCGTTTCACTGAGGCATAATAAACCAGTTGCAATGTGAGACTACAAAACTACAACTTCCACAAGTACTGTGTTTTATCTAATCAGTTTTCTTTTTCTTTCTCTTCTTTTTTCTGGTGAAAACAGGTCCATTTAGGTTAAGTCCATCAGCAGCTACTAATGACGTTGTGCAGCCATGAAGCGGTGTCCCAATTCACTGGGGTAGGGGTACAAATGAGAATTGGGATGGACCCAACTCTACCTGTACTTCACTCCAATACTGCAAATATTTTTCTCTACCATTTTACAGTATTTAGTGCTCTTCAAAAATAATTAAACAGACAGTGTTTCTCTCACTATTTTTATGTATGGTGAGGGCAGTTTACATTGAAAAAGGTTGTAAATTTAGTTCAAGTAAATTTTAGCATCCAATAGTCAAATTTGATCATATTAAACATATTTTTCCAACCACAAAATTGTGGCTAGTGAAAAGGGTCAGTGGCTAGTAACTGGAAAATCACTAGCCACAGTGGCTGGTGAGCAAAAAAGTGAATGTCAAGCCCTGCTAATAACTGATAACTAGCCATCAGTTGATAACCAATGAAAATGAACGTACTTAATCTGTTAGGTACTTTTAATTGTGGTGTGGGGCCTGTTTTCTCCGGCCCCACACCACAACGCTGAAAGCCAGTGGAGCGTACACATACAGTTTTATACCACTGGAACATTACTTTTTTGCAAGAATCAAGGTGAAAAAACATGACAAATGCTGGCAAATTAAAAACATTGCAAATTACAATTTAATTACACAGGATAAAAATTTAACCAGCATCCAGACAAATATCACAGATTTAGAAGAATAAAGCTGCAAATTTACAAGAAAGAGTTTAGAATTTACAAGAAGAAAAAAAGAAAATTTACTGGAAAAAGTTGCAAATCTATGAGGGAAAAAAGCTGCAAATTTTTGAAAGAAAAGCTGCCAAATTTTGAGAAAAAAATTGCAAATTTACAGGAAAAATGTTTAGAATTTAACTGTGCAATAAATGTACAATATTATTTGTTAATGGTGAAAAAGTATATATTGTTGATAATGATAATACTTGTAGGGAGCTTGAAATGATGAAGCAATGTGATTTTATAAATCAAAGTTTAATATCAGCTTCACTTCCCTAACAAGTCTCATCTCGGTGCAGAAGCAGAATAAGAGGTCGAGCGCAGTCAGACCTTCATACTTATACCCACTCAACAAAAGACATTGCATATCAAAGCCGACATCCCGCATTAACCTAATCCCCCCTCCATTGTCCTCCGTCTCCTCCACCTGACCCTGGGTGGTCAGGGAGATCGATCCGGTCTCCACCGCTGCGACTCCGTCTGCTCTTTGATCCTCGCTGGCGGTTGAGACCTCTTGTCCTGTTCTGAGGCGTGAGGTCATTCCACATGTGTAATCACTAAACATTCTAATATGTCTATACATATGTAGGTATGGAATATATGATTAATATAAGCCACAATACTAACTGTGCGTGCACTGCTCAGTAGTGACATCAGGTGGGCCCCGGCCCCCCAGCCCCTGATGCAGAGAAACTACTGACCAATCATCATGAAGCTGAACAGTACAAAGGTTTAAAAAGCATCCTGATATCACTCCAGACATGTTGCTCACATTCACCAGCCGCTTATCAAAGTCCTTTGTCTGGTGGTGGGCGCTAATTTCCACCCCTGATTATAGCTAGAAGGTTCCAGGTTCCAATCCCCAGGCTGGCAGGGGTAAGAGCCTTCCTGTATGGAGTTTGCATGTTCTTCCTGTGCTGTGTGGGTTTTCTGTGGGTGATCTGGTTTCCTCCCACAACCAGGAGACAAATATTTTTGGCTAACTGGTGATTTTGAATATGCGTTAAGCATCTGTTAAGCCCGTAGAATAGAGAGTTTGCTTGTTTGTTAGATCCCATTAGCCTTTGCTTAGCATTGGCTATTCTTCCTGGGGTCAAACATATTTCATTGTGACAATACAAAACATCACCTCTTCAACCACAACAACATACTAACACAAACAAAACAAACCACAAAAGCAAAAGAAAAAGAAAAGTAAAAATTAACAACAAACAATACAATTATAACAACATCCTTCAAACGTAAATTGAAGAAACGTAAACATAGATTAGTATTACTTATTCATATTCTACCTTTTATTGCATGTGTGGGGATCATGAAATGATGAGACTGGATAATTTCTCAGTATGGTTTATTCATCTCAAGTCCCCAGCTCTCTCTCTCTCAGTCAGGAAAAAAGAGGAAGAGCTACGGTAAACCCACATACATTTATACCCACACATCAAACACAGAATCACACAATCAAGTCAAATCCTTCTTTTTACACTTAATCACTTCAAAGTCCTCTTTGCGCTTCTGTCTGACCCCAGGAGGTCAGACAGTCCTTTTAGGCTCTCGCTCCAGATCCTCTGACTTCCTTCCAAGTCCGCAGGTGGTCCAGACTCATTGTCCATCTGAGGCGTGATGTCAATACACACTGCAAGCTTAAAGTCCTTCTATGCTTGGGTCTCTGCAGTGAAATATGTGAGCTACATAATGTTACCATTATGGGCGCTACATCACTCTCCCCCAAACGCCAAAGAATGGACACACCCGATAACAGTATCCTAATGGCAATACAGCATATGTCACCCTCCACCTGCGGAATTTACAGCACGGCCTACACAGTTTGATCGAAACACACATCACTCTGCCCGTAGTCTGGGCTTCAACCTCCTCCCAAACTTGCTGTACGCAGGTTTCACAGTCTGTGTTGTGCCGTCCTGCAGCGAATCTGTGGAATGAGGGGGAGAAAGGTTATTTGTCCCCTGCGGGGGCTCCGGGGACCGTTCCCTGGGTGGTCTGCCGCGTCGAGGCGTCCTCGCCGGTCGTACAGATTTGTCATGCAACACAAAGGCAGGCTTTAATCTATCAATACTGATTGTTTCTTTCCTGCCCCCCAAATCTAGCACAAAATATTTCTCCCCGGTTTCCAGCACTCGAAATGGACCGTCATATGGTGGGCGGAGACTGTGTCACTGAGCGTCGTGCCTGACAAAAACAAATTCAGCGTTTTGTAAAGCCTTGGGAACAAAAACACGCGGAAAAGTGTGATGAGCGTGGCCCGGGAGCAGTTCTGCTCCCGTGCCAATCAGAGGTCCCCGCACCGGGGGGCGCCCTGGTGCCGCATGGGCTGGTAGGAACTCGCCGGGCAGCCTGAGAGGTTGCACAAAACCCAATTCTGCGGGTGAGGCATCTAAGTCCTCTTTGGGTGCCGAACGCAACCCCAATAAAACCCATGGTAGTTTGTTTACCCAATCTGCATCCATGAGCGACGCTCTGAGGGCTGCCTTCAAAGACCTGTGAAAACGCTCGCATAAACCGTTGGCCTGGGGGTGATAAGCGGTAGTGCGGTGGACTGCCGCTCCTAAGCCGCTGGCCATTGCTGACCACAGCTCCGACACAAATTGAGGTCCCCTATCGGACGTAATATCCGACGGAACCCCGAACCGCACTACCCAGGCTGTTAAAAAAGCGCGAGCCACCTCTGCCGCTGTGGTCGACGTTAACGGGACCACTTCCGGCCAACGTGTGGTTCGGTCCACCATTGTCAAGAGATGTGTGAACCCTTGTGACGGCGGCAGGGGGCGCACTAGGTCTACATGCACATGATCAAATCTCTTAGCCGGAATGTGGAACGGTTCTAAAGGGGCCTTCGTGTGCCTGTGGACTTTGGCCCGCTGGCAAGCCATGCAGGCTTTCGCCCACTCTTTCACGTGCTTGCGCAGGCTCGGCCAAACAAACTTCTCCGCTACCATTTTCACCGAAGCGCGTACTCCTGGGTGCGCCAGGGAGTGCACCGCGTCAAAAACGCGACGGCGCCACATGGCCGGTACCACCGGGTGTGGTCTCCTACGTCGGGATCATGAGGTTGTGGGTTCGATCCCAGTCCCTGACCAACAGTGAGCTGTGTGGAGTTTGCATGTTCTCCCCGTGTTGCATGGGTTTACTCCGGGATTTCTCCGGTTTCCTCCCGCATACCAAAAACATGTAGGTTTAGGGCGCTCGCGCACGCAGCGACCAGCAGCCGGTGGCTTGTCACCAGACTGCAAACCAAGTCTACCTACGGGTACAAATAAGTAACAAAAAAAAAATAAATAAAAAAAAGGGGTTATTACCGCTGTTTCGGGAATGTCCTCTGGTCGAACCGGGACCTGATGATAACCGCGGACCAGGTCTATTTTAGAAAAAATGCGTGCCTTCGCTAAGTGCACTGAAAAATCCTGGATATGCGGAATTGGGTAGCGGTCCTGCGCTGTGGCATTGTTTAACCTGCGGTAATCATCACAAGGTCTCCACGAGCCGTCAGCCTTAGGCACCATATGCAGCGGGGAGGCCCAGGCGCTCTTCGAGCGGCGAATTATGCCCAACCTTTCCAGGTTGGCGAACTCCTCGTGCGCAATGGAGAGCTTAGCTGCATCCAAGCGCCGAGCTTTCGCAAAAACTGGTGGGCCGCTTGTGGTGATAAAGTGTTCCACCCCGTGCTTCGCAACCTTAGCTGAAAACGTGGGAACTGTGAGTGCTGGGAACTGGGTTAGAAGAGTGTGAAACTTACCACCTGCTGTGGCGACGTTGGTCTGTACTGGCGGCGGGGACACTCGAGCTGCACAAGGGATAGAACAAAAGGAGAGTGCATTTACTAGGCGTCTATTAATCAGATCCACTAACAAGCCATGTGAGCACAAAAAGTCAGCGCCTAACATGTTGAAACTCACCGCCGCTACTATGAAGGTCCATTCATAGGTGCGGCCGTGCAAGGACAAGCGTAGAGTCCTTTCCCCGAATGTTTTGATCGACGAGCCGTTCGCCGCCATTGCTCCGTCTCCGCGGGGCCCCGCCACACGATCCGCATAGGTCGCGGTGATGAAACTCCTCTCGGCTCCGGTGTCCACGAGGAATTGCCGCCCGGAGCCCGCGTCTGTTAGATAAAGCAGCTTGTTCTGTTCACCAAGAGTCGAAGCTGCTAACGACCCCCGGCCCGGGCGTTTCCCTGTTTTCTTGAAACTGCACGGCGGGATGCATCTGTGCGCCTTCTCAGCGAAGCGTCGATGGTAAAAACAGAGGCTGTCCCCTCCTCTGCCTCGGGACCGCACCGCTGCCGTCGTCGCTGGGGTTGCTCCTTCTGCCTCCGGCTCCTCACTGCCCCCGGCCGCCGCGCCGAGGTCTGCTGCTGCCACGGAAGTCTCCTGCTCGTCACAGGCATCGAGGAGCCGCTGCGCTTCCCTGGCCAGCGCGCGGAAGTCTTGCTGGTTCACACACCTCATGCCAGACAGGGTACCTCTCATGTGTGCTGGGAGGGTCCTCAAGAAGATGTGTTTGAACAGAAACGCATTGTTGTCTGTCCCGATCAGCTGCAGCATGTCCTCCATGAGGTCGATCGCTCTGCGTCCTCCTCTGTCGCGCAGGTCCAGAAGCTGCCTGGCCCTCACCTCGGCTGATGGCACAAAACTCTCGATGAGGGCGGCTTTCAGCGCGTCGTACTTGCCAGCAGCGGGCGGCTGCTGCACCAGGCTCCGCACATATCGAGCTGTGCGGCTGTCGGGTCTTGCGATGACATTATGAAACTTGGTGTCATCTGCTGATATTCCCCCAAGCACGAACCGCGATTCCGCGTGTTGGAACCATGAGTGCGGGTCGTCTTGCCAGAACTTGGGGAGCTTAATCGAGCCTGTGCTCGTGCGGTCGGTCTCCGGTGAATCCGGGTCAGGGTAACGTTCTCCCAGCATCGTACGTCTTGGTCACCAATGTGGGGATCATGAAATGATGAGACTGGATAATTTCTCAGTATGGTTTATTCATCTCAAGTCCCCAGCTCTCTCTCTCTCAGTCAGGAAAAAAGAGGAAGAGCTGCGGTAAACCCACATACATTTATACCCACACATCAAACACAGAATCACACAATCAAGTCAAATCCTTCTATTTACACTTAATCACTTCAAAGTCCTCTTTGCTCTTCTGTCTGACCCCAGGAGGTCAGACAGTCCTTTCAGGCTCTCGCTCCAGATTCTCTGACTTCATCCCAAGTCCGCAGGTGGTCCAGACTCATTGTCCATCTGAGGCGTGATGTCAATACACACCGCAAGCTTAAAGTCCTTCTATGCTTGGGTCTCTGCAGTGAAATATGTGAGCTACATAATGTTACCATTATGGGCGCTACACACGCATCGTTTTTTATTTTTATCTTTAGTGCTACTCCATGTTTAATGTTGCAGCATTGCACAGAGACAAATTCCTAGTTTGTGTACTACATGAACAATGGCAATAAATCTCATTTTGATTCTGAAACATTTTTCCAATAAAATTAACATTATAATACACACAAAACAGATAAGCTCCAACTTACACTGGTCTGAATTAACAAATATATTTTAAATTTTAAACCTATTGGACTCCAAACCAATAAATCTAATAGCATAAATACTATCTGCTATCTGTTAAAGTTCAAATATAAATAATACTCCCTTTGCCTTTTCTTAAATACTTGCACAGATTTTTGTGATGTGGGAGTGACTTCCATTCTTCCATAGCCCTGTATATCACAGTACGCTCAGTGACTTCAGTCTTGCATTGTGGTCATGTGAAACAACCACCAACAGCCTGTCTTGTTTGATGAGTGTGTGTTTCTTTACTATATGTTAAGTACTCATAAAACTAGGTGGGATTTTTCCAGTAATTATATTCCAAATAAAATTCATCGAGGAACACAAAAGTCTATTTTTAACTTCTGACCACAAAAGCCCTTCATGTATTTTAACAACATTGGATCTTCACCCACAAGGCAATACAAGCCGGGCTTCCTTATTCTGAACAATCTGCAGTTTCCTAATATTAGCAACTGAGCAGCTTGACCAGACTACTGAGCAATAGTCAAGATGAGCTCAAACCAAAGCTTGAATTACTTGTTTAATTGTATATTTGGCATGGTTCAGACAAAACACAAGCGTAGACACAGGCTCAAAATAAACACAGTAATCTTTATTGAATGAGTGAGAGGGTGTGGGTGAATGCGTGAAAAAGTGGATGAAGATGTGCAGAGCGGGGACGAGTCTGGCAACCCTGTAAAGAGAAGAGAGAAAGAAATATGAGCTCTCTGAACACTGATTGAATGAGCAAATTAATGAATTAATCTTACGGTGCAGGAGGGTTGTAGCAGCACCGAAGAGTGTCAGTTCTTCACCAGTTAACCAGAGTTCCGCTGACATAAAGTGGTGCTCATGCAGTATAAATAGTGCTGGTGCCTCGGAGGAAAAAGAATTCAGTTTAGGGAACCTGCACTTCTACTGAGGAGAGAAGTGGAGCCCACAGCTCGCAGATGGAAGTCCGGCCGCCAGGAGAAGGAGGAAGTCCGCCTAGAGGTAAGTCCACCTGTGCACAGGGAACAGAGAGAAAGGCAGGAGCAGAGGAGATTATTTCCAAAAGGTAGCTTACAGCAGAGTTGGGGAGATGAGACTCCCAGACAATGAATCGCCGTCGTAGAGATGAGGGAGGCAAAACTCCCTTACAGAAGGAAGGGGAAGACTCAAGCACAGAGTACTTTACCCAGGAGGAGCGTAGACATCTCCGTGCAGACTGCAGGGTACCAATCCTTATAAAGGCTATGTTAATGAAAGGAGCAGGTGTGGGTGCAGCTGTGGAAGATAATTAGAGACAGAGCACACCCACCGCGGATCACCACAGCACCCCCCCCCCCCAAGGGACGCCTCTCAGTGGCCGGTTCAATCTGTCCAGGTGAGTCCAATGAAACTTCCTGATTAGTTGCAGATCCGTGATGGAGGATCACACCCAGGACCTCATCTCCGGACCATACCCCTCCCAATCCACCAGATACTGGAGACCATGCCCCTTACAACAAACGTCCATAACACAGCTGACCTTGTACGCAAGGCCACCATCAATCATCACCGGTGGGGATGGAGGCTTGGGTGGGGGGCACAGCGGGCTGGAGAAAAAAGCCTTCACCTGAGACACATGGAAAGTGGGACAGATACGAAGAGAGGGGAGAAGAGCCAAGCGGACAGCAACTGGGTTGACAGTGTGGGTTATGGGATAAGGACCAATAAAACGCTGAGAGAGTTTCTTAGATTCTGCCTTCAAATTAATGTTTTTGGTAGACAGCCATACCTTTTGTCCCACCTGGTAGGGCGGAGCCAGAGTCCTGTGGCGGTTGGCAATCTCGATGTTGCGATCTGCCATGCAATGAAGAGCGACCCTGGTAGCCTCCCATAACCAGCAGCATCGTTTGATGTGTGCCTGGACCGATGGGACGGCAATATCCACCTCCTCATCCAGGAAGGGGGGGGGGGTTGTAACCTAGGGACACCTCGAAAGGAGAGAGACCCGTGGCAGAAGAAATGGCAGAATTATGTGCATACTCGATCCATGGCAAGTATGAGCTCCAAGATGCAGTGTTGGATGCCGTGACACACCTCAGGGCAGCTTCCAGTTCCTGGTTGGTATGCTCACATTGACCATTGCTCTGCGGGTGGTAGAATGAGGATAAGCTAACCATAGCCCCAATGGCCTTGCAGACAGACCACCACACTTGGGAAATAAATCGAGGGCCTTTGTCTGAAACGATGTCCACCAGGATCCCATGAAGGCGAACCACACGCAATACGAAGAGATCAGCTGTTTCCTTGGCCAAAGGGAGCCCTCGCAGGGGAATGAAATGGGCCGCCTTCAAAAACCTGTCGACAATGGTGAGGATAACAGTGTTCTGCAGATGGGGAAAGACCGTTTACAAAATCCAGGGTGACGTGAAACCAAGGTCTACTGGGGACAGGGAGAGGATGCAGCAGGCCGGGGGGGGGGGGGGGGGGGCTGATGATTTACCGGTGGCACACTGGGGACAGGCTCGAATGAACTCCTTGATGTCCTTGCGCAATGATGGCCACCAGAAGGTCCTCTGCAGCTGGGTCTCAGTGTGAGCCATCCCGGGGTGACATATGACCTTGGAGGAGTGCAACCAATTAATGACCTCACCACGGACCGAAGAAGGAACGTACATCTGACCCGCCGGACTCCCACCTGGGTCGGGCTCAGTTTTTTGCGCTCTCTTGACCCTTTCCTTAATGTCCCCATGAGAGCATACCAACAATGCAGGATGGAGGGACAATAGGATGCGGCTCTGGCACAGCCGTGTCAGGGGAAAATAGCCTACAGAGTGCATCAGACTTGGTGTTTTTGGACCCCAGGTGATCCCCAGGTGATCGTGAAATTGAACCTGCCGAAGAGCAGAGACCAGCGGGCTTGTCTGGAGTCGTTTAGCCATTCTGAAGTACTCCAGGGTCTTATGATCAGTCCAAACGACAAATGGTTGAGAAGATCCCTCCAGCCAATGGCGCCATTCCTCCAAAGCCAGTTTGACAGCAAGCAACTCCCGGTTCCCCACATCATAATTCCTCTCTGCTGGTGACAGGCAACGGGAGAAGAAGGTGCATGGATGAACCTTATCGTCAGAAGGGGAATGCTGCGACAAAACCGCCCACACCCCAAAATCCAAAGCATCCACCTCCACCAGAAACTGCAGGGAAGGGTTCACCTGTGCAAGGATAGGGGGAGAGGAAAAGTCAGACTTTAACTTAGAGAATGCCACCTCAGCCTCTTCGGACCAACGGAAAGGAACCTTGGTGGAGGTGAGCCGGGTGAGTGGTAGGGCAATAACCCTGTAGTTTTGGATAAACCGCCAATAGAAATTAGCAAAACCCAAAAGCTGCTGCAGCTGTTTGTGAGAGGAAGGGACTGGCCACTCCACAACAGCTTTTTCCTTATCTGGGTCTACTATTTTTTTTATTTATTTATTTATTTTTTTTGTTACTTATTTGTACCCGTAGGTAGACTTGGTTTGCAGTCTGGTGACAAGCCACCGGCTGCTGGTCGCTGCGTGCGCAAGCGCCCTAAACCTACATGTTTTTGGTATGCGGGAGGAAACCGGAGAAATCCCGGAGTAAACCCACGCAACACAGGGAGAACATGCAAACTCCACACAGCTCACTGTTGGTCGGGGGCTGGGATCGAACCCACAATCTCATGATCCCCGCGATCCCCCGGCCGAGGGTAAAACTGTGCTGCCACAGTGCTAAACCACTGCGCCACCGTGCAGCTACTATGATGCTCTTGTGGGCGATGACAAACCCCAGGAAGGTGTTGGAAGCACATTTCTCGGCCTTGACATACAATTGGTTCTCCAAGAGAGGCTGAAGGACCCGCCTCACGTGCACTCGATGTTCCTCCAGAGAACGAGAGAAAATAGGGATATCATCAGGGTACACAAAATACAAACGAGTCCAAAAAGTCCCTCAGCACATCATTAATGGGCCGCAGGAATACCGCTGGCACGTTGGTTAAATCAAACGGCATTACCAGATACTCAAAGTGGACACTAGGAGTGTGGAACCCCGTCTTTCACTCATCACCTTCCCTAATTCGGACCAGGTGGTATGCGTTGCAAAGATCTAGTTTAGTGAACACCATGGCCCCCTGGAGAGAGTCAAAGGGCCCCCCGGCAGGATGTTGATGGCGCAATCATAGGGACGGTGGGGGAGTATCGAGAGTGCCTTTGCTCTACTGAACACGGGAGCGAGGTCATGGTATTCAGGTGGAACTAAGGAGAGCTCTGGCAGTTGAGTGGGAGGAGAACACAAGGGCACAGAGGGAGAACAGGCAGCAGACTGTACACAAGCATTTAAACCAAAACTTCTCCATGAAGTAATTCTCCCTGCCTGCCAATCAATAACAGGGTCATGAAGTTTAAGCCAATGGTAACCCAGAATGACGGGGGAGGCAGACACAAATAGCACAACAAAACTGATGTGTTCCCGATGGTTACCTGACACCAACACCGACACAGGGGCAGTCTGCTTAGCAACAATGGCCAGGGGCACTTTTGAAAGGGTGATCAGCTTCAAAGGTGTCTTCAGATTGTAACAAGGGAGCCCCAGTCGGGTTGCCAGACTGTCCAAAATAAAGCTCTGTTCGGCACCTGAATCAATGAGAGCGTGAGTGGATATTTCAGTGTGATCATGTTGAAAGCAAATAGGTAACATAAGACGTGTAAGAGATTTAGCTTTTTCTACGTCCGTAAGTCCCCCTACTGTGATGCACGGACTCTGCATTTTAACTGATTGGGGCAAGAGGCAACCTCGTGTTCATCACTGGCGCAGTACAAACACAACCCAAGGTCGTGGCGGTGTTGTCGTTCCACCAGCGGCAACTTAGACCGGCCCATCACCATGGGCTCTTCGGCCTCGGGGAAATCAGAAGGAGGGAGGGCCAGCAAGAGGGACTGTGGGGAGCAGCAAAGCTGAGCAACTGAGTAGCCGACGCTCACTAGCTCGTTCCCTTAGCCGGTTATCAATACTTATGGCTAAGGAGATTAACTCATTCAATTTAGAGGGTTTCTCCACCTGGGCCAATTAGGGAGGCATCCTCCCACCCAACCTCAGCTGCCGCCACCCAAAAATCTACCGAATAATCAGTGACAGATTTAGCCTTCTGCTTAAGATTAAGTAGACGGGTGGTGAGAACACTATCACAGTCTGAATGGTCAAATACCTCAGTGAATTCAGAAACAAAACGGTCATAAGTGTAAGTGGAATAATCGGGACGAGCCATGACCGCGTAAGCCCAAGCTAAGGCCCGCCCTTCCAACAAATTGACTACATAACCGATCTGGCTATGATTCATAGGAAAATCCTCTGGCACCCTCTGAAACACAATACTACACTGCAGTAGAAAACCCCGCGCCTCCCCTAACTTACCACTAAAATGGGTGGGAGTGGGAACTGGGGTAATACGGGGATGCTGGGTGGGAGGTGGAGTGGGATTGGTCAGCCCGGCCAGACCCCCGGAAGCAGAAGGAGAAGGCTGCGTCAGGGTGAGCTGATTGAGACGTGAGTTAATTTGAATCAGTTGGTTTAAGATAACCTGTTGTTGATAAGATAACTGGTGTAATCGAGCCTCCATGATGTTAAGTTTTTGTGCAAGTGCACTGTCTGCTGGGTTTTCCTGACGGAGACGTACTGACATGGTTCAGGCAAAACCCAAGAGCAGACACAGGCTAAAAGTAAACACAATATTCTTTATTGAATGAGTGAGAGGGTGTGGGTGAATGTGTGAAAAAGTGGATGAAGACATGCAGAGCGTGGACGGGTCTGGCAACCCTGTAAAGAGAAGAGAGAAAGAAATATGAGCTCTCTGAACACTGATTGAATGAGCAAATTAATGAATTAATCTTACAGCGCAGGAGGGTTGTAACAGCACTGAAGAGCATCAGTTCTTCACCAGTTAACCGAAGTCCCGCTGACATGAAGTGGTGCTTGTGCATTATAAACAGTGCTGGTGCCTCAGAGGAAAAAGAGTTCAGTTTAGGGAACCTGCACTTCTACCGAGGAGAGGAGTGGAGCCCACAGCTCGCACATGGAAGTCCGGTCCACCACCAGGAGAAGGAGGAAGTCCACCTGTGCACAGGGAACAGAGAGAGAGGCAGGAGCAGAGAAGATTATTTCCAAAAGGTAGTTTACAGCAGAGTTGGGGAGACGAGACTCCCAGACGACGAATCGCCGTCATAGAGATGAGGGAGGTGAAACTCCCTTACAGAAGGAAGGGGAAGACTCAAGCACAGAGTACTTTACCCAGGAGGAGCATAGACGTCTCCATGCAGACTGCAGGGCACCAATCCTTATAAAGGCTATGTTAATGAAAGGAGCAGGTGTGGGCGCAGCTGTGGAAGATAATTATAGACAGAGCACACCCACCGAGGATCACCACAATATTCTGTGAAATATTTTACACATCTTTTAATTATAGCCAATGCATTTCCTATTTTAGTTGTCATATTGTAAATTTGTTTATTTCATGATCATTTGTCATCTATGATTACACAGCAATTTTGTTTCTTCTACTTGTTTCATTGACATATCATTTATCGTAAGTTCAAGCTTTGGTTTTGAACAGAACATTTAGTTTAATGTTTATTTGAAAGGGACATTACATACTAATACAAATGTAAGTATGCCAGATTTAGCAATACTGCTAATTTGCATCTGTAGTCCCCCAGAGGGTCACAAAAACATACAAAGAAACAATCATACACGTTTTGCTGGGGTAACTGCTTGTGCTAGCAGGGTCTGTTGTTGCTGATTAACTAGCTGTGATGTTAGCTTGTCAGCAGTCTCCAGCTGGAATGCTAACTCCACCACCTTTAGCAGCAGCAGGTCGTCCGACACCATGATCAGCTTCGTTTGATTGCTGGTGTGTTCCACTAGCTGATCCCGCACCATTTTGTTTTCTACACGGCCAAACTTGCATACGCTTGCCAGACAGCGGAGGTCTACGATGTACTGCTAGGTCGTCTCGCCCGCTCCCTGTCGGCACTGGTGGAAACAAATCCTCCTCGCTAGCACACTTTCGGGCACTGCGAAGTGTCTGGCCAGCAGCATGATGCACTCCTCATACATGTCTACCTGTTCTAAATTGCTGAATACCTGCTGCCCCTCAGTACCCAGGCTGTAGATCAAAAATGTTCACAGCCTCATCTTGCCGAGTGTCACCAGGTCCATCGCCGACATGTATGTGCGGAATGACTCGAACCAGCGAGGCCATGGCAGCTCACCTGGGGACACGAGGAACAGTGGTAAGGGGCCCAGGCATGCTTCCATGTCGAATTCTTGATGTTTTGTCCTCATTGCCAAATGTTATGTCTGGGAATTAGGACGACGGAGGCGATGGCTGTGCTGAACAAAAGCTTTATTAAAAGAGTAACTAGTAACACGTGTTACATGCAAAGAAACTAGCAAGCCAACCTAAGTAGGGTACAGGCTCATGTGTTGATAGAGGCGGCGGACCAAAGAGGCCGCGCTGCCATCAACAGTCCCTTAATATAGGGCTGGACGTGAAAACGTCATTTGTGCCTCCGTCATCATGTCCACACTGTCTGCTGTAGTATGGTGCTTCACAGCATACTAAGCAGCCAGTACTTGCTAGAAATTCCTGCAGATCCCTCAGTGTTGCTGCTGGCCTCTTGGCAGCCTCCCTAACCAGTTTTCTTCACATCTTTTCATCATTTTTTTTTTCATCAGTTTTGGAGGGACATCTGGTAATGTCACTGTTGTGCCATATTTTCTCCACTTGAAGATGACTGTCTTCAGTGTGTTCCATGGTAGATTTAATGCCTTGGAAATTCTTTTGTACCCTTCTCCTGACTGATACCTTTGGACAATGAGATCTCTCTGATGCTTTGGAAGCTCTCTGCAGACCATGGCTTGTGCTGTAAGATGTGACTATAAACATGTCAGGAAAAGTCTACTAGAACAGCTGAACTTTATTTGGGGTTAATCAGAGGCACTTTAAATGGTGGCAGGTGTGTGCTGACTCCCATTTAACATGAGTTTGAATGTGATTTGTTAATTCTGAATACAGCCACATCCCCAGTTATAACAGGGTTTGCATATTTATGCAACCATGTTATTGTAAGTTTTTTATTTATTTTTTATTTTTCCCCTTAATTTTCCCCTTATTCTTCTGATCTTAAATGCTTTGTTTGTGCCACTACATTGAGTTTAATAAAGAGCGGTTACTAAGCTAGAAGGTGCGATTTCTCCTTGTCCATTATTTTTACAACTCAGTGTCAAGAATTCTGCCTCCAGACTATGAGACTGATCAAACATTGCTAATGACATTATTAATTAATGCCTAACTTATTAATTGGCAAATTCCTAAGTTAATAAGTTGGTCCTTAACAGAGTTCCCACAACTCATTAAAACCCATGGGTAGTGCCCCGTCTAGTGTTACAAACGATGTATTACAAGTATTATTAATAAGCTTTAAACTTTGTTTAATAATTATATTCACAAACTGTAGGACTCAATGCTACATATATTCTGAATTTGTTTTTCAGTTGGGTTGTACAGGTTATAGTCATATTGATGGTGGAAAAAGTTTTGAAATGATTTATCCTGGTCTCATTTTATTTACGTCATAAAAACCCGGCATTTGATTAGGGGTGTGTAGACTTTTCATATCCACAGTATGCATGCTGTTGGGCGTGTTACCACAAGATGATTAAACTGGCCCTTTTTTGTCTTTGATGCAGCAACTCTGTGGACCCTATGTTTTCATCATCTTTACACTCCTCCTGCTGGGCTTCTTCACTTTCACCTACTTCAAGGTTCCCGAAACCAAGGGCCGTACCTTTGACGAGATCGCAGCGGGCTTCCGCAAATCAACTGGTCAGGGTTCAGACAAATACTCTGCACCTGAAGAATTCAACACACTCAGGGGAGATGACCCAGACCTTTAGAGGGGCTGTCGCACAAACTCATTGGTCATGCAGTTCAGGTCACTTTCAGAATGTGAATGAAAGTACTCTGTAATCTTTTGTTATAACCAGTATTACATGCTGTAGGAAGTTTAGTTTTCACTATGACAGTAATACAACATGAAGAAAGATGACTTTTGTTTTACTTAGCTCAGTCTGTCTCAGGAATGGAAATAACTCAGGCTTTTGATATAAACTGAGTTTTGAGGGGGCAAAAAAGGTATTGATTAGTCATTTTATTATTTAAAACAGGAAATAATTGAAGATAAAGAACATGTATCCATATTTAACTTTTGTATTGTTTACATTTTATTTAAATATAAAACATTAGATTAGATCAAATGTTTGTTTTCTACCAAGCCAAACAGGTCTGTGTGGGGTAGAGTTTAGACAAAAGGGGCACCCTGATCCTTCAGATTGGGAGTTGGGCAAAAGGCTAACAACTCAGTCTCGTTTAAAAAAAATCTTTGTTATGGAAACAACAACAAGGAAGAAGCAATCTACAATTGGGGCCAGGAGGGGTGCAGACCAGGCAACTAGACTTGTGACGGATGGAGACCAAAGCCAAGCGGACATTCCAACTCTGATAGCAAACCTCTTAACACCAAAATTTTACATCAGATTGGGATGCTGGAATGTTCAGACATTATACCAGAAAGGAAAACTAGCCCAAGTCGTGAAAGAATTGAATCAGTACAAGTTCACCATTCTTGGAATGACAGAGGTAAGATGAAATGGAAGTGGAAAACAAAGACTTGCTACCAGAGAAGTCATCATCTGGTCAGGTAGACAAGACAATGAACATCACGAAGGCGTAACACTCCTTATTAACAAGAGCAACACAAGCTCTATACTACAATGGGAACTCTTAAACTTTTTATAAGAATGAACTCTAGGTACACCAAACTGTCAGTAGTGATAGGATATGTACCCACTGAAGCAGCAGAAGAAGAGAAGACTGACTTTTATGAAGGCTTACAGGCTACATTAGATAAGAATCCTCACCATGATATCCTGCTGTTGATTGATGATTCCAATATCAGAGTTGACAGAAACAACACGTACAGAGAACAAACGATGGGAAAATATGGATTAGGTGAGATGACCAACAATGGAGAGAGACTCATCAACACCTGCAATGTCAACAAGGGTCAAAAAGGGTGCGGCTTTTCCCACATAAGATCGTCCACAAGCTTACATGGACATCACCAGAAGGCAGAAGACCTCAGTGTCAACAAGCTACAAGACCCTGTCATCAGGAATTTGGACTGACCCTACAGAACCACTTCAGCACACTCAGGGATGAAGCTGCACTGACCATCGACAGATTCAACAATGCAATTAAGGAAACAGGGGAGAAGATACTAGGCCACAGGCAAAACATAAAGACCCAGTGGATAACAAAAGATAACCTCTGAATATTATTGAGGAAAGATGGTATATCAAGAAAAAACTGCTAGACACCCAAATCTACAAGACTTGAGGAAATACAGTAATTGCTGCCCAGTTTAGAATAAAAGACAAAGAAGTGATAACAGCAGCAATAAGAGACAAGAGACAATATATGGAAAGACTTGCAGATGAGGCAGAGATTAAATCAGCATAAAAGGACAGAAAACAGGATATCATATCACAAGAAAGCTCAGCTGAGATTTTTGTACACACTGTGACCTACCAGTCAAAGCTAAAGATGCTATAACAATCACCAGAGAAGAAGAAAAGCTGGAAAGATGGAGGCAGCACTTTGAGGGCATTCTGAACCGTCTGGATCCACTAGTGCTTGCAGACATCCAAGAGGCAATGGAAGACCTGGATATCTGCCTAAGTAACATCACACTGGAAGAGATCAGCAAACTAAAAATTGGCAAAGCACTTGGGGAGGAAGGCGTCTCTGAAGAACTGTTAAAGGCAGAAGAGCAGGAAACACCACAGATACTCCAAAAAATTTTACAGAACATCTAAGAATCTGAAACAGCAAGAGAGGACTGGAAAACAGGAATTATTGTAAAAATCCCAAAAAGAGGCATCCTCACAAATTGTAACAACTGGAGAGGTGTCACCTTACTCTCCCTTACGAGCAGAGATATTTAGTTGCATTATACTCCAAAGAATCACAACTACAATTGAAAATATACTACGTCAAGAACAGGCCAGTTTTAGACAAGGAAGCTCCTGCATTGACCACATCTTTACCCTCCAGCAAATCTTTCAACAGTCTCAGGAATGGAATGCTCCTCTTTATACAGTTTTTATTGACTTTGAAAAGGGTTTCGACAGTCTCCACAGACTCTGTCTTTGAAAAATCCTTCACCATTATGGTAGAAACTAGTCATCATCACCAGATCATTGTATGACAACTTCAAATGCAAAGTCATCCATGACAACAAACTCACAGAACCCTTACGAGTCAACATGGCCATGAAACAAAGATGCATCCTATCCCCAAAATTATTCGCTCGAGGGTGATGAGGAAAACAATGCAAGGAAACAAGAGAGCAATACAGTGGATTCTGACCTCAGTAACTGTCCCAGTCACCGTATGGCGACATAACCCCTAGTGGTCAAGAGTGGTAAATATTTTTTGTCAATAAAATAGTTCAGATTTCCAGGGCTATAACTTGAAAGTGGTAAGAGATAATGGCTTACTGTCAATTAGAAAGATGTAAAATATGATCCAAAGTTTCAGATAGGAATAAATTTAAGCGTCTAATTTGCATAATGTCACGGCACCTCTTTAAATTCCATAACTCAGTCAAAACAGGACATTGGACGTATTTACACAAAAAATGGTTCAGTCTTTTGACACCGTTTTTTGTACAGAGGTACCTCATCATCTTATCTTCAAAGTATATGAACCACAAAATCAGTATAATGTAAAGAAACAAAGAAATTTGTCACTGTTAGCAAAGGGGGGCTCACTGGCTGGGGTGGTCGCTGCGTTTTCATCCATCGTGGTCATTATTTTGCATTCTGTCGGTCATTATGCTCTCTACCACATTTCCAAAGTCTTATGATTATCCCACGTAAATTTTTCTTGTATCCCACGGCTATTTTCCATATTCAAATCTGTTTATGTGATGGTCCACGACGATGCATGGTGGCCATATTTGTCTTATGAGCTCAGAGAAGGGAAAAGGAAGAAGAATAATGAGGATTTCTTCTTCTTTGGTGTATTCTGTGTCAGCCATGATTCCTCCAACGCGTGCTTGCCACCTTCTGAACTGGCAGATCAGTACAAATCGTCAGTACAGCTGGGGAGTTAAAGGGATGTCAAAGTGAGTTGACAGGTGCAGTTGCTGCGCTGTGCCACTGGGGGCACGTGAAATCTGACAGTTAAAAGGTTAAAAGAGTTAGATAATGCAGATAGCATCAGACTGCTAGCTAGCAGGCACAAGAACAAAAACTAGCTCATTAACAACATCAGCAAGTTTAGTAGGCCTCAAAGTTAACACCAAGAAAACACGTCCTCAGAATGAATACTAGAACACAAGACCCCATCATAGTGAACAACAGTCTGTTAGAAGATGTTGAGGAGTTTGCCTACCTTGGTAGTAAAATCACAGCAGATGGTGACTGCTCTGTGGAAATCAACGCCAGAAACAGCAAGGCTATTCAAGCGTTTATCATGCTGTCTGGAAAACAACCAACTTCAGCATCCAGACTAAGATAAGAATCAAGATAAGATAGGAATACAACAGAACTGACACTACCCAGATCTCTCAGGACATTCAGAGAAGACGATGGAGATGGATGGGCCACATATGCCGAATGTCAACCACGGCTATACTGAGAACAGTACTATGGTGGACATGTCAAGGCAAAAGGAACAGAGGATTGCCAAAGGAGACCTGGCGTAGGACAATGGAGAAGGAACTTAGGAACAGATGCTCAAGTCTATAGACTGCCCCACAGATAGTGGCTGACAGAGACAGATGGCGCTTCCTTGCAGTTGCCTCAAACACCAGACGGCACAGAGAGGACTGAATGATTGAAATATTTGTTTTAATGTATAAATGGGCACATTAATGGGGCATTAAAGATTTTCCCTGAACCATGTCCGTGGACTGAGAGGAACCAAACTGGTCACAGTTATCAGTCTTTCTCTACATAGGTACCACCAAGTGTCACAAACTTCTCCCAGCGTTTATGCAGCTGTGGAGACTTCACCCGTAGAAGTCTGCAGGTTGCATCAGAAGCCACAATTTAACCTCAGAAATCAGCGTTTCATGGTCTTCAAACTGATTGCCCTTCAAAAATGACTTCATGTTTGGAAAGAGGAGGAAGCCAGATGGTGTGAAGTCAGGAGAATAGGGGAGGGAGGATTTCAGAGCTGCAGAACCGTGCTTCCATCTTTGCAACATGTGAGTTGTGAACCAAGGCACTGTCTTGCAGGAGACAGACACCTTTGGTCAGCATTCCACATCTCTTGGTTTTGATGGCCTTCCACAATTTCTACAGCAGTGAAGCGTAGTAAGTCCTCGTAATTGTGGTAGCTTTTGCCTGGAAATCCATTATCAGTACTCCATGCTGGTCCTAAAAGACTGTGAGCATGACCTTGCCTGCTGAGGGTTGGACACGTGTCTTCTTCAGAGGTGGTGAGTCATGATGCTTCCATTGCTTCTGCTGGGCTTCAGTCTGGATCATAGTGATAGACCCATGTTTGCTCCTACATGATTGGTCTGTAGAAGAAGTCTTCCTGGTTTTCTTGACACATGGCCAAAAGATCCTGGGAGCATGTGACTCATTCCTGCTTCTGGAAAGGTGTGAGCAACTGGAGAATCCACCATATAGACCATTTCCATGTATGCAGATGGTCATGGATGATTTTTTCCATAGACCCCACACTGATCTTGTCATCTTGGACTGGTTGGTGTATGGTTATGCAGTGATCCTCCAAAATGGTGGCTTCCATTTGCAGGATGGTATCTACATCAATGGCACACATTTTCACCGATGTCTGACCACACTTGAACTGTGGATGCCAGTGCTTCAATACATCATACGATGGGTCATCCTCCTCATAAGTCTCTTTCATCTCATAAATGTCTCCCGTGGTGTGCGGCCTCTCAACTACAGGAATCTCATCACTGCTCTGCATTCAACTGGCTCCATCATCACACCTTACTCCACCTTAGCTCCTGTAGAAGAGAAACTCTGAGGAGTTTAGAGCTGCAAATTATCATGTGAGCTATATTATTATTATGCATGTGACATTTCAGCCTCTTACAATGACAGGAAGTGGGTCAGGGGAAATCTTTACTGAGCAGCCCTCGTGAATAAAAGACTGACTTGCAAACAGTTTTTGAAGTTGGTTTTACAGAAGTGCTACTGTACTGTAGATAATGTATACGTTCAGTGTGACATTCTCCAACATTAGTGGGAACTAAATATTTAACAGTTTGATTTTACTGTAATTTTCATTGATTGTTAAATAATATATACTTACAGTTTATAATTTTAATAATGTAAGTGATTTACTATAACGTGTTGTTTTTATGAGTGCTTCAGGATTTTTCTGTTATACTGGAAAATTGCTATGTAATAATCCAATGCGCAGGTCATAGGGTGTGGTAATTAAGTTTCTTTTATTTTTTTTTATAACCAACTGGTTATGTATTGAAAATATCTGTCATTATTAAAATGAATGCATTAGATACATACAGATGTCAAGCATTCATCTCTTTTCCAATCAATGCATGTATGGTTTCTAATAACTAATAATGTAGCTCCAGTTTAAAAATAAACTAAATTCAGTGGATAATTTCCACAGTTCATACTTTTACTGATTTTGTCTTGTTCTGTCTTGATCCATGTAAAGTTTTATCTTTCAGCATATATCTTTTGTAGATTTATTTCATTGTGACTGGTTAAAGTGCCCCTGTTATTATTATTCTTTTCTGGAGATCCTCTTTGTTTCATTGCATTAAAGGGGTCATTGACTGCACTTTTCCCAGGTTAACAGCTCCCACAGGTCTTTCTGAAATGTCTGACACATTTTTGTCAAATTTTCTTAAATTATTTAATTATTTCAGCATCATTGTGAATATTTTGCAGCCATCCACAGAATGGTCTGTTCTCCAACAACACACATACGTTGGGCTAACATTGGCCCGACGTACCATGTTTACATCATTTCTTTTTTTTTTCTTTTTCACCCTTATTATCATTCAACCATACAACCAATCATGTACAGCAGAACAAGATTGTGCTTTACCTATCTACAGTGTAAATCACACCCCCCCGCCCCAAGTGCAGAATCAGAGGGCCGCTGCCATGCAAGACGCCGCCACAGAGTTCCCTCCTCCATTCCATTTATTGCTGAGCACCAAGCTGGACGGTAGGAAGGTCCACTTTTTTATATGGTCTTCGGCATGACCCGGCCGGGATTTGAACCCCTGCCTCCCGGGTGTGGGGCGGATGCTCTACCAACTGAGCCACCACTCCGGTATACATCAGGAATACATCTTATAGAAGTCGTTTGCACATTGGCAGGACATTGGCGAAACATCGGCATTAAGGCCTATGTTAGCTCCACTAACATATTTTGCAGTGAAATATAGCATGAAACTGCTTAACTGTAGGCTGTTATAACCACAGTCTGAAGAGAGACAAACCAGTGTCCTTTTTGAGCTGCCAAAGAGACATTTAGAGCCTGAACGAAGGGTTAAGTTGCTGAGTGCCATTCATAGAGAGAATGAGGCAACCCAAGGAGGTTACTGATGCGGTTGAATATTCATTGGCTAGTTTGACTAGCCTTGCTAAACTAGCTGGTTAGCTTTGTTTACATCATGAGTGTGACTGGGATCTGTTAACTGATTATGACCAAATGCAACCATAGTCTTAACACTGGCCATTCGTTTAATTTAACACCAAAGAGGAGACTGCACTGAATGGTATATGGGCTCTATGGCTATCATCAACCAGCTCTTGTGTAAAACGTTTAGTTAATGTGGTGTGGAGGGCTAATGTTAGATGCATAGCGCTAATATTTGATCAAGGGCAATTTAGTTACTTCATCACTAACTATTCAGCTGCGTTATTATTATTGTTGTATTGGGTGTTTTTAATGTGAATTCAAATAATCTCTTATTGTTGTGATCTGAAGTAGCATGTAGGTGAGACGCAGGGATACACCCCAGTGATGCTAATTCAACCTGGCCACCTGCCAAGCTCGCTGGGATTTTCAGGGCTGTTCAGGTTCAGGTTCAGGCTCCTTTATTTGTACCCGTAGGTAGATTTGTTTTGCAGTCTGGTGACATCCATATTTACAAACCACAATTACATTCAACATGAACACAAACCCAGGCACACATGAAGCTGACTATAAACATGATAAAAATACTCAAGGCTCCATCAATCAGGACATAGGACAAAGAGATGAGAGAAAAAAAAACAAAAAACAAGGAGATAAGAGAGAAGGGTCATATTAAAAAGTTAAAGACTAGTCAAAGAGGTTAAAAACTCAAAAGTCTAAAACCCAATAAAAGATTTAGAACCCAAATAAAAAACCTACAAAAATAAGTAAATATAAAATAAAAATTAATAAATAGGTAGCTAAATTATGTGCAATATATTGTTACATCTTGTTCAACTCTTTGACAGCAGCAGGAACAAAGCTGTTTTTGTAGCACTGGGTTCTACATTTTGGGACAGCAAACCTCCGTCTGGAGGGAAGAAGCTGAAAGTTGCAGTGCAAAGGGTGGGAGTCATCATTTAAAATGGAGGTAGCCATCCTCTGTACTTGTCTGGTGTACAGGGATGTCAGGCTCAGCTGTGACTCACCAAGCAAACGACTGGACCATCTAACTACCTGATCCAAGGATTTCCTCTGTTTCAGTTTTATCTGACCAAACCATGACACTAAAGAAAAGGATAAAACAGATTCAATAAAAGCCCAATAAAACATTGTCATTATGGTTCGGTCAATTTGGAAGTGTGCAAGTTTCCTTAAACAAAGCAAATGTTGCTGACCCTTTTTGCACACCCTTTCACAGTTCTCTTCAAAGTTAAAATTACTATCAGTAATCGTCCCAAGATATTTGTAGGATTGTACACATTCGGTGGTCTGGCCTTTTAGTACAGTGACTTTGTGCCTGGGATTTTTCCTCCTAAAGTCAATAATCATGTCTTTAGTTTTTGTCGTATTCAGCTGCAGGTAGGAATCCTCACACCAGTGAACAAAATCATCAACTACTGGGCCGTGGCCACTCTCACCATCCTGGAGGAGACTGACAATAACTGAGTCATCAGCATACTTTATAATGTGTCTGTTGTCATGTCTGCTCCGACACATGTTTGTGTACAGGATGAAGAGTAGTGGTGACAACACACACCCCTGAGGAGAGCCAGTAGAAGAACACTTTTGGTCAGACAATGTACCATTGACCCTTACTCTCTGTTTCTTGTGGTTAAAAAATCCAGAATCCAACCCACCAGATTATTACTCAAATCAAATTGTTGCAGGAGCCTTTCAACTAAAATATGAAGTTGGATTGTATTAAAGGCAGAAGAAAAGTCCACAAATAAAAGCCTGGCATGTGTCCCATTAAAATCCAGATGTTCAAAAAGCATGTTAAACAGAGTGACAGTAGCATCCTCCACTCCTCTGTGAGGCCTATAGGCAAATTGCAAAGGATCCAATGCATGTTCAGTCTGCTTTAGGACCTCACATCTGACCAGTTTTTCAAAAATTTTCATTAAAATTGAAGTCAAAGCAACTGGTCTAAAATCATTTACCGTTTTAGGACAGCTGGATTTTGGAACGGGGACAACCACAGCATCTTTCCAGATCTTAGGCACATGTTGTGTCTGTAAGGACTTATTGAAAATGTAGTGAAATACAGGACTCAATTCATGTGCACAGGACTTTACCAAGCGCCCACATATATTATCAGGGCCCTGACTTTTGTTCACTTTTACAGCACAGAACTCCTTTTTAACATCCTGCACCTCAATATTAAAGTGCTGATTGTCTTTGAGTTTCTGTTTCAAATCTTGGGTTTCTGTGCTAAAATCAAGGGAGTCAAAACGACCATAAAAACAATTAAGAGCATTAGCCAGCTCTGTGTCTGAATTAAAACCATTTAAAAACACACGATTACTGCGCTCTGTGCTCTGAAGGCCTGCAATAGTTTTCATGCTGGCCCAGGGTGAACCAAGTTTCTTTGTTGCCATCTTGCTTTCCAATTCTGATTTATAATTCTGTTTTGCTCTTAAAATTTCGGCCTTCAGCTCTTTTGTGGCAACCTGTAGCTCAGAAACAGACCCCTGTTTAAAGGCAAGTGCTTTCCTCTGTAAGCAGGATTTAACTGATTTAGTAACCCATGGCTTGTTGTTGGGATATATTTTGACACGTTTACGTGGAACGATCATATCTCTGCAGAAAGCCATGTATGAGCATGTCACGTCCACTAAAGAGTCCAAATTATCCCCGCAGGCCAGTGTGAACATCTCCCAGTCCGTACAGTTAAAGCATTCCTGGAGGCAGTACACTGAATCCTCTGTCCACACGTTTATGTCTCTGGTCTTCGCCTTGTCTCTTCTGAGAGCAGTTTTATATGTGAGCAGCAAATGTACACAGTTGTGATCTGAGGACCCTAAAGGAGGAAGGGGAATAGATTTATAAGCCCTCTCAATGGATCCATAGCACAGGTCCAATGTCTTTTTTCGCCTGGTTGGGCAGGAGACATACTGATAAAAGTTTTTAAGTGTCTTCTTTAAAGAAACATGGTTAAAATCCCCAAGGATAAAATTTGGAGCCTCTGGGGAAATTGACTGCAACCGCTGTACCACATCAAAGACGGTGCTGGAGGCGGAGTCAGCGTCCGCCCTCGGGTGAATGTACACAGTCGTTATGAAAAGTTGGGGGAACTCACGGGGCAGATAAAAGGGGCATAGTGACATGAACAGAAGCTCCACATCTGGTGTACATATGCCCTCTCTGACCGTGACAGATGTACAGTACGGTTTATTAATATATAAACATACGCCACCCCCCTGACGTTTCCCCGTTACTTCTTCCTGCCGATCCGAGATAAGTGGGGCTCCAAAGCCATCAATACACAGGTCCAGGTCCCGGTCATGCACCGTAAGCCACGTCTCTGTGTAAGCCATGACACAGCAGTTCTTAAAGTCCTTCTGATATCGTACATTTCCTTGAATTTCATCCACTTTATTTCTCAGGGATTGTACATTCCCCATAATAATGGAAGGAAGAGGAATGCAGTTAAGCTGACGCCTCCTCAGGTTTAATCTTACGCCTCCACGCTTTCCGCATTTCCTCCTCTTGTCTCTCTTTTCATCGCTGTGTCCATGAAAATCTCTTAAATAAAGTCCGGCAGTTGCGGCACGGACTCAAACACAGATGCTGCATTATCCATGTTTAAATGCAGTAACATGTCTCTGGAATACTGTATTCTTCCCAGCGTGACCGCGATCGCACTTACCTCCAAGACAAAGAGCCGGTAGGAAAGAAACGACAGTGCAAAAACAAGAAGGAAATCCATACTGATGGAACCAGGGAGCTCTTCGTTATGTAGTCCACAAACATTCAAGGACAAAAACAGCACAGAGAATCATGTTAAAACACCTTAAAGTGCATAAAAACAGAGATACAGACGTAGAACTTTTTTCACCCGCTGCCGGTCACTGCGTGTGCATGCACCCCAGCGCATGTTGTCTATAAGCATACAACTCCACAGACCACATAAAGCACTCAATAATTACCTTGAAGGTGTAACTTATCTTTTCTCAAAGATAGTTTTGTGGAGAAAGGATGCAGGCGAGGCAACGAGCTGAACGACACAAACTTGTGCGAGCAAATATTGGTACTTACCCCCTGGAGCTATAACGTTAGCCAGTGTTGTCGACCCAGCTTCCTTAGCTGTACAGGGCAGTGAGGTAAAAGAGACAGCGTCCACTAATCTCCTATTAGCAACATCAACTAACAACCCATAAGCACATAAAAAATCTGCACTTAAAATGGGGCCGGAACATGCAGCTATCACAAAGTCCCACTGAAAGTTGCGTCCGTGTAAGCATATCGTCAGTGTCCGTTCGTCAAATGTCCTGATAGTGGATCCGTTGGTGGCCGTGAGCTCGGGACCGCTGCGTCCTGCCACCCTGTCTGTGTTGACCGGCAGGATGAGGCTCTTCTGAGAGCTGGAGTCCACCAAAAACAGTCTCCCCAAATGTGTGTCTGTGACATAAAGCAGTCTGTTCCTGTCGCCATCGGTTGCAGCTGCCACTGAATTCCGAACATGCCGTCTTCCCGGCTTCTTGAATTGGCATGGCGACAGGCAGCATTTCACATTTGAGCTAAAAGGGCGATGACAAAAACAGATTGCCTCGTTCCTTCGTCTTCTGGTGTCCATCCAGGCTACCACGAACTGCTCCTTGACCTCGCTGGTGTCCCTCCTGGATGCCAGTGCCACTGTCTGCACGCTGGGAACTCTGGTCACCAAGATGATGCGGTCCGCTTCCTGCACAAGGGCACGGTAGTTCTTAACAATCAGCCACCGCGAGTTAGCCAGGATCGCCCTCGCTGTAGCTGGTAGGTTCCCGAGGAACAAATGGACGAACAGGAAAGATTTGTCGTCCTTCCCCCTCAGCGCCAACATGCTCTCCATAAGGTCCACTGCTTGACTTGTCCACTAACTCTGAACACGTTAGCAGCCTTTCTGCCCTCTCACTGTCAGAAACAGTATAGCGCTGGAGAAGCATCCTCTTGAGTGCTCCATATTTCCCTTGGACCGGCGGCTCCTGGAGCAGGCTTGTCACCTGTTGCATAGCGTGCACATCCAGCGCAGCAACCACGTAGAAATATCTGGTATTGTCCAATGTTATCCTGCGGAGTGTGAACTGGGCTTCTATGTGCAAGAACCATGGGGTCGGGTTGTGAAGCCACAAGTCTGGGAGCTCGACTGAGACCACACACGCTGCGCTGGTGCTCTCTCTCCAGGCAGTCTCTGGGGCGGTGCTCAGCTTGCTTTCCATGGCACGTCTTAGGATCACCAGTGTGGAGAAAGGAGGCAGGCGAGGCAACGAGCTAGACGACACAGAAACTTTATTCCATCTCCAACATAATTTACAGCAAACAAGAATCCCGAGTCTCTGTGCATTCCTCTTTTATCTCTTTATTCCCATGCATCGTGACCCGGACCTTCCTACCATAACACATTGTTGTTTGCACAAAGAACTGTGTGGCACATTAACATGATATAACGCAGCGGCGCTATCACACACTTCTTCTCCCAGCAGCTCTGGCATTTACTCCTCTCTCCGGGGGGTGCATAGTCTTTACTGTCCCATTTGATACCCCCCGGTGACACCTCCTCTTTTGGTCCATTGTTCCCTGGGTGGAGAAGTCCAACACCATGCTCCCACAGTTTGTCTGGATCTTCACAAATGCCTTCACCAATGGACTGCTGTAATTTCCCAGTTTGGGATCAATAAAGTACATCTATCTAAGATAAGATAAGATAAGATAAGATAAGACAAGCCTTTATTAGTCCCACAACGGGGAAATTCCAGGATTGCAACAGCACAGGGATAGCAACACTCAGAGCAACAATCAGAAGGCAAGAAAAAAAAAAACAAGCAAGCAAGAGCAGCTAATATACATATGTACATATTACTATAAAATATATATACACACACACACAGACACACAGTGCAGAGCATTGTAGCTGGATGGAATAAATATATGAATATGTAAACACACAGTGCGGAGCATTGTAGCTAGATGGAATAAATTTATAGCTATATAAACATAAACACACCCAGTGCGGAGCATTGTAGCTAGATGGAATAAATATGTACGTTTTGAGATTCCTTGACCATGAAAACATGTGACTAGCAATTGAATTCACAATGATAGGATTAGTGGTTCAGTAGTAAAAGCATTACCTCATTGGCAGAGGTAATAAACTGAAGTGTTGGTGTTGTGTCCATCTCCTCCATCTGCAAAGTGCCAGGCTGCGACCTGTCAAGGCATACCTCATGCCTCCCTTATTGGGGGGGGGGGGGGGCTTTCACACCTGTACTGACCTCATGCCTCCCTTATTGGGGGGGGGGGGCTTTCACACCTGTACTGAGTACTTAAAAACTGTATTTATCGGCAGATGAAAGAAAACTGAAGCAAAAACAAACAAACAAACAAACAAACAAAAACTAAACAAACAGCAACTGCAACATGAACTATTTCAAACATATTTATTCAAATGTACACTTATATGGACACAATCTTGAGCCATAACTTTTTGGTAATGTGAAAATAATAAGCCAAGTAGCACAAAAAAATTGAGCGCTCTTGCTGTCAGGAAACAATGTTGGCACCAAATCACTGAAGTCATCTGCCACCAATGGGGGTAGATTGTGCTCTGCCACAAAATGACAAAACATCACTTCTGCTAGTGATGCATTGGATTTGGAAGGCGTCGGTTCTCTCACTGGCTGAAAATGTTCATCCATCCATCGAATTTGGCTACACAGTTTTTGTGGCCCTGTGTAGCAAAGTGCGACTTGAGGTCGAAAATCCCTGATGCAGTCACTTTTAGCATTAGAGTCACACATATCAGGCGCAGCATTACTGGCGCCGGGATTCCTCTCTGTTCCGGAGCCGCAGGACAAAAGAAGGTGCGATAATGGTTGCCGTGGGTTTTATTGGGTTTGCGCTTCGCGGAAAAAAAGAGGATTTGGAAGCTTCCCCGGCAGAGAGCTGGTTTTTGCGCAGCCCCTATGGCTGGCCAGTGAATTTCTGCCAAATAATCCGGCGCCGGACAGCTGCCCGTCTCAGTTTTTGCAGCGTAGCGCAAACACAGGCACGCTGGCGGGCCCTGCCCACCACTGTTTTCCGCATGCTTTTGTGCCTAAAACTTTGAAGAACGCGGAGTTTGTTTTCATCAGACACGACGAGCAGCGCCCTCTATTGCCCCTGCACACATGTTGAAAATGGCCGTATCTCACAATGTTAAAGAATCCTTTATCATTCATCCCCAAAATTTAATCAGTTCTTCCTTGTACCATTTCCAACAACGCCTGAAAGTTTCATGGAAATCCGTCCAAAACTTTTTGAGTTATCTTGCTAACCAACAGACAAACAGACAGACAAACAGACAAACGCTGGCAAAAACATAACCTCCTCCTGGCCTTCGACCTGGCGGAGGTAAATATTAACAAAATACAGCAAAGTAGGACAGCTCACACTTCCACACTCTGAACCTGTTGTTATGAGAGCAGCTGGAAGTAAAGTGTGTATCCCTTTAAGAAAGAGAGATGGTGCACTGTAATGATGTGTGTGGGTGTGTGACGGTGCGTGTATCACTCAAAATACTGCTTGAAAACTGGCCGAAGTTCTCTGACCAGACAGTGAGACTCTCCATGCAGTTTGCACGGAGGAGGCGTGGCGAGCTTCCATCAACAGACGCCTACACTACCGTTCAAAAGTTTGGGGTCACCCAGACAATTATTTTGTGTTTTCCATGAAAAGTCACACTTATTTACCACCATGAGTTGTAAAAGGAATAGAAAATATAGTCAAGACATTGACAAGGTTAGAAATAATGATTTGTATTTGAAATAATATTTTTTTCCAGATACTCAACCTGCTCAAAGGAAGGTCAGTTTTATAGCTTCTCTAACCAGCTAAACTGTTTTCAGCTGTGCTAACATGATTGCACAAGGGTTTTCTAATCATCCATTAGCCTTCTGACGCAACGAGCAAACACATTGTACCATTAGAACACTGGGGTGATAGTTGCTGGAAATGGGCCTCTATACACCTATGTAGATATTGCACCAAAAACCAGACATTTGCAGCTAGAATAGTCATTTACCACATTAGCAATGTATATTAGATATTAGAGTGTATTTCTGATTAGTTTAAAGTTATCTTCATTGAAAAAAACAGTGCTTTTCTATCAAAAATAAGGAAATTTCTAAGTGACCCCAAACTTTTGAACGGTAGTGTAGGTGGACATGTAGCTTTATGTAGCTATACAGTTGCTGGCTTGCAGGCTTGGTTGGTGCCTTATTTGGATGCCAAGAGATGCCAGCGCTAATGGGAAAGCAATGTAAGTCATTTAATACTTAAAAATGTGTTTGTGGTTTTTCTGGTTTTGTCTGTTATTTGTGGCGGTGTTACATTTGCCGCTAAGCTTGCACTAGTAGTGTTAGCTTGCTAGCTCTTTTTTTAAATTTAAGAAAGTTTCTCAAATCATAAAAGCATATATTGCAATGTACAATATTGAGTAAGAAAAAAATGCTGCAGTTAGAGCAAGAAGATGAAGTAAACAGAATAAGAGCAGTACAATGCAAATTGCTTTTAACAAGGTTAAGGTGCTAATATGTAAGGGGTGTAAGGAGAGAAACAGACAGACATCGGGAGCCTTGAGAGAGCTGATGAGCTGAATCTGTTTTTTAATAGGTTCAATTCACCGTCTGTCACCCCCACATCACAGCCAGACCCCCACACACCCCTCACCCCTCACCTTCCTGTGCAGCACCTCTCTCTGTCTCCCCCCTCTCCCTCCTCTGGGGATACCAGCACCAGCGCCCATCCCTCACATCACTGTGACTACAGACCAGGTTAAGAAACAGCTGGAGAGACTCCGTCAGCCGAAAGCTGCGGGCCCTGATGGCATCTCCACCAGGATCCTGAGGACCTGTGCCAACCAGCTAGCTCCGGTACTGAAACACCTGTACAACCTGAGCCTGAGTCTGGAGAGAGTACCAGTGCTGTGGAAGACGTCCTGCCTGGTTCCTGTCTCCAAGAAGTTATCTCCATCTGACCTGAACAACTATCGACCAGTTGCCCTCACATCTCATGTGATGAAGGTCCTGGAGAGACTGGTCTTAGCCCACCTGAGGCCGCAGGTGAAGACGTAGCTGGACCCTCTGCAGTTTGCATATCAGCCCCATTTAGGAGTTGAAGATGCTGTCATCTACCTGCTGCAACGAGCCCATCTGCACCTGGATGGTGGAGGAGGCACTGTGAGAATCACATTCTTTGATTTCCCCAGTGCCTTTAACACCATCCAGCCACTGCTGCTGGGTGAGAAGCTGCAGGTGATGGGGATCGACAGCTCTGTGATCTCCTGGATTACCGACTGCCTGACAGGCAGGCCACAGTTTGTCCGGCTGGGCAGTGTCTTGTCTGATGTGGTGGTTAGTGATACGGGAGCTCCACAGGGGACTGTGGTTTCTCCTTTTCTCTTCACCTTATACACCACCGACTTTCAGTACAACACAGTCATGCCACCTGCAGAAATCCTCTGATGACTCAGCTGTTGTTGGGTATATAAGAGGGGGAAAGGAGGGGGAGTACAGGGCACTGGTAGACAGATTTGTGGAGTGGACAGAGCAGAATCACCTGAAGCTGAACGTCAGCAAGACCAGAGAGATGGTGATTGACTTCAGGAAGAAGAGGATACCTTCTCAGCTGCTGCAGATTAGGGGGGAGGATGTAGAGGTAGTGGACTACAAATACCTGGGTGTCATGATCAGCAACAGACTGGACTGGAAATCCATCACCGATGCTGCGTACAAGAATGGGATGAGCAGACTCTACTTCCAGAGGAAGCTGAGACCCTTCAACGTGTGCAACAGGATGCTGGAGCTTTTCTATCAGACTGTTGTCACCATCTTCTTTGCTGCTGTCTGTTAGGGTAACAGTATCAGAGCCAGCGACACCAAGAGACTTGACAAGATTATCAAGAGGGCTGGCTCTGTGATTTGTCTCAGGCAGGAAACCTTTGAGACTGTGGTGGACAGGAAGACACTGAACAAACTGCGATCCATCATGGACAACCCTGATCATCCCCTCTGCCACACACTGGACAGACAGCAGAGCACTTTCTCCAGCAGACTGCTACAGCTTCACTGCCGAACAGCCAGATACAGGAAATCTTTCCTGCCACATGCCATTTCACTCCACAATAACTCACTCTGATATTGAATTCTGGTCATAACTATGCTGCCATACTGCACCTTGCAGTCTAATTGGTACCTCACATTTCACTCTGCTCCTGATAGTCCTGCATTGTACAGCAGGTATGATTCATGTATCTATACGGGTCACCATCTATTCATCTACAATGTACACTACCGTTCAAAAGTTTGGGGTCACCCAGATAATTATTTTGTGTTTTCCATGAAAAGTCACACTTATTTACCACTATGAGTTGTAAAATGAATAGAAAATATAGTCAAGACATTGAAAAGGTTAGAAATAATGATTTGTATTTGAAATAATTTTTTCCTTCAAACTTTGCTTTCGTCAAAGAATCCTCCATTTGCAGCAATTAAAGCATTGCAGACCTAACATGATTGCACAAGGGTTTTCTAATCATCCATTAGCCTTCTGACGCAATGAGCAAACACATTGTACCATTAGAACACTGGAGTGATAGTTGCTGGAAATGGGCCTCTACACACCTATGTAGATATTGCACCAAAAACCAGACATTTGCAGCTAGAATAGTCATTTACCACATTAGCAATGTATAGAGTGTATTTCTGATTAGTTTAAAGTTATCTTCATTGAAAAAAAGTGCTTTTCTTTCAAAAATAAGGAAATTTCTAAGTGACCCCAAACTTTTGAACGGTAGTGTATATAAAGTTATTTAGACAGTTTTACCTTCCTGGGTAATCACTTTGTCTATTATGCTGTGTGTGTTTCTGTCATTTTGGTTGTCTACTGTCATGCTGCTGTTGCACTGTAATTTTCCAGTTTGGGATCAATAAAGTATTGCACAACGATATTATCACCACGATAAGGTGATAAGTCACCTTATCGTGGTGGGGGGGTTTGCGTGCCCCAGTGATCCCAGGAGCTATGTTGTCCGGGGCAATTTGCCTCTGATAGGGTCTCCCAAGACAAACTGGTCCTGGGTGAAGGGCCAGACGAAGAACGATCCAACAGACTCTCATGATAAATTGTATATCAAGGATTCAGTGTACCCCGCCCGGTATGGGGTTACCGGGGCCCCACCCTGGAGCCAGGCCTGGGGGAGGGGCTCGAAGGCTAGCGTCTGGTGGCCGGGTTTCCACCCATGGGACCCGGCCGGGCTCAGCCCGAAGGAGTTACATGGGTCCGCCCTCCAGTAGGTTCACCACCTGCAGGAGGGATCATGGAAGTCCGGTGCTATGTGGATTAGGTGGCAGTCAAAGGCGGAGACCTTGGCGGACTGATCCCAAGCTTTCTAAACTGGCTTTTGGTACGTGGAATGTCACCTCTCTGGTGGGGAAGGAGCCTGAGCTGGTGTACGAGATTGAGCGATACCGGCTAGATATAGTCGGCCTCACCTCAACACACAGCTCCGGTTCCGGAACCAGTCTCCTGGAGAGGGGCTGGAGCTTGGCCTTTTCTGGAGTTGCCCCGGGCGAGAGGCGACGAGCAGGGGTAGGTATTCTTGTATCGCCCCACCTTGCTGCCTCTATATTGGAGTTTTCCCCGGTGGACGAAAGGGTTGCTTCCCTGCGCCTTCGGGTTGGGAAACGGGTCCTGACCATCATTTGTGCCTATGCACCAAATGATGTTTCAGAGTACCCACCCTTTTTGGAGTCTGTGACTGGGGTGCTGGAGGGTGCTCCTCCTGGAGACTCCATTGTCCTACTGGGGGACTTCAATGCGCATGTGGGCAACGACAGTGAAACCTGGAGGGGGGTGATTGGGAGGAACGACCTGCCCGATCTGAACCCGAGTGGTGTTCAGTTATTGGACTTCTGTGCTAACCACAGTCTGTCTATAACGAACACCATGTTCAAGCATAAGGGTGTCCATATGTGCACCTGGCACCAGGACACCCTAGGCCGCAGGTCGATGATCGATTTTGTTATCGTATCATCAGACCTGCGACCGTATGTCTTGGACACCCGAGTAAAGAGAGGTGCAGAGCTGTCAACTGATCACCACCTGGTGGTGAGTTGGATCCGATGGCAGGGGAGGAAGCCATTCAGACCTGGTAGACCCAAACGTATAGTGAGGGTGTGCTGGGAGCGTCTGGCTGAGGCCCCTGTCCGGGAGGTCTTCAACTCCCACCTCCGGAAGAACTTCAACCACATTCCGAGGGAGTCTGGAGACATGGAGTCTGAATGGGCCATGTTCTCCACCTCTGTTGTTGAAGCGGCAGCCCAGAGCTGCGGCCGCAAGGTGGTCGGTGCATCTCGTGGTGGCAACCCCCGAACCAAGTGGTGGACACCAGTGGTGAGGGGGGCCATTAAGCTGAAGAAGGAGTCCTATCAAGCTTGGTTGGCTTGTGGGACTCCCGAAGCAGCTGAGGTGTACCGGCAGGCCAAGCGGAGTGCAGCTCGGGTGGTTGCTGAAGCAAAAACCCGGGTATGGGAGGAGTTCGGTGAGGCCATGGAACAAGACTTTCGGTCGGCTTCAAAGAGATTCTGGCAAACTGTTCGGCGGCTCAGGAGGGGAAAGCAGCTCCCCGTCCACACTGTGTATGGTGCGGATGGGACACTGTTGACTTCAACTGGGGATATCGTCGGGCGGTGGAAGGAATACTTCGAGGATCTCCTCAATCCCACTGATACGCCTTCCACAGAGGAAGCAGGGTTTGGGGACGAGGGGGATGACTCGCCTATCACAGGGGCTGAGGTCGCCAAGGTGGTTAAAAATCTCCTTGGTGGCCGGGCCCCGGGGGTGGACGAGATTCGCCCCGAGTACCTCAAGGCCCTGGATGTTGTTGGGTTGTCATGGTTGACACGCCTCTGCAACATTGCGTGGAGGTCGGGGGCAGTGCCTTTGGCATGGCAAACCGGGGTGGTGGTTCCTCTCTTCAAAAAAGGGGACCGGAGGGTGTGCTCCAACTTTAGAGGGATCACACTCCTCAGCCTCCCTGGGAAGGTCTATGCCAAGGTACTGGAGAGGAGAGTCCGGCCGTTGGTCGAACCTCGGATTCAGGAGGAGCAATGTGGTTTTCGTCCTGGCCGTGGCACATCGGACCTGCTCTTTACCCTCTCGAGAATTCTTGAGGGTTCGTGGGAGTTTGCCCAACCAGTTTACATGTGTTTTGTGGACTTGGAGAAGGCATTTGACCGCGTCCCTCGTGGATTTTTGTGGGGGGTGCTTCGGGAGTATGGGGTATCGGGCTTGTTGTTACGAGCTATTCGGTCTCTGTACGACCGTTGTGAGAGTTTAGTTCGCATTGCCAACACTCGGTCGGAGTCATTCCCAGTGAGAGTTGGACTCCGCCAGGGCTGCCCTTTGTCACCGGTCCTGTTCATAATTTTTATGGACAGGATTTCTAGGCGCAGCCAGGGAATGGAGGGTGTCATGCTTGGTGACCACAGGATCTCATCTCTGTTGTTTGCAGATGATGTTGTCCTGTTGGCTTCATCCAGCAATGACCTACAGCTCTTGCTGGGACGGTTTGCCACTGAGTGTGAAGCGGCTGGGATGAGAATCAGCACCTCCAAGTCCGAGTCCATGGTCCTCAGCCGGAAAAAGGTGGATTGTCCTCTCCGGGTTGGGGACAGGCTCCTGCCCCAAGTGGAGGAGTTTAAGTATCTTGGGGTCTTGTTCACGAGTGAGGGGAAAATGGAGCGAGAGATCGACAGACGGATTGTAGCAGCATCTGCAGTGATGCGGACGTTGTACCGGTCTGTTGTGGTGAAGAGGGAGCTTAGTTCTAAGGCAAAGCTGTCGATTTACCAGTCAATCTACGTTCCTACTCTCACCTATGGTCACGAGCTTTGGGTAATGACCGAAAGAACGAGATCGCGGATACAAGCGGCTGAAATGAGCTTTCTCCGTAGGATTGCTGGACTCACCCTCAGAGATAGGGTGAGGAGCTCAGTCATCCGGGAGAGGCTCAGAGTAGAACCGCTGCTCCTCCACATTGAAAGGAGTCAGTTGAGGTGGTATGGGCATCTGATTAGGATGCCTCCTGGACGCCTCCCACTTGAGGTGTTTCAGGCACGTCCCACTGGGAGGAGACCCCGGGGCAGACCCAGGACTCGGTGGAGAGACTATGTCTCCCAGCTAGTCTGGGAACGCCTTGGTATCCCCTCTGAAGAGCTGGAGCAGGTGGCTGGGGAGAGGGAAGTCTGGGCTTCTCTGCTTGAACTGCTGCCTCCGCGACCCGGACCTCCGGAAAAGCGGTAGAAGATGGATGGATGGATGGATGGATCAATAAAGTACATCTATCTATGTAATATAGAAATATACAGATGAGGCTTTTATATTACAGTGTTTTAAGACTTGATAGTTTTATTTTGTTCAAGACATCAAAAATTTGACTAATTTTAAAGCAACTACATTTATGCATGAAAAACTTCTCCAAATGATTGTTTTTTGTTTTTTTTTTCATTTGACAGCCAAGTCTTGTATGACCCAATAAAGTTGAAGACGTTTGTTAAGTGTTATCCAGAACTGTAAAGTTTGCCAGAAACTTTGTGAAATTACAGGAAAAAAGAGATGTTCTCCTTTCTCAATGATGGAATCCTAGAATGTACAGGAGTTTCTATTAATATTAACCTATAAATATTAACCTTCTGATTTAAAAATCTCAAGAGTACATTTTTAAGAATCTTAAAACGGACTTGTGTCTTAGTCATCATACTGCTGTTGTTGATGTTGCTTTTGAATCAAATGATGCAAAGAAACCAAGTTCATGTTCATTCTAAAAAACTACAATAACTTGGGAAGAACTCAAATCGGTATTTGTGAATTAGCTGTGCATTTTATTCACAGCTGAGCTTTCATGCATTTTACCATGTTTAGATGATCACCTCATCAGTTCCTCGTTAAGTAGATGGAGGTGTTCTTGGATGTACTATATATTCTCAAAAATCATACTGAAGTATTTGGGGCAGTCATTTGCACGTTTTTTAATGGTTGCTGTAGGATTTGTTTGACTTAATTGTAAATGAATTAAAAAGTTAAATATTTATACTACATAATGTTACTGACTGTTATTCTTTCCCTGCTTAACACCGGTGTTGCACTGGTTTGATCCAGGGGTGGTTCTAGGATCAGAGCTTTACGGGTCCTGAGCACCCAATGAGCTCCACCACACATCCACCCTTTTCTCACACACACACACGTTATTTTGTTAGACTTATCATCTTTCATACATCTCCTCCCTGGCTTCTAGTTAGTGAACATGGCACATGATGATACATAAAAGCAAAGACAGTTAGGATTTAATATTTTGCTTATACCAAAACGACAACAGCTTCTTTCTCTCAAATTCAAACAGCACACAGTGGTTGACTGGCAATGCAACCATTAAAGAAAAATGTCTACTAGCTGTCTTAGCAGGGCTGGACTGGGACAAAAAAATCAGCCCTGACATTTTTGGTCCAACTGGTTAAGTTGCAACATTCAACCATTACAACCATGATCTAACAGAGGTCAGAATTATTCCACTCTTGCCCTGAACAAGTGAAACCCTGTGGTTCTGAAGAAAGAAAGTTACTTCATTATCTATTTTGCATAAATATTTTGTCATAATTTTTAAAGTCTAAAAATTTTCCAAAGGTGCAAAACTTTGAGAAAAAGCTACACAATTACAAGGAAAAAACATCACAAACATATATAATAAAAGCTTCAAATCTACTAGAACAACGTAAGAAATTGATAGGGACAAATGTCCATTTATTTAAAATATGTACTAAATTCAGGAGAGAAAAAAAGCAAATCTGACTTCCGGTTATGGCTGCCACGTAGGACGGACGTGTCTCGCTCTGCTCTGCTCCTGGAGAAAAAAAATCGGCAAATAACTCTCTCATTTGGGACAGAACGTATCCCAGCATTTGGGCGAGGATATGTCGGCGAAGCCTAAGGCTGGAAAACTAGGAAAAGGAAAAAGCGAGCCGCCGAAACGGTCCAAATTAACGGACTTTCAGGTCTGTGACGCAGCAAACAAAACTCCATATATGGCGGAGGAGGCTGGCAACGGTGCGATATCTGCGGGGAATGGCGCAGATGCGCTGATGGCTGCCATGAGTTCAATGAGAGCGGACTTTTCCTCTGGATTTGATGGGATTGTGACAGCGTTGGAAGGAATGGGAAAGGAATTGGGTGACTGTGTGGAACGAACGGCGCAGATGGAGCTCCGTCTCGCTAGTGCTGAAGATGACGTCACCCGTCTTCAATTAAAGGTGCGCACTTTGGAAAAAGAAAATAAATCTCTGGAGGATAATATTTTGGATTTGGAATCTCGGTCGAGACAGAATAATTTGAGGCTGGTGGGTCTTCCAGAGGAATCAGAAGGTCGGGACGTATGTTCCTTTCTGGAAAAGTGGATTCCGGAGGTGCTGGGCAGCGAGGAGTTGCAATCAGCAGTGGTTCTGGAAAAAGCACATCGCATTGGCCCACGGAGAGATAAGGGACCGCCGAGGACCTTAATTATGAAGTTTCTTAGCAACAGAGACAGGATGAAGATCTTCAGCGCTGCACGAGCTAAGAAAAAACACCAGTTAAACACCAGGACCGGCAGGTGCGGTTCTACCCAGATTTGGCCACAGGAATCCAGCAATTGAGGAAGCAGTTTGATCCCGTACGTGAGGAGCTGCGCAACCTTGGGATTCGTCATGGTGTGGTCTATCCTGCGAGGCTGCTGACCACGTATGAGGGCAGAGCCCACATCTTCAAGACCCCAGAGGAGGCGCAGGAGTTCATCAAGAAGATCAAAGAAGAAGAGGAGACTGGTGGGAGCTAAGCATGAACAAAATATAAGGTAGAATAATTAAGCATTTGCACAGGCATCTGACTGACTTGAAGTAAATAGTAAGGTTACAAAATATAGATTGTATTATATATTAAAAAAACAAAACAAAAACAAAACAAACAAACAAAAAAAAAACTATGATGTACAAAGTTGTTAAAAATTTTGGAGTTAAGTTGGAAAACTACAGAGGAGAGTTAATGTTACGTCATTAAAAGCAGTAGAGTTAGGGTGATTGGGAGGATGAAGAGGGAGTGGCTTAGGCTGTTCCCCGTGGGTGTGGAACGGTCGATGGCTATATCGGGAGACAGAGTTTTTCTTTTGATTTTGGGGGGTTTGCCACAAGTGTGGGAAGGGGAAATTTGTTTGTGTGTAGTTTGTAGGATGAATGTTCAACCACTCATGTTTTTGCTTCTCTGTATGAGCATGTTTACACTGCAAGGTAATCCCAAACTCTCTATTGATCATGGACCAAGGTGTTAATCTTAGTTTAACTTCATGGAATTGCAGAGGTCTACAAAATTTAAAAAAACTTAAACAAGTTATGAATAAAATAAAGGACATGGGTTCAAGAATTGTGTTTTTACAAGAAACTCATCTGATAGAGGAGGATGTTAAAAGAATTAGGAGTAGATGGCAGGGAAGTGTGTTCACCTCTTCGTTTTCATCCCGAGCCAGGGGAGTTATGACTCTCATACATAAATCAGTTCCTTTTCAAGTGAAAAATGTAATTGGAGACAAATTTGGAAGATATGTAATCATTCAAGGTTCTTTGCTATTAGAAAATATAAATCTTGTGAACTTATATGGTCCCAATATAGATGATCAGAAGTTCTTTGCTAATTTATTCCTCATCTTATCATCACTTACAGGGCAACATATAATAGCAGGGGATTTTAATTGTACATTGAATCCAGGTGTGGATAGATCAACAGGACTGGATTGTACGCACATTGGATGTAGGATGACTATTAATCATTTTATGAAAGAATTGAGATTGTTAGATATATGGAGAGAAATGAAACCACAAGTTAAAGCCTATTCTTGTTATTCCAGTACCTACAAGACATTCTCACGTATTGATTATTTTTTGATTTCCACAGAGTTAAGGTCCAGGATTCAAAACTGCTTTTATGATAACATCGTGATCTCTGATCATGCACCCTGTTGTCTAATATATGTAGATAAAAATTGACAAAGGAATCAGGTAGATGGCAATTTCAGCATAAATGGCTTCAGGATGAGGAATTTGTCAAGTATATAGAAAAACGGATAGACGAGTTCTTTGACATCAATACTACACAAACATCAGCATGTGTAAAGTGGGAGGCTTTCAAAGCTTTTATTAGGGGACATATTATTAGTTATACAGGATCAAAATCTAAGAAGACTCGAGAGGAGAGAGCTAAATTGGAACATAAAATAAAAAGTCTTCAGGAAAAAGTGTATGCAGGAAGTGACCCAAGGTTGGAGAATGAATTACTGATTATGAGAGCTGAATACGACAAAAAATCAGCGAATAGAGCTGCCTCGAGTCTTCTAAGATTGAAACAATCTTTTTATGAACAAGGTGAAAAATCAGGAAAATTATTAGCATGGCAGATTAAACAATTGGAAATTAAAACACCAATTACCAGTATTATAAGTAATGGACAGGTAGTTATAGATCCTTTAGAAATTAATAGAGCCTTTAGAGATTACTATGAAAAATTATATGATACCAAAAATGAACCTGATTTAACAAAACTAAATGGGTTTTTGAACGAACTATCTATACCGTGTATTCCAAATGAAAACAGGGAGATATTGGAGTCTAAAATTAGTCAAGAAGAAGTTGGGCTAGCCATTGATAATATGAAATCAGGAAAAAGTGCAGGACCAGATGGTCTTCCAGTTGACCTTTATAAAAAATTTAAGAATAAATTAATAAAACCTTTTTTGGAAATGGTTTTAGAAGCATTTCAAAATAATAATTTACCATCATACATAAATAATGCCTAAATTATACTGCTGCCAAAACCAGGTAAGCCCTCTAATAAATGTGAAAATATGAGACCAATAAGCCTATTAAACGCCGACCTTAAGATAATCTGTAAAATTTTAGCAAGACGAATACAAGAAATTTTACCAAATATTATTAATCGAGATCAGAATGGCTTTATAAAGGGTAGACAAGGCTTCCATAATGTAAGAAGACTATTTAATATTATTTATTTTAATAAAGAAGCACCGGATACAGCTCTCCTATCACTGGACGCCGAAAAGGCCTTTGATAGAGTTGAATGGCCCTTTCTTTTTGAAGTCCTACAAAGGTTTGGACTTGGAAATAATTTCATAAAATGGGTTCAAATAATATACAATAATGCTACAGCAGAAATCCTAACAAATAACAATATTTCAAAACCAATAAAAATCAATAGAGGATGTCGACAAGGCTGTCCACTTTCACCTTTACTGTTTACTATGGCAATTGAACCTTTAGCGATAGCGATACGTTTACATTCACAAATATATGGAATTAAAGTTGGACCAACAGAACATAAAATCTCCCTGTACGCCGATGATATAATTTTGTTTATGTCGAATCTAAAAAAATCAATTCCAACCTTGTTGAATTTAATAAAGAATTTTGGGGAAATATCAGGATATAAAATAAATAAAACTAAATCTTCAATATTAATGCTAAATGAGACCCAGAGAAATTACCCAGCCCCTGAGGTAAATCAATTCAATGTTGTAAATCAGTTTAAATATTTAGGAATCCAAATTATGCCTAAGCTAGAATCAGTCGCCAGCGTCAACTATGAAGCCTTAATGTCAGATATCAATGAGTTAACTCAGAGATGGATGTCACTACCAATGTCGATGATCGGGAGAATCAATATACTTAAAAGTAATATTTTACCTAAAATACTTTATTTATTTCAATACATTCCCTTATCACCACCTTTAGATCTATTCTCAAGAATAAAAAAAAAGTTAGTGGAATTTATATGGAACAACAGGAGGGCTAGATTACGTTTGTCTTTATTATATTTACCATTTGATCGTGGAGGTCTGAAATGTCCAAATTTTATGTTGTATTATTGGTCGGCACAACTGAGGTCTATGACATATTATTTTTCATCAAATGATCTCCCTCACTGGACTGAAATGGAATCATACAATTTACCTTTACCTCTTCCCATATTCATATACTCAGATTCGGCAAAAAAATTACAGAAACAAGTTAAAAATCCATTTGTAAAGCATATGATCAAAATATGGTGTGAAGCTAAAAACTATTTAAAAGAACCACAGTTATTGTCACAATTTAGTCCAATATGGGGTAATCAATATTTTAAACCAGGGAGAGCGGACGCTGTATTTAAAGTATGGAATTTAAAAGGGATACAAAAGATTCAGGATTTATATTTGCCATGTGCAGACAACATAATGTCTTTTGAAGACCTGAGGATCAAATTTAATCTCAATAGAACACATTTTTTTAAATATCTTCAACTTAGAAACTTTATTCGATCAAATCAAAATAAAGCTCTCACTCGACCTATTTATTCATCCTTGGAAAAAATGATGATGAAAGATAGTAAAAGAAAGGGTATTATTTCAGAGTTTTATAACTCATTGACACTATCTTCAAGTGAAAATTCACTGAAAAGATTAAACTACTGGAAAGAAGATCTGCAAATTGAAATTTCAGAGGAACAATGGGAATTGGCTTGTACAGAAGCTCAAACCAAATCAATAAATGCACGCCTTAAATTGATACATTTCAAATGGTTAATGCGGATGTATGTTACACCAGAGGAGTTAAATAGATATAACAAAAATATACCAGATACATGCACAAAATGCATGGAAAGTAAAGGAACCCTATTTCATTGTTTATGGGAATGTAGATTAATAAGAATGTTTTGGGAAGAGGTGAGGGTAACAATTGAAAAAATAATCTCAAAACAAATCATATTGAATCCTAAACTGTTTTTGTTGGGTCTGTACCCAGAAAAGCATAATTTTAATAAAAGTGAAAGAACATTCATAGACCTCAGTTTGCTTAATGCCAAAAAAATGTATTGCACTATTATGGAAAAAGACTCATAGACCAGATGTGACTCAGTGGTTAAGACAGATGTTAACAAACCTTCCATTAGAAAGAATAACATATATACTGAAATCAAAGGAAATTGTGTTTGAGAATATATGGAGACCTTTTATTGATTATGTAAAAAATTTAAACATAACTCTTGAAGAAGAAGGTGAATGATTTGTGTGGACCTTGTAAATTCCAAACTGGTGAACATAATATGTATACTTATGTGTTGGATTGTCTAGACTAAACAGAGGAGCATTGTTGAAGACTTGATTTTGTTGGTGGTTGTTGGTGTTTTTAGTGCATTTTTTTCTTTTTTTGTAGTACTTTAGTGTTAGTGTTTGATTGTTTGTATCATGTTTGTTAAAAAAAAAAAAAAAAAAAAGGTTCAATAAAGATATTGTGGAAAAAAAAAAAAGCAAATCTACAAGAGAAACAAACTTGAATTAAAAAGATAAAAGTTACAAATTTGTGACAAAATTTGCAAATTTATGAGGAAAAATTCACACCTGTACAATTACAGTCACTGAGAATGTAAACACAGGAAGTTATTTAAAAGGTTTAATAAATTCATTAAGAAAAAGTAAATCAATTAATTGTTGAGACAAAGGTCAGAAAATCACAAGAGAAATGTAGCTTGTTTGCATTAATTTAAAAAAAGAAATTAAGGAAAAAAATCTGTAGAAAGATGATGGAAAATTAGAGGCAAAAATGCAAAGACGGAACAAACAAGATGCCAGTTTATGACACAAAAGTCACAAATTCAAGAAAAAATGTCAATCATGAGCAAAAATTTTTCATGAAGTTTCAAATTTCATGAAGTTTAAAAAGTCTGTAATTTAAAAAATAAAAATAATCACTTTTCCTTGGAAATTTGAAAGATTTTTTTCCCACTTAAATCAACTTTTTCTCACAATTTATATTTCGTGCTAATTTAAGGTTTTTTTCTTGCACATTTGAGACTTGACTCATAAATTTGTGAGGTTTTTCCTCATAAATAAAAAACAAAAATAAAATGAGCAAAGATGCAGAATTTTCTGTTATATTAGATCCAAGATGGCGCCGCGGATGGCAGCCACTGGCTTCTGCTCTCTGATGTTTTTGATAAATTTGTGTGTTTTTTTGGACTTCTGCTCTTCCGTCTGAGTCACCTTTTCAAGGGAGGAACTACTTTCACTCAGACTACCTCTCAATGTAACTTCTCTGCCAGTTTCTGCTGCTGATCTGAAGTTTTTTCAGGCGATCTTAGCTGTGGGAGCAGCGGCTATTGGCACTGGCCGGAAACGAAGGCGGCGTGGTAAACGTGCCGGTGCGCTAGTCAGGCTGAAGAAACGAGGATATCGCACGCCGTTCCCATCGATCCATCTGGCGAACGTCCGCTCTTTGGCGAACAAAATGGACGAACTGCTGCTCCTGACTCACAAAAACCCGGATTTTAGCAGATCTGGCGCCCTGTGTTTCACGGAGTCCTGGCTGAGTGATCACATCCCGGATAGCGCGGTCCGCGTGGACGGATTCCAACTGTTTCGCGCTGATCGCAGCCGAGAATTCTCTGGAAAGACTAAAGGTGGTGGAATCTGCTTCTACATAAACGAAGGTTGGTGTACTGATGTCACAGTGTTGAAGAAGTTTTGCAGCCCTAACCTAGAGTCACTGTTCATAAACTGTAAACCCTTTTATTCACCGCGAGAGTTCTCCTCGTTTATTCTGGTCGGAATTTATATCCCGCCTGCTGCTTGTACAACGGAGGCACTGCAGCACCTCGCTGACCAGATAGCAGAGGTGGAGGAAAAACATCCAGACTCTCTGCTTATCATTCTGGGTGATTTCAATAGAGCTAATCTCACAAACGAGCTTCCTAAATACAGACAGCATATTAAATGTCCCACCAGGGACACAAATATACTTGACCACTGTTACACAGTTTTAAGAAACGCCTATCATGCTGTCCTCCGTGCAGCTCTGGGTTTTTCTGACCACTGTCTGCTCCATCTTATTCCAAGATACAGACAGAAACTAAAAACTTCCAAGTCTGTTGTAAGGACTGTGAAGAAATGGACTGAGGAATCAAAGCTAGAGTTACAAGCCTGCTTTGACTGCACAGACTGGAGTGTTTTTGAAGATGCAGCCATTAACCTAAATGAACTCACTGACACTGTGACATCATACATCAGTTTCTGTGAGGACATGTGTGTGCAGACCAAGACCTTCTGCACATACAACAACAATAAACCCTGGTTCACTCCTAAACTCAAGCAGCTACGTCAGACCAAGGAGGAGGCCTACAGGACTGGTGACTGGACTCTGTACAAGCGGCCCAGAAACATGCTGACAAAGGAGACCAGGCTTGCTAAGAGGAGCTACAGTGAGAAGTTACAGCAAAACTTCTCAGCCAACAACTCTGCTTCTGTTTGGAGAGGCCTACGGAATATCACCAACTACAGGAGACCATCTCCCCACCCTGTGGAAAACCTACAGCTGGCTAACGACCTAAACAGCTTTTACTGTAGGTTTGAAAAGAACCTACAGTTCTCACCTCCCACCCACACAAAAGGATTATCTGCAGCCCCAGGAACTCCATCCCTCCTCCACTCTGACCTCCCACCAGCACTAACAATCTGTGAAGAGGAGGTGCGCCAGGTTTTTCAGAGACACCAGATCAAGAAGGCTGCAGGACCTGATGGTGTGTCTCCGTCCTGCCTGAGAGTCTGCTCCAACGAGTTGGCCCCCATCTTCACCCGGATCTTTAATAGATCACTGGAGCTGTGTGAAGTGTCTTCCTGCTTCAAACACTCCATCATCATTCCAGTTCCCAAGAAACCATCTGTTACAGGATTAAATGACTACAGACCTGTTGCCTTGACCTCTGTGGCCATGAAATCCTTGGAGATATTGGTGCTGAACCACCTGAAGGTTGTCACAGGCCCCCTGATGGACCCACTGCAGTTTGCCTACCGGTCAAACAGGTCAGTGGATGATGCAGTGAAAATGGGACTACACTACATCCTGCAACACCTCGACTCCCCAGGGACGTACGCCAGGATCCTGTTTGTCAACTTCAGCTCGGCATTCAACACCATCATCCCAGGCATTCTTCATCATAAACTCCTCCAGCTCAAGGTGCCCCCCTCCACCTGCCAGTGGATCTCCAGCTTTCTGACTGACAGGTGGCAACAGGTGAAGCTAGGGAGATTTACATCCAGCTCCCAAAAAATTAGTACTGGCGCCCCCCAAGGGTGTGTCCTTTCCCCACTGCTCTTCTCCATCTACTCCAACGACTGCACCTCAGAGGACCCTTCGGTGAAGCTCCTGAAGTTTGCGGACGACACCACAGTCATCAGTTTGATCCGGGATGGTGATGAGTCTGCATACAGGCGGGAGGTGTAGCAGCTGATCCTCTGGTGCGGCCAGAACCATCTTGAACTTAACCCAGCCAAAACGGTGAAGATGACTGTGGATTTCAGGCGACACCCTCCTTCATTCCCCCCACTCACCATCCTCAACAGCACAGTGTCCACTGTGGACTCCTTCAAGTTTCTGGGAACCACAATCTCCCGGAACCTGAAGTGGTCCTCCCATATAGACACTGTCTGGAAAAAGGCCCAGCAGAGGTTGTTTTTTCTGCGTCAGCTCAAGAAGTTTGATTTGCCTCAGGAGCTGCTGGTTGTCTTCTACACCACCATCATCCAATCTGTCCTCTGCTTTTCCATCACTGTCTGGTTTGGATCTGCCACTAAACAGGACAACACCAGACTGCAGCGGATCATTAAGTCTGCGGAGAGGATCATTGGTACCGACCTACCCTCCATTGAGAACTTATATCGGTCCATAACCAGGAAACGGGCGGGAAACATCTGTGCTGACCCGTCACACCCCGGCCACAAACTGTTTGAACTTCTATCTTCTGGTCGACGTTACAGATCACTGAAGGTCAAAACCACCCGTCACAGGAACAGTTTCTTTCCTCAAGCCATCACTCTGATGAACTCCTAACATTCACCTAGTCCTACCTGTTGCTGTACTCATGACTTTTCTTCCATTCTTACATTGCACATAACTTTTTAGTCAAATTCCTTGTATGTGTTGTGCATATTTGGCCAATAAAGCTGATTCTGATTCTGAACTCTCACACTGCTTTTTACTTCATTCACATTATATCACTGAATCTGAGTTCACACTGAAATACTGTATGACTATATATTTTTTCATATATTTCTGCAAGTGTGGATAGTCTGAGTAAATAACTGCATATATTCCTGTATATATTTGCATCCTTTTATAGAAACGTGGACAGACTGTAATTTACTGTACATACTCTGTTGTCATTGAATCCTTATTTAAATCTTATTTAAATCCTCCACCTGAACGAGAGCAAGTTTTTAGCCAAAGTCAAATTCCTTGTATGTGTTGTGCATACTTGGCCAATAAAGCTGATTCTGATTCTGATTAAACTGATACATTTTAAATGGTTAATGCGGATGTATGTTACACCGGTGGAGTTAAATAGATATAACAAAAACATACCAGATACATGCACAAAATGTATGGAAAGTAAAGGAACCCTATTTCACTATTTATGGTAATGTAGAAAAATCAGAATGTTTTGGGAAGAGGTGAGGGTAACAATTGAAAAAATAATTTCTAAACAAATCACATTGAACTCTAAACTGTTTTTGTTGGGTCTGTATCCAGAAAAACATAACTTTAGTAAGAATGAAAGAGCATTCATAGACCTCGGTTTGCTTAATGCCAAAAAATGTATTGCACTACTGTGGAAAAAGACTCATAGACCAGATGTGACTCAGTGGTTAAGACAGATGTTAACAAACCATCCACTAGAAAGAATAACATATATACTGAAATCAAAGGAAAATGTGTTTGAGAATATGTGGAGACCTTTCATTGATTATGTAAAGAATTTAAACATAACTTCTGAAGAAGAAGGTGAATGATATGTGTGGACCTTGCAAATTCCAAGCTGGTGAATGTATATTATGTATTCTTATGTAATAGATTACCTAGACTAAACAGAGGAGCATTGTTGTTGACTTGTGTTTGTTAATGGCTGTTGTTGTTTTTATTACACATTTTTTTTGTTATTGTTCTTTTTTAATTTTTAAATTACTTTTGTGTTAGTGTCTGATTGTTTGTGCCATGTTTGTAAAAAAAAGGTTCAATAAAAAATATTGTGGAAAAAAAAATCTCACTCACCAACAAGACTACATCACTACGAAATCAGAGTGACAAAAAAAAATGGACTGCACAACATACAATTACAGTGGTGTGAAAAAGTGTTTGCCCCCTTCCTGATTTCTCATTTGTTTGTATGTTTGTCACACTTAAATGTTTCAGATCATCAAACAAATTGAAATGTTAGACAAAGATAACACAAAATGCAGTTTTTAAATGAAGATCTTTATTATTAAGGGTAAAAAAAATCCAAACCTACATGGCCCTGTGTGAAAAAGTGATTGCTCCCTTCCTGTTAAAACATAAATTAACTGCAGTTTATCACATCTTTGGAAAGCTGAGTTCAATTTCTCTAGCCACACCCAGGTCTGATGACTACCACACCTGTTCTCAATCAAGAAATAACTTAAACAGGACCTGCCTGACAAAGTTAAGTAGACCAAAAGATCCTCAAAAGCTAGACATCATGCTGTGATCCAAAGAAATTCAGGAACAAATGAGAAACAAAGTCATTAAGCTCTATTAGTCTGGAAATAGTTATAAAGCCATTTCTAAAGCATTGAGACTCCAGTGAACCACAGTGAGAGCCATTATCCACAAATGGTGAAAACATGGAACACTGGTGAACCTTCCCAGGAGTGGCTGGCCGACCAAAATTACCCCAAGAGCACAGCAACGACTCATCCAAGAGGTCACAGAAGACCCCACAAGAACATCCAAAGAACTGCAGGCCTCACTTGCCTCAGTTAAGGTCAGTGTTGATGACTCCACCATAACAAAGAGACTGGGCAAAAATGGCCTGCATGGCAGACTTCCAAGATGAAAACCACTGCTGAGCAAAAAGAACATAAAGGCTCTTCTCAGTTTTGCCAGAAAACATCTTGATGATCCCCAAGACTTTTGGGAAAATACTCTGTCAACTGACAAGACAAAAGTTGAACTTTTTGGAAGGTTTGTGTCCCATTACATCCAGCGTAAAAGTAAGATAAGATAAGATAAGCCTTTATTAGTTCCACAATGGGGAAATTCCAGGATTGCAACAGCACAGGGATAGCAACACTCAGAGCAACAATCAGAAGGCAAGAAAAAAAAGCAAGAGGAGCTAATATACATATGTACATATTACTATAAATATATATATATATATATATATATATATATATATATATATATATATATATATATATATATACACACACACACAGACACAGTGCAGAGCATTGTAGCTGGATGGAATAAATATATGAGTATATAAACACACAGTGCGGAGCATTGTAGCTAGATGGAATAAATATAAATTACGAGCCAATGATAATCCATACTCATACACACGATAAGAATAGTTCTTTTGATACACCATGCCAAAGTACTTTAATAAAAATAACCAAAACAAACAAAAACTTATGACCGACTCAAGTAGACATCAATTATCCCCAGTTGGAGGAAGTCATTTGACACAGAATGAGGAAACTCAAACTCTGAAAACATACCATTATGCTGAACATAAACCACAAGAGATGGAGAATGATATTGATCCTGATAACCACTTTTTCAACAATATTCATAACCACTGTGAATATTACACTGAAAAACAATTCAAAAGTCAAATGCAATTAGATGGTAAACTGTCAATAATACACTTCAATAGCAGAAGTCTTAACAAAAACTTTCCACAGATTCAGGACTATTTAAAACAGCTAGACAGAAAATTCACAGCTATGGCAGTCTCTGAAACTTGGCTTAACAAAGAGCAGGCTCCCCTGATGGCAATAGAGGGATATCAGATGTTTTATATTAACAGAACTCAAAAAAAGGGTGGTGGTGTTGCACTGTATATTGATGACCTGTACAGGTGTAAGCTTGTAAATGAAATGTCCTTAGCACTACCAGGGATTTTGGAATGTGTTACTGTTGAGATTGACCTAGACAAAACAAAAAATCTAATCATAAGCTGCATATATAGAACACCGGGAACTTGCATTGAGACATTCAGAGATAAATTAGTCGAGCTGTACAATAAGATTACTAGTAAGAAAATGGTAGCAATTTGTGGAGATTTCAATATTGATTTACTGAATCCTCATCAACAAAATGTAGTTACAGAGTTCATGAACTCTATGTACAGCATGAGTCTATATCCCACAATAACACATCCCAGTAGAATCACAGCTCACTCTGCTACACTTATTGACAACCTGTTTGTAAATGTTTTTGATAAGAAAATAGAAAGTGGATTATTGATAAATGATATAAGTGACCACTTGCCAACCTTTGCACTTATCCATGGCCACACGGGGCCCAACGCAGAAAAAACTTCAAAATCGTTCAGACACAAATCACCAAATGCAATCAGTTCTCTTAAAGAGGACTTGCTGAAGCAAGACTGGACAGAAGTCTATGTATCAGATGTAAATGAAGCCTATGACACATTTATAAACATTGTAACCACTCTTTATGAAAAAAACTGCCCATTAGTAATAAAAAAGCTTAAACACAAATTTGCTAATAAGCCATGGTTAACCAAAGGACTACAAAAGGCGTGTAAAAAGAAAAATTCATTATATAAAGCTTTCATAAAGAAAAGGACAAAAGAAGCAGAGCAGCGGTATAAAACATACAAAAATAAGTTAACATATATAATAAGATGTAGTAAAAGAGACTATTACAGTAAAGAACTGGAGAAAAACAGAGACAATATTAAAAATACATGGACAATACTCAACAGTATCCTTGGAAATAAAAGCAGAAATACAAGCTACCCAACTAATATTCCAAAAAATAATAAAACGACTCAGAGTGTGAATATCGCTTCACCTGCAGATGAATTTAATAATTTTTTTGTTAACATTGGACCTAAACTGGCCCGAGAAATACCCACTACGGTGCCAACAGGTGATACAATATGCAATAACACTGCTATAAAAGACTCCATCTTCATAAAGAACACAGACGAAAGAGAGGTCATTGAAATTGTTAAATCATTCAAAAGTAAAACATCTACTGACTGTGATGGTATCGACATGCTACTAGTCAAAACTGTTATCGAATGCATAGTAAAACCACTGACGTATATCTGCAACGTCTCTCCAATCAGGTATATTTCCCAATGCAATGAAAATAGCTAAAGTAATTCCGATATACAAGACGGGCGACAGAGGGGAACTCTCAAACTATAGACCAATTTCACTATTACTACAATTTTCCAAGATACTTGAAAAAATATTCTATGAGAGAATTGACAACTTCATACTGAAGAATGATTTATTATGTGAGCAGCAATATGGGTTCAGACACAAGAGGACAACTGCATATGCCCTAATGGAATTTACAGAAAAAATATCAACAGCCATTGAAAATAAAGGGTATTCAGTTGGAGTATTCCTAGATCTTAAAAAAGCATTTGATACAGTAGATCATAATTTATTATTAAAGAAACTACAAAATTCTGGTATTAGAGGTGTAGCACTGCCCTGGTTAAGTAGTTACTTAAAGAATAGATATCAGTATGTATGTGTTAGCAACAAAAACTCAGAGTTGCTGAAGGTCACCTGTGGAGTCCCACAGGGTTCAGTTTTGGGACCATTATTATTCAATATGTATATAAACGATATATGTAAAGTCTCAGAAAAAATGGACTCAATATTGTTTGCCGATGACACTAATCTGCTATGCAGTGGAAACAATTTGGAACAACTTCTGGATACACTCGGGAAGGAATTAGGAAAGCTTAAACTGTGGTTTGATTCAAACAAATTAACGTTCAATTTAAGTAAGACAAAATTTATAGTCTTTAACAACCATCACAACAATCCAGTACCCAAACTCAGTGTAAATGGTGTAGAGATTGAAAGGGTATCTGAAACCAAATTCCTTGGAGTAATAATTGATAACAAACTGTGTTGGAAGTCACATATTAATTATATTAAAGGTAAAGTCTCCAAATCAATTGCAATATTACACAGAGTGAAATATTTGCTGAATCAACCCACACTATACACCTTGTATCATTCATTAATACTCCCATACAAGACATATTGTAATGAAGTATGGGGAAATACATATAAAACAAACATATATCCACTCTTTATGCTTCAAAAGAGAGCTATTAGAATAATAAACAAAGCAGCTTACAGGGAACCAACAAACCCACTTTTTCTTAAACAAAAAACTCTCAAGTTGAAAGATCTGGTTGACTTTAAAACTGCAATAATAATGTTCAAAGTGAAGAATTTATCACTGCCTGCAAATATCCAAAAGTTGTTCCAAACAAAGGAGAAACGATATCACTTCAGAGGAACATGTATATTTCAAAAGCCTACAGTGAGAACAACCACCAAGCAACACTGTATTTCAGTGCAAGGAGTCAGATTATGGAACGATTTTGGACCTGAATTAAAATCATGTACAACGCTTGGACAATTTAAACAAAAACTAAAGGAAGAAATACTCCAAACATATTTACAAGACGACATGTAAACTCACATAAGGATTGACATTTCCAGCCTGTGTTGTGTTGTAGCTTAGTTTTTTTTTTTTCTCTCTCTGTGACATTCTGTCTTAGATTTGTCTTGAATAGTAACTGCTTAACTTAGCTTAGCTTAGTTTTCTTTTTTTCTTTTTTTTCTCTCAGTCACACTTTGTCTTAGCTTTGTTCTAAATTGTAATCACTCTTGTCTTGTTTACTCTTTTTTCTTTGAATTCTTGGATGGAATATGGGTGGGCAATATAAGCTGCGGCTTCAGCCATCACCCATTTCGGATAACTCACGTGGAATTGTTTAGTAGAAGGAGTCTTTGTCTAATTTGACCTTGTTGTTATATTATACAGTTTCTTTAACCTGTACTGTATTATCCGAAATAAATAAATTCATTCATTCATTCATTCATATGTAGATATATAAACACCCACAGTATGGAGCATTGTAGCTAGATGGAATAATATGTAGATATACTGTATAAACACACAGTGCGGAGCATTGTAGCTAGATGGAATAAATATATAGATATATAAATATAAACACACCCAGTGCGGAGCATTGTAGCTAGATGGAATAAATATGTAAATATATAAACACACACAGTGCAGAGCATTGTTGCTAGATGGGATGAAACAGCACAACTGTCTACTTAGTTATCCTACATGGCATGATTATGTGCCCATACATATTCTTACCCTCCATAGCGACCGGTATTTTCCTAGTTGTATGCCGGAGGGGACCATTGTGTAAGTCTATTGCATCTTTTGCATTCAAAAACTATTAGGTTGTTACGTCTTTTTGCTATCTCTGCGAGCAGCCCTGCTTAGGTTGTACAGTCTGACAGCCGTTGGTAGGAAGGACCTGCGAAACCTCTCGGTTGTGCACCTGGGATGATGTAGTCTGCTGCTAAATGAGCTCCTCAGTGCATTCAGTATGTCCTGCATAGGGTGGAACTCGGACTCCAGCAGAGATGACAGTTTAGCCACCATCCTTCTCTCTCCTATCTCCTCCACTGGGTCAAGGCGTTGCCCCAGGACAGAGCTAGCTTTCTTGATCAGTTTGTTCAGTCTCTTCCTATCGGCTGCGGTAATGCCACTGCCCCAGCAGACCACTCCAAAAGTGATGGCTGATGCCACCACCGTGTCGTAGAATGTCTTCAGCAGCGCCCCTTGTACACCAAAAGACCTGAGTCTCCTCAGTAGGAACAGCCTGTGCTGTCCCTTCTTGTAGAGTGCATCAGTATTGTGTGACCAGTCTAGTTTATTGTTCAGATGAACACCCAAGTACTTGTAGGATGTCACCATCTCAATGTCTGTTCCCTGTATATTTACTGGTGCTGTGAGGGGTTGTCCATGCCTGCGGCAGTCCACCACCAGCTCCTTAGTTTTCCTCGCATTGATCTGGAGGCAGTTCCGATGGCACCAGTCCACGAAGTCCTGGATAAGCCCTCTGTACTCAGCTTCATCTCCATTGGAGATGAGGCCAACGATCGCAGAGTCATCAGAGAACTTCTGTAGATGGCAGTGTGTTGTGTTGTGTGAGAAGTCCGCAGTATAAAGAGTGAGCAGGAAGGGAGTCAACACCGTTCCTTGGGGGGCCCCCATGCTACCGATGATCGTGTCGGACACACAGTCCCTGGTTCTCACAAACTGAGGCCGGTTAGTGAGGTAGTCCAGGATCCATGATGACAGGTGCTGGTCCACCCCTGCGCGCAGCAGCTTGTCTTTCAGGATCATCGGTTGGATGGTGTTGAAAGCACTGGAGAAGTCAAAGAACATGATCCTCACCGCATTCCTGGGCTTCTCCAGGTGGGACAGAGAACGGTGAAGAAGGAAGATCACTGCATTCTCCACCCCAATGCCATGCTGGTAGGCGAACTGGAGTGGATCCATCGCTGGTCCCACCAGGGGGCAGAGGTGAGCAAGGAGCCTTCTCTCCAGAGTCTTCATCAAGTGGGACGTCAAGGCCACCGGTCTGTAGCTGTTCAGGTCTTTGGGGTGGGAAGTTTTTGGTACAGGTACCACACAAGATGTTTTCCACAGCTGTGGTACCCTCCCCAGCTCCAGGCTCAGGTTGAAGATGTACGCCACAATCCCACACAGCTGGTCTGCACAGGACTTGAGGAGCTTTGCGCTGATGCCGTCCGGTCCCGACGCCTTCCTCGCCTTGATCTTCCTCAGTCCGTCCTCACCTGGGTCTTGGTCAGGGTCAGGATGGGGGACTGTGTGTTGGGAGTGGGGGGGTGTTGGTGGAGTGGGGAGTGGGCAGCAGGACTTGATGTCTTTAGAACAGGGGTCACCAATGCGGTGCCCGCGGGCACCATGTCGCCCGCAGGGACCACATGTGTCGCCCGCAGGCCTGTTCTAAAAATAGCACAACTCGCAAGTGAGCTGCAGATGTAATTTTTTCTGCCGCTATTTTTTATTTTATATTTTTTATATTTTTTAAAATCACACTTGCATTTATATAGATTTTAAAATGACAATGTCTTAAAAATAAAAAAAATGAAAATATGTTTATTATACGTAAAGTTAAGGTGAACTCTGACCTAGTTCAAAGGTCAGTATTGTGCGCATGACAAAACCTTCGCGCTTGTGGAGCGTAAGCTTAGCTAGCGGGCAGTTAAGATGGTGGTCGCAGTGCGGTTTCCAAGCCCAAAAACATAGCAAAAAAAAGACAGAAAATTTATCATTTTCAAAGTGAGCGGGAGGAAGAGTTCTTTTTTACTACCGTGAAAGGAAGCTGCGTGTATTTCATTTGCGGGGCGATGGCGAAGCGCTACTTCACTACCCACTCTTTTTTTTTTTTTTTGGGCTTAAGTTGTACCCGTAGGTAGATTTGTTCTGCAGTCCGGTAACAAGCCACCAGCCGCTGCGTGCGCAAGCGCCCCTTAACTCCCTAACCTGCATGTTTTTGCATGAAAAATGAGAACATGCAAACTCCACACAGATCACTGTTGGCCGGGATCGAACCCGCGATCCCCCGGCCAAGGGTAAATTGCTGCCGCGGTGCTAACCACTGCGCCACCGTGCATATAAGCACTCTCAGTGCTTGTTTAGCTTCTTCTCATGAAAGGACAGTGCTGGTTATTACTCCAGCATGATTCTTGGCAAGAACTGTATGGATATAATTCCAGTGAAGAAGAACACACAAAAGTGTGTTTATTAAATGTAACAGATTTTGAGCAGAATTGCAGCAGATTTGTTCAGTTAAAAATGTGATAAGATTTATTTAATATGAAAGTTGATTTTTCTTAAATGTTGCATAACTTTTTCAAACATGGTTCAACATAGTTTATGAATTAAAAGGGTTTAGTTTTTTATGGTTAAAAGGGACTGGTGAAAACTGGACATTTTTTTATGAAATGTAGAAGTGATCATCTGAACAATTGCTGAGATTAATAAAAATAAAGTGTTGAATATTGATGTTGTCTGTTACCCGCTCTAAGTTATTGATAATTATTTATTTATGTATATATATATATATATATATATATATATATATATATATGTGTGTGTATATATATATACAGTATATGTATATACAGTATATATATATACACACACACACACACACAATTTGTTATTTTAGAGGAGTGTGTCAAGCTGGTGCCCTGTCTGTTACCCACTCTAAGTTATTGATAATTATTTATTTATGTATATATATATATATATATATATATATATATATATATATATATATATACTGTATATGTGTATATATATATGTATATACAGTATATATATATACACACACACACACACACAATTTGTTATTTTAGAGGAGTGTGTCAAGCTGGTGCCCTTCACATGACTCGATACCCATGAAGTAGCTCTTGGTTTCAAAAAGGTTGGTGACCCCTGCTTTAGAAGCAGCAGTGGTTGTTGTGCAGTCAGGGGGGAGGGCGGTTGGTCAAATCTATTGAAAAACAGATTCAGGTTGTTCGCCCACTCCCTGCCCCCCGTGGCCTGGGGGGAGGTATTCTGGAGCCCAGAGATGGTTTTGAGGTTTCTCCAGACCCCGCTAATGTCGCTCTGTTGCAGCTTGTCCTCCATCTTCTTCCTGAAGCTGTCCTTGCCTTCTCTGATCTTTCTCCTCAGCTCCCTCTGTACGGACTTCAGCATCTCCCTGTTCCCCAACCTGAAGATCCTCTTCTTCTCTCTCAGAAGTGTTTTTATCTCAGGGTTGATCCAGGGTTTGTTGTTTGAGCAACACCGTATGGACTTGGTGGGAACGGATTTGTCCACACAGAAGCTGAGGTAGCCCGTGAAGGTGTGAGTGAGGCCATCGATGTCCTCACCATGTGGATCGCAGAGCTGCTTCCAGGCGGTGGTTTCAAAACAGCCCTTTAGAGCGTCCATTGCCTCCTCAGACCATAACTTCACTGTGCGCATGGCCGGAGGTTGTCTGTGCACTAGGGGTTTGTACACCGGCCGGAGATGAACCAAGTTGTGATCCGATCTACCGAGTGGGTGGAGTTGTGATGAGGTGTACGCCTCCTTAGTGTTTGCATAGAAAAAGTCCAGTGTTTAATTGTCTCTAGTGTGGCATGTGACATACTGGGTAAACGTGGGTAGAATGGGAGACAGTGAAACATGGTGGAAATCACCTGAGATGAGGAAAAGAGCATCTGGGTGTTCTGTCTGCAGTCTGCTGGTTACTGAATGGATGACGTCACACGCTGTCCCAGCGTTCGCCGTTGGATTTGCATAAACAACAATGCAGATCACGTGTGAGTATTCTCTTAAGAGATATGTAGGCCGCATGCTAACAGCTAGCAACTCAATGTCTTTGCTGCAGTGTCGTTGTTTAACAGTGATATGTCCCGGTCTGCACCAGTTGTTGTTAACATACATTATCACTCCACCGCCCCTTGCTTTGCCACTGTCTGGTGTTCGGTCTGCCCGTATCATGTAGAAACCCTCCAGCTCAATGTTAGCATCTGCTGCTAGTTCAGTTAGCCACGTCTCAGAAAACAAAAGGAGAGAGCATTCCCGGTATATGCTATTGTAGCGGGAGATAGCCGCTAGCTCATCTACCTTTCCCAGTAACGACCGTACATTCTCCATGACAGTAGATGGAAGCGAGGGTCTGTACCTTATATTTTTAGTCCTCCGCCTTACTCCAGCCCGGCAGCCACGGTGTTTTCGCCTCAGTTCTCTCGGTATGTCGAGTTTTTCCGTTAGCACCGGGTGGCGGTTGAGTGCTAGCAGCTCTTCCCTGCTGTATCGTGTCCTGCTATAAACAGTGGCTCCGTCCACCGGCTCAGGAGACATTTGGGACGATCTGTGTGTCTGTGATATAAATGGAGTGAAAAAAAAACGGATCAAAAAGAGAGAGGGAGGGAAAAAAAGACTCAGAATTGAGCTGCTGGTGCAAAGGGCGGCCGACTTGTGTGGCGCCGGAAGAGATCGTACCACAGCAGTACCACAGTACCACAGCATTTCAGAAAAGGAACATCATACCAACAGTAAAATATGGTGGTGGTAGTGTGATGGTCTAGAGCTGTTTTCCTGCTTCAGGACCTGGAAGACTTGCTGTGGTAAATGGAAGTATGAATTCTGCTGTCTACCAAAAAATCCTGAAGGAGATTGTCCGGCCATCTGTTCATGACCTCAAGCTGAAGCGCACTTGGGTTCCATATTTAACACATTAGTTGGTGTACTGACCAGATCACATGATCACATCACCTTAATGTCAAACACAGAGGCTATGTATCATGTGGAAAAAAAATCATAAGGCGATCGTGATTTTATTATATTGTTTTCTGCTGAAAGTAAAATCCTCCCCTATGAATTCTGAAGCCAAGGGTTGACTTTACTCCAAATGGAACAACTTTGTGTTAAAAAACATTATATTACTTTTTTCAGTTTTCATTTTAATAAATTTCATTGCCTACCGAAACTGAATATCTGAGCTTTTTTTTTTTTTTATTTTCCCGACTACCCGATCGGGGAAATAAAAAAAAAAAAATTGAAGCCAAAATTTCTGTAAACCAAATGATTAAATAACGATCGCCTTATTTGGATCTATCTGCATATTACCATTCAGTGTTTTGGAGGCAACCAATGTCCATCTCTAATCCTTCACCGTCGGACCCTTCCTCCTCTGATACGTGCGAGTCATCGTCGCTTCCTGAACAGTATGGTTCCAAAAAATAGGGTTGCAGTCCTTTGTTAAAACCAGCTCACTCTTCTTCATCACTCGGTCCTGCTTCTTCCTCAAAAACTATCGACAAATCGCTCAAATCTTCAATGAAATCACTCACAACTTTCTCTGCTTCAGTGTTCTCAGCCATGCTTGTTTACATGTTGGGTTCCTCTCATGACGTCATAATATGGCGGTGCCGTTTGACCCAATTTCAACAAACGAACATCGCAATCTGCTGCATCACGATGTAATTTATGGTAGTATATGGAAAAAAATTATTGAATTTTTTTGTCTACACAGAATAAAAACACAGTAGTTCTTCTTTCTAATGATGTCTTGGTTGAATTATGTCACATACTCTTTAAAGGGACTCTATTAACTGCTGCAGATGTTGCACAAGGAGAAATGGAGATCATCAAGTTTTGCCAGTGTCAAGGTTTCAGTGATGAAATCACAACTCTTCAGAGAGGTGAAAAGCTTGAAAGAACAAGCCGGTTTGTCAAGCTTGACCCTGTTATTCAGGATGGGATTTTGAGAGTTGGTGGAAGGCTGCAACAGTCTGCCCTACCAGCAGATGCTAAGCATCTAGTCATGCTTCCTAAAGATCATTGTGTATCTTTGTTGATCCTCAGACACATTCACAAAGAAACAGGACATAGTGGGATTAATGTTATGCTCTCTAGGCTGAGAGAGAGATTCTAGATTTCCAAAGCAGACTCTGCCCTGAGAAGAATACTGTCAAAATGTGTGACATGCAAGAAGATCTCAGCTAAACCTGGAGAACAAAGAATGGCAAACCTGTCAAAAGACAGATTGATTCCAGATCAGCACCCATTCACTAATGTGGGAATTGACTATTTCGGGCCTGACATTTTTGTAGTCACATCTTACAGCACAAGCCATGGTCCACAGAGAGCTTCCAAAGCATCAGAGGGATCTCATTCTTCAAAGGTATCAGTCAGGAGAAGGGCACAAAAGAATTTCCAAGGTATTAAATATACCATGGAACACAGTGAAGACAGTCATCATCAAGTGGAGAAAATATGGCACAACAGTGACATTACCAAGAACTGGACGTCCCTCCAAAACTGATGAAGAGACGAGAAGAAAACTGGTCAGGGAGGCTGCCAAGAGGCCGACGGCAACATTGAAGGAGCTGTAGGATCTGCTTCATCCATCCAGGTGGATGTCCTCAATTTCCCCTCTGGGGATCAATAAAGTATACAAAATCAAATCAAATCAAAAATTTCTGGCAAGTACTGTCTGTTTAGTACATGTGACAACAATCTCCTGTCTAGGGTGGCTAGACAGAAGCCTTATCTTACAAAGAAAAACATCCAAGCCTGGCTATATTTTGCAAAAACACATTTGAAATCTCCCAGACGCATGTGGGAAAATGTGTTATGGTCTGATGAAACCAAGGTTGAACTTTTTGGCCATAATTCCAAAAGGTATATTTGGCACAAACACAACACTGCTCATCACCAAAAGAACACCATACCTACAGTGAAGCATGGTGGTGGCAGCAGCATCATGCTTTGGGGCTGTTTTCTTCAGCTGGAACTGGGGCCTTAGTCAAGGTGGAGGGAATTATGAACAGTTCCAAATACCAGTCAGTGTTGGCACAAAACCTTCAGGCTTCTGTTAGAAAGCTGAAGATGAAGAGGAACTTCATCTTTCAGCACAACAATGACCCAAAGCACACATTCAAATCAACAAAAGAATGGCTTCACTAGAAAAAGATTAATGTTTTGGAATGACCCAGCCAGAGTCCAGACCTGAATCTGACTGAACATCTGTGGGGTGATCTGAAGAGTGCTGTGCACAGGAGATGCCCTTACAATCCGATAGATTTGGAGAATTTTTTGCAAAGAAGAGTGGGCAAATATTCAAGATGTGTCACACTGATAGACTTCTACCCAAAAAGACTGAGTGCTGTAGTAAAAGCCAAAGGTGCTGCAACAAAGTATTAGTTTAAGGGTGTGTATATTTATGCAACCAGGTTATTGTAAGTTTTTTTTATTTTTTCCCTTAAAAGATTTAACTTTGTTTTTCAGCTGGGTTGTATAGCTTATAGGTCACATTAATGGTGGGAAAAGTTTTGAAATGATTTATCTAGGTCTAATTTTTTTACATCACAAAAGCCTGGCATTTGAACAGGGGTGTGTATGTGATTTCTTAGTTTTTTTATTTTTAATAAATTTGCAAAAATCTATAATATATATACGTATATATACACTACCGTTCAAAAGTTTGGGGTCACCCAGACAATTATTTTGTGTCTTCCATGAAAAGTCACACTTATTTACCACCATGAGTTGTAAAATGAATAGAAAATATAGTCAAGACATTGACAAGGTTAGAAATAATGATTTGTATTTGAAATAATATTTTTTTCCTTCAAACTTTGCTTTCGTCAAAGAATCCAACATTTGCAGCAATTACAGCATTGCAGACCTAACATGATTGCACAAGGGTTTTCTAAACATCCATTAGCCTTCTGATGCAATGAGCAAACACATTGTACCATTAGAACACTGGAGTGATAGTTGCTGGAAATGGGCCTCTATACACCTATGTAGATATTGCACCACAAACCAGACATTTGCAGCTAGAATAGTCATTTACCACATTAGCAATGTATAGAGTGCATTTCTGATTAGTTTAAAGTTATCTTCATTGAAAAAAAGTGCTTTTCTTTCAAAAATAAGGAAATTTCTAAGTGACCCCAAACTTTTGAACGAGTGTGGGAGAATCCCAAACTCTCTGTCAAGACGAAGATGGCAGTGTACAACGCCTGAGACTGTGATCATTGTAATCTGCTGATTTTTTTTTATTTATTTTTTTTTTTGTTCATTTATACCAGTCACTCAAACTTTTTTGTTATTACCCATTTTGGGGCGCCATTAACAAGCCCATCTACCCACAGCTATTTCTCTGCTCCTCCACATCCACAATAAATCCAAGACCAAACTAAGCCTCATCATATTTCTTTTTCTTCTTGGCTTTTTTCTTCTTCTTTTTTTTTGTTAATTATCATTTGGAATTTCTCTTTGCTCATTTTGATGGAGTGTTAAAAATTAGGTCATGATATAATTTTATCCATCCATTCATCCATCCATCCATTTTCTGCTGCTTAATCCTTTCGGGTGGGGGTACTGGAGCTTATTCCAGCATCTTTGGGCAAGAGGCAGGGTACACGCTGGACAGACTGCCAGTTTATTGCAGGGCAGATGTAATGTTATCAGTAGTTTTAATTCTAATATGATAAAACACCAAGTAGCTTTTATTTTCATTTTCAGTTTTAGTTGTGAAACTTTTGTGTGATGTGGCATCCAAAAAGTTTGGTTTTAGTCTCATCTGACCAGACTATATTCTCCCAGTATTTTTACTGGCATACCCAAATGTTGTGCAGCAAACTTTAAATAAGCTTCCACATGCTTTTTCTTCAGCAATGGAGTCTTTCAAGGTGAGTGGGCATAGAGCCCATGTTGGCTAAGTGTATAACATTGTTTTCTTTGAAACAGCAGTACCTGCTAACTCCAGATCTTTCTGGAGATCTCCACGAGTGGTCTTTGGCTCTTGGATAATTCTTCTGATCATTCTTTTGACTCCTCTGTCAAAAATCTTGTTAGGAGCTCCTGGTCGTGGCCAGTTTATAGTAAAATGATGTTCTTTCCACTTCTGAATGATGGCTCCAACAGTGCTCACTGAAAAATTCAGCAGTTTAGAAATGCACCTGTAACCAATGCCATCATTATGTTTTGCAACAATAACGTTGCAAAGGTCGAGAGAGCTCCTTTGCTATGTGGAGTTCTTTGTGGTGTGGCAATCTGATATTCACAAACCTTCTTAAAGGTTATCAGTCAGGACTTAACCAGCTGAAATTAAATTGCACTGATGGGGGATGGGATGGCTTCCTAAATTCTAATGGATTTCAGCTGGTTTCTTGGCTCTCTATGCCTTTTTGCAGCTCTTTTCTTCATGTGTTCAATACTTATTCCCTGTGTCATTCCACTTTATTAAATATAACTTGTTTTGCGAACACAGTTGCTTTGATTTCTTTGCATGTACTGTATGGATTACTTAGGTTGTTACTGATATCTGGTGAAACTCTCAGGTCAGTGGCTCCATCAGAAATATGTTTAATGAGAAAAATGTTGATGTGTTCAGTACTTATTTTTGCTGCTGTATCAAATAAGCTTTATAGAATAGGTTTTATTGTCATTGTAGTTGTACAGTATAACGAAATTGTGGGTGCTCCACCAGGCTACTGTGCAATAAAGTAAGAGAAGGATTACATAAAACACGGTTACAGAACACACGATTAAACACACAACTGATATAAAAATAGCCCAGGATTATGGAGATATGCACAGGTATGGTAGTGGCTTATAAGCAGCATAATCTTTATTTTAAAGGTCAAAGTGCCGCTGCAGCCGTCAGCTATTTCTGTTTTAGTCAGAAGTGGGCAAAATGGCTTTTTGGTTGGCAAAGTTTGTAGACCCCTGGTCTAGGATGAGTATCGTTTTTTGTGAACTCATAAATGCCCAGATCTCCCAGACCTTCAACCTTTACCACAGCTTGGATGCAGCCAAACCTGAGGATCATTGTGAGTGAGTTTGGTGAGCAGTGGGGCAAATGCCTCAGAGTAGTAGTGATTCCCGTGAAATATGGCTGGGTGCACAGATGGACAGATGGACACCACGTCATGGCATTAGCTCCATAAATCATTTAACCCTCTACAATATGCACGTCTTCAATACATGTACAAACACTGTGTGAAATGAAGGTGTCCTAGCTTGAAAATTGTAGGAGAAGTTAGCCAGACAGGCCATGTACCCATGTACTAAACCATCCACATGGGTCCAGTGGGCCCACCACCTGAAGGAGGGATCGTGGGGGTCATGTCGCACAGAACAGATCCACATCCCTGGATAAGCAGTAGAAGATGGGATGGATTATTTCAGAACAAAAGCAATACGTGCGCTGGTCAGCTATCAGTGATGCTAGGAGGGTTATCCAAAGCTTTCGATGCTGTCCACCCAGGAGGAACAGTCGGTTTATTTAGACGTTGTTTAGGTGGTATTGTGACACGTTTGCAGTGGGATAAACTGCAGCTCCCAGACATGACCTGCACAAACATGAGGAGCTCATCCCACAGCCACGCTGACCGACCACAGTTTAGTTTGGACTCATGAACCTGTTTTTGTGAAAAACCACTGATGAAATCAGGCTGGCAGTCAAGTTGGAGGTGTGGCTTGTTGACCTGCTGTGCCTCACCTCACACCACCTCTTCTCAGGGCGATGATTTATACATTTAGTTATAGACTGATCTAAATTACTCAACATGTGGGAAAAACCCACTCTGTGGTATCGACTGATGTGGCCTTTGCCCTAGTGCTTGATGACCCAGCTCACGTTACACCCCAGCCACATCACCAACCACAAACAAACACACGCAGGAGGTCATTTATTTTCTAAAGAGGGGATGGGGGGTACTGACCAATTTAGCACAAGGTAGAAATTTATAAATGTAAATTACATATAAATTTGCAAGAATAAAGAGGCAAAGATGCAAATTACAAATTAATTACAATGAATAAAAATGTAACCAGCATCCAGATGAGTGTTGCAGATTTATGAGGAAAAAGTAGAAAATTTACAGGAAAAATTAGCAAATCTTTGAGAAAAATGGTCTGAAATTTTTGAGGAAAAGTTGAAAATCAATGAGAAAAGTTTAAAATTTATAGGAAAAATGCACATTTATGACAAAAAGTTGTAGATTTATGAAAAAAGTTACAAAGTTATGAGAAAAAGTAGCTGGTTAATTTTTAACCTGGAGTGTTTCTAGGAACGTGCTTTAGTGTTTAGTTGAGACGAGGTTTCCAGGTCCAGAGCTGTGCTGACCGTGAGCGAAAGGGCGAAACAGATCGCCCACTGGCTGACTCAACAGCAGGGCATCGCCCGTAGGCTTTGCCAAGTGGGTTAATCATTTGTTGTGACGCTCACGCCCCGTGCACACCTGTCCCACGTCCGACCCTGGGCAGCGGTGCAGTCCCGTTCTGACAGTGAGCACCCCAGCAGACATGTACCACTACAGTCCTGAGATCAGCTGATGTGACAGATACCGACACACGTCAGTCTTCACTGCATCTGTTGTGGAGCTGTACACTGCAGGCACAAGTTTGTCCACCTCTGGACAGATGGTGAATTTTGATAATATTCAGTCACTGGGCAGCTGTGGTGTAGGTGTAGTGTGGCCAGCTACTGATCAGAGGGTCAGAGGTTCGATTCCCGCTCTGTCTGCTGTCCGCATATTGAAGTGTCCTAGAGCAAGACACTGAACCCCCAGTTGCTCCTGGTGGGTCAGACCAGTGCCAGTGCATGGCAGCTCTGCCACCATCAGCGCATGAATGTTTGGATAGCAGGATCTGTAAAGCGCTTTGGTTATCTAGAGATGAGAAGAAAAAAAAGCGCCATATAAGTGAACAGCATTTATTGAATGTCCTCAGCCTTTTTTCCACAGAACCCTCTTGCTTATGTCCAAGGTAAGCCATATGTTTTCATCTCATGTGATGAAGGTCCTGGAGAGACTGGTCTTAGCCCACCTGAGGCCGCAGGTGAAGACGTGGCTGGACCCTCTGCAGTTTGCATATCAACCCCATTTAATAGTTGAAGATGCTGCAACGAGCCCATCTGCACCTGGATGGTGAAGGAGATACTGTGAGAATCACTTTTTTTGATTTCTCCAGTGCCTTTAACACCATCCAGCCACTGCTGCTGGGTGAGAAGCTGCAGGTGATGGGGGTTGACAGCTCTGTGATCTCCTGGATTACTGACTACCTGACAGGCAGACCACAGTTTGTCCGGCTGGGCAGTGTCTTGTCTGGAGTTGTGGCTAATGATACAGAAGCTCTACAGGGGACTGTGCTCTCTCCTTTTCTTTTTTACCTTATACACCACTGACTTTCAGTACAACACTGAGTCATGCCACCTGCAGAAATTCTCTGATGACTCAGCTGTTGTGGGGTGTATAAGTGGAGGAGAGGAGGGGGAGTACAGGGCACTGGAAGACAGATTTGTGGAGTGGACGGAGCAGAATCACCTGAGGTTGAATGTCAGCAAGACCAGAGAGATGGTGATTGACTTCAGGAAGAGGAAGACTCCTTCTCTGCCACTGCAGATTGGGGGGAGGATGTGGGAGTGGTTGAGGACTACAAATATCTGGGTGTCAGGATCAGCAGCGGGTTGGACTGGAGATCCAACGCCGATGCTGCGCACAAGAAGGGGATGAGCAGACTCTACTTCCTGAGAAAGTTGAGCTCCTTCAACGTGTGTAGCAGGATGCTGGAGCTTTTCTACCAGACCGTTGTCGCCAGCGCCATCTTCTTTGCTGCTGTCTGTTGGGGTAGCAGTATCAGGGCCAGAGACACCAACAGACTTGATAAGATTATCAAGAGGGCTGGCTCTGTAACTGGTCTCAGACCAGAGACCTTTGAGACAGTGGTGGACAGGAGAACACTAAATAAACTGCGATCCATCATGGACAATCCTGATCACCCCCTCCACCACACACTAGATAGACAGCGAAGCACTTTCTCCAGTAGACTACTGCAGCTTCACTGTCGAACGGACAGGTACAGGAAATCTTTCCTGCCACATGTTATTTCACTGTACAATAACTCACAATGATGTTGTATTCTGGTCATAGCTATGCTGCCACACTGCACCTTACAGACTAACTGGTTCCTCACATTTCACTCTGCTCCTGATAGTCCTTCTTTGTGCAATGGGATGATTCATGTGTTTATACGGGTCATCATATATTAAGCTATGATGTACTGTATATAGCTTTTATAGTCGTGTTAGTTTTACTTTCCATGGATAATCCCTTTGTCTGCCATGTGTGTGTTTCTGTTGTTTGGTTGTCAACTGTCATGCTGCTGTTACACTGTAATTTCCCAGTTTGGGATCAATAAAATACATCTATCTATCTATCTATCTATCTATCTATGTTTTAATATACACTACTCACAAAAAGTTAGGGATATTGGGCTTTCAGGTGAAATTTCAGGATGCACCGAAAATGCACTATAACCTTTACAGGTGAACTTAATTTGACCTTCTCCAACCTTCTGAATGCACATGTCCAACTATTTAATGTTTCAGTACTTTTTGCATAACTTGCTGTTCTTTAACAAGGTGCTTAATGACAAAATTCACAACAGGTGTTTGATCCATGAATCGACCAATAAATTTCCTGCTTCAATTAGAATTGGTATTTAAACAGTCCTCTTCATCATACTGTTCACATTTTGACATCATGAGACCAAGACGACACCTCACAATTGATCAACGGTACCTCGCCATTGCAAGGCTTCAAACAGGATGTTTTCAGAGGGAAGTGGCCACTGAGATTAGAGTGTCAAAGAGTGTCATCAACAGGTTGCAACAAAGATACAGAGACACTGGAAGATTCACATAAAGGCACAAAGGTGGATGTTCTTTGGCCACATCCCACGCTGATGACCACTTCATTGTGAACAGTGCCCTGTGGAACCGGATGATGAATGCTTCTCAACTCCAGGCAAATTTAAGGGAGGTGAGAGGCACCCAAGTGTCATGTCAGATCATTCAAAACCATTTACAGGTGCATCTCACTAAATTAGAATATCATTGTAAAGTTGATTTATTTCACTAATTCAATTCATAAAATTAAGATAAGATAAGATAAGATAAGATAAGCCTTTATTAGTCCCACAATGGGGAAATTCCAGGATTGCAACAGCACGGTAAATATAAAATAAAATATAAAAATATTTATTTATATTTATTTTATAAAATATAAAATAAATATATAAATATACATACACACAGTGCGGAGCATTGTAGCTAAATGGAATAAACAGCATAACAGTCTGCTTAGTTATCCTACATAGTATGAGTATGTACCCATACATATTGTCACCCTCCGTAGCGACTGATATTGTCCTAGTTGTATACTGGAGGGGACCATTGTGTAAGTCTGTTGCGTCTTTTGCATTCAATACTATTAGGTCGTCACGTTTTTTTGCTATCTCTGCGAGCAGCCCTGCTTAGGTTGCACAGTCTGACAGCCGTAGGTAGGAAAGACCTGTGAAACCTCTCAGTTGCGCATCTAGGATGATGTAGTCTGCTGCTAAATGAGCTCCTCAGTGCGTTCAGTATGTCCTGCATAGGGTGGGACTCGGACTCTGGCAGAGATGACAGTTTAGCCACCATCCTTCTCTCTCCTATCTCCTCCACTGGGTCAAGGCGCTGCCCCAGGACAGAGCTAGCTTTCTTGATCAGTTTGTTCAGTCTCTTCCTATCGGCTGCTGTAATGCCATTGCCCCAGCAGACCACTCCAAAAGTGATGGCTGATGCCACCACCGTGTCGTAGAATGTCTTCAGCAGCTCCCCTTGTACACCGAAAGACCTGAGTCTCCTCAGTAGGAACAGCCTGCGCTGTCCCTTCTTGTAGAGTGTGTCGGTATTGTGTGACCAGTCTAGTTTATTGTTCAGATGAACACCCAGGTACTTGTAGGATGTCACCATCTCAGTGTCTGTTCCCTGGATGTTTACTGGTGCTGTGAGGGGTTGTCCTTGCCTGCGGCAGTCCACCACCAGCTCCTTAGTTTTCCTCACGTTGATCTGGAGGCAGTTCCGATGGCACCAGTCCACGAAGTCCTGGATAAGTCCTCTGTACTCAGCTTCATCTCCGTTGGAGATGAGGCCGACGATCGCAGAGTCGTCAGAGAACTTCTGTAGATCAGTGTGTTGTGTTGTGTGAGAAGTCCGCAGTATAAAGGGTGAACAGGAAGGCAGCCAAAACCATTCCCCGGGGGCCCCCGTGCTACTGATGATCGTGTCGGACACACAGTCCCTAGTTCTCACAAACTGAGGCCGGTTAGTGAGGTAGTCCAGGATCCATGATGACAGGTGCTGGTCCACCCCTGCGCACAGCAGCTTGTCCTTCAGGATCATCGGTTGGATGGTGTTGAAAGCACTGGAGAAGTCAAAGAACATGATCCTCACCGCATTCCTGGGCTTCTCCAGGTGGGACAGAGAACGGTGAAGAAGGAAGATCACTGCATTCTCCACCCCAATGCTATGCTGGTAGGCGAACTGGAGTGGATCTATCGCTGGTCCTACCAGGGGGCGGAGGTGAGCAAGGAGCAGTCTCTCCAGGGTCTTAATCATGTGGGACGTCAGGGCCACTGGTCTGTAGCTGTTCAGGTCTTTGGGGTGGTAAGTCTTTGGTACAGGTACCACACAAGATGTTTTCCACAACTGTGGTACCCTCCCCAGCTTCAGACTCAGGTTGAAGGTGAGCTCCACAATCCCATACAGCTGGTCTGCACAGGACTTGAGGAGCTTTGCGCTGATGCCGTCCAGTCCCGGCGCCTTCCTCGCCTTGATCTTCCTCAGCTCCGTCCTCACCTGGGTCTTAGTGAGGGCCATGTTGGGGGGCTGTGTGTTGGAAGTGGGGGGGGGGTGTTGGTGGAGTGGGGTGTGGGCAGCAGGACTCGATGTCTTTAGAGGCAGCAGTGGTTGTTGTGCAGTCGGGGGGGAGGGCGGTTGGTCAAACCTATTAAAAAACAGGTTCAGATTGTTCGCCCACTCCCTGCCCCCCGTGGCCTGGGGGGAGGTATTCTGGAGCCCAAAGATGGTTTTAAGGTTTCTCCAGATCCCACCGGTGTCGCTCTGTTGCAGCTTGTCCTCCATCTTCTTCCTGAAGCTGTCCTTGCCTTCTCTGATTTTCCTCCTCAGCTCCCTCTGTACGGACTTCAGCATCTCCCTGTTCCCCGACCTGAAGATCCTCTTCTTCTCTCTCAGAAGTGTTTTTATCTCAGGGTTGATCCAGGGTTTGTTGTTCGAGCAACACCATATTGTCTTGGTGGGTACGGTGTTGTCCACACAGAAGCTGATGTAGTCCGTGATGGTGTGAGTGAGGCCATCGATGTCCTCACCATGTGGATCGCAGAGCTGCTCCCAGGCAGTGGTTTCAAAACAGTCCTTTAGAGCGTCAATTGCCTCCTCAGACCATAACTTCACTGTGTGCATGACTGGAGGTTGTCTGTGCACTAGGGGTTTGTACACCAGCAGGAGATGAACCAAGCTGTGATCCGATCTCCCGAGTGGGGGGAGTGGTGATGAGGTGTATGCCTCCCTAGTGTTTGCGTCGAATAAGTCCAGTGTTTTATTACCTCTAGTGTGGCATGCGACATACTGGGTGAACGTGGGTAGAATGGGAGACAGTGAAATATGGTTGAAATCGCCTGAGATGAGAAGAAGAGCATCTGGGTGTTCTGTCTGCAGCCTGCCAGTTACTGAGTGGATGACGTCACGCACTGTCCCAGCGTTCGCCGTCGGATTTGCATAAATAACAATGCAGATCACGTGTGAGTATTCCCTCGGGAGATATGTAGGCCGCATGCTAACAGCTAGCAACTCCATGTCTTTGTTGCAGTGTTGTTGTTTAACCGTGATATGTCCTGGTCTGCACCAGTTGTTATTGACATACATCATCACTCCTCCGCCCCTTGCCTTCCCACTGTCTGGTGTTCGGTCTGCCCGTATTGCGTGGAAACCCTCCAGTTCAACGTTAGCATCTGTTGCTAGTTCTGTTAGCCACGTCTCTGTGAATAGCATCAGGCTACACTCCCTGTATATGCTATCGTAGCGGGAGATAGCCGCTAGCTCATCTGTTTTTAAACTCATATTTTAATATAGATTCATTACAGACAGAGTGATATATTTCAAGTGTTTATTTCTTTTAATTTTCATGGTTATGGCTTACAGCTCATGAAAACACGAAAATCAGTTTCTCAAAAAATTAGAATATTACATAAGATCAATTTTAAAAAAACTTTTTTTTTTTTTTAATAGAAATGTTGTCCAACTAAAAGTAATTCCATGCACACACTCAATACTTGGTCAGGGCTCCTTTTGCATGAATTAATACTGCATCACTGTGGCATGGCATGAAGGTGATCAGCCTGTGGTACTGCGGAGGTGTTATGAAGGCCCAGGTTGCTTTGATAGTGACCTTCAGCTCATCTGCATTGTTGGGTCTGGTTTCTCTCATCTCCCTGTTGACGATACTTCATAGATTCTGTATGGGGTTTAGGTCAGGAAAGCTTGCTGGCCAGTAAAATATGGTGATACCATGGTCATTAAACCAGGCTTTGGTACTTTTGGCAGCAGTGTGGGCAGGTGCCAAGTCCTGCTGGAAAATGAAATCAGCATCGCCATAAACCTTGTCAGCAGAGTGTTACGCTAAATATCTTAACCTCCGGTTCATTTGGTACGAAGGCCAAATAACCAAACTGAGAGGTGAAGTATAGTTTCACTTATTTTACTGAAGCTGAGATATAGTACAAGGTATAGCACCGGAGCACTACTCTCAAAACGTATCAAGAGAGAGTGATACCCCAACAGCCCTTCCTCCTCACGCAGGAGGGAGGGCTCCCCTCACCTGTATCAGCATCCTTCTACTATGTGCCAGCTTAGCTGAGGGCAGAGCTGATTCTATCTGGTTTCAGCGGGTGAATTCTTGGGTGTAATCTAAAGGCGGCAGTGTGGCATGCGAAGCAAGCAGGATGAAGGATGAAACCATAGTTACAGAATAACTGACATTCTCAAAGCAAGCAGGATGAAGGTTGGAGAAACATAGTTGCAGAATAACCAATATTCTCAGACAGACAAGGGCATCATAGAAATTTACCAACAATTCCCCCTGTTGAGGTGTCCTAATGGGCACCTCACTAACTTAATAGCAACTTATATTCACGTTTTTGCATCTCTCCCTGTTGACATGGGCATACACCCATCTCATAAACCTACTCTAACCCCTGAGTGTAGTGTTTCTAAGTTTCTATATGTAACTGATGTCCCCTTCCGGCAGTCATGTGGACCTGCCCCCTTCAGGTCGCCATCTCTCTGGTAGACATCAGGTGTGGTGCAAAATTGTGGGTCAATTTGGCTAATAATTCTATATGTGTAAAATATATCAAAATAATCTATCCCCCTATACGCATCTACATCCCATGAATTATATCTCACAAAAGAAACCTGTGGGGCAGAGGCACAGCGAAGCAAATGCTAACATCATGTAGGTGTGCATTGTAGACCCTATTGCAGACCCTAAACTATTTCCGGTGCGTCTTCAAAGTCCTTGTCCAGGTCCAGTCATGGCACAACTTCATTGCCATCCTTGCAATCGGAAAGCAGGTGGGCAGCTTCCTGGACACCTTGGTATGGAGGAGGATCCTTGCAAGAGAAGGCTGCTGAAATAGTTCTTTCAGCAAGTCATTTAATTATGGGAATACAACAACATCCACAGAAGACAAAGATCAATAAACTAATGATAATGCTTACAAGGGTCCCTTGAATGATTTTTCCCCATTTACCAAATACATTATCAAACCAACTACCTACATGATTGTCAAAGCCAGATTGAGCTTTTAGCTCTTATAAAAATTTTCATTTTTTCTGAGATTTAAGCTATACTTTATAATCATATAATTTTATGAAAAATATGTAACTTATGGATTTTATAACTATTTTAGTAAGTTATAAATGTTCTTTTGAATTTCAAAAGTTTTATGAAGTATATGTTTATGTTATCATATGTCTTTTTTGCATCTGATTAGAATTTTAGCATTACGAAGGTAATGAATCACGGACTTCTGCCAATGTCCGAGTTCCTGGAGGCACTGGACACTTGATACAGTGGGACTTGGGCCAGTACCCACTCAATTGTTTTTTTTTTTGTGAAACAATTTTAATAAATGTAAGAATCTATATTGTCTTTGTAGTAGATTCTAAATCAAGTCCCACAGTGAACATAAATTCAGCACAAGTTGGACTTTCCTTAGACATTTGGAACTTCTCTCATAAATTTGCATGGTTTTCTTCCTTATCAGTTTACCTTGTTTCTTATAAACATGATATTTCCTTTACAATAATCTACATATATTTTCTTAAATATCTGGACATTTATTGATGTAACTTTTAACTTTTCCTATTAAATGTTGTGATTTCATTACCATGCAGTTTCATTTATATTTTTCTCTTAATTATTGATCATCTATTTATAATTTTTTATTTACTATCTATTTTTTTGAGGATTTTTCTAATTAATTTCTTTGGTACCCCCCCCCCCCCCCCCCCCCCTTGGTGCATGGAGACGCACATGCAGCAAAGTAACAAGGTATTTGCTTGACGGGTAGCATCTTTTACTGGAAGGAAGCGTGTTACCACTTTTATGTGTTACACACAGTTAATTTAGATGAAAATTTGTGAGTAGTACAGCTCCTTCAAAATGAGGTTTCAATAATCATGGCTTCTTTTGTGACATCTCTTGAACTAATTTACAAATTCCATTTAGAAAAAAACAATGTAACTGTGCAGATTTGATATGATTTAGCATTGATAAGTAAGGTCAGTTTGTCCAGTTGAACACAGACAGGTTGAATTTGTGTAAATGAATAAAGATTGTATCACACTCCTTCAGTCAATGGAAAGGTGGGCATATTGCCTAATTAGAATTTGGCTTAATTTTGTACAAGGAATGCCCCATTTTATATATTCCTTGGTAAATTATGGGGTGGACTGTAGTCCCGAGGCCCAGCTTGGCCATGGCTGAGCATCAGGAAAACACATTCCTTATTACTGTTACATTTCTGAAATGTGATATTGTCACACCCTTATGTGGTGAGTAGCATCAGATGTATCCTGCAGTGTAAAGTCATATAAACACTACATTTTAAAGTCAGAGTCATTTAAATTGTAATGCTTTATGCCATTTGCAATGTCATTTGTTCTACTTAGCTTCAAAAATGCTTGTCAATTTAGGGGTCCTTTCCCCTGTCACTGTCACCCCTTCCAGCCAATGAGCCCGTCACACACACACCCACCGTCCGGCCTCCCTCCATCTCCCACAAAGATCAAATCTTGGTGCTATCCTGCAAAGAAAAATTTGGGGAAAGCCTCACGGCTTCCCAGTCTGCACATCAGTGTTTACATCAACAGGAGTGCAAATTTTATCACCTCATAAATTGATTTTACTTATGTTCCAGCAATCATCATTAGTTTTGTATCCCTTAAATATTTACCCCAGTTGTTTATTAATATTAAGAAACACAAGTGAATTATTGTTTTTTATTATTTTATTACATATTGTGTATGTCACCAAGGATTTATTAAATTGAAAGGTAATGGTGATGTTATGATTCCTTGTTAATTTGGCAAATCTAATTCTTGGTGAAAGCTAATTTTTTTTTTTTTTTTTTTTTTTTTGTGAATGCTTTCCCTTTCCTGTTGAAAAACAAAGAATGAAGAATAGCAGAAAAACCTTTAAATCACACCTAAAGCTTCCACAATTTAAATGTAAGCTTGCTACTCACAAGTATTCGCTAAATATTCTGTGAATCAGTAAAGGTTTTACTAATTGACATGAGTAATCACTTAGTTTAAGCTTATGTTCAAACAAAACAGTGTCATATATTAGAAGCCTTAAACCAATGCAGAATTTAGAATTAGTAACTTCAGTTGTAGACCTAATCTCTTGTTTTCAGGAATTCATGGCACAGGACCACAATCTGTGGCCTGTGTGTTTTTTTTTTCCCTTTGAAGGCTGATTCTGTCTATTCTTATCTAGGTCAGTCTGACACAACTCGGTAATCAGTCTCAGTTTACCACTGAAATTAAATTCTCTTTCTCCATTTTATCAGAATTCTTGTGCTATTTCTGTCTTTTCTGTTCATAAATTTACCATCTCCCAATAATAAAAAACGTCATTATTATCTTGCTGTGTTCTTTAGGAGGGAAAAAGTCACAGCATGGACTGTCAGATCCTGCTCTCGTGTTCTCCCCCCCCCCCTTTTTTTACATGGTCAGGCCTAGGGTCGAAATGTAAATAAGATGGCATATGTCATTTATTTAAAAATGAGTATAGTATTATTGAAACAAAGCAACAACATGACATACAATTACCAAGACCCCTGTTTGATAATCAGTAGTCTCTGGCAAATCATATGCACAAACACATCAATTATCAATCTCTTTTGAACCTCTATACTTTGAATCATGTAATATAGAGTATACATAAAGCCTTCACTGATTAGGCATTATTAAATGACAGCATGATATTGTAATGTTCAGTTAATCTCTTCATTGTCATGCTGGTAGCATTGATTAAGATGCAAGCATTTGTACTTGTTTTTGTTTGTTTTTGTTTTGGTGACAGTGGGAAAATCGTTAGTCCTGCGTCCTTTTTCCCTGTAAAGTGCACTGTTATGCTTCAGTCAAAAAAAAAAAAGTCAGTGATACGTCAAAAAATTGCTTTAAAAAATATGTAAATAGTTTATCACGTACGCAACATTAGTTAAAAACCCACAAAGTTAGATTGAAAAAGTAAAACCCCAAAACTTTGCAGAAATACCCATATATAGATTACTTCTCTTTCACTCCCGTCACACAAGTCAGCACCCACACAGCCTGTGTTTTTTCATTCTTTTTTTTTCTCAAGCAACCACACACACACACACACACACACACACACACACACACACACAGAATTGCTCCTCTCTCCATTATCTCCACAAGGTCAGAGCAGCGTGAAGGTCCTTCCATTTTTTCTACACTGCAGTGACACACACACAACACTAGTCAACTCCTTTTGCTCAAAGCTACTATTTTCAAATACCTATAATTTTAAACATTTCTCAAAAGGATAACAATTAATAAACCAACCCTTTTACACTCCACAAATACCAGGAGGAAAAAAATCACAAACTATTTCACAGCCTGCTCCCCCCACCTCCGTGGAGAATTCACTTTTTTTTTCTTCCACACCAGAGCAGATTACACAAACACAAAACAACCCAGACCGCAGCAGCTTCTATCTAAAACTCACAAAATAACATAACTGTGTTTCTCATTGTCCATTTTATCGTTATCCAGTTCTGTTGCCATTTAGTCCGACCGTCTTTAAATGCTGTAGTCTAATATCGATATCTTATAACATAGAATGAGATTATTATTATGATCTTATTTATTTCCACTTCTTCACGACAATATTGTCTCACACATCTGTGTTTTTTACGATAATTAGTTTAGTTACATTATTATATATCCATGAACCGATCATCCCGATCGGGTTTACTTAAAACTTGTGTGTTTATTTCACACACAGTAGGTTCCTAACTAATGCGGTAAGACCAACTCTATTTTAGAGACGTGCCCATTGCAATTCTCTGGGAGTTAAAACTTTTTGGTGTGAGCTAAATACGCTAGGGGTGCCAACTCTACTTTCAGGAATTAAGCAATAATTCCTAGGGGTTAAAACCTTTTGGGACACCTATGCACAACTGGATAACACTACTTTTTCGGTGACCCTATATCAGTTACCTTGGGGTTTAAACCTTTTATCCAGGCTATGCAATGCTCAACGGGGCAACTCTATTTTCCGGTGGCCCTACAAGATTTTTTTTGCCTTTTTTCTTATTGTCCACCCTACTTTTCGGTGGCCCTACAAGATTTTTTTTGTCTTTTTTCTTATTGACCACCCTACTTTTCAGTGGCCCTACAAGATTTTTTGTGTCTTTTTTCTTATTGTCCACCCGGGGTTCAAACCTCTTGCCCAAGCTGTCTCCAACCTTGCTTTTTAGGAACAGTATTAACGCATATGACTTATTCCACGGGGTTAAAACCATTTGGAGATTTCCTTATCAAACTCAGTAAATATTCCTTAAAACAACATATCATAAATCCAAGACCATATCTCAGGTTCATTCCACAAATAAAATCACACGTACGTGAATATTTAATCTCTACAGAAAGGTCTGTCCCCGAAGGGACAGGCAGAAGTTTGTTGAAAAAGGTTTCTGCTTACCTTTTATGGTTTGCGGCTACCGAACTGAAGAGAAAAAAATCCTCATGCTGTCTACAAAATTAAAATTCAGCCTCGTAAACGGGCAGAAACACCAATTGTTGCTCTAAATATCTTAACCTCCTGTTCTTTTGGCACGAAGGCCATATAACCAAACTGAGAGGTGAAGTATAGTTTCACATATTTTACTGAAGCTGAGATATAGTACAAGGTACAGCACCAGAGCACTACTCTCAAGACGTATCGAGAGAGTGCTACCCCAACAGTGGGTCCTATGGTTTTTATAGAACTCTGCCACTCCCTCACGTGTATCAGCGTCCTTCAACTATGTGCCAGCTTAACTGAGGGCAGAGCTGATTCTATCTGGTTTCAGCGAGTGAATCCTTGGGTGTAATCTAAAGGCGGCAGTGTGGCGTACGAAGCAAGCAGGATGAAGGATGAAACCATAGTTACAGATGACATTCTCAAAGCAAGCAGGATGAAGGTTGGAGAAACATAGTTGCAGAATAACTAACATTCTCAGACAGACAAGGGCATCATAGAAATTTACCAACAAGAGGTAAGCATGAAGTGCTCTGAAATGACCTGGTAGACAGCTGCATTGACTTTGAACTTGATAAAACACAGTGGACTAAAACCAGCAGATGACATGGCTCCCCAAATCAGGTGCCAAGTCCTGTCACTTGGAAATAAAGGTCCCAGAGTCTGGAGGAAGAGTGAACAGGCACGGAATCCAAGTTGCTTGAGGTCCAGTGTGAAGTTTCCATAGTCAATGATGATATGTGGAGCCATGTCATCTGCTGGTGTTTTTCCACTGTGTTTAATCAAGTCCAATGTCAGTGCAGCCATCTAACAGGACATTTTAGAGCACTTCATGCTTCCCTCTCCTGATAATAAGCTTTATGAAGATGCTGATTTCATTTTCCAGCAGGACATGGCACCTGCCCACACTGCCAAAAGTACAAATACCTGGTTTAATGACCAAGGTATCACTGTGCTTGATTAGCCAGCAAACTCTCCAGACCTAAACCCCATAGAGAATCTATGGAGTATGTTAAGAGGACAATGAAAGACACCAGACCCAATAATGCAGAAGAGCTGAAGGCCACTATCAAAGCAACCTGGGCCTTCATAACACCTCAGCAGTAACACAGGCTGATCACCTCCATGCCATGCTGCATTGACGCAGTAATTACGCAAAAGGAGTCCCGACCAAGTATTGAGTGTGTACACGGACATACTTTTCAGTCGGACAACATTTCTATTAAAAATCTATTTTTTTAATTATTTTTTTATAATATTATAATTTTTTGAGAAACTGAATTTGGGGTTTTCATGAGCTGCAAGCCATAAAAATTAAAAGAAATAAACACTTGAAATATATCACTCTCTCTGTAATGAATCTATTTAATATACAAGTTTCACTTTTTGAATTGAATTATTGAAATAAATCAACTTTTCAATGACATTCTAATTTATTGAGATGCACCTGTACATCAGCGTGGTCTGCATGCTAGATGACCTGTAAGGGTACCTGACCACACCACCAGGCACAGGCATCATTGTCTTGCATGGGCCAGGGAGCATTTACTCTGGACAAGGGACCAATGGACCTCAGTGATGTTCTCTGATGAAAGTCAATTCATGTTGATCAGAAATGATGGCCGTCAACGATGTTGGAGAGCACTATGCATCAGTCACTGTTGTCACCATCTTACAGTCTGGGCAGGTGTGTCTAGTCAATATAGAACTGTCCTACACCTTGTCAATGGTAGAGTGACAAGCCAATGCTACCTGAATAACATCAGTAATACAGTCATTGTGCCCCTCCATGAACAACACAGGCCTAATTTCACCTTCATGGACAACAATGCTCCAGCTCATCGAGGTCATATCATTAGGGAATGGCTGCTGGAGGCTGGGGTACCTCAAATGGAGTGGGCTGCACTTTCTCCAGACCTGAATCCCGTAAAAAACCTATGGGATCAGCTGAGTCGCCGTGTAAAGGTTTGCAACCCTGCACCCCACAACCTCAATGACCTGAGGGCCACCCTTCAAGAAGAGTGGAATGCCATGCCTCAGCAGACAATAAGTCGACTTGTGAACAGCATGAGATGTCGTTGTCAAGCTGTAATTGATGCTCAAGGGCACATGACAAGTTAATGAGACACTGACATATTTTGTTGTGGTATACCCACCACTGTTGTTGACTTTTGTTTCAATAAATTGTTTGAGATGAGGAAATCACCATTGCATGCTTCTATTTAAATACCCTACTTTCATGATATATCCCTGTAACATGAACTTTTTACATTTTCCATAAATTTCGCCTGAAAAAAATATCCCTAACTTTTTGTGAGTAGTGTATTTCAATGGTGTTTTATCGCTTTTGATTCCATATTTAAGGGCTGCAAAGTCCCAGAGCAAATCTGGGGTAATGTTGATGTTATTCAGTAAACACAGAAATTACACTCTGCCTTTTTACATGAGTCCGTAGCCTACTCCACTATGCTTTGAAGAGAATGAACCTGGATCCCCACCAGAGAAAGAGTGATGCATGGCTCCAGGAGATGACACCATTTTCATTCATGACTGTCAGACACTTCCAATAACACCATCAGTTCCCCTGGATCCTTTTGCATTTGCCAGCCCGTTTTTGAACTCTGAAGGCCAGTTAAGTAGTAACAATAATTCAGTTATCTGGAGAGCCCACAATTGGTAAAAGGTAAACTGCAAATTTATCTTTACTAAAATTGCAGCTGTAGGAGAAAAAAAAACTCTCAAGAACAATGTAGCAACTTGACAATGTGATAAAATTTAACCAAATTTGTGAGAAAAAAAACAGCTAAGTTTATGAGATAAGCACAGACCCCAGGTTACGAACCAAAGAATTAGACTATCAACATCGTGTTTGAATGTACAGTATAAAACAAATCGATGTTAGGCCAGTCATGAAAATTACGGCATGCACTTATTTAAAAAAAAAAAAAACATTTATTGGGTGCATCTTTATACTTATTGTATACCACTGTTTATACTGAAATGAGCTGCCTTCCTGTTCTTCCTCCTAGTTTTGGTTGATTCTGGGCATTCACATCAGTTGGGTGGGGCATCGCTGCCATCTACTGGGCGGGCATGTTAACAGCAAGTCCCATTTCAATTCCACCACCGAATATTGTAGATGAATAAAATGCCAATGCTCTTTGAAAGGATGTATATGGATTATTATCATTACATCATTATATCAGTGATACAAAATTGTCTCCATGATGGCAGCAACAATCTCATTTATTGTGATGTTTTTTTTCTGGGACAATTCATCATTCAACAAAATTTGCTGCCATGTTATCATGCTGGAATATAATTATGCTCAAACATACAAAAACAACTATAATTCATTGCTAAGCATTCTACAAAGGTACTGAATGGGAAATGGAGAAACGATGAACCCAGTGGGCATACACCACGATAGCACCAGTGTCTGGAAGGGGCTCCTTCACACAGCACAGAGACCATTGGGAGACCACTGAGAGATCAAAAATTGGTCTCATCTCTCAATGACCTCCTAAGCCTTGAAAAACCCCATTTCTGTGTAAAAATTTGTGGGATCCTTGTGTGATTTCAACTTTCAGCAATCTATTAAATAAAGATTGTTGAGAGATCATTGACAGACCAGGAGAGATCAGAGTTTCTTGGGTGACAGGGAGCCTCTGGGTGCTCTTCTACCCCCTTTACGCATGGGTGATCATTGAAAGATCTTTGAGAGACGAAAAAATAGCCCTATCTCTCAACAATCTTTCATTGAGGACCCAGCAATCACAAGCATCTCTCAGTGATCTTCCAGTGATCCCCACGGTCTCCTCAAAGTTTTGACTCAGTCCAAAAAACCTCTCAATGATAACCAAAGGGAAGCAATCTCATGGAGCACTCAGCAATCTCATTAGTCTCTCAAGGATCTCTCAGAGATTTCTGCTGCAGTCTTTCAGTGAAGTCCATTGGTCTTTCATCAAACACTCAGTGATCCCTCATGGGTCTCCCAGTCATCTCTACCTTCAGGGTAATAAAATTTGCTGTGTATTGACAGGTTGCTGAGAGATCATCAGGAGGGGGCGTGACTGAGGCTGCTTTCACAACTAAATTTGTTTACTTTGGTCTGAATCAGTTGACAAGTTTGTTACTTTGTATCATTTTCTCCTTGGTTCGGTCCCCTATCACATAGGCAAAAATTCAAATGGACCAAACTGCATCACGTCAAATCCCATGAGACTTGCGTCAGAATGGTCTCTGTTCTTATTGGTCAGATTTTTTTGCCACAAGAACGGTAAAGGTAAATACAGGAAATAGGATGACTACTGTGTATTTATGCATTTCTGGGGAGAAAATAATACAATGGAGTATAATCTACGGGGGTGGGGGGGTTTTCATCACCCTGGTTATTGTTTATTACATACATACCTGCATATACCACTTTCAACAAAGCATACAGTTTGAAAATGAAGTGCAGCTACGGATGGAAAGTACCATGTTAACGTTCATTAATCCTCATGCTCAGCCACAGATATTGCCAAAGATCAAGATCAATTATCAAGATTGTCAAAGGCGGCAGTGGCTCAGGAGGTAGAGCAGGTTGTCCAATAACCACATGGTTGGCGGTTCGAATCCCGCTCTCCCCGGATATCCTGCCGTTGTGTCCCTGGGCAAGACACTTCACCCCCGATTGCTCCTGGTGGGTCTGGAAGTGCCATGTTGGGTAGCATGCCACCATCAGTGTGTGAATGTGTGTGTGAATGGGTGGATAGCAGGATCTGTAAAGCGCTTTGGTCATCAAGAGATGAGAATAAAAGCGCTATATAAGTGAATGTCATTTACCATCTATCAGGTATGTACAGTGGAACAAAATGTTTGCCGCTGGTCCTGTTTTAGTACAGTCACTTTCTCACCTGCAGGACCATACTAGAGTTCACCAGTTGATTCAATACTCGGTACGGTTGGTCTGACGTGCACCTGAGTGCGGTTACAGTGTTCTCACCAGACAAAATGAACTTCACTAACGGAGAAAACAAACTGGAATTCGAGTGAAACAAACTAAAGCCTGTAGGTGTGAATGAATGAATGAATCTTTATTTCGGATAGATTAAAAGTAAAGATTAAAAGAAAGGAACAGAATAATATAACAAAGGGGGAAAAAGTCTTACAAGGTCAAATTAAACAATAACTCCTCTGATTATACAGTTCAACATAAGTTATCCGAAATGGGTGATGGCTGAAGCCGCAGCTTATATTGCTCACCCATATTCCATCCAAGAATTCAAAAGAAAAACAAAACAGGAGCGATTACAATTCAGAACAAAGCTAAGACAAAACATGACAAAAAAAAAAAACAGCAACTAAGCAACAACACAACACAGACTGAATATGATAATTCTTATGTGATTTTACATGTCATCTTGTATATACGTTTGGAGTATTTCTACCTTTAGTTTTTGTTTAAATTGTCCAAGCGTTGTACATGATTTTAATTCAGGTCCAAAATCGTTCCATAATCTGACTCCTTGCACTGAAACACAGTGTTGCTTGGTGGTAGTTCTCACTGAAGGTTTTTGAAATATACATGTTCCTCTGAAATGATATTGTTTCTCCCTTATTTGGAACAACTTTTGGATATTTGCGGGCAGTGATAGATTCTTCACTTTAAACATTATTACTGCAGTTTTAAAGTCAACCAGATCTTTCAACTTGAGAGCTTTTAATTTAAGAAAAAATGGGTTTGTTGGTTCCCTGTAAGCTGCTTTGTTTATTATTCTAATAGCTCTCTTCTGAAGCATAAAGACTGGATATATGTTTGTTTTATATGTATTTCCCCATACTTCAGTACAATATGTCATGTATGGGAGTATTAACGAATGATACAAAGTATATAGTGTGAGTTGATTCAACAAATATTTCACTCTGTGTAGTATTGCAATTGATTTAGATATTTTACCTTTAATACAATTAATATGTGACTTCCAACACAGTTTATTATCAATTATTACTCCAAGAAATTTAATTTTGGATACCCTTTCAATCTCTATACTATTTACACTGAGTTTAGATACTAAGTTGTTGTGATGGTTGTTAAAAATTATAAATTTTGTCTTACTTAAATTGAGCGTTAATTTGTTAGAATCAAACCACAGTTTAAGCTTTCCTAATTCCTTTCCGAGTGTATCCAAAAGTTGTTCCAAATTGTTTCCACTGCATAAAAAATTAGTGTCATCTGCAAACAATATTAAATCCATTTTTTCTGAAACTTTACATATATCATTTATATACATATTGAATAACAATGGCCCTAAAACTGAACCCTGTGGGACTCCACAAGTAACCTTCAGTAACTGTGAGGTTTTGCTACCAACACATACATACTGATATCTGTTCTTTAAGTAACTACATAACCAGGACAGTGCTACCCCCAATACCATAATTTTGTAGTTTCTTTAATAATAAATTATGATCCACTGTATCAAATGCTTTTTTAAGATCCAGGAATACTCCAACTGAATACTCTTTATTTTCAACAGCAGTTGGTATTTTTTTTATAAATTCCATTAGAGCAAATGCAGTTGTCCTCTTGTGTCTGAACCCATATTGCTGCTCACACAATAAATTATTCTTCATTATGAAGTTGTCAGTTTTCTCACAGAATATTTTTTCAAGTATCTTAGAAAATTGCAGCAATAGTGAAATAGGTCTATAGTTTGAAAATTCCCCTCTGTCACCCGTCTTGTATATCGGAATTACTTTAGCTATTTTCTTTGCACTGGGAAATATACCTGTTTGGAGAGACAGGTTACAGATATACGTCAGTGGTTTCATTAAGCATTCAATGATAGTTTTGACTAAAAGCATGTCAATACCATCACAATCCGTAGATGTTTTACTTTTAAATGATTTAACAATTTCAATGACCTCTCTCTCGTCTGTGTTCTTTATGAAAATGGAGTCTTTTATAGCAATGTTTTTGCTTATTGCATCACCTGCAGATGCTGTAATGGGTATTTCTCGAGCCAAATTAGGACCAATGTTAACAAAAAAATTATTAAATTCATCTGCAGGTGAGACTGCATTCACACTCTGAGTCGTTTTTTTTTTTTTTTTTGAAAGATTGGTTGGGTAGCTTGTATATCTGTTTTTATTTCCAAGAATATTGTTAAGTATTGTCCATGTATTTTTAATATTATCTGTTTTTCTCCAGTTCTTTGCTGTAATAGTCTCTTTTACTACATCTCATTATATATATTAACTTACTTTTGTATGTTTTATACCGCTGCTCTGCTTCTTTTGTCCTTTTCTTGAGAAAAGCTTTATATAATGAATTTTTCTTTTTACACACTTTTTGTAATCCTTTGGTTAACCATGACTTGTCGACAAATTTCTGTTTAAGCTTTTTCTTTACTAATGGAAATTTTTTTTTCATAAAGAGTGGTTACAACGTTCATGAATGGCTTCATTTAGGCATGTTAGGTAGCATGCCGCCATCAGTGTGTGAATGTGTGTGTGAATGGGTGGGTAGCAGGATCTGTAAAGCACTTTGGTCATCAAGAGATGAGAATAAAAGCGTTATATAAGTGAATACCATTTACCATTTACATCTGATACACAGACTTTTGTCCAGTCTTGCTTCAGCAAGTCTTCTTTAAAAGAACTGATTGCATTTTGTGATTTGTATCTGAAAGATTTTAAAGTTTTTTTCTGTATTGGCCCCTGTGTAGCCATGGATAAGTGCAAAGACTGGCAAATGGTCACTTTGTGGAGAGTGTGGAAGGACGAGGCTGAGTTTATTTCACAAGTCCAGTTTTATTCACATTCTCCAACATTCAAAATCAGAAAGAGAATGAATCCTCCAACATCTGTCCCTTTTATACCCCAGGACATCAAAGCACACAGTCACATTGCCTTTTAATCCCAAGTCACAATGCATCTCCCTCCAGGTCTTCTCACCCCCACCTAAAGTCCTGGTGGTCAGGAAATCCCTCAAGGCCATCTCTTTGCATACAAAAGGCCAGAACTCACATCCTCCTGTTACCCCTAGGAGGTTCAGTCCTTTTGTTCCTCTGAGACGTGAAGCATACAATAAGCACACAGTGATATATACACTACCGTTCAAAAGTTTGGGGTCACCCAGACAATTATTTTGTGTTTTCCATGAAAAGTCACACTTATTTACCACCATGAGTTGTAAAATGAATAGAAAATATAGTCAAGACATTGACAAGGTTAGAAATAATGATTTGTATTTGAAATAATAATTTTTTCCTTCAAACTTTGCTTTGTCAAAGAATCCTCCATTTGCAGCAATTACAGCATTGCAGACCTAACATGATTGCACAAGGGTTTTCTAATCATCCCTTAGCCTTCTGACGCAATGAGCAAACACATTGTACCATTAGAACACTGGAGTGATAGTTGCTAGAAATGGGCCTCTATACACCTATCTAGATATTGCACCAAAATCCAGACATTTGCAGCTAGAATAGTCATTTACCACATTAGCAATGTATAGAGTGCATTTCTGATTAGTTTAAAGTTATCTTCATTGAAAAAAGTGCTTTTCTTTCAAAAATTATGAAATTTCTAAGTGACCCCAAACTTTTGAACGGTAGTGTATGCGAAGCATATGAAACCCACATATGTGCCATATGACCCCCCCCCAAACGTCTAAGATGGAACAACATAACCACAGATTGCATGTCATAATAAAATCACTACATATCAATCCACGTGCCGCTTGGGCCTCAGTCTTCTCCCGTATTTGCTGTAAGCAGGCTGCACCTCCTCCACAGCGTCTTCCTGCTGTGGAACTGCTGCCTGAGGATGAGAACTGTTAGTCAACCTCTGTGGGTGTTCTGGGGAATGCTCTCTAGGGGGTCTGCCACGCTGAGGAGCCTTAGCCTACTGCACACCTTCGTCAGCTATCACAAAAGCGGGTTTGAGCCTGTTTATGCCAATCATTTCTTTCCTGCCCCCCAAATCTAGCAAAAAATGCTTATCCCCTGTTTCCAGCACTCTATATGGTCCATCATAAGGTGGGCGTAAAGGTGGGCAATGGGCATCATGTCTGACAAAAACAAACTCCGCATTTTTTAAAGCCTTAGGCACAAAAACACGCGGAAAACTGTGGTGAACGGGGTCGGGTAGCATGCTCAGGCCCGTGCTATTCTGTAACCGCTAAGCCGGGGAGCACTCTGGCGCTGGATTATCTGGGAGAAATTTCCCGGGCAGCCGAAGTGGCTGTGCGAAAACTAGCTCAGCTGGGGAGGCTTCTAAATCCTCTTTAGGTGCAGAACGCAACCCCAATAAAACCCATGGTAGCTTGTCCACCCAATTTGCATCCGTAAGCGCCGCTCTGAGAGCCGCCTTCAATGACCTGTGAAAACGTTCGCATAACCCGTCAGCCTGCGGGTTGTACGCGGTCGTGCGGTGGATCGTTGCCCCCAGGCTGCGGGCCATCGCTGACCAAAGTTCAGAAACAAATTGAGGGCCTCTGTCAGACGTAATGTCCGACGGGACTCCAAAACGCGCTACCCATGCTGTTAAAAACGCGCGCGCCACCTCCTCAGCTGTGGTTGACGACAGCGGAACCACTTCCAGCCAGCGCGTGGTGCGGTCAACCATTGTCAGAAGATGTGTGCACCCTTGTGAGGGCGGGAGGGGGCCTACGAGGTCCACATGGACATGATCAAACCTTTTAGCTGGAATGTGAAACGGCTCCAAGTGAGCTCTCGTGTGTCTATGAACCTCGGCTCGTTGACAAGCCATGCAGGCTGCCACCCACTCTCTAACTTGTTTGCGCAGGCTCGGTCATACAAATTTCTCTCCTACCATTTTGACCGACGCGCGCACTCCCGGGTGCGCCAGAGAATGGATCAAGTCAAAAACGCGACGGCGCCACGCGGCTTGCACCACAGGATGCGGTCGCCCAGTGGAGACATCACAGATTGGGGGGGCATACCGTCTTGCAGCACCCTGTTCTCCAGCCTTAACCCTGTTGGTCCAGACTGGAGCACGCGCACATCCGCGTCGCTAACCTGCTCCGCGGCCATGGCTGCATAATCTATCCCCACGCGGACTGGGGCCGCGCGCACTTCTGCGTCACTAACCTGCTCCGCGGCTATGGCTGCAGAATCTACCCCTACGCGGGCTAGAGCCGTCACGGTGCACGAGAGGCAGTCCGCCACTACATTAAGTTTACCCGCCACATGCTGGATATTGGTAGTAAACTCCGATATCGCGGCCAGCTGTCTCTGCTGCCAGCCCGACCAAGGTTCTGAAATCTTGGCCATCGCGAAAGTCAGCGGCTTGTGGTCAACGAACGCGGTGAAACGGCGTCCTTCCAGCCAGAACTGGAAATGGCGAATGGCCAAGTGGAGAGCTAACAACTCCCTGTTGAATGTGCTGTATTTTCGTTTGCTATCACACAGGGTCTTGCTGAAAAAGGCGAGCGGTTGCCAGGCTCCGGCTACATACTGTTCCACGACCGCCCCTATGGCCACATCTGACGCGTCAGTAGTGAGCGCCATGTGGGCCGTTGGGACTGGATGTGCCAACAACACAGCGTTTGCCAGGGCTGTTTTGACTTCAGAGAATGCGCACTCTCGCTCCGGAGACCATTCGACTTTATTTGTGGGTTTTTGTTTTTTTAGTGCAGCATACAATGGTTGCATGAGCTGCGCTGCGCGGGGGAGGAAACGGTTATAAAAATTCACCATTCCCAAAAACTCTTGTAACGCTTTGACCATTTGTGGTTGGGGAAAATTTGTTACTGCGCGCACTTTGTCAGGCAGAGGAACCGCTCCTTCTGGGGAGACGCGATGCCCCAAAAAATCAATCTGCGTCACCCCGAACTGACACTTCGCTGGGTTGATTATTAACCCGTGCTCTTCCAACCTCCGGAAAACTGCCGTGAGGTGGTTTTCGTGTTCGTCTTCGGATGCGCTGGCTACCAATATGTCGTCCAGGTAGACGAACACGAAGGGGAGATCGCGCAAGACTGCGTCCATCATGCGTTGGAACGTCTGCGCCGCGCCTTTAAGCCCAAACGGCATGCGCAAAAACTCGAAAAGCCCGAAAGGAGTTATTACCGCTGTTTTGGGTATGTCCTCAGCGCGCACTGGGACCTGGTGGTAACCGCGTACCAAGTCTATTTTAGAAAAAACGCAAGCCCCTGCCAAATGAACTGAAAAATCCTGGATGTGCAGGATCAGGTAGCGGTTGTGCGCTGTAGCATTGTTCAACCTGCAGAAATCACCGCAAGGTCGCCACGAGCCATCAGCTTTTGGGACCATGTGAAGCGGAGAAGCCCATGGGCTCTTCGAACGCCTGATGATGCCCAAGCTTCCCAGGTTGGCAAACTCCTCGCGCGCTATGGTTAGTTTAGCTGAATCCAAGTGCCGAGCTTTTGCAAAAACGGGCGGTCCGGTGGTAGTAATAAAATGTTCCACCTCGTGTTTAGCCACGGTCGCCGAAAATGTTGGGACCGTGAGTGCTGGGAACTGAGTGAGGAGTGTGTGGAACTTACCACCTGCAGCTGTGACGTTGGCTTGTGCTGTTGGCGGGGCCACTCGAGCTGTACAGGGAATAGAATAAAAAGAGAGTGCATTAACCAGGCGTCTGTTAGCAAGATTGACCAACAAACCATGTGAGCACAAAAAATCAGCCCCTAACATGTTGAAATTGACTGCCGCTATGACGAAAGTTCACTCGAATGTACAGCCGTGTAAAGACAGAAGCAGAGTCCTCTCACCGAAGGTCTTAATCGCCGAGCCGTTCGCTGCTGACACCCCGGGACCACTGGAAGGCGCCAGCCGGTCAGCGTAGGAAGGTGTGATGAAACTCAGCTGGGAGCCTGTGTCCACGAGGAAATGCCTCCCCGAGCACGCATCCATCAAGTAGAGCAGCTTGTTCTCCTCTCCGAGGGCCGCAGCTGCTACCGACCCCCAGTCTTGGCATTTCCCGAGCGCTTGAAATAGCACGGTGGAATGCACTTGTGTGCCCTCTCTGCAAAGCGGCGATGGTAGAAGCAAAGGACGTCGTCAGCTCCGTGTCTCCTGGCCCCTGCTGCCGCCGTCATCGGTGAGTCTGGTGCTGCAGCCTCTGGCCCCCTGCCATCTCCAGATGTTGCGCCTAGCTCCGTTGCTGCAGCCGTAGCCGCGCCCCGTTTATTGGCATTGACGAGTCGTTGCGCCTCCTGGCCCAGCTCGTGGTAGTCTCGTCGGGCCAACAGTGGTGAACTGGCCAGGGTCACTCTCACAGCTGACGGTAGGGTCCTGAGGAAAAGGTGGGTGAAAATGAAGTTATCATCTTCGGAGTCTCTCAACCTCAACATCTTCTCCATCAGGTCTGCAGGTCTGTTGCTCTCAAATTCAGTCAGCGCCAGGAGCCCCTCTGCTCGCTCCTCCACCGCGGGGGTGAAGTAACGGATGAGTGCAGCCTTCAACGTGCTGTACTTGTCGCTGTCCGGCGGGTGGTTGATCAGGCTCTCCACTCGCTGGGCTGTGTGGTTGTCCAGCTTTGCAACCACATGGTAGAACTTTGTGGCATCTACCGAAATCCTCCGGAGGTTGAACTGCACCTCGACCGCGTTAAACCAGGAGCGCGGATTGTTCTGCCGTAAGTCCGGTAGCTGAACTGTGGCTGCATTCGTTTGGCTGGCTCCTGACGAGTCTGGCTCGGGAGAATTGCTTCTGCTCATGATACGTCTTAGGGTCACCAGTGTGGAGAGTGTGGAAGGACGAGGCTGAGTTTATTTCACAAGTCCAGTTTTATTCACATTCTCCAACATTCAAAATCAGAAAGAGAATGAATCCCCCAACATCTGTCCCTTTTATACCCCAGGACATCAAAGCACACAGTCACATTGTCTTTTAATCCCAAGTCACAATGCATCTCCCTCCAGGTCTTCTCACCCCCACCTAAAGTCCTGGTGGTCAGGAAATCCCTCAAGGCCATCTCTTTGCACACAAAAGGCCAGAACTCACATCCTCCTGTTACCCTAGGAGGTTCAGTCCTTTTGTTCCTCTGAGACGTGAAGCATACAATAAGCACATAGTAATATATATGTGAAGCATATGAAACCCACATATGTGCCACAACTTATGTCATTTATCAATAATCCACTTTCTATTTTCTTATCAATAATATTAACAAACAGGTTGTCAATAAGTGTAGCATTGTGAACTGTGATTCTACTGGGATGTGTTATTGTGGGATGTGTTATTGTGAAAGCACCCTTAGACTATTCCAGCACAATCCGGATCCTGGTTGTGAGCTAACACTTCTGTTGTTGCTGTATTTACTGCCAAACACGTAACAGGAGACCATGTCAGACATGGAGACAAAACTATTAAGCCAAGATGGGGGCAACAAGAAGGATGGAGTACATCAAATTAAAAGTGATCAGTCAGGACAGCAGTGAAGTCCACTTTCAGGTGACAATGACGACACATCTAAAAAAGCTGAAAGAATCTTAGGTGCTTTCACACCAAATGCGAACTGGCAAATTTTTTGCACGGCATGATTACATTATAACTGAATGTAAACACACAAATGGACATGAATTCACCATCTGAGTGAGATGCAGATAGGCAAAGTTGCCTTTATAACTTCTGCAGCTGTGTTCAACCTGCTGTGGAAATCCCCAAAATAATATCATGCTTTAGATTTACGTTATCCAACGGAGGGCTCACCTGAAAAAGTTGCCCCTGTCTCCAAAACTTTACAAGATGATTGTTTCCACTGCAGGCTTGCTAGCCTTGTTAGCACGTCCGTGGCAGGAATCCGTGGGTAAATAACTCAGATATCCCGATTCAGCTGAAGAGTTCCAGGTCCTTCTGTCTCCAGGTGAGTGTCAGTCTCATTTTCAAACTAGTCTACTCTCCAATGTTGATACTTTTACTCCAATGATGGCAGAATCTCAAAGCTAGCTCTATCCCTCGGACGTGAACAGCGAATGCGCGATTTTGCGTGTGCTCGCCTCTTTCCATTGACTTTGTATGGATTTGCGCCGCCCGTTTGCATTTGGTTTGAAGGCACCTTTGCAGTCAGAGACAGGACCTTCCTGCTAGCATGCTAAGGTTTCTGTTTGAAGGCCAGAGTATCATAGACAACCAAACACTGAAGGAGCTGGGTATGGAGGACCAGGACGTCATCACCAGGACAGCAAGAACAGACTGGCATTAGTCAACCAAATTTGTCAGAAATATAACATCCCAAAAAAGTTATTTAGATATTTTCAGCTACAGAGTTTTTCTGAATAGAAAGACAGTCCCTCCGGGATTTCAAAATGTTGTGATCAAGTCAATTCACATGAAATCGCTGATTGGCTGTGTCTTTTGTGCGACCTTACAACTTTGTCTAATCACCTCTACTTTCCAGCAAATTTTCACTAAATTTGTTCCTGAGTAGCACTCACTCAGTCTAAATAATCAAATGTGTCGCTGCACTGTGTTCACTTCTGTGTTTACAGTGAGTATTAACAGAACACATCAGCAAAAACAGAGTGATTTAAAAAAAAAAAAAAAAAACACTCATCCGCGAGTTTTCCAACACCATCCCTTCGTCCATCTCCCCCAGCCTGCCGTTGGACGTTGCGCTACATCTCCATCCTGACCACGTGTACAAAGTGTTGGGTTTGTGTTGAAGAACGTTTGCCTGCCCTGAAACCACCCTGTCACGGTAGCGCAAGTGAGGACAGCCTCCGCAAAACTATTAACAATACAGCCAGTGCTGAAACATTTATCCATCTTTAGAGGTAAACTCATTACTACAGTGGTGTGAAAAAGTGTTTGTCCCCTTCCTGATTTCTCATGTTTTTGTATGTTTGTCACACTTAAATGTTTCAGATCATCAAATTTAAATATTAGACAAAAAATCAATTCAATTCAACTTTATTTATACAGCACCATTTCACAACAACAGCCATCTCATAGCACTTTCAACTGAAGAGAAAAGCCCCACAATTGCAGAAAGACACCAGCAATCAGACGATCTCCTGTGAGCAAGCGCTTGGCAACAGTGGAGAGGAAAAACTCCCTTTTAACAGGAAGAAACCTCTAGCAGAACCAGGCTCAGGGAGGGGCAGTCATCTGCTGTGACAATTATTTTATCTAACTCTAAAAGGTCAATTGGAGAAAACTTATCCAAACAGATATCAATTGAAGGAGTTGTTGTAGTAGTTACTGTATTTAATGGTGGGAAGAATCTGACTGATTTTATCTCTAATAGATAAAATTTTATGATTAAAAAAGTTCATAAAGTTCTGACTAGTAAGCTCTAAGGGAATGCTAGGATTGACAGAGTCCTGACTCTTTGTTAGCCTGGCTACAGTGCTGAAAAGAAACCTGGGATTATTCTTGTTCTCTTCTATTAATGCAGAGTAATAACTTGTTCTAGCTTTTCTCAGAGATTTTTTAAAATGAAAAGGTGATTTCTCCAAGCTAAATAGATTTCATCTAAATTAGTGGAATGCCATTTTCTTTCTAATTGACGAGTCTTCTGTTTTAAGCTACGAGTTTCTGTGTTGAACCAAGGGGTTAGAAATTTTTATATGAAGGTGTTTATTGTTAAGGGTAAAAAAAAATCCAAACCTACATGGCCCTGTGTGAAAAAGTGATTGCCCCCTAAACCTAATAACTGGTTGGGCCACCCTTAGCAGCAACAACTGCAATCGAGCATTTGCGATAACTGACAATAAGTCTTTTACAGCGCTGTGGAGGAACTTTGGCCCACTCATCTTTGCAGAATTGTTGTATTTCAGCCATATTGGAGGGTTTTTGAGCATGAACCGCCTTTTTAAGGTCATGCCACAGCATCTCAATCGGATTCAGGTCAGGACTTTGACTAGGCCACGCCAAAGTCTTCATTTTGTTTTTCTTAAGCCATTCAGAGGTGGACTTGCTGGTGTGTTTTGGATCATTGTCCTGCTGCAGAACCCAAGTGCGCTTCAGCTTGAGGTCACAAACAGATGGCCGGACATTCTCCTTCAGGATTTTTTGGTAGACAGCAGAATTCATGGGTTCATTTACCACAGCAAATCTTCCAGGTCCTGAAGCAGCAAAACAGCCTCAGACCATCACACTACCACCACCATATTTTACTGTTGGTATGATGTTCCTTTTCTGAAATGCTGTGTTACTTTTACACCGGATGTAATGGGACACACACCTTCCAAAAAGTTCAACTTTTGTGTTGTCAGTCCACAGAGTATTTTCCCCGATAGTCTTGGGGATCATCAAGATGTTTTCTGGCAAAACTGAGATGAGCCTTTATTTTCCTTTTGCTCAGCAGTGGTTTTCGTCTTGGAATTCAAGTGAGGCCTGCAGTTCTTTGGATGTTGTTGTGGGGTCTTTTGTGACCTCTTGGATGAGTCATCGCTGCGCTCTTAGGGTAATTTTGGTAGGCTTGCCACGCCTGGGAAGGTTCATCATTGTTCCATGTTTTCGTCATAGGTGGATACTGGCTCTCACTGTGGTTCGCTGGAGTCCCAAAGCTTTAGAAATGGCTTATAACCTTTTCCAGACTGAAAGATCTGAATTACTTTGTTTCTCATTTGTTCCTGAATTTCTTTGGGTTGCAGCATGATGTCTAGCTTTTGAGGATCTTTTGGTCTACTTCACTTTGTCAGGCAGGTCCTATTTAAGTGATTTCTTGATTGAGAACAGGTGTGGCAGTAATCAGGCCTGGGTGTGGTTAGAGGAATTGAACCCAACTTTCCAAAGATGTGATAAACCACAGTTAATTTATGCTTTAACGGGGGAGTGGGGCAATCACTTTTTCCACACAGGGCGATGTAGGTTTATTTTTTTTTAAACCCTTAATAATAAACACCTTCATTTAAAAACTGCATTTTGTGTTTACTTGTGTTATCTTTGTCTAATATTTAAATTTGTTTGATGATCTGAAACATTTAAGTGTGACAAACATACAAAAACTAGAAAAGCACTCGGAGAGCGCAGACCTCCGCCAAGCGCCACAATTCCCCCATACAGTGTTTGTGTGTACGTTTTCAGATTCCTTGAGCATGTAAACATATGACTAGCAATTGGATTCACAATGATTATTTGTTTATTTGACAGGGACAGTGCAATAAACACACAATTAATCAATGACAATCAATCTGATAGTGATAGGATTAGTGGTTCAGTAGTAAAAGCATTGCCTCCTTGGCGGAGGTAATAAACTGAAGTGTTGCTGTTGTGTCCATCTCCTCCACTGACAGATGCAAATTGGGTAGACAGGTTGCCGTGGGTTTTATATTATATTGTAACGTGCTGCTCGACATGGCGACGTCCCACCGGGAGGTTCGAAGTCACGCTCCGGAGTCCCGCACTGTACCTGTGTCGCCAATAGGGTCAAGCCACTTGGCAAGCCAAGTAGGGTGCTCATATTGAGTTCGCTACAATATTATTTTTTGGGGGGTTGCGCTCCGCGGCAAACGAGAATTTAGAGGCTTCGCCGGCAGAGAGCTCGTTTTTGCGCAGCGCCTATGGCTGGCCGGTGAATTTGTGCCAAATGCGCAGCTCCTATGGCTGGCCGGGGAATTTCTGCCAAACAATCCGTCGGCGGACAGTTGCCCGTGTGAGGTTTTGCGGCGGGCCCAGGCCATTCATTCATTCATTCATTCATTCAAGGTGGTAAATCCCTGATGCAGTCACTTTTAGCATTAGAGTGAGACATATCAGGCGCAGCATTACTGGCGCCGGGATTCCTCTCTGTTCCGGAGCCGCTGGACAAAAGAAGGTGCGATAATGGTTGCCGTGGGTTTTACTGGGTTTGCGGTCCGCGGAAAAAAGAGGATTTGGAAGCCTCCCCCGGCAGAGAGCTGGTTTTTGTGCAGCCCCTATGGCTGGCCGGGGAATTTCTGCCAAATAATCCGACGCCGGACAGCTGCCCGTGTCAGCTTTTGCAGCGTAGTGCAAACACAGGCACTCTGGCGAGCCCTGTTTTCTGTGTGCTTTTGTGCCTAAAACTTTGAAGAAGGCGGAGTTTGTGTTCAGACACGTCGACCAGCGCCCTCTATTTCGCCTGCGCACATGTTGAAAATGGCTGTATGTCACAGTGTTGAAAAATGCTTTAAAAAATTCCTGTATCCAGACGGTGAACCGGATCACCCCCAAAATTTAATCAGTTCTTCCTTGTACCATTTCCAACAACGCCTGAAAGTTTCACGGAAATCCGTCCAAGACTTTTTGAGTTATCTTGCTAACCAACAGACAAACAGACAGACAGACAAACAGACAGACAGACAGACAGACAAACACACAAACTCCGGCAAAAACATAACCTCCTCCTGGCCTTTTCGGCCTGGCGGAGGTAAAAATGAGAAATCAGGAAGGGGGCAAACACTATTTCACACCACTGTACATCTCTTCACCCAACTTTAAAGCTGTGAATCTCCGGTCTGGACATGGACCAACATGCCCCCTGCCCCTCAGCCTCCCAGTAAATGAAAGCCGAGTATCTGAAGAGACCGGTGTGTGTCAAGACGCAGCAGATAGACAAGTAGAAGTTAGGCAAGGAAAGAGAGAGAATATTGTCTGTAATTTTTTTGTCAGAAAAACACATACTCCAATAGACAATACAGAGCAATAGAATAAATTATTTATTTTTTCCTCTCCACTCGGTACCGAGTGGTTGAGGACTGTAGGGAGTTTTCAAATGAAGGTGCTGTGGCGGTTCGATTAACCCCCACAACAGATAAGGACACTCAGCCCTCTTGTCTCTGTTTTTCCTGCTGCACTACTGAGATGCAATGTGCCATTCATGTATTTGTGATGCAAACATGCATGTATTGTGATGTAATGCGCCATTCTGTATAGTGTTCATGCGTCTTGTCCTTACTGTGCTTTTTCTGAGCATCTTACATATGTAGATGTGCTTTGATGTAAATCTCCACAAAAGACTGGTCAAACACAGCACTCGGCTAGAGCAAATAGCAGAACAGTGTAATGTGTATTAATGTCTACAGGCAGACGAGTTTCGTCTGGCTCACCTATGTGATGTTAATGATTGCCTTTCATCCATTGTACTCATGCGTCCTGTCCTCACTGTGACCTAGGCACTGAGATCAATAGGTCTCTCAAATGCAAATGTCTTATGCCTGTTCTGTTATCTCTTTGATCATACTAACTGCTGGGGTATGTTCCTTTGATGTATTGTTATGGTCAAGTATATAAGCTGCAACTCTGTAACGCAATCTCTCTCTCACTCTGATCCTGCAACTGGTAGGGCACAAGCTTTGTGCCCGCCTCTCCTTCTCTGAGAGCCGTGGGCTCGCTCTCGGCGCTCATGCACGACGCCGGGAGTGGAGCTCGTGACGGCGGTATGATTAATAAAACTTCCTTAAAACTACAGCATCGCTACTTATTTTTTCATGCCGCCGCACTGGTGACCCCGACGTGATGTGAACACGCAACCTTCTGAGCTGGACAGCCGCACAGCTGCACTGGTGACCCGTTCTTCAGGATGAGATCTGCACGTCTGAGATCTGCTCATCCACGCTGGACCGGCCGCGCCCACAGTTCCTTCACAAGAGAGCGCGGGCACCTCATCCCTTCTCCACGACGGCGACCTCCAGGGCCGGCGGAGAACGCAACACGCGGACCTGAACGCACCACGGCCGAGCGGTGCCCAAGATCGTCTATTCCCTCCCACCGCTCCAACGCATCTGCACGAGCCTGAGGGACAAAAGATCGTCTATTTCCTCTCACCGCTCCAACGCACCATGGCCAATCTACAGCCACAGCTCAACCTGGAGTTTATCGGCGCCGGCTGTGCCGATCTCCACCAAGTTTCTGCACCCTGACTCGCCACTCCAGCGGCCCACCCACGCACTGAACCCCCGCGCACGCATCGGGGAGTTACGAGGATGGCGCATCACGCACGGGACAAGTAACGGCTCCAGAGACCGCCATCGTCCTCCGCCGCTGCTCACAGAACCTTCAGGGCTGCCCGTTCACCTGAAGCAAGCACGCAGCTCGCCACTGGATTTTTTAATGGTCTTAGCCACGGCACAAAGGGATTTCAGCCGTCAGCTGTTCCCGGGGGCTTTGGGGTTGCTTCGGCACCTAAAGCCAACACGCCAGTCCCTCTGCTTTGTTTACTTTTTTCTTACAGCCGTTCCTGCTTTTCTTCATGGCCACGAGAGGAGTCAGAGACTAATTTTTCTTCTTGTGATCTCCGCACGTGCAACGGGACAACCTCTCGACGTCGCAGAGCAGCAAGCAATTTTTGCGCCGCTCAGGACGATTTTACAGCTCCTGCCGGCACTTACTACCCCTCCCCTCCCTCCCCCTCCGCCTGCAGCGAGCTTCTCCCACAGCTCGCTCACACAGATGGATTATCGAGGCCTCGGCCCCCTGCCGCGCCCTCTGGGGGGGAGCGTGTGGCGGTTCGATTAACCCCCACAACAGATAAGGACACTCAGCCCTCTTGTCTCTGTTTTTCCTGCTGCACTACTGAGATGCAATGTGCCATTCATGTATTTGTGATGCAAACATGCATGTATTGTGATGTAATGCGCCATTCTGTATAGTGTTCATGCGTCTTATCCTTACTGTGCTTTTTCTGAGCATCTTACATATGTAGATGTGCTTTGATGTAAATCTCCACAAAAGACTGGTCAAACACAGCACTCGGCTAGAGCAAATAGCAGAACAGTGTAATGTGTATTAATGTCTACAGGCAGACGAGTTTCGTCTGGCTCACCTCTGTGATGTTAATGATTGCCTTTCATCCATTGTACTCATGCGTCCTGTCCTTACTGTGACCTAGGCACTGAGATCAATAGGTCTCTCAAATGCAAATGTCTTATGCCTGTTCTGTTATCTCTTTGATCATACTAACTGCTGGGGTATATTCCTTTGATGTATTGTTATGGTCAAGTATATAAGCTGCAACTCTGTAACGCAATCTCTCTCTCACTCTGATCCTGCAACTGGTAGGGCACAAGCTTTGTGCCCGCCTCTCCTTCTCTGAGAGCCGTGGGCTCGCTCTCGGCACTCATGCACGGCACCGGGAGCGGAGCTCGTGACGGCGGTATGATTAATAAAACTTCCTTAAAACTACAGCATCGCTGCTTATTTTTTCATGCCGCCGCAGTGCTGCCAATAATTTCCAAATCTCTCCTCTTTAACGTGCATTCAATGCAGTTTAGCTGTTATAATGGATATTGTGTTAATGTTTGTATTTGCTGTTGCACGAAAGAGTTTTTCTGTATAGCAGAAGTTTCTGCTTAATTTACAAATCACTAATCGGAAATTTTTGCAATCCTGTGCTTTTATTGTATTGTTATATAGAATATCACTGCAGTGAACTGGAAAAAAAAACAAAAACATGTGCTTTAAAATTTATAATTCTTCCCACAACTTTTTGTGCAAAAAAAAAAAAAAACTCTCAAAACATCACAACTTTTATCGCAACTTTTTAAAAAAGCTCCCATGAATTCAGACTTTTTGGGCCGTAACAATCATAAAAAAACATCTGCAAAATCCTGGAGGGACTGAAAAGGAAACTGTTTGTCGTCAATGGCCTTCCCCTCTAGAGAATACAGTCCTAACACGTGGCCATAGGGCGCTCAGTGAATATAATGGAGGTAAACCTGGATTTCTGGCCAAAGACTAGGATGACGATTTGCGACTGAATATAGAGGAGAAGTCAGAATGGAAGAATGGAATGGAAGAAGAATGGAATTCAGCAAATAATATCTCAGTTGGCAATAGGATGAAAGAGACTCAACTTTGATGATTACACTGTCTTCAAATTCCACTGCAACTCAGACATAAGATTAATCCAAATAACTGAACTGTGTGGGACATGTAATGGTGAGACTGGGAGTTTCATTCATTGTGTCTGGCAGAGGCAGACGTACAATTAGGCAAAGGTATACGACTGCCTTAGGCCCCGACCTGCTAAGGGCCCTGATCTACTAGGAGCCCCTTATATATATTTTAAATTTTTAGCATATTTAGCATGATGTCCAAAAACTAAAGAAACCCCAGTATTTATGTAAATGGCAAATCAAATCATGAATGTAACGTCCTCCTCCCTTCTCCTCAGACTGTTGGACTCTTCCGTGTTGTCTCTGAGACATGTGCATGCATATATCTTTGATTACATTGTACAAACCATACAGCGGCAAAATGAAAGTTATCCGAGCGATGCTGAGAAATGGAGAAAAAGGGAAGAGTACTTGCAAAATTTGCAGAGGCCAAGGCTCACATTGTTAAATTTAAATATGACCAACTGTGCTCCCCCAGCATGCACAGGATAGCTGCAGCCTCAGCAGATGACATTACATGAGATTAAATATAGTTTGTTTTATTAAGATCCCCATTAGCACTTGTATAAAACATTGGCTATTCTTCCTGGGGTCTAACATATACAGCTGTGGACAAAATTGTTGGTACCCCTCTGTTAATGAAAGAAAAACCCACAATGGTCACAGAAATATCTTGAATCTGACAAAAGTGGTAATAAATAAAAATTCTATGAAAATTAACCAATGAAAATCAGACAATGCTTTTGAATTGTGGTTCAACAGAATTACTTTAAAAAACAAACTCATGAAACAGGCCTGGACAAAAATGATGGTACCCTTAACTTAATATCTACTATACCTTTTGAGGCAATCACTGCAATCAAACGATTTCTGTAACTGTCAGTGAGACTTCTGCACCTCTCAACAGGTATTTTGGCCCACTCCTCATGAGCAAGCTGCTCCAGTTGTCTCAGGTTTGAAGGGTGCCTTCTCCAGACAGCATGTTTTAGATTAGATTAGATTGTTTATTTGACAGGGACAGTGCAATAAACATAGACAATTAATCAAAGACAATCAATCTGATGTGTTGCACATAGAGTGTATAGCTATTAGCTAATTTGCAACTCTTGTCCCTGAATGGGCTTTAGAAAGAAGAGACAAGACAAAAGAAAGAAGGATAAGGAAAAGAAAAAATGAAAACAGAATAAACAATAACCACATACAGTACATCAATGCAAAAAAGATTATAAATACACAATATAAAAACCTGATTCACATTTGCCTATTTCAGGCCTCCCCCCCTTCGTCACTCACTATAAACAAACACATTCATTCCTTCCCTTCATTCACTCTCACCCTGCAGACAATCATTTCATACATGGGTACATTCTTGTTTATTTTTCAGCCAGTTTTTAACCTTTGTAGTGAATGTTTTAAAGTCCGTTATTATTTTAATTTCATTTGGCATTGTGTTCCAGATATGACTGCCCTTTATAGAGAAAGCTGTTTGTCCAAATGTGGTTCTGCGGTGGAATATTTTACAGTTATTGTTAACAGAACTCCTGGTGGCTCTGCTGCTGTCCTGTCTTTGGATGAAACCAGCAAGTGGCTCAGGCGCTGATTTATGGAAACATTTGAAAATTAATTTCAGAAAACAGAGGTCAGTGAAACTCTCAAAACTCAATAGATTGTATTTTTTTTTTAAATATAACAGTGATGCCAACTAATGGTCTTTTTATCCAAGATTTTTAGAGTTTGATTATATAATGAACCTATATGTTTTATTGTGGAAGGGGCTGCTTGAGCCCAGACTGTCAAACAGTATGATATATGAGAAAAAACCATAGAATGCATATACAGTACAGCTGCTTGGTATGGTATGTAATATCTAATTAATTTAAAGCAGTTCAGATTTTTTTTTTACTGTTTTAGAAATTTTCTTTATATGAAGATTAAATTTGAATTGAGGATCTAGTACAATGCCAAGGTATTTGAATTCTGTAACTAAACTGATGTCTTGATCATGTATATTAACTTTAAAACATTGCAGGTTACATTTTTTGATTGAAAAGCACATTGAAACTGTTTTCTGAAGGTTCAGCAATAGATGGTTCTGGAAGAGCCAGTCTTGGACATCAACCATACTTGTAGACAGTACATCTGCAGCCTGTGCTGGAGTCTTGGCAGCTGTGTAAATAACTGCATCATCTGCATAAAGTTGACATGTTGCAGCTGAGCAGTGTAGCGGCAAGTCATTAATAAAAATGCTGAAAAGTAAAGGACCAAGAATGGACCCTTGTGGGATACCCATACGGTTGTTTAAAAATAAGGATTTATCCTGGTGAACTTTTACACACTGTTCTCTATTCTGGAGATAAGATGCAAACCATTCTAATGTATCTGGAGAGAAGTTAAAAGATACCATTTTGGATAAAAGCAAACTGTGGTTTACAGTATCGAAAGCTTTTTTGAGATCTAGAAAAACAGCCCCTACCACATTACCCCTGTCCAAGGACTGTTTGACGTTTTCAATAAGGCAACAATTTGCTGTTTCTGTTGAGTATCCTGGTCTAAAACCAAATTGATGTGGATGAAGAAGTTGACTGTCTTGTAAATAGTCTATCAGCTGTGTAGCTACAACTTTTTCAAGAACCTTAGACAGGACTGGTAAAATAGAGATTGGGCGGTAATTGCATATATCGTCTTTACTGCCTGATTTATAAACTGGTATGACGACAGCTTTTTTCCAACCAGATGGAAATGTACTAGACCTAATGGAGAGATTAATGAGATGAGTCAGTGGTTTGATTAATATTTTGCTGTGCGTTTTGAGAAAGGAAGTGCTCATATTGTAGATATCATTAGTTTTTGAGTTTGACAGTGTTTTAACAATACCAGCAATTAACTCCTCATTTACCTCATCGATGTGAAAAGAATCTGTTGAAAGTATTGATTTTGTGTTGTTAAGCACATTTGGCAGCACAAAGTTTTTTGTTAAGTCTTCCACAGAGTCCACAAAATATGAATTAAATTCATTTGCCAATGTAGCCTTGTCACTGATGGTCTTGCCATTGATTCTAAGTTCCTTTACCCCTTTCTGAACATTTTTTTTATTAGTTACATTATTTAAATGCCTCCATAGGGAACTGTTGTTACCCTTTGCATGATCTATCAGTTTATTGTAATAAGATACTTTTGATTTTCGCAGCTCTTGTACCACTTTATTTCTTAAACTTTTGTACACAAGGTGATCATTTTGTAGTTTAGAGGTTAATGATGTTTTCAATGCAGAGCCTCACCTCTTCATAAGTTTTCTTATTTCATTATTTAACCATGGTAGGTTAATCTTCTGTTGTCTACTTTTAATTTGCTTTGTAAATTTTTCTATAGACTTTGTAATTGTTGCAGTTATAAAATTACAACAATCATCTACTTCATATATTGACATGAGTTGCTCCCAATTTTGATTCTCTAAGTAATGTTCAAACTCCGCAGTTTTTGATTTGGGAATAAAAAAATTTAATTTGTCAATATCAACTCCCCCAAGATACTGTAGTCGCTTTTTAGTAAGTTTTCTGACAGCAAGAACCATGTTATGATCTGAGAGACCAGTTACAAGATTATAGGTTATGGTTATTCGTTCTGGTTTATTAGCAAATACCATGTCAATAAGTGTTCTAGATTGTTTGGTTATCCTGGTGGGTCCTTTGATCATTTGTTGGTAATTAAATTTAGTCATGAGGCTTTTCAGTTTCTGTTTGTCCTTTTTATCAGACCAGTTAATATTAAAGTCACCATAAAATATTGTTTCTCTGCTCCTCTCAAGTTGTTTAACCAGATCACTTAATTCATTATAAAAAGAAGAATTGTGTGACAGTGGGTTGTACAATACTGCAATGTTGAAATTCATTACCGGTGAGAGACATACATTAACAGCTAAACATTCAAGTGAAGTATTCAAATTAACCAATTGACATTTAAATTTCTCTTTGATGTAAATTAAAACACCTCCTCCCCTCCCTGCCTGCCTGTCTTTTCTAAAACACTGATAACCCACAATATCGATCATATTAGTGTCTATGTTCCTGTGTAGCCAGCTTTCTGAAAGACAAAGGTAGTCCAGATTTGAGTCCAACAGCAACACCAAAATCTCATCTCTTTTGGGGATTTTGCTCCGTATGTTTAAATGTCCGCCGAGGATCCCCTTTGGTTTAGCCTTTGTGTCCCAAAGAACTTGTGCATGATTAACAGTTTGGAAAAATAAATGTTGTTTTTGCTTTTGTACAGCTCGGTTTTCGGATCTCGCCTCATTTGCATTTTGTTTAACTGCTCCTGCTTCCAAAAGTTTGGACGTAGCGCAGCTGTTTACAGCAGGATCAGATACGTGAGTCTGTCCAGTGCAATTCGACTCACCCGACTCGCTATGTCCAGCTGTACTGGGGCGAAGACCAGCATTATGCTGCTCCACCAGTTCAGATGTTAGCAGGGCCGTTGACAGCAGCAGGCGATCAACCGGTTCAGATGTTAGCCAGGCCATTGATAGCAGCGGGCAATCAGCCTATTCAGATGTTAGCAGGGCCGTTGATAGCAGTGGGCGATCAGCCGGTTCAGATGTTAGCAGGGCTGTTGATAGCTGCGGGCGATCAGCCGATTCAGGTGTTAGCAGGGCCGTTGATAGCAGCGGGCGACCAGCCAGTTCAGATGTTAGCAGGGCCGTTGATAGCAGCGGGCGATCAGCCGGTTCAGATGTTAGCCGGGCTGTTGATAGCAACAACCAATCCGCCGGCTCAGATGTTTGTGCTAACCCAGTGGCCTGCTGTTTAATAGTGGCAGGTCCAGGGTTAAGGTGAATATCCCCTGCCAGAAGTAGCAGTACTAACAGTACTTTAACTGTATAGCCTCTGCCATATTGTGTTATTTGCTTAACAGCCATGTTTGCCTTATTTTGAATGCTTTTTCTCAGGCCTTTTGAAGACCAGATAGAGTACAGGGTGAAATAACCATGTCCATATCCATATAAATAAAACTTTGTAGCTTCACCTTTAATTGAGTTGGCCGGAAAACCCTTCTTGTTGCAAGTCCAAACACACAAAGACAATAAGAAGAAGTAGATAAGCAAAAAGTGTCTAGAAGTGGAGCCCATCAAACCACTCCTCACTCCGGTGGCACCATCTTGAAAATATCGTCTTCCAATCCCTTCTTATATAACACCATAGCTTAGTGTTTAAATTCTTCTCTCATATTACTATTACCACAATCAAGCAATATAGTAATATCTTACATTTCACATCTTACATGCATGTGGGGTTTTTTTTTCTCACAATCTCTCTGGTAGCACATGAAATACCCTTTTTTTCATGTAACCAATTAAATGAATTCCTCTGTTCAGCTCCTTCCACAGATGTTCAATAGGATTTAGATCAGGGCTCATAGAAGGCCACTTTAGAATAGTCCAATGTTTGGCTCTTAGCCATTCTTGGGTGTTTTTAGCTGTGTGTTTTGGCTCATTATCCTGTTGCAAGACCCATGACCTCCGACTGAGACCAAGCTGTCTGACACTGGGCAGCACATTTCTCTCTAGAATACCTTGATAGTCTTGAGATTTCATTGTACCCTGCACAGATTCAAGACACCCTGTGCCAGATGCAGCAAAGCAGCCCCAGAACATACGTAACAGAACCTCCTCCATGTTTCACAGTAGGGACAGTGTTCTTTTCTATGTATGCATCATTTTTACGTCTGTGAACATAGCGCTGATGTACCTTGCCAAAAAGTTCCAGTTTTGTCTTGTCTGTCCATAGGACATTCTCCCAGAAGCTTTGTGGCTTTATTTTATGCAGTTTGGCAAATTCCAGTCTGGCTTTTTTATGATTTGTTTTCAACAGTGGTGTCCTCCTTGGTCGTCTCCCATGAAGTCCACTTTGGCTCAAACAACGACGGATGGTGCGATCTGACACTGATGTACCTTGACCTTGGAGTTCACTATGAATGTGTTTAGAGGTTGTTCTGGGCTCTTTTGTTACCATTCGTATTATCCGTCTCCTCCTGCAGCCATGTCCAGGGAGGTTGGCTACAGTCCCGTGGATCTTAAATTTCTGAATAGTACGTGCAGCTGTAGTCACAGGAGCATCAGGCTGCTTGGAGATGGTCTTATAGCCTTTACCTTTAACATGCTTGTCTATAATTTTCTAATCTCCTGAGACAACTCTCTTCTTTGCTTCCTCTGGTCCATGTTTAGTGTGGTACACACCATGTCACCAAACAGCACAGTGACTACTTGTCACCCTTTAAATAGGCCGACTGACAAGTTTGTAGACACCTGTGATGTTAATTAGAGGACACATCTTGGTTGAACATGTCCCTATGGTCACATTATTTTCAATCTTTTCTAGGGGTACCATCATTTTTGTCCAGGCCTGTTTCATGAGTTTGTTTTTTAAAATAATTCTGTTGAACCACAATTCAAAAGCATTGTCTGATTTTCATTGGTTAATTTTCAAAGAATTTTTATTTATTACCACTTTTGTCAGATTCAAGTTATTTCTGTGACCATTGTGGGTTTTTCTTTCATTAACAGAGGGGTACCAACAATTTTGTCCACGTGTGTACGTTGTCGACATTGTACAGAGGAGGGAGCACAATAGATCCTCTGCAAAATGGACCAGTCAGCAGACCATGAAGAGGACCCAGCTGGCAAATGTGGGGAAATCAGTCCCTCCAGGATTTCACGGGATGTTTTTATGATTGTTTTGGCCCAAAAAGCCTGAATTTGCGGGAGCTTTTTTAAAAAGTTGTGATAAAAGTTGTGATGCTTTGAGAGTTGGGGATTTTTTTGCACTAAAAGTTGTGGGAAGAATTACAAATGTTAAAGCAGATGCCTTTTTCCAGTTTAATGAATGAATGAATGAATCTTTATTTCGGATAGATTAAAAGTAAAGATAAAAAAAAAGAAACAGAATAATATAACAAAGGGGGAAAGAAAATCCAACAAGGTCATATTAGACAATAACTCCTCTGATTATACAGTTCAACATAAGTTATCCGAAATGGGTGATGGCTGTGCTCGCCCATATTCCATCCAAGAATTCAAAAGAAAAACAAGAGTGATTACAATTCAGAACAAAGCTAAGACAAAATGTGACAAAAAAAACTAAGCAACAACACAACACAGACTGGATATGACAATCCTTATGTGATTTTACATGTCATCTTGTATATATGTTTGGAGTATTTCTACCTTTAGTTTTTGTTTAAATTGTCCAAGTGTTGTACATGATTTTAATTCAGGTCCAAAATCGTTCCGTAATCTGACTCCTTGCACTGAGACACAGTGTTGCTTGGTGGTAGTTCTCACTGAAGGTTTTTGAAATATACATGTTCCTCTGAAATGATATTGTTTCTCCCTTGTTTGGAACAACTTTTGGATATTTGCAGGCAGTGATAGATTCTTCACTTTAAACATTATTACTGCAGTTTTAAAGTCAACCAGATCTTTCAACTGGAGAGCTTTTAATTTAAGAAAAAGTGGGTTTGTTGGTTCCCTGTAAGCTACTTTGTTTATTATTCTAATAGCTCTCTTCTGAAGCATAAAGACTGGATATATGTTTGTTTTATATGTATTTCCCCATACTTCAGTACAATATGTCATGTATGGGAGTATTGATGAATGATACAAAGTATATAGTGTGGGTTGATTCAGCAAATATTTCACTCTGTGTAGTATTGCAATTGATTTAGATATTTTACCTTTAATATAATTAATATGTGACTTCCAACATAGTTTATCAATTATTACTCCAAGAAATTTAGTTTTGGATACCCTTTCAATCTCTACACCATTTACACTGAGTTTAGATACTAAGTTGTTGTGATGGTTGTTAAAAATTATAAATTTTGTCTTACTTAAAGTGAGCGTTAATTTGTTTGAATCAAACCACAGTTTAAGTTTTCCTAATTCCTTTCCGAGTGTATCCAAAAGTTGTTCCAAATTGCTCCCACTGCATAATAAATTAGTGTCATCGGCAAACAATATTAAATCCATTTTTTCCAAAACTTTACTATATCATTCATATATATATTGAATAACAATGACCCTAAAACTGAACCCTGTGGGACTCCACAAGTAACCTTCAGTAACTGAGTTTTTGTTACCAGCACATACATACTGATACCTATTCTTTAAGTAACTACATAACCAGGACAGTGCTACCCCCCTAATACCACAATTTTGTAGTTTCTTTAATAATAAATTATGATACTGTATCAAATGCTTTTTTAAGATCCAGGAATACCCCAACTGAATACTCTTTATTTTCAACGGCAGTTGATATTTTTTCTATAAATTCCATTAGAGCAAATGCAGTTGTCCTCTTGTGTCTGAACCCATATTGCTGCTCACACAATAAATTATTCTTCAGTATGAAGTTGTCAATTCTCTCACAGAATATTTTTTCAAGTATCTTGGAAAATTGCGGCAATAGTGGCATTGGTCTATAGTTTGAGAATTCCCCTCTGTCACCCATCTTGTATATCAGCATTACTTTAGCTATTTTCATTGCATTGGGAAATATACTTGTTTGGAAAGTCAGGTTACATACGTCAGTGGTTTCACTAAGCATTCAATAATAGTTTTGACTAAGAGCATGTCAATACCATCACAGTCCGTAGATGTTTTACTTTTAAACGATTTAACAATTTCAATGACCTCTCTCTCGTCTGTGTTCTTTATGAAAATGGAGTCTTTTATAGCAGTGTTTTTGCTTATTGTATCACCTGTAGGTGCCGTAATGGGTATTTCTCGAGCCAAATTAGGACCGATGTTAACAAAAAAGTTATTAAATTCATCTGCAGGTGAAACTGCATTCACACTCTGAGTTGTTTTATTATTTTTAGAAAAATTGGTTGGGTAGCTTGTATTTCTGTTTTTATTTCCAAGAATATTGTTAAGTATTGTCCATGTATTTTTAATATTGTCTCTGTTTTTCTCCAGTTCTTTACTGTAATAGTCTCTTTTACAACATCTTATTATATATGTTAACTTATTTTTGTATGTTTTATACCGCTGCTCTGCTTCTTTTGTCCTTTTCTTAAGGAAAGCTTTATATAATACATTTTTCTTTTTACACGCCTTTTGTAATCCTTTGGTTAACCATGGCTTATCAGCAAATTTATGTTTAAGCTTTTTCTTTACTAATGGACAATTTTTTTCATAAAGAGTGGTTACAATGTTCATAAATGCGTCATAGGCTTCATTTACATCTGATACATAGACTTTTGTCCAGTCTTGCTTCAGCAAGTCTTCTTTAAAAGAACTGATTGCATTTTGTGATTTGTATCTGAACGATTTTAAAAAATTTTCTGTATTGGCCCCCGTGTGACCATGGATAAGTGCAAAGGTTGGCAAATGGTCACTTATACCATTTATCAATAATCCACTTTCTATTTTCTTATCAATAATATTAACAAACAGGTTGTCAATAAGTGTAGCAGTGTGAACTGTGATTCTACTGGGATGTGTTATTGTGGGATATAGACTCATGCTGTACATAGAATTCATGAACTCTGTAATTACATTTTGTTGATATGGATTTAGTAAATCAATATTGAAATCTCCAAAAATTACTACCATTTTCTTACTAGTAATATTATTGTACAGCTCGACTAATTTATCTCTGAATGTCTCAATGCAAGTTCCTGGCGTTCTATATATAAGATAAGATAAGATAAGCCTTTATTAGTCCCACAACGGGGAAATTCCAGGATTGCAACAGCACAGGGATAGCAACACTCAGAGCAACAATCAGAAGGCAAGAAAAAAAAAAACAAGCAAGCAAGAGCAGCTAATATACATATGTACATATTACTATAAAATATATATATACACACACACAGACACACAGTGCAGAGCATTGTAGCTAGATGGAATAAATATGTAAATATATAAACACACACAGTGCAGAGCATTGTTGCTAGATGGGATGAAACAGCATAACCGTCTACTTAGTTATCCTACATGGTATGATTATGTGCCCATACATATTCTCACCCTCCATAGCGACCGGTATGTTCCTAGTTGTATGCCGGAGGGGACCATTGTGTAAGTCTATTGCATCTTTTGCATTTAAAAATTATTAGTTTGTTACGTCTTTTTGCTATCTCTGCGAGCAGCCCTGCTTAGGTTGTACAGTCTGACAGCCGTTGGTAGGAAGGACCTGCGAAACCTCTCGGTTGTGCACCTGGGATGATGTAGTCTGCTGCTAAATGAGCTCCTCAGTGCATTCAGTATGTCCTGCATAGGGTGGAACTCGGACTCCAGCAGAGATGACAGTTTAGCCACTGTCCTTCTCTCTCCTATCTCCTCCACCAGATCAAGGCGCTGCCCCAGGACAGAGCTAGCTTTCTTAATCAGTTTGTTCAGTCTCTTCCTATCGGCTGCTGTAATGCCACTGCCCCAGCAGACCACTCCAAAAGTGATGGCTGATGCCACCACCGTGTCATAGAATGACTTCAGCAGCGCCCCTTGTACACCAAAAGACCTGAGTCTCCTCAGCAGGAACAGCCTGCGCTTTGTTTTATCTTGGTCAATCTCAACAGTAACACATTCCAAGATCCCTGGTAGTGCAAAGGACATTCCATTTACAAGCTTACACTAGTGATGGGACGAACAACACTGGTGCGTCAGCACTGCTACTGTGCCGAGCGCACAAGAGTGAAACCCCGTATTGACGCGTGTATCACTTTAAGAAAAAAATCATGTGACCGATACAGGAAGTGTGTCGTTTGGATGTGCCGCGCCAAATTGTTTTTTTTTTTTTTTTTTTTTTTTTATTTTAACTTTTTTTAACAGTCTTACAAGAGGTAAGAAGGATAAGATAAAGTAATAAGAATAGTAAATAATAATAAGATAAAGTAACTAAAAGCATAATAAAAGTAGACAAAAAGAGAAACGGGGGGTTCTTTTCAGTCCAGAGTGTCCAGAGTTCTAGGGGTTTTCCATGAGTTTCCGATCATCGACCAAACAGTGGAGTTTCACAGCATTCCGCTTCTTCATGTGTTTCAGTGATGAGAAAAAAAGGCAGAGTTCTTTATGAAATACATTAAAATTTGGCTTGCATTTTAAAAATCTATTTTTGTGTACATAAAATTTTCCCAAGATTACGAGGGTGTTAATAGACATATCATGCAATGAGTTCTTAATAATAAAGCCATACAAAATATTCTGACAGTTAAAAACAGGGGTTGGTACATGTTTAGATAACCAGTGATGAAAATCATCCCAAAATGCAATGGTGTACATACAGTAAAAGAAAATGTGATCTGTACTTTCTATATGTTCATTACAAAAGGAACAGTTATTGTTCTCAAAGCCAAAGCGTTTACTTAGAAACTCAGCAGAAGGATAAATTCCATTTAAAACTTTATAGTGGATCTCTTTTGCTTTCGGTGAAATAGGAAATTTAAAGAATTTAGATCTTAGAATTTGAGCTTCTTTTTTGGAGAAAAAATTAAGAATAGCAGCTCTAGAAACTGTTGCTGGGAAGATTTCTTTATTAAATATTTTCCTAATCGTTAAATTGTTTAATTTTGAGTCATCTAGGCGGAAACCATTCACCAAAAGCAAAGGGAGGTTTGGGCAAGAGCCAAATCTATTTAAAGTTGAGGCCATTAGTATAACTGTCTGAGGTATTGCCTCCATTACTTGGTTATATTCTCGTTTATCATTTATGTTATATTTAGCACAGAAGTTCTCAAAAGTTAAAACATTCCCTGTGCCGTCTAATAAGTGTAGTACAGACCAAATGCCCTTATTTTGCCAGTTTTGTAGGAATATTGATTTGTGTTTATATAGTACATACCTACAATTCCACAGAGGGCTCATATGAGGGCTAAAATTATGTTTATAAATCAATCTCCAATATAGTAAGACCTGTTGATGAAATGAGGAGAGTTTATAGGGGAGCTTTTTTAGGTCATAGTCACATCTGAGCAGGAATTCAATGCCCCCAAATTTAGCAAAAATTTCATTGGGAATATGAAACCAGAAATGTTTGGGTTGTTTAATAAATTGTCTCAGCCAGTTAATTTTGATGGTGCCATTAATGCATTCAAAGTCTATTGCTTTAACACCACCTTCCTCATATTCTTGAATCATGGTACCTTTTTTAATATAATGTGTTTTCCCTTTCCAGATATAATTGAAAATGGTTTGGTTGATGGCTTTAACGGCATCTTTGGGCATTGGTAATGAATGGGCTGGATAAATAAATCGGGAGATGCATTCCATTTTTGTCAGAAATGTTCTTCCTATGATGGAAATATCTCTTTGAGACCAGGAGTTGAGATAAGTTTTTGATTTCTCCAAGCAATTCCATATATTGAGCTTGACTAATTGATCAACATCTTTAGTGATATGCATGCCCAAATATTTCACTGTTTGTTTGACGGGAATGGTATGAATGGCTGATAGACTGCAATCATGAATAGGTAATAATTCACATTTACCTAGATTCAGTTTAAGCCCAGAGGCTTTAGAGAAAACATCTATATAATTAAGAATTTTAGGGACTTGATCAGAGTTGTGCATGAATATGGCTGTGTCGTCAGCCAGTTGGCTGATTGTTAGTTGTCTTCCAAATACTGTTAATTTATCAAAGTCAGAGTTTTTTATAAAAATTGAGAGCATTTCAGCTGCTGCAATGAACAACAGAGGCGAAATCGGGCAGCCTTGTTTTATTCCTTTGCCTATTGAAAATCTAGGGGAGGTACCATGTGGTAATAGAACTGAGCTGTTGGTATCCGTGTAAATTAGTTTTATAAAGTCTAAAAAGTGCTCCCCAAAACCAAAAAGCTCTAAGGTCCTAAACATAAATTTGTGTTCAATCATATCAAAAGCTTTAAAAAAATCCAAAAATAAAATAAACCCCTCGTCAATTAGGTCCCTATAGTCAAGTAAGTCCAATACCAGGCGTATATTGTTGTGTATTGAGCGCCCTTTAATAAAACCTGATTGTGTCTCTGAGATAAGATCAGTGATGCCAGTTTTGAGTCTGTTGGCATAAATATGTGTTAAAATTTTGTAATCATTATTAAGTAAAGTAATTGGTCTGAGATTATCAATCAATTTTGGGTCCTTGCCAGGTTTGGGAATTAATGTGATGACTCCTTGTTTCATAGTATTTGGTAAAACTGATGTAGCACGGATTTCCTTTAACATATTAAAAAATAAGTCTTTTAGGTTAATCCAGAAGTGCCTGTAAAAATTGGCTGTCAAGCCGTCTGAGCCAGGTGATTTGTCTAGAGCTAAGGATTTTAAAGCTTTCTCAACTTCCTCCATTTGGATCTCTGCGTCACATGATTTTCTAAAATATTCATCAATTTTCGGTATCCGTCCTGAAATGGATTCAAAGAAACCCTCTGCATTAGTATGCGAGTAAGAGGAGGAGTATAATTCACTGTAAAATTTAAATATTTCTTTAGAGATCCTCACAGAATCAGTACATTCTTTACCATCAATTATAAGAGACTTAATGGCATTTCGTTCTTGTCTTCTTTTCTCAAGCCTACAGAAGTATGCTGAGCTTCTCTCTCCCTCCTCTATCCATTTCGCTCTTGACCTAATATATGCTCCTTTGGCTTTATTAATATAGATGTTATCTAGGGAAGAGTGCAATAAAATCAGTTTTTGTTTGTCCTCTTCACATAAGGAATGTTTGTTGCATATTAAATGGATCTCTTTTACAATATCCATTTCTTTTTGTTTATTGGCTCGGCTTATGACTTTGCTGTATGAAATGGAGATCTGACGGATTTTAAATTTAAGAAATTCCCATTTCTCCCTGTAAGTTGACAATAATGTATCTTTAGTTATACTGTCGATTGTCCTTTTAACATCCTGACAGAAAGGGTCATGTTTTAGAAGATTTGAATTAAATTTCCAGTAGCCTTTATTTCTTCTGACTGCACTAGTGGGAGTTATGGTTAACTTGATCATACAATTATCTGTAAGCGGAGCTGCAGAAATTGAGGTATTTATGTCTATATTAGGTTGGAATTCAGAAATAAGCCAGTAGTCTAATCGCGATTTAATGGTGCCATCAGGTTTAAACCAAGTAAAGGTTTGAGTATCTGGATTTAACGCACGCCATATGTCACTAAGCTGAAATGTGTTACAGAAGTCCAGTAAAGTGGTATTATACTGATGATTAGGAAATCTTGAAGGTTGCCTATCAAGCCATTCATCCATAACCATATTGTAGTCGCCACCCAACACAAAAACAGGATTGATATATATTTGGGATAATTCCTTCAATATGTTAGTCACGTCTGTAATTAATTGTTTGTTCTGACTGCGGTTAATAAATCCATAAATGTTAACAAGAATCAAGAATTGTTTGTGTATTTCAAAAACGCAAATAATCCAGTGTCCTGTGACATCTCTTTTGGTTGCAACTACTTTCCCAGGAAAGTTATTTAGGAGTATGGCGACCCCTGCTGATCTATTTGTGCCATGACTATAGTATATTTTTTCTCCCCATTGATTTGTCCACATTTTTTCATCTGTATTGTTGCTGTGAGTCTCCTGAATAAGATAACAATGTGCTTTTTCATTTTTAAGGAATAGAAATGTAGCCTTTCTTTTTATAGAGTCTCGTAAACCCCTAGCATTAAGTGATGCAAAAGAAAAGGTTGTAATAAAAGACATAAAGGATAAAAAAGAATAAGGAAAAAATTAAAATAATAATAAAATAAAAATAACAAGTAGATAAACGGTTTAGGTTGTTACTTTGGACCAAGTACACTTGAAGAAAGCCCCTGATTAAATTGCTAAATATATGTTTTAACTCATAACTTTTTTCCCCCTTTTTTTTTCCTTCCCTTTTTTCCTTTTTCTTCCTCTTTTTTCCTTCTCCTTCTTTTCCTTTTTTCCCTTTTCTTTCCCCTTTCCCTTCCTCCTTTTCCCCCAAGCTGCACGCTTGTTATGACAGAATCCAAAAACCAAATCTATAAAATTATCGAAAATATGTAATGCAAATTATCAAAATGGCATTGAAAAGGAGCTGCCTTATAAATCTACCCTTCAAAAAAAAAGGATTCAGGAACCTGAGTAAAAGTAGCATGTAAACATATCCAAATGACAGCTGCCAGGAACACAGCGTACTTCAAAAGGGGACTATGAAATGACTCCCTATAAAGTAAACATTGAAGTAGCTTAGCAACATGTACAGAACATTAAAGAGTCAAAATGCTTGTTCAGCCATAGTTGTGAACCAGACCCTTAGATGCTGACTCTTCTACCATCGATGTATCCCACATGGCCTTTGTACCAGACGTTTTTCCCAGCTGCACGGGCTTGCTCCATCTGTGGCCATGCTGCTGCGCGGGCATCCCTGTCGGCTTTACAGAAATCTTGCTTGAATCGGATCCCGGCTACTCTGCAGAATTTGGAGTTTTTGGTCAGCCTCCAAATTTCTTCACAGTGGTATCTCATGACAAACTGAAGAATAACCTGGCGGTTTCTCCCATTTTCACGTTTTCCCAGGCGGTGGACATTATCAACAATAGTGCCCATGGTCGTTGCCCACTGCGGTGCAATTTCTGACAGAATGTGGATTACCTCCTCACGGATCATTTCGTTATCCTTTTCTTTGATCCCGTGTATTTTAAGGTTCCAGCGCCTCTTGTACCTCTCCAGCTCAGTAATCCTTTCCTTTAGCTCTTCGTTTTCTTGTATAAGCTTGGGGATGTCTCTCTCAAAGCTCTGTAGTTTGGTCTGGCAATTTTTGATGTCAGCAGTATTAATTTCAACAAGACGGGTGATGCTGGCTACCATTGTGGCGGTCTCCCTTAACTGCGCTCCAAAATCATCAACTTTGGTGGTTAGTTTTGTGATAGCATCTACCAAGTTGTCGTAAGATTGCTCTTGGGCGGTTTTCATCTTTGAAAGTGGCGGAGCAGAGGACTTAGTTGGAGTGACGGGAGAACTTTTTCTCTTACCAGGACCGCTACTAACAGAGGTTTCCATCGGGGTGTAGTCATGGTCAGTAGTAGCTGTTGTTAGCTTAGCGTTCGTTTTCCCGCCGGACATATTAGTCGGATTTGATTAGTTTCCTGTGACAGAAACTTGCGTTCAAAATCACCAATTGAATTTACTTGCTTTGAAGCTGTCAGCTCTGAAAATGTTTTCAGTCTGAATATGAGTTATTGTCCAAGTTTCGGGGCTGGAGAATGCGGGTTTAGAAGAGCGAACTGGTCCGGATCGCCATCTTCCGGAAGTCCCGCCGCGCCAAATTGTGTTTATAAGGAAACAAACTGTATTGACATACCGTTGTGGATTTGTTGAATGGAGATGAAACTGTTTGCTGTTGCTGTGTCTGTTGGATTTTTTCTTGCCCTCACCTTGTTCAACTTCGAGACTTCATGGATCGCTCCAATAAGAAGAAGTTTTCCCCAGTCTGGAATCATTTTGATCTTTTGACGGCAAATAAGGTAAATCTTTTTCTCCTTTGGGCATTGTTTACTGTTAGTTTTTGAATTAAATATGTTTTTACTCTTTTCTGTAAGAGGTTTGAATTGTTTTCAGATAAATTAACTTTTTATTTTATTGCAGGTGAAGTGTCGGCTCTGCTCCACAGAGCTGTCTTACATCAATAAGAGCTCATCAATGCTGAGGCATGATGGAGCTCGGCATGGCAATGAAGAATTGGCAGATACTCGTGTGAGTACCCCAGGTATGTTGAAATTCTCACAAAAAATTTGAATTTTCAAAAATAGTTTATTACACACACAAGGCTTTGTGTGACTCTGCAATATTGTTTGTAAAAATTACAGTCCTTTAACAAGCTTTAAACAAAATATTTCCTTTTGGCTTGCAGTTCCTAACAAACAAGCAGTGGATGAGGATGTGGTCAACATGATCATCAAAGACTGTCAGCCACTCACCATTGTTGAAAATGAGGGATTCAGGGAACTCCTGACGCTTATTGCACCCTCATATGTTCTACCAAGCAGGAAGGTATGTGTAAGAAATGTATGGTTGAATTAATTAATGAGTACTGTCATGTCATATATATATATATATATATATATATATATATATATATATATATATATATTCATAATGTATTACAGTATTTGTATGGTTATTTTTAGGCCATCAAGGACTTGGTGAGCCAGAAATATCAGGAAGAAAAGGAGAAAACAAAAAAGGACCTCCAGAGCATTGTTGCTATTAGTTTAACAGCTGATATGTGGACGTCCATTAATATGGAGGCATATCTTGCTGTTACTTGCCACTATGTGGACAAAGAAAGCCATGAACTCCGTTCATCAGTCTTGGGAGTGCAGCATTTTCCTCAGAAACACACTGCAGAAAACATGGCCACACCTTTATCAACTTTATCAACTCAGGCTCCTAAAGGTCAGGATGACAAAGCCCTTTGTCAAAGACTGTCCCAACACTATGCCCGTTTTGATACACCGTCATCTGTGTCCAACTCCCCCCCTCCCTCCAGCTCCACAGCCTCCACGGTCCCTACTTCATCAAAGGCACCCCCCCCTCCTCCCCCCCTGCCCTTATCATCAGTGAGCAGGACGTGCTCAAACAGTTCTCCAGATTGAACCCGCACAAGGCCCCCGGTCCGGACGGCGTGTCTCCCTCCACCCTGAGACACTGTGCGAAAGAGCTGGCTCCTGTCTTCACAGACATTTTTAACACCTCCCTTAAGCTATGCCACGTGCCGTCCTGCCTCAAATCCTCCACCATCATCCCTGTCCCCAAGAAGCCACGGATCACTGGTCTTAACGACTACAGACCTGTAGCGCTCACCTCTGTAGTCATGAAGTCCTTTGAGCGCCTGGTCCTGCCCCACCTCAAGTCCATCACCATCCCCCTCCTGGACCCGCTGCAGTTTGCCTACCGAGCCAACAGGTCTGTAGACGACGCAGTCAACCTGGCCCTCCACTCCATCCTGCAGCACCTGGACTCCCCGGGAACCTACGCCAAGATCCTGTTTGTGGACTTCAGCTCCGCATTCAACACCATCCGCACCGATCTGCTCCGGGACAAGCTGTCCCTGCTCAACGTGCCTGACTCCCTCTGCAGATGGATCACCGACTTCCTGACGGACCGGAGGCAGCATGTGCGGCTGGGAAAGACTGTCTCAGACTCTGCTAGCATCAGCACCGGATCACCCCAGGGCTGTGTACTTTCCCCCCTACTCTTCTCCCTTTACACCAACTCCTGCACCTCCAGCCACCAGTCTGTCAAGTTGATCAAGTTTGCGGACGACACCACCCTCATCGGGCTCATCTCCAACGGCGACGAGTCCGCCTACAGGAGTGAGGTGGCCCAGCTGGCGTCCTGGTGCAACAACAACAACCTGCAGCTGAACGCTCTGAAGACAGTGGAGATGATTGTGGACTTCAGGAAAGCCACAACCCCTCTGCCCCCCCTCACCCTCACAGGCTCTCCCATCACCACTGCTGATTCCTTCCGCTTCCTAGGCACTACCATCACCAGGGACCTCAAGTGGGAGCCGACCATCAGCTCCCTCATCAAAAAGGCCCAGCAGAGGATGTTCTTCCTGCGGCAGCTGAGGAAGCTCAAGCTACCCACCAAGATGTTAGTGCAGTTCTACACAGCCATCATTGAGTCCATCCTCACCACCTCCATAACCGTGTGGTACGCAGGAGCCACTGCCAGGGACAGACTAAGGCTGCAGCGTGTCGTGCGCACTGCTGAGAAGGTGATCGGCTGCAAGCTCCCATCTCTCCAGGATCTGTACATCTCCAGGACCCGGAGGCGTGCTGGCCGGATCATAGCCGATCCCTCACACCCTGGTCACGTACTGTTTGCCCCCCTCCCCTCTGGTAGAAGACTTCGGTCCATCCAGACTAAAACCTCCCATCACATGAACAGCTTCTTCCCCTCTGCCATCAGACTGCTGAACACTAAGTGACTTATTGACTCTCGTGCACTATGTACAGCAGCTCAACCAGACTCATGTCAATCATCACTGTTTTCTTCCTGCATTACCGACTGCACTATATGGTTCTCCACATTATCTGCTGCTCGCTAATATATTTAAACTGCTGACTAGTATTACTCACTCTTATTCTACACTTTATTGCATGTATAGTTTATTTCTTTTATTTTATCATGTTTAATGTTGCAGCATTGCACCGAGACAAATTCCTAGTTTGTGTACTACATGAACAATGGCAATAAATCTGATTCTGATTCTGATTCTGAAACTCGCACTTAAATTTTTATGCACACCATCTTCATCTGTACCCTGTGAAAGAGTTTTTTCTAAGGCAGGGGAACTGGTGTCTAAGAAGAGAAATCGCCTTGGAGCAAAGACTACAAAAACTTTTGTTCCTCAATAAAAATGTATGAATGAATCCATTTTTAGTCTGTTATTTCATATGATTGAACACTTAAGTTCAAAAAAATTTGAATTTTATTATAGACAAATTCGCTATATTTTACATACCACCATGGGCTGCACGGTTTATTTTTATTTAGCGAATGCAAAGTCCTTAAGCCAAGCAGTTGCCTCCTGGTTTGCTGTATGGAGGGTGTGTAATCCTCCTTCCAGTCTTTGGAGCAGGCAAGCCTCTATGATGTGTTCCATTGTTTGCTCCTCTCCACATGCGCACAGTGGGCTAGGGCTACTGCCCCATCTGTGAAGGCTGGCCAAGCAGGGGCCATGTCCAGTCCTGAAGCGATTGAGTGTAGACCACTGTCTCCTTGGGAGGTTGGTGCCTGGGACCTGTTGGTTGGGGTTTATCACCAGCTGTTTGTTTGGGACCTCCTTGGTCTCCCATTCCTCTTGCCAAGCTGTCTGGATGGTAAAGTCAGCTGGGGGAGGGTTTTTCCAAATCGGTCGTCTGGATGAAAGTCGGGCAGTGGGTGGGGTGTAGATATCTGCATGGATTGGTAAGTGAGGAGAATCTTTAACTTTTTGGAGCATCCTTTGAGTTAATGCTGCTCGCCGGATGTGTGGAGGGGCTATGTTTGACAGTACAGAGAGCCAGGGGAGTGGTGTTGAGCGGATTGTTCCAGTTATAGTTCTCATGGTTGAGTTGAGCTGGGTGTCTACATGGTGTGTGTAAGATGACCTGGACCAGACATCCAGCAGACTAAATTCGAAGAGACGATGCCTCTGTGCCAAGTCAAAGAAGAATCCTAGTCACAGTCCTAAAGCCAAAAGGCTGCATGGTGGTGCAGTGGTTTAGCACTGTGGCAGCACAGTTTTACTCTCAGCCGGGGGATCGCGGGGATCATGAGATCGTGGGTTCGATCCCAGCCCCCGACCAACAGTGAGCTGTGTGGAGTTTGCATGTTCTCCCCGTGTTGCGTGGGTTTACTCCGGGATTTCTCCGGTTTCCTCCCGCATACCAAAAACATGTAGGTTTAGGGCGCTCGCGCACGCAGCGACCAGCAGCCGGTGGCTTGTCACCAGACTGCAAACCAAGTCTACCTACGGGTACAAATAAGTAACAAAAAAAAAAAAAAATACCAACTCATTTTAGCATTTACACAAACAAGGTTTTAAGCAAATTTTAAACTCTTCTCATAAACAAATTAACTCAAACAAATTGAGCAAATGAAATTATACAACGATGAGATCATATCTTAAGTAAAAGACTAGCAATTAAATAAAGATTAAATATTATTTCACAGGCTGATGTTGGGTTTGCAGCATGTAAGCTTTTCCATCTTATTTTCATTTTGTTTACCTGCAATGATTTTAGAACTACTGCAGAGGTCACTATTGAGTGACCAACACAGTGTCAATACAGTGCCAACACAGTTTGGGTAATGTGTCAATACACTCCTTGAGGTATCATCATCCCATCACTAGCTTACACCTATACAGGTCATCAATATACAGTGCAACACCACCCCTTTTTTTTTGAGATCTGTTAATATAAAACATCTGATATCCCTCTAATGCCATCAGGGGAGCCTGATCTTCATTAAGCCAGGTTTCAGAGACTGCAATAGCTGTAAATTTTCTGTCTAGCTGTTTTAAATAGTCCTGAATCTGTGGAAAGTTTTTGTTAAGACTTCTGCTGTTGAAGTGTATTATTGATAGTTTACCATCTAGTTGCACTTGACTTTTGAATTGCTTTTCAGTGTAATATTCACAATGATTATGAATATTATTGAAAAAGTGGTTATCAGGATCAATATCATTCTCCATCTCTTGTAGTTTATGTTCAGCATAATGGCATATTTTCAGAGTCTGAATTTCCTCACTCTGGGTCAAATGACTTCCTCCAACTGGGGATAATTGATGTCTACTCAAGTCAGTCATAAGTTTTTTTGTTTGTTTGTTTGTTTTAAGTACATTGACATGGTATGTCAAATCATTGACATACAATATCATTGTTTTTACAGCAATGATATTCTATAACACCACAAGAAAAGCACAGGATTGTCAAATATTTCCTATTAAACAGTGATTTTTGAATTAAGCAGAAACATTTGTCATACAGAAAAGCTCTTGAGCAACAGCAAATACAGACTTTAACATAATTAAGTGAGAATGAAGTAGTTACTCATAAATTTGTCAAAAAATGACCATCACTGTAGGTCACTCTTGCTGAGAACCTGAATAAAAAGGATGAATAAAATAATTATCCATTACAACAGCTAAATTACACTGACTGCATGTTAAAGAGTACAGATTTGGAAATAAGTTTCCAGGTAAGATTTTCAGGTAGGATTTCAATCAGGCCTGAAAACAAAGTATAGAAAAACAAAAAAGTAAGGCCCCATTTCTGTCTTTGCCTTATGCCCCAAATGGACTACGTCCACCCCTGGTGTCTGGACATGCAAACACACTGATGAATACTAGACAGATACTGTAAACGGACCGTATCGGATTTTTGGTATTCAGTGAGAAAAAGACCCATGTGCTCACAGTTTGGGATGCCAGATGTGACAGTGAGGGGTGCACGTGCAGAAAAGACTCTTATGTATCCTTACTTTCTGTGCAAGAAAAATATTTTACTACAATAGGGCTGTCTACGCTTACATCACAGATCTCATGCATGCGCAATACGAAGCGCCAAGGTTACAAAAACTAGCGATTTCAATACATATTGTGACGTTGTGAGGGTTCACACAAGAAAGGAGAGACGACTGTGACGAAAACAGGCTTTATTTATACACCCCCACTCAACACAGACAGGAGGGGAGGTCCTTCACACAGACCTCCGTCTCACTGAGGGCGACACAAACACATGATCATCACTGCTCTGACTCTTCTTATAACTCTGCTGTGTCATTATATCACAGTTATAATGACACAGCAATAACACTTAGAACACACGAATAATAACACTCTTTGAATCCTCTGCTGCCAAAGCATGCCGGGAAAATCCCCGCCCCCTTAACACAGCCCCGACGTTACACTGTCCCCCCATGGACTGGTTTCTGCCCCGAGAATAATAAAAGTCCAGCTCAAAAGTCCAACATGAATCCGTCCAGGTGTTGGGGTGGCCGCCGTTGTCGGCAACCAGCACGTACAGGCCCGCTAGTGTTCATTTATGCCTCAGTCAGAGTATCTGGTCAGGATGCAGGCCTTGTTTCAACCACCCGCGGGGCGGATGGCTGGTACGGGACAAGACGGTTGCGGTGGAGTACCATGACCTGTTTTCTTTTCTGCAGCCTCACCCTGTACATCACATCCGACAGTCGCTGTAGGACCTCGCACGGTCCCGACCAGTGGCTCACCAGTTTTGGTGACAGTCCCCTTTTTCGCTCCGGGCAGAAAACCCAGACTTGATCTCTTGGTGCAAAGTCCCTCCCCTGGCGGCGGGAGTCACATGCTCACTTCTGCCGGCTCCCCGCTGCTGCCAGGGCCTACCGAGCCAGTCCGTGCACCGTGTGGAGACGTTCCTTCAAGCAAAACAAATAATCCAACCACGGTTTGCCCTCCACCTCCGGCTCCGGGGGGGGGGCAAATACCAAATTCACCGGTGTGCGCAGCTCGCATCCAAACATCAGCACTGCAGGAGTGCACCGGGTGGATTCCTGTGCTGCTGTCCGGTACGCCCACAGAACAAAGGGCAGACGCAGGTCCCAGTCTCGCTGTCGCTGGTCCACTAGGACAGCGAGCTGGGTGGTGAAGGTCCGGTTGAACCGTTCGACCAGGCCATCACTCTGTGGGTGCAGCGGGGTGGTCCGGGTCTTCTGGATGCCCAGCCACTTGCAGACCTCCCCGAAGACCTCTGCGTCAAAGTTCTGACCCTGATCGTTGTGCAGCTCCTCCAGTGCGCCAAACCAACAAAACATCTCGTCTACCAGTTTTGATGCTGTGGTGACGGCGCTTTGATCAGGGACCGCGTACGCCTCTGGCCATTTGGTGAAGTAATCCATTGCGACCAGCACATAGCGGTTCCCCCGGTCCGTGGTTGGGAAAGGGCCCAGAATGTCCACTCCTACCAGCTCCATCAGTGCTCCCACCCGGTACTGCTGCAAGGGGACGTGGGATCACTGAGTCAGCTCTTTCTGAGCTGTGCAGGTGTCGCAGCAATGGACATGGAGCTCTACATCCTGGCGACATCCGAAGATGCTGCAGAGTCTTCGTCACCCCGAAGTGGCCCACCCCCACCGCCCCGTGGACCAGCTGGAGTACATTGGGCCGAAGCCGCCGGGGAACCAGCAGCTGCCAAACATGACTGTGCCTAGCTGGAGTCTGCCACTGCTGATACACAACACCCTCGACATAACAGAGATTGGCCCACTGGGAGTGTAGGGCCTTGGTCTCTGGGTCCAGCGCAGACACAGCCTCCCAGGCGGGCCGCTGGCCCCCATCCCGCCACTGCCGAACCCGGGAAATGACTGGATCTCTGTCCTGCTCACTCTGCAGCTGCTGTGCGCCTAGGGCCTCTGTGAAGTCATCGCTGGGGAGAGCTGATTGATTATCTGAGGAGGAGCTGTGTGCCGCTGTGTTATTCCTGCTCACAGTGGTCCGAAGAGCAGCAGCCCGAGGGACGGCTTGGTCTCGATCCTCTGCCCGCTGGCAGTGCTGACAGTCCTCCGCAGCACAGGGACGCCAAGACAGCGCGTCAGCATTGGCATGGAGGCGGCCTGCCCGATGCACAATCTGAAAATCATAATCCTGCAGTGCCTCCATCCATCTCGCCAACTATCCATCCGGCTCTTTAAAATTCAGCAGCCAGGGAAGCATGATCCGTCCTGATCTGGAACCTCCCCCCGTACACATACGGGCGAAAATGATGAAGCCCCTGGATGACAGCCAACAGCTCTCTGTAAGTAACGCAATAATTCCTTTCAACTCTGCTGAGAGTGCGGCTGAAAAAAGCAACTGCCTGCGCTCCACTCACCCCCCTGGGATAACACCGCCCCGATTCCCTGGTTGCTGGTGTCTGTGTCCACGATGAAAGGCTGGTTCAGGTCAGGATACTGCAGGATGGGGGCTCCGATGAGCGCTGAGCGAAGCTGGGGAAAAGCAGCAGCACAGCTCTCACTCCACTGAAATGCGCGGCCCTTTTGTGTCAGCTGATGCAGCGGGCTGGCGATGGTGGTGAAGTCTTTCACAAATCTCCTATAATAGGAGGCCAGTCTGAGAAAACTCCGTAGCTCTTCCACATCGCGCAGCACTGGCAAGTTTTTCACCGCTGCCACTTTCTCTGGATCGGTGGCGACTCCTGCTCGCTGACAACATGGCCCAGGAAGATGATCTCCCGCAGAAATACCTGGCATTTCCGCGGGTGTAGCTGCAGCCTGGCCTGTTGGATGGCGTCCAATACCTCCCGGAGGTTGGACAGGGTGCCATTGAAGTCAGCTGCGTGAACCAGCAGGTCATCCAGGTAAACGATGCAGCGGATTCGGGGCACGTGAACCAACACTCGTTCCATCAGACATTCAAAAGTGGCCAGGGTGTTGCGAAGTCCAAACGGCATCACCTTGAACTGCCACAGTCCCTGCCTGATGAAGAAGGCTGTTTTCTGGTGGGCCTCAGGTGACAGCTCTACCTGCCAACAGCCGCTGCGGAGGTCCAGCGAGCTGAACCAGCTGGAGCCGGTGATGTGGTCCAGAGTGTCATCGATGCGGGGCAGGGGGTAGGAATCCTTGCAGGTGATGTCATTCAGACGCCAGTAATCCATACAGAAGCTGCTTGTCATTGACAACGTCACTTGTAACGTATCGTCACTTCCTGTATTGCTGTCTGTCCGTGTGGTTTGCTCTCCTCATTCTCCTGAGGATTTTGCTTTTAATTGTATTTTAACTACTTTTTTCCATCTACCATTAGCTCTCATGTCTGTTTATCAAGCCTCTTGCACTTGTGTGTGCACTCAGTGTCACCTAATCACCCTCTTCAGCCTTCTGTTCACCTTTTATCTGTGTTTTTGTTAGCTTTGGGTTAGCCACTAGCTATGGCTACTAGCTCTCCTTCCCCTTCTCCTCTGGTGTGCTCTCTCTGTCAGATGTTTAGCTACACCTCTGCCTCTTTTAGTGATAATGGTAAATGTAATAAATGTTGTCTTTTTGAGGCGCTCGAGGCGAGGTTGTCTGATTTGGAATCCCGGCTCCGCCGCATTGAAACACCGTCTGCGCCAGTTACTCTTGACGGACGTCCCCTAGCTGCAGCAGAGCTCAATAGCATAGGACGGCTTGCTAGCGGTCCTCTGACCTTCCTCAGCAGCGAGGAGACTGGATGGATGACGGTGAGAAGGAAGCCTAGTCGCAAGGCCCCGGTTAAACACCAACCTGTTCACGTTTCTAATCATTTTTCCCCGCTCAGCGACACACCCGCTAAGGAAAAAACTCTGATCATTGGCGACTCTGTAGTCAGAAACGTGACTTCAGCGGCCATAGTCAAATGCATTCCTGGGGCCAGAGAAGGCGACATCAAGTCAAATTTGAAAATGCTGGCTAAAAGTAACTGTAAATACTCCACAATTGTTATTCACGCCGGCATTAATGACATCCGTCTCCGGCAGTCAGAAGTCACGAAACTTAATGTAGAATCGGTGTGTGACTTTGCAAAAACAATGTCTGCCTCTGTAGTATTCTCTGGGCCCCTCCCCAATCTGACCAGTGATGACATGTTTAACCGCTTGTCATCCTTCAACCGCTGGCTGTCTGTGTGGTGTCCTGCAAACAATGTGGGCTACATAGACAATTGGAGCTCATTTTGGGGAAAACCTGGTCTTATTAGACAAGACGGTGTCCATCCCACTTTGGATGGTGCTTCTCATTTATCTAACAATCTGGCATCTTTTTTATCCAAATTTCAAAAACATTGACAACTCAGAGTTGGGACCAGGAAGCAGAGTCGCAGTCTTACACGCCTCTCTGCAGCTCCTCTCCATCTGCCACCCCTCAGCTTAGCCCCTGTCTTCCCCATCACAGAATCGTTGTCTGCTCCCTCCAAAGTAAATAAAAATATAATATATAAGCATCCCAAAGTGATAAAGCAAAATATTGGTAAAACTCAAATTAAACATAAAGCCTCTAAATTGAATGATTTGGCCTCTGTTCCTCCTCATAATTTAAAAATTAAATGTGGTTTATTAAATATTAGGTCTCTAACTCCCAAGTCTCTGTTAGTCCATGATCTGTTAATTTATCATCAGATTGATTTAATATCCCTTACAGAGACTTGGTTAAGGCAAGAGGATTATGTTGGTATGAATCAGCTCCCTCTGGTTATTTAAACTGTCAAAATCCCAGAAGTTCTGGTCGTGGAGGAGGAGTAGCAACAATTTACCATTCCAAACTATTAGTTAATGTAAAGCAAAAAACATGTTATAATTCCTTTGAGGGCCTGGTCCTCAGTATTGGGCACTTTAGCAATTTTAGGCTAAACCCAATTTTATTTGCCATAGTTTATCGTTCTCCATCAACCTACTCAGAATTTTTTTCCAAATTTGCCGAATTCTTAGCTGATTTAATGCTGAAATCAGATAATTATTAAACTAAAATTAAAAGTCCCCTACTATAATTATAGTAGGGGACTTTAATATACATGTAGATGCAGATGGTGACTGCCGTAATGTGGCAATTAATTCAATATTAGACTCAATGGGGTTTTCTCAGAAAGTAGGAAATTCTTCCCATTATCTCCACCATACGTTGGACCTTGTTCTGACATATGGCATAGAAACAGAAAATCTGGTAGTGTCTCCTCATAACCCTGTACTGTCAGACCATTGTCTGTTAACCTTTGATTTTACTATTTCTGACTATTTGGCTCCTAAAGAAAAATATTACTACAGTAGATGCCTCTCAGATGATGTTGTTACCAAATTTATGCAGATTGTTTCCTCAATGCCATGTGTCAACACAACGGAAATAAGCTATAGACAGCTTGCTCCTTCTGTAATTGATAGCATGGTAGATAAGTGTCCTATAGGCCCTTAGAAAAGAAGGTTAGTACTAGTGAAAGCGCTCTGAGTGGTCTTTGTGACTAAAAAAGCGCTATTGTGGGACCACATGTGTATCACTTTAAGCTTCACATCTCAGAGAGAACAAAAAACTGGGCCTCCTGTGAGATAACAGGAGGATGTGAAAATTTAGTCTGTGGTATGCAAGAGACGACCTTGGGGGATTTCCTGGTCTCCCAGAGACTATGAGCAGGATGTTATAGGATTTAAGGAAAGATGTATTGTTGCCTGTGATTAAATGCAATATGACTGTGAGCTTTGAGCAGGATGTTATAGGATTTAAGGAAAGATGTATTGTTGCTTGTGACAAAATGCAATATGACTGTGAGCTTTGAAGGTCCTGAGTATATAAAGGACGAATGTCTGTGTTTACTCTCTCTTTCTGTTTTTGCTGATGATGGAAGATGTGAATAAACCTGACTCGTGAGATAAACTCTGCCTCATCATTTTCACATTCCTACACTGGTGACCCTAAGACGTATCATGAGTGAAAGAAATTCCCCCGAGCCAGCCGGGTCAGGAGCTCCCAGCCAAACGTATGCCGCTACCGTCCAGCTACTGGACTTTTGGCGAGACAACCTGCGCTCCTGGTTCCACTTGGTCGAAGCACAGTTCGCCCTCCGGGGGATAACGGTAGATGACACGAAGTTCTACCATGTGATTGCCAAGCTCGACAACCGCACGGCTCGGCAGGTGCAGAGCCTTTTGGAGCAGCCACCGGCCGACGACAAATACGGCGGGTTGAAGGCTGCGCTCATCCAGCGCTTCACTCTCTCAGTCCAGGAGAGAGCGGAGAGGCTCCTGGCTCTGAACGACTTGGGAGATGGCACACCCATTGACCTGATGGAGGGCATGCTGAGGTTGAGGGGCTCAGACGACGACGACTTCATCTTCACCCACATTTTCCTCAGAACCCTACCGTCGGCCACGAGAGCGACCCTGGCCGGTTCACCGTTGTTGGCCCAGCGGGACTTCCGCGCGCTGGCCCAGGATGCGCACCGGATTCTCAACGCCAGCAAACAGTGCGTGGCCACCGCGGCAGCGACGGAGTTCTGCGCGACGGCCAGAGGTGGCGGGGGGCCAGAGATGGCGGTAGCAGACCCACCGACGACGGCGGGGGCAGGGGCCAAGGATCGCGGAGGAGACACCCTCTGTTTCTACCATCGCCGCTTTGCAGAGAAGGCACGCAAATGTATACCACCGTGCCAGTTCAAGCGCTCGGGAAACGCCAAGACCGGAGGTCGGTAGCAGCTGCGGCCCTCGGTGAAGAGAACAAGCTGCTCTACTTGACGGATGCGCGCTCGGGGAGGCAATTCCTTGTGGACACAGGCTCCCAAGTGAGTTTCATCACGCCTTCCTCCGCCGACCGGCTGGCAGGGCCCGGAGGTCATGGGGCGTCAGCAGCGAACGGCTCGGAGATTAAGACCTTTGGTGAGAGGGCTCTGCTTCTGTCCCTATACGGCCGTACTTTTGAGTGGACTTTTGTCATAGCTGCAGTGAATTTCAATATGTTGGGGGCTGATTTTCTGTGCTCACATGGTTTGTTGGTTGATCTTGCTAACAGGCGCCTGGTTAATGCACTTTCTTTTTATTCTATTCCCTGTGCAGCCCGAGTGACCCCGCCCACAGCACAAGCCAACGTTACAACGGCAAGCGGTAAGTTCCACACACTGCTCACTCAGTTCCCAGCACTCACGGTTCCTACATTTTCAGCAGCCGTCGCTATACACGGAGTGGAACATTTTATTACTACCACCGGACCGCCCGTTTTTGCAAAAGCTCGGCGCTTGGATTCAGCTAAACTGACCATAGCACACGAGGAGTTCGCCAACCTGGAAAAGTTGGGCATCATTAGGCGTTCTAACAGCCCATGGGCTTCCCCGCTTCACATGGTCCCGAAAGCTGATAGCTCGTGGCGACCTTGCGGAGATTTCCGCAGTTTGAACAATGCCACAGCGCACGACCGCTACCCGATCCCGCATATCCAAGATTTTTCCGTTCATTTGGTGGGGGCGCGCGTTTTTTCTAAGATAGACTTGGTCCGCGGTTACCACCAAGTCCCAGTGCGCATTGAGGACATACCCAAAACAGCGGTAATAACCCCTTTTGGCCTATTCGAGTTTTTGCGCATGCCGTTTGGGCTTAAAGGCGCTGTGCAGACGTTCCAACACATGATGGACGCGGTGTTGCGCGATCTCCCCTTCGTATTCGTCTACCTGGATGACATCTTGGTAGCCAGTGCGTCCGAAGACAAACATGAAAACCACCTCACGGCAGTTTTCCGGAGGTTGGGAGAGCACGGGTTAATAATCAACCCAGCGAAGTGTCAGTTCGGGGTGACACAGATTGATTTTTTGGGACATCGCGTCTCTCCAGAAGGAGCGGTTCCTCTGCCTGACAAAGTGCGCGCGGTAACAAATTTTCCCCAGCCACAAATGGTCAAGGCGTTACAGGAGTTTTTGGGAATGGTGAATTTTTATAACCGCTTCCTCCCCCGCGCAGCGCAGCTCATGCAACCATTGTATGCCACACTAAAAAAACAAAAACCCACAAATAAAATCGAATGGTTTCCGGAGCGAGAGCGAGCATTCTCGGAAGTCAAAACAGCCCTGGCAAACGCTGCGTTGTTAGCACATCCAGACCCAACGGCCCGCATAGCGCTCACTACTGACGCGTCAGATGTGGCCATAGGGGCTGTCGTGGAGCAGCATGTAGCCGGGGCTTGGCAACCGCTTGCCTTTTTCAGCAGGACTTTGCACGATAGTGAACGAAAGTACAGCGCATTCGACAGGGAGTTGTTAGCTCTCCACTTGGCCATTTGCCACTTCCAGTTCTGGCTGGAGGGACGCCGTTTCACCGCGTTCATTGACCACAAGCCGCTGACATTCGCAATGGCCAAGGTTTCAGAACCGTGGTCAGGCCGGCAGCAGAGGCAGCTGGCCGCCATCTCAGAGTTTACTACTGATATTCAGCATGTGGCGGGTAAACTGAATGTAGCGGCAGACTGTCTCTCGCATGCCGTGGTGGCCCCGGTCCGCGTAGGGATAGATTATGCAGCCATGGCCGCGGATCAGGTTAGCGACGCGGACGTGTGCGCGCTCTAGTCTGGACCAACAGGGTTAAGGCTGGAGAACAGGGTGCTGCAAGACGGTATGCCCCCCCTAGTCTGCGATGTCTCCACTGGGCGACCGCATCCTGTGGTACCGGCCACGTGGCGCCGCTGCGTTTTTGACTCGATTCATTCTCTGGCGCACCCGGGAGTGCACGCGTCGGTCAAAATGGTGGGAGAGAAATTTGTATGGCCGAGCCTGCGCAAACAAGTTAGGGAGTGGGCAGCAGCCTGCATGGCTTGTCAACGAGCCAAGGTACACTACCGTTCAAAAGTTTGGGGTCACTTAGAAATTTCCTTATTTTTGAAAGAAAAGCACTTTTTTTCAATGAAGATAACTTTAAACTAATGAGAAATACACTCTATGCATTGCTAATGTGGTAAATGACTATTATAGCTGCAAATGTCTGGTTTTTGGTGCAATATCTACATAGGTGTATAGAGGCCCATTTCCAGCAACTATCACTCCGGTGTTCTAATGGTACAATGTGTTTGCTCATTGCGTCAGAAGGCTAATGGATGATTAGAAAACCCTTGTGCAATCATGTTAGGTCTGCAATGCTGTAATTGCTGCAAATGGAGAATTCTTTGACGAAAGCAAAGTTTGAAGGAAAAAATTATTATTTCAAATACAAATCATTATTTCTAACCTTGTCAATGTCTTGACTATATTTTCTATTCATTTTACAACTCATGGTGGTAAATAAGTGTGACTTTTCATGGAAAACACAAAATAATTCTCTGGGTGACCCCAAACTTTTGAACGGTAGTGTACATAGACACACGAGAGCTCCCTTGGAGCCGTTTCACATCCCGGCTAAGAGGTTCGACCATGTTCACGTGGACCTCGTAGGCCCCCTCCCGCCGTCACAGGGGTGCACACACCTTCTGACAATGTTAGACCGCACCACGCGCTGGCCGGAAGTGGTCCCACTGGCGTCAACCACAGCCGAGGAGGTGGCGCGCGCGTTTTTAACAGCATGGGTAGCGCGTTTTGGAGTTCCGTCGGACATCACGTCCGACAGAGGCCCTCAATTTGTTTCCGAACTTTGGTCAGCAATGGCCCGCAGCCTGGGGATAATGACCCACCGCACAACCGCGTACAATCCGCAGGCTAATGGGTTATGCAAACGTTTTCATAGGTCATTGAAAGCGGCTCTCAGAGCGTCGCTTACGGATGCAAATTGGGTGGACAGGCTACCGTGGGTTTTATTGGGGTTGCGTTCTGCACCTAAAGAGGATTTAGAAGCCTCCCCGGCCGAGCTAGTTTTTGCGCAGCCACTTCGGCTGCCCGGGGAGTTTCTCCCAGATAATCCTGCGCCAGAATGTTCCCCGGCTCAGCGGTTGCAGAGCGGCACGGAATCGGGCACGCTGCCTGGCCCCGTTCACCACAGTTTTCCGCGCGTTTTTGTACCTAAGGCTTTAAAAAACATGGAGTTTGTTTTTGTCAGACACGATGCCCATCGCCTGCCACTACAACCACCTTATGATGGACCATTTAGAGTGCTGGAAACAGGGGAGAAGCATTTTTTGCTAGATTTGGGGGGCAGGAAGGAAAAGATTGGCATAAACAGGCTCAAACCCGCCTTTGTGTTGGCGGACGAAAATGTGCTGTTGGCCAGGGCTCCTCGGCGCGGCAGACCCCCCCCCGGGGACATTCCCCAGAACACCCACAGAGAGTGACAAACAGTTCTCACCCCAAGACAGCAGCGCCCCAGCGGGATGGCACCGCAGAAGTGACAAAGCCCGCTTATAGCAGATACGGGAGGAGACTGAGGCCCAAGCAGCACGTGTAATGATTTTATCATGACATGCAGACTGTATTCTGTTGTTCCATCTTAGATGTTTGGGGGGGTCATGTGGGACCACATGTATATCACTTTAAGCTTCACGTCTCAGAGAGAACAAAGAACTGGGCCTCCTGTGAGATAACAGGAGGATGTCAAAATTTAGTCTGTGGTATGCAAGAGACGACTTTGGGGGATTTCCTGGTCTCCCAGAGACTATGAGCAGGATGTTATAGGATTTAAGGAAAGATAAGATAAGATAAGCCTTTATTAGTCCCACAATGGGGAAATTCCAGGATTGCAACAGCACAGGGACAGCAACACTCAGAGCAACAATCAGAAGGCAAGAAAAAACAACATCTAGCAAACATATGTCCATATTACTATAAATGTATATATATAGACACACAGTGCAGAGCATTATGGCTGGTGGATGTGCAGCAGAAAGTCTAAGCTCTCTCTCCGCGGATGCAGCGGGCCAGCTGGAAGTCTTTGGGCATGATGGTGACCCCCTTAGCGAAGAAGAGACCACCAGGTGGGTCTCGCTGGTCTCCTGCAGAGCCATGACGGCGAAACTCAGGAAACGCAGGACGGTCTTGAAGTCCTGAGCGATCTCCCTCACCAGGCGCTGGACGGGCAGCTTACGGATGAGCAGCTCCGTGGATTTCTGGTAGCGACGGATCTCTCAGATGTATTGTTGCCTGTGATTAAATGCAATATGACTGTGAGCTTTGGAGGTCCTGAGTATATACAGTGGGGAAATAAAGTATTTAGTCAGCCACCAATTGTGCAAGTTCTCCCACTTAAAAGATGAGAGAGGTCTCCAATTTTCATCATAGGTATACCTCAACTATGAGAGACAAAATGAGAAAAAAAAAAATCCAGAAAATCACATTGAAGGATTTTTGATGAATTAATTGGTAAATTCCTCGGTAAAATAAGTATTTGGTCAATAACAAAAGTTCATCTCAATACTTTGTTATATACCCTTTGTTGGCAATGACAGAGGTCAAACGTTTTCTGTAAGTTTCCACAAGGTTTTCACACACTGTTGCTGGTATTTTGGCCCATTCCTCCATGCAGATCTCCTCTAGAGCAGTGATGTTTTGGGGCTGTCGCTGGGCAACACGGACTTTCAACTCCCTCCAAAGATTTTCTATGGGGTTGAGATCTGGAGACTGGCTAGGCCACTCCAGGACCTTGAAATGCTTCTTACGAAGCCACTCCTTTGTTGCCCGGGCAGTGTGTTTGGGATCATTGTCATGCTGAAAGACCCAGCCACGTTTCATCTTCAATGCCCTTGCTGATGGAAGGAGGTTTTCACTCAAAATCTCACGATACATGGCCCCATTCATTCTTTCCTTTACACGGATCAGTCGTCCTAGTCCCTTTGCAGAAAAACAGCCCCAAAGTATAATGTTTTCACCCCCATGCTTCACAGTAGGTATGGTGTTCTTTCTCCTCCAAACAAGTTGAGTTTTTACAATAAAGTTCTATTTTGGTTTCATCTGACCATATGACATTCTCCCAATCCTCTTCTGGATCATCCAAATGCTCTCTAGCAAACTTCAGACGGGCCTGGACATGTACTGGCTTAAGCAGGGGGACACGTCTGGCACTGCAGGATTTGAGTCCCTGACGGCGTAGTGTGTTACTGACGTAGCCTTTGTTACTTTGGTCCCAGCTCTCTGCAGGTCATTCACTAGGTCCCCCCGTGTGGTTCTGGGATTTTTGCTCACCGTTCTTGTGATCATTTTGACCCCACGGGGTGAGATCTTGCGTGGAGCCCTAGATCGAGGGAGATTATCAGTGGTCTTGTATGTCTTCCATTTTCTAATAATTGCTCCCACAGTTGATTTTTTCACACCAAGCTGCTTACCTATTGCAGATTCAGTCTTCCCAGCCTGGTGCAGGTCTACAATTTTGTTTCTGGTATCCTTTGACAGCTCTTTGGTCTTGGCCATAGTGGAGTTTGGAGTCTGACTGTTTGAGGTTGTGGACAGGTGTCTTTTATACTGATAATGAGTTCAAACAGGTGCCATTAATACAGGTAACAAGTGGAGGACAGAGGAGCCTCTTAAAGAAGTTGTTACAGGTCTGAGAGAGCCAGAAATCTTGCTTGTTTGTAGGTGACCAAATATTTATTTTACCAAGGAATTTACCAATTAATTCATTAAAAATACTTCAATGTGATTTTCTGGATTTTTTTTTCCTCATTTTGTCTCTCATAGTTGAGGTATACCTATGATGAAAATTGGAGACCTCTCTCATCTTTTAAGTGGGAGAACTTGCACAATTGGTGGCTGACTAAATACTTTTTTGCCCCACTGTAAAGGACAAATGTCTGTGTTTACTCTCTCTTTCTGTTTTTGCTGATGTTGGAGAATGTGAATAAACCTGACTCGTGAGATAAACTCTGCCTCGTCATTTTCACATCCCCACACTATATATGTAAGTGTAGGTTAGTTAGTTAGTTACAGCTTCTCTGCACCAGACTCTAGACTCGGTGGCCCCCTTAAAAAAGAAAAAGTCTAATCAGAGATTTCTAACTCTTTGGTTTAACACAGAAACTCGTAGTTTAAAACAGAAAACTCGTCAATTAGAAAGAAAATGGCACTCCACTAATTTAGATGAAATCTATTTAGCTTGGAGAGATCATCTTTTAATTTACAAAAAATCTCTAAGAAAACCTAGAACGAGTTATTATTCTGCATTAATAGAAGAGAACAAGAATAATCCCAGGTTTTTTTTCAGCACTGTAGCCAGGCTGACAAAGAGTCAGGACTCTGTCAATCCTAGCATTCCCTTAGAGCTTACTAGTCAGGACTTTATGAACTTTTTCAATAATAAAATTTCATCCATCAGAGATAAAATCAATCAGATTCCTTCCACCTTTAACTTAAATGCAGTAACTACTACAACTCCTTCAATTGATATCTGTTTGGATGAGTTTACTCCAATTGACCTTTTAGAGTTAGACAAAATAGTTTCCTCATCCAAGCCTTCAACTTGTCTTTTAGACCCTATTCCTACCAGGTTATTTAAAGAAGCCTTCCCACTTATTGGTAGCGTTATTCTTCATATAATCAATTCTTCATTAACTTTAGGCCATGTACCGCAGGCTTTTAAAACGGCTGTAATTAAACCCTTACTCAAAAAGCCAATGCTGGATCCAGGAGCTTTAGCTAACTATAGACCAATCTCTAATCTCCCTTTCATTTCAAAAATCTTAGAAAGAGTTGTTGCTACGCAATTATTTGACCACCTGCAGGGAAATGGTTTACTTGAAGAGTTTCAATCTGGGTTTAGAGTCCATCATAGTTCTGAAACAGCCTTAGCAAAGGTCACCAACAACCTCCTCGTCGCATCTGATAATGGACTTGTTTCTGTACTTGTCCTTTGAGACCTTAGTGCAGCTTTTGATACTATCGATCATAATATTCTACTTGATAGATTAGAACACTATGTTGGACCTAATGGAACTTCGTTGCAGTGGTTAAGATCTTATTTATCTGATAGGTTCCAGTTTGTTCATGCCAGTAATGAGTTTTCTTTCAACTCAAAGCTCAGTCATGGAGTTCCACAGGGATCTGTGCTAGGCCCTACTCTTTTTAGTTTATATATGCTTCCCTTAAGATAAGATAAGATAAGATGAGCCTTTATTAGTCCCACAACGGGGAAATTCCAGGATTGCAACAGCACAGGGATAGCAACACTCAGAGCAACAATCAGAAGGCAAGAAAAAAAAAACAAGCAAGCAAGAGCAGCTAATATACATATGTACATATTACTATAAAATATATATATACACACACACACACACACACACACAGACACACAGTGCAGAGCATTGTAGCTGGATGGAATAAATATATGAATATATGAACACAGTGCAGAGCATTGTAGCTAGATGGAATAAATATGTAAATATATAAACACCCACAGTATGGAGCATTGCAGCTAGGTGGAATAAATATGCAAGTATATAAACACACACAGTGCGGAGCAATGTAGCTAGATGGAATAATATGTAGATATATAAAAACACAGTGCGGAGCATTGTAGCTAGATGGAATAAATATATAGATATATAAATATAAACACACCCAGTGCTGAGCATTGTAGCTAGATGGAATAAATATGTAAATATATAAACACACACAGTGCAGAGCATTGTTGCTAGGTGGGATGAAACAGCATAACCGTCTATTTAGTTATCCTACATGGTATGATTATGTGCCCATACATATTCTCACCCTCCATAGCGACCGGTATGTTCCTAGTTGTATGCCGGAGAGGACCATTGTGTAAGTCTATTGCATCTTTTGCATTCAAAAAAAACTATTAGTTTGTTACGTCTTTTTGCTATCTCTGCGAGCAGCCCTGCTTAGGTTGTACAGTCTGACAGCCGTTGGTAGGAAGGACCTACGAAACCTCTCGGTTGTGCACCTGGGATGATGTAGTCTGCTGCTAAATGAGCTCCTCAGTGCATCCAGTATGTCCTGCATAGGGTGGAACTCGGACTCCAGCAGAGATGACAGTTTAGCCACCGTCCTTCTCTCTCCTATCTCCTCCATCGGATCAAGGCGCTGCCCCAGGACAGAGCTAGCTTTCTTAATCAGTTTGTTCAGTCTCTTCCTATCGGCTGCAGTAATGCCACTGCCCCAGCAGACCACTCCAAAAGTGATGGCTGATGCCACCACCGTGTCATAGAATGACTTCAGCAGCGCCCCTTGTACACCAAAAGACCTGAGTCTCCTCAGCAGGAACAGCCTGCGCTGTCCCTTCTTGTAGAGTGCGTCAGTATTGTGTGACCAGTCTAGTTTATTGTTCAGATGAATACCCAGGTACTTATAGGATGTCACCATCTCGATGTCTGTTCCCTGTATATTTACTGGTGCTGTGAGGGGCTGCCCATGCCTGCGGCAGTCCACCACCAGCTCCTTAGTTTTCCTCGCGTTGATCTGGAGGCAGTTCCGATGGCACCAGTCCACAAAGTCCTGGATAAGCCCTCTGTACTCAGCTTCATCTCGGAGATGAGACCAATGATCGCAGAGTCATCAGAGAACTTCTGTAGATGGCAATGTGTTGTGTTGTGTGAGAAGTCCGCAGTATAAAGAGTGAACAGGAAGGGAGCCAGCACCGTTCCCTGGGGGGCCCCCGTGCTACTGATGATCGTGTCGGAAACACAGTCCCGGGTTCTCACAAACTGAGGCCGGTTCGTGAGGTAGTCCAGGATCCATGATGACAGGTGCTGGTCCACCCCTGCGCGCAGCAGCTTGTCCTTCAGGATCATCGGTTGGATGGTGTTGAAAGCACTGGAGAAGTCAAAGAACATGATCCTCACCATATTCCCGGGCTTCTCCAGGTGGGACAGAGAACGGTGAAGGAGGAAGATCACCGCATCCTCCACCCCAATGCCATGCTGGTAGGCGAACTGGAGTGGATCCATCGCTGGTTCCACCAGGGGGCGGAGATGAGCAAGGAGCAATCTCTCCAGGGTCTTCATCAAGTGGGATATCAAGGCCACCGGTCTGTAGCTGTTCAGGTCTTTGGGGTGGGAAGTTTTTGGTACAGGTACCACACAAGATGTTTTCCACAGCTGTGGTACCCTCCCCAGTTTCAGGCTCATGTTGAAGATATACGTCACAATCCCACACAGCTGGTCTGCACAGGACTTGAGGAGCTTTGCGCTGATGCCGTCCGGTCCCGACGCCTTCCTCGCCTTGATCTTCCTCAGCTCCGTCCTCACCTGGGTCTTGGTCAGGGTCAGGATGGGGGGCTGTGTGTTGGGAGTGGGGGGGTGTCGGTGGAGTGGGGAGTGGGCAGCAGGACTTGATTTCTTAGAGGCAGCAGTGGTTGTTGTGTAGACAGGGGGGAGGGCGGTTGGTCAAATCTATTGAAAAACAGATTCAGGTTGTTCGCCCACTCCCTGCCCCCCGTGGTCTGGGGGGAGGTATTCTGGAGCCCCGAGATGGTTTTGAGGTTTCTCCAGACCCCGATGATGTCGCTCTGTTGCAGCTTGTCCTCCATCTTCTTCCTGAAGCTGTCCTTGCCTTCTCTGATCTTTCTCCTCAGCTCCCTCTGTACGGACTTCAGCATCTCCCTGTTCCCCGACCTGAAGATCCTCTTCTTCTCTCTCAGAAGTGTTTTTATCTCAGGGTTGATCCAGGGTTTGTTGTTTGAGTGACGCCGTATGGTCTTGGTGGGAACGGATTTGTCCACACAGAAGCTGAGGTAGCCCGTGAAGGTGTGAATGAGGCCATCGATGTCCTCACCATGTGGATCGCAGAGCTGCTTCCAGGCAGTGGCTTCAAAACAGTCCTTTAGAGTGTCCATTGTCTCCTCAGACCATAACTCCACAGTGTGCATGGCCGGAGGTTGTCTGTGCACTAGGGGTTTGTACACCGGTCGGAGATGAACCAAGTTGTGATCCGATCTCCCAAGTGGGGGGAGTTGTGATGAGGTGTACGCCTCCTTAGTGTTTGCGTAGAACAAATCCAGTGTTTTATTGTCTCTAGTGTGGCATGTGACATACTGGGTGAAAGTGGGCAGAATGGGAGACAGTGAAACGTGGTTGAAATCGCCTGAGATGAGGAGAAGAGCATCTGGGTGTTCTGTCTGCAGCCTGCTGGTTACTGAATGGATGACGTCACGCGCTGTCCCAGCGTTCGCCGTCGGATTTGCATAAACAACAATGCAGATCACGTGTGAGTGTTCTCTCGGGAGATATGTAGGCCTCATGCTAACAGCTAGCAACTCAATGTCTTTGCTGCAGTGTCGTTGTTTAACAGTGATATGTCCCGGTCTGCTTAGGCAACATTATTAGAAAGCACTGTATACATTTTCATTGTTATGCAGATGACACACAATTATACCCGTCAATGAAGCCAGATGATGGTAATCAACTAGCCAAGTTGGAAGCCTGTCTTAAGGAAATCAAAGCTTGGATGACTTGTAAGTTCCTGAGATTAAATTCAGATAAGACTGAAGTCATTCTTGTTGGTCCAAAAAACCTTAGAAATACCTTTCCAAATCAAACTTTCAGTTTGGATGCGGTTACTCTTTCTCTAAATAGCTCTGTGAGGAAACTTGGAATTATTTTTGATTAAGATCCGTCTTTCAATTCACATATTAAATTTGTTTCTAAGACTGCTTTCCACCATTTGCATAATATTGCCAAGATTAGGAGCATCTTGTCTCAGAGTGATGCTGAGAAATTGATCCACACTTTTGTTAGCTCTAGATTAGATTATTGTAATTCTTTATTATCAGGTTGTCCCAAAACATCTTTAAAAAGTCTTCAGCTGATCCAAAATGCTGCAGCAAGAGTTTTAAAAGGCACTAGAAAGAGAGATCATATCTCTCCGGTTCTGGCCTCCCTTCATTGGCTTCCCATAGAGTTTAGAATTACGTTTAAAATCCTTCTTCTTACTTACAAAGCTCTAAACAATCAGGCCCCTTTTTATTTAAAAGATGTGATACTACCATATTATCCTAACAGAGCACTATGCTCCCAAAATGCAGGATTACTTGTAATACCTAGAATCTCCAAAAGTACAATGGGAGGCAGAGCCTTCAGTTATCAAGCTCCTCTCCTGTGGAACCAGCTGCCAATCTGGATTCGGGAGTCAGACTCGATCTCTGTTTTTAAGAATAGGGTTAAAACCTTCCTTTTTGATATAGCCTACAATTAGGGAGGGATCATGTGTTTCTGAACCCTCCCTTAGTTATGCTGCTAATAGGTTTAGACAGCCGGGGGACCTCCAGTAATGCACTGGGCCTCACTCCTTTCTTCACTCTCAATGAAATATTTTTATTTTTTTTTGCTGGTCATTAACATCTGTTTGTTCTCTCCCATAGATTGAGTCCCCATCATGCTGTTTGCTCTCTACATGTCTGCTTTTCATCTTCTCTATCCCCTCACCCCCCAGCCAGTTGCAGCAGATGACCACCCCTCCCTCTGAGCCTGGTTCTGCTGGAGGTTTCTTCCTGTTAAAAGGGAGTTTTTCCTCTCCAACGTTGCCAAGCGCTTGCTCACAGAGGATCGCCTGATTGCTGGGGTCTTTCTGCAACTGTGGGGGATCCCCTACAGTTGAAAGTGCTATGAGATGACTGTTGTTGTGAAATGGCGCTATATAAATACAATTGAATTGAATTGAACATTACTGCCACGAACCGTCCTTCTTCCTAACCAGAACCACCAGCGCTGCCCAGGGGCTGCTGGAGGGCTCAATAACATCTGCCTCCAGCATTTCACGTATTTTTTGTTCTGCCGCTGCCCGCCTTGAAGAAGGCAGACGGCGGGGGCGGAGCCGGATTGGCCTGGTCTCACCGGTGTCGATCCCGTGCTGCACCAAGCTGGTTCGGGTGCACTCCTCATCCTTGGCTGCGAAGACGTCAATGTAGCAGTCCAACAGCTCCCGCAACTGGTGCCTCTGTCCCGATTCCAGTCCGCTGCAGCTCTGCTGGAACAATTCCTCGACCGCCTGCTGCGTTTCTGCTGACACACTGACCCGCTCCGCTGTGGCCCTCCCCCTTGCAGTTGTGTTCAGTTCTTGCGATGACCCGCCTGGTTCGGTCCGTCCTGGTGGCCCCTCAATCACGCAGGCCCCCAGGTTCCTCCTCTGGGCCCCGCTGCAGAGCATGACGGTCTGAGCCCCCAGCAGGAGGGACGATCTGGCGGTGTCCCCACCACCACAAGAACTCGCCGCCCTCCCAGTCTGGCACACTCACCGGTGGCTGTGGTGACGCAGCACCCGGCAGGTTCCCACCTCTGCAGTTCTGCCTCGTCCGTACCTGGCAGCACTCCGGGTTGGACCAGGGAGATGGTAGAACCGGTGTCAATCAGGGCCCGGATCGGCGTGTTGTCCAGGCTGCACTGCAAGTACATCCCTGGCGAGTGTCCAATTCAGCAGACACGTGGTGACAGTTCATCGGGGAAAATGTCTGTGGGAGGCGGCAGGTCCCCATCCATGCCACCTCGCTCTAGTTTAACGTCGGCGAGGGGCCAGTTTGTCATTGAGTTTAAACTCAATGTCACTCAATGTCATGTCACTGGTTTATCATCGAGTGGGTGCCGGGCAGTACCACGTGATGTATCCTGGCTTCCCGCAGCAGAAGCACCCTTCCTCGTGCAGCCGTGGCCACGCCGCTGTGGTCCGGCGCAGTTCCTCCTGTTCTGTTGTATTATCGACTGCACTATGTGGTACTCCACATCATCTGCTACTTGCTAATTTATTTAAAACTGCTGTGACTAGTATTACTCATTATTATTATTATTATTATTATTACTTATTATTCTACACTTATTGCATGTTTTTAGTTTTTAAGTTTTTTAGTTTATCTCTTTATCTTATCATGTTTTAATGTTGCAGCATTGCACCGAGACAAATTCCTAGTTTGTGTACTACATGAACAATGGCAATAAATCTGATTCTGATTCCTTCTCGCTCTTAGCTGTGGCCTGGAAGGCTCTCTGCCTTGGTGCCGACGCATCAGCTGCACAATCCATTAGTGGTTCCACCCGCTCCGCTTCTGCTACAGCCGTCTCCCAGCTGTTCGCGGCGTGAATCCGCATATGGCTCTGGAGCTGGGCTGGGCAGAGCCCCCGGATGAAGTGCTGGAGGGCGAGCTTCTCCACTGCCCCCGGCTCGAAATCCGGGTAGCCACACTGCATCAGCAGCCGTATGTCCGCCTTGCAGGTTCTCAGCCTCTCTTGGCTGCCTCGCTGGCAGTTGGCCAGCTGTTCCTGGGCGCTCTCAGCATTGGCCACCCTCCCAAACCACCCCCGGAGCGCTCCTTGTAGCGCTGGCCAGCTGCGACGTTCCTCGGGCCGGAGATCAGACAGCATGCGGAGAGCCCCTCCCTCCAGGGCCAGCGCGACCTGCACTGCGGTCTCTTTGGGTGGCCCGCCATTCAACGCAGCAGCCAGCTTGACCTGGACCAGATAGTCATCCAGCAGGGCTTCACCATTAAAGCGGGGAAGTTTGGCCCACTGGCGGATGGGTTTGATGGTCGCCTCTTGGTCGATCGCCGCCCCTGGTCGCAGTGGAATCGCCGGCCCGTCCTGCCCTGAAAAGGGCGGAAAGTGGGGCTGATCTGCTCTGCTTAGCCCATCCTGCCTTGAGAAAGGCAGAAGGCGGGGCATGCTGGTCCCGTCGGGTCCGCTGCTCCATTCATCCCGGTGAGCAACTCCAGGGGTCGGTGTACCAGCTCTGTCATCCATTACCAGCTGAGCGATGAACTGTTCCAGCTGCTGAATCTCTGCTGATTCTGGCTTCCATCTGCTCCATGATCCCACTCCTGACATCAGTGTGACGTTGTGAGGGTTCACACAAAAAAGGAGAGATAACTGTGACAAAAACAAGCTTTATTTTATACACCCCCACTCAACACAGACAGGAGGGGAGGTCATTCACACAGACCCCTGTCTCACTGAGGGTGACACAGTTAATGATCAGTCACTGCTCTAACTCTTCTTATAACACTTCTGTGTCATTATAGCGCAGCCACAATGACTGTCATTATAACACAGTCATAATGACACAGCAGTAACACTTAGAACACACAAATAATAACACTCTTTGAATCCTCCGAGGCCAAAGCATGCTGGGAGAATCCCCACCCCCTTAACACAGCCCCGACGTTACACTATCTATGGCAATATTAGCTAAATTTCAACCAGGAAAATGCCAGAATTGTGTGCAGTTGGCTCATGCAGCCATCACCATCTTATGAAAGATGGTGACAGCAATCAGAATACAAGTTTTTTAGATTCATATCGGCCAGCAGAGATTAACAAAGGAGGATTTTGTGGGCTGCCTTTTCATACGAGTTGGCTGAGGGTCTGGGCACAAGTGGAGCTTGCTCCGGCTGCAGGTGTGTCTGTTTACCAAACTATGACTCTTATTTATCATTAAAAGTAACTTGCCTACACTTAAAGTTAATGCGAAAAACACCCGAATTTGCATCAGAGGGAGTTAAAATTAAAATAGTATGAGCATAGAAATGCGTCAGCTCAGTAACAATATTAATTCCAATTTGAGCTGTTTATCAGCCTCAGAGTGAACATATCAACACTGCAGTTAAGCTAGTTTAAAAATAAGACTGACACTCACCTGCTGACAAATGGACCGAGCTGAAACGAAGTGTCGGGATTAACAGGGCGAACGAGTGTAGTGTGTATCTCCCGTGAGCAAAGGTGGCTAAATTTTGCAAACCTAAACATGACAGCTTTTTGGGGATTTCCACAGCAGATGCAATTTATTTTCTCTGAGCATTCCACCAATGTACAGCCAAACTGGTGCATTCATTCGTCGTTACAATTATCAGTGTTGTTTCTGGCCACTTTGTTGAATCATTCTCCCACATACTGGCTGGTAGACAGTAGGGACACGTTTTGAGATCACAAATTTGTAGTTTTTGATCATATCTGGACCAATCTTGTGGAGAAAGCTCATCATAATAGTGACATGCCATATTGTTTCAATAGTAAACTGTCAGGTTTTGTAACCTCGGGCGCCATGTGCACGTGAAGTCACCCAGATGTGCAGACAGCCCTATGGATTGATGGAAAACCTCCAACAATATCTGAAGTAACACTAATGGAATATTTAACATATAGATCTAAGGGTATGACAAAGGTATTCTATCAAGTTTGGTCACCCTTTGTAGATTCTATTGGGAGTAGCCTGGCAACCATTGGATTAAAAGGATTGGTAAATGGTGGGCAGGAAGTAAAACTAGGTCCTCATGTGGAACAATGCTCCGGGGGGGATACTGTAATTCAAGAGTGAATTACTGTCAGTTAGGACTGCTGGACTCCCATTCTTATTGGTGTTTATTTATTTTATTTATCCACTATATGGTTAACTTTTCATTGTCTGATTGGCCGCCTTGTTTTTGCTTTGTTTATTGGGTTTTTTTTGTTGGTTTGTGATGTGATTTGTGATGATATGCTGGATCTGGTAAAGGGAGAGGTGATCTAAATATCACTGGCTTCTCTGGTACATCTGCCTGTATGTGTATTAAAAAGAAAAATTTGAAAAAAATTGATGTACCAAAAACAAAACAAAAAAAAAAAAAAAAACACCGAACAGGCCAGTGGACTCTCAAACAATTAGAACCTGCAGCAAGTCTTTTTTTTTTTTTTTCCTCTTTTTGTATTTTATTTTGCATGGATTTACAGTGCATCCGGAAAGTCTTCACAGCACTTCACTTTTTCCACATTTTATGTTACTGCCTTATTCCAAAAGGGATTAAATTCATTTTTTCCCTGCAAAATTTTACACACAATACCCCATAATGACAATGTGAAAAAGTTTTTTGTTTTTAGATTTTTGCAAATTTATTGGGAAAAAAAAAAAAAAGAAATCACATGTACATAAGTATTCACAGCCTTTGCCATGAAGCTCAAAATTGAGCTCAGGTGCATCCTGTTTCCACAGATCATCCTTGAGATATTTCTACAGCTTAACTGGAGTCCACCTGTGGTAAATTGAGTTGATTTGAAAAGGCACACACCTGTTTATATAAGGTTCCACAGTTGACAGTGCATGTCAGAGCACAAACTAAGCATGAAGTCAAAGGAATTGTCTGCAGACGTTTGAGACAGGATTGTCTCAAGGCACAAATCTGGGGAAAGATACAGAAAAATTTCTGCTGCTTTGATGGTCCCACTGAGCACATCCAGAAATGGAAGAAGTCAGGAACCACCAGGACTCTTCCTAGAGCTGGCCGGCTGTCTAAACTGAGCGACTGGGGGAGAAGGGCCTTAGTCAGGGAGGTGACCAAGAACCCGATGGTCACTCTGTCAGAGCTCTAGCACTGCTCTGTGAAGAGAGGAGAACCTTCCAGAAGGACAACCATCTCTGCAGCAATCCACCAATCAGGCCTACAGTATATGGTAGAGTGGCCAGACGGAAGCTGAAATGGAAATGTACTGATATTACTGTTGGTGTGCTGCTTTATTCTGTTTCTATGCCAGAAATTCCGATATGTCACTAAATGATGTTTAGCAGGCTTTATTAGGGTGTGATTTTAAGAAGCTGAAACACTGTCTTCCTTCTTTGTGCAGCATGAAGACTGTTGGTATGTCAAGGTTATACACTATCTGATGTGTTACTAAGTAAGGCAATGTGGTGAGCGTCCTGCTCAGGTTATAAAAAAATCTGCTCCCCATTTCAGAGCAGAGCAGTGCTGACTGACTCCCTGTCTGATTCACTCCTCTCCTGCATGCAGAAAATCAAGGCTCTCCAACTTTTGCAGATATTTGATGTTAATTATTTCAGGACCCAGAGACAAGGTAAATAAATTTCCATAACATCTTGGTGTCAGAAAGTGGGATCCTAGACCGCAATCCCGATGTCTTCCGCCGTGGACTGATCCTCTCAGACACAAATTTTGTCTGATCCTTTCCACTCGAGTTAGTGATGGGGACTCGGCGGGAGGAGGGGAGCGGCACTGGATTCTCAAAGGACGCAGCCTCCAGATCTCCATAAGTGAAATTTAAACATATTTTTCTGTGATACATGATATAGGTAAATTAAGTCAGTTATTTATCTCACCTTTTGTTGGCCTATATCTGTGAGGTTCGACAGGATATTTTCCTGTGGCAGGACCGTTTCAGGACTGATTGTTTAGTTGTATACGATGCCTGTCAAGTTACGGCGTCGGGGATATAACGTCAGTTGCCTGGACGCACGCGGGGATGCCCAGTGGTCAAATTTGAAACCACTGATGGGGATTGCTAAATCAAAGCAGTCTCCCAAAGACCTGGAAAGTCCTAAGGTAAAATTTATGACTGATAATTATGGTCCTGACAGTGCTGAGTTTTTGGGAAAATGGATCTGCAAAAGTGGATTTCCTTCGGGGGGCTCATTTTCTGTTGAAGTGATTACTGCTTTGAGGGACAAGATTAATGTTGAAATTCAGAAAGTTCAGACATGTAAGAAACAAGCAGGAAAGAGAAAAAATGACGCAGTTACAGTCAGAGAAGGGCGCGGCCGTAATGTGGTTAACTGAAGCTAAGAAGTGAAGGGATACGCAAGAAACAGGCAGACAAAAGAATGAACAGGCAAAGAAAGACAGGGAATACTGTGCACAACAGCAATGTTTACACTCTGCTGGGGACCCCTTTCCCCCTCCCTACGAACGCGACCAACCGGCACCCCCTACCCCCCATCCTACTAACCTTTTCACGGCAGCGTTGTATCCAGCTCTGCCTGGGTCCGGGCCCAATACCTTTATGCCAGAGGATGATAGTCCTCCCCGAGGGTACAAGAAATAACCTCAGGACGAGGAAGAAACAGAGCCCCCCACCCTATCAAGTGTCATGAAGCGCAAGGGAAAAAACAGAAGTAGAGCAACTGCGGCAGGCCTCCTTTCATGGGACCCCGTCAGGGCCAACCAGGAGGGACCCACCCAAAACCGAACAGACAAGTGATGCCACCCTGCCAATGGTGGAAGTAATGGGCCCAGTGGGTCCCCAGGCTGTATTCAGGCCATGAGCGCCGGAAGACATACCCAAGTTTGCAGCAATACTTCCCCAGCTGGAAAACAATCCAATGTATTTCTGCGAACAGCTGCTGGCATTTTGCCAAACTTATTGGCCAACTTTCCATGAGCTTCGAAGGATCATGGCACAGAAGTGCACCCCCACTAATATGGCAAAGCTAATGCCCATAATGGAGGAGGATGTCCAGCTGACCGATCTTGATTGGGGCACTGATGGCGATCGCAAGAATTAAGATTACAAAGGGGTGCTTGAACACGTGACGAGAGCAATCGTTTGAGATTGTGCAAAATGTTCTGACATGAGCAAGGTGTCAAATTGCAAACAGAAAGACGATGAAACCCTGGGGGACTACTTCCATAGACTAAGAAAAGGTTTTAAACGGAGCAGCCACCATTCCTCCCCCCGAGGACTACATGAAAGACACAGGAGCATACGGCATGCATTTGAACATGTGGTTTATGGCGGGCCTTCTCCCCAGCCTGGCTGCAGATGTGAAACAGACGTGCATAGGATGGCAAACCTAGACATCACAGGAAATACTGCGCCACGCAGAACACCATCACAGAAAGGCCGAAAGTGCCACAAAGAAGAAGACCAAGGCTAAGGAGGACAACTTGGAGAAAGCACTCTTGACCATGGCCAAATGGGTCCCAAACTCACCCCCTCCCGGGGCTACGGCCTCTGTTAATAGAGGTAATTGGCTCAGTGGGTACGTCTTTGGTTTATATCATTAATAGTTCACTTGAATCTGGTTATGTACCCTCGTATTTTAAACATGCAGTTGTGCAGCCACTTTTAAAAAACATAACCTTGATCCATCTGTTTTTAAAAACTTCAGGCCAATTTCTAAGCTTCCTTTTATTTCTAAGCTTTTAGAAAAAGTTGTTGCCAAGCAGCTCACTGACTTTCTGATTGAACATAATATTTTGGACAAATTTCAGTCAGGCTTTCGTCAGAAACACTCGACAGAGACCGCTCTTCTGAGGGTGTCAAATGATATTTTAATGTCATCAGACTCTGGCAAATGCTCTGTTTTAGTGTTATTAGATCTTACTGCAGCATTTGATACTATTGAGTATTTTATTTTGTTACAAAGGCTTAGAGATTGGGTAGGTATTTCTGGAAAAGCTCTGGATTGGTTTTTCTCCTACCTTTGTGGTAGGAGCTTTTCCGTGGCTGTTGGCTCTTATTCATCTGACTCTGCTCCTTTAACCTGTGGGGTGCCTCAGGGTTCTATTCTGGGTCCACTTTTATTTGCTCTATATATGCTGCCACTTGGTTCTATTATCAGCAAATTTAAAGGTGTGTCTCATCACTGCTACGCTGATGATTTACAGCTACTTTTCTCTTTTAAACCTGACCATGTTGACAATTTAAAAATTATTCATGATTGTCTGTCTGCAATCAAGGACTGGATGTCTAGTAATTTTTTGCAACTTAATGCTGATAAAACTGAAGTCCTTATTGTAGCACCTGATAATCTAATTCCTAAGCTGGTTAATAGCATTGGTTCATTAAGCTCTAACGTACAGTCTAAAAAATCTTGGTGTCATTTTCGATCAATCGATGAGTTTTGATCAGCATGTCAAATCTCTGACCCGGAGTTGTTTTTTCCACCTTAGGAATATATCCAAAATTAGGTCATTGGTTTCCTACACTCAGTTAGAAATCATTATTCATGCCTTTGTTTCTTCACGTTTGGACTATTGTAATGCTCTTTTTACATGTCTTAGCAAATCCTCTTTACACCGCCTACAGTTAGTCCAGAACGCTGCTGCAAGATAAATAACTAGGTCCAGTAGATTCTGTCCTATCACTCCTGTTTTGGCCTCCTTGCATTGGCTTCCTGTAAATTATAGAATTGATTTTAAAGTTCTTGTTCTTACTTACAAAGCCATTCATGAAGAGGCACCTTTTTATATTAGTGACCTGCTCTCTCTACACCAGCCCAGCAGGTCTCTCGGGTCTTCTCATCAGAATCTATTGGTAGTTCCTAGTACTAGGCTCAAAACCAAAGGCGATAGAGCCTTTGCTGCTGTTGCTCCCAGACTGTGGAACTCCTTGCCTTTTGAACTTAGATCTGCACCTTCCGTTGGTGTTTTTAAGAAGCAACTAAAGACCCACCTTTTTAGCCTGGCTTTTTAACTATGTGCCGATTGTATTTTTATGTGCTTTTACTGTCTTTGTTTTACTGTTTTATGTGCCTGTGTTTTTATTTTGTTTTTTTACCATGTTAAGCACTTTGTGACTCTGTCTGTGAAAGGTGCTCTATAAATAAACTTATTATTATTATTATTATTACGGCCGGCCCGAACCAATGTCGCTATTATGGGGAAGAAGGACATTGGGTGAAGGAATGCCCACAACTCTTCAACTACTGTAAACAAGGTGGACACTGGGCAAAGGACTGCCCAGTGAAGCCCAGAAATACCTTCCGCAGCAGAAGAAGGGGCAGAGGTAATTTTCAGCGTGGAGGATGCCGGGCCTGGCAGCAGTGCGCCGGGCCTGGCAGCAGTGCACCACACCACAGCTCCATTCACAAGCACAAGACCAGGGGCTGCTACAACAGCAGCAACAGTGACGCCAGGCAAATAAGACTGGTACATGCGCGCCCCTCTCTCTTTCACCCCCAGCAGATGCCACACATGAGCTTGCTAATAAAAAAACCCACTGCAGCCACACATACACACACATACCACCACACTGATGTTCATGCCACCTTAGCCAAGTATTCAACCTCAGACTTCAGGGATCTGCCTATTTTGCCAGTAAAAAATTTCAGGGAAGCTGATAGATTTTATGGTAAGTTCTGGGGCAACTAACTCAGTTTTGTCATCATCAGGCCTAAAGCCCCCTCTCACCTTCCGCTCACTCACGTCACAAGTGGAGGTTTCACACATGAGTTTATCACTGAGCCACTGTCATGTGTAGTGGAAGGACGTGATTTCACTGACAAGTTCCTTTTTTCACCACAATGTCCCTTTAATCTGTTAGATAGATATAGAGACCTAATGTGCAGTTTGTCTCTCTCAGTCACCTGCACACCGCATGGGACAAAGATAGAGACCCCTGATTTGATTTTTTTAAAAACTCCAACATCACTGTACATTTATGAGTGGACACTGTCTGATGAAAAACTAAGTTCTGACCTTGTAAAACTAGGGAGGGCCTTATCTCCAAATTCCACTGTTTCCATGCCTCAGCACAGAACACACTGCACATCACATCTCTCACAGTGGCCTGACACATTATCAGAGCAAGCGGTTACAAATTAAACCCACTCCATTGCAAAGTCCCACATCATTTGGAATGCTGATTTCAGCTTCTTGTTGATTAACCTCGCACCTGTTATGAACAGTTTGTTTTCAGTTCCCAGCAGCCACCCACACATTTCACTCACAAAAACCCCATCCTCAGCATGGTGTGACATGGGTCCACAAGCTCTGGCTGCGTTTCATGCTGATGATTGGGAATCGTCAAGGCCACTCTCTCATTTAGGCCTGAATGCCATCTCATTTTCACCATCTCTGCAGATGTTTCATGCAGAATACACAGTCTCACTCCCTTGTGAACATTTCATACAGACGATAGATGAGAACAGGCAGTACAGATGGGTTCGCCCTGTCACTCAACCCTTTCAGTCGGAAGACCCTGATTCCACACTTTCACATGTTCCACCATCCCTGTGGGCTGCACACAAGTATGATGTTGGGCTAATAAGAAACTGCCCTATTAACTCCCAAGTCTGAGTTCAGACCCAAATGCTCGCAGTACCCACTCAGACCTGAAGCACGTGATGGTATCACCCCAGTTTTTGAGTCTCTCCTGAAAGAAGGTATTGTTGTCCCAGCTCCTGATTCACCAGTGTGCACCCCAATTTTTTCTGTAAAAAAGATCAGAGACAAGGGTCAACCTGCTGAATGCCGGTTTGTTCAGGACCTCCAGGCAACGAATGCTGCGGTTGTTCAGTGCACGCCTGTGGTTCCTAACCCTCACACCATTCTGAGCCAAATTCCACCAGACTCCACCTGCTTTACAGTAGTGGACTTGTCCAATGCATTTTTCAGTGTCCCAGTCCATAAAGTCTCACAGTTTTGGTTCACATTCCAATTCAATGGGGCGCTCTACACTTTCACTAGATTAGCCCAAGGCTACTGTGAAAGCCCAACCATTTACAATGCAGCCCTCAAAGATTCCCTGAATTCTCTTCAGCTGACAGAAGGTTCTGTTTTGATTCAATATGTTGATGACCTCTTGTTGTGTGTGCCAAACAAACCACAATGCCAATCTGACTCACTGAAGCTTTTGTGTCACCTAGCTGCAGAAGGCCACAAAGCATCCAAACCCAAATTTCAATTCTGCAAACCAATGATCACATTCCTGGGCCACCAAATCTCTGCCCAGGGCAAATCTCTCTCCCAAATGTGTGGATGCAATTTGCCACATGGACAAACCAAAAACGAGCTCCTTTCTTTTCTTGGCATGGCCTCCTATTGCCGCTCTTTCATTCCTGATTTCTCATGCATTGAAAGACCAATGCGTGACATAATTCCATCAAAAGGTCCCTCACATTTTCCACTTGAGTGGACACCTGCTGCTAATGATTCCTTTGATAACATGAAGAAGGCTCTCCTATCTCCTCCCACTCTCTCTCTCTCCCTGACCCTTTGAAACCTTTTGTTCAGTATGTTGATGAAAAGTCTGGATGCATTACCTCTGTTCTTCTGCAGCCTCATGGAGACAAACTTCGGCCTGTTGCATACTACTCATGCAAACTTGACTCTGTTGCTGCAGGCCTTCCACTGTGCCTCCGTGCTGTGGCAGCAAGAGCCATGGAAGCATCACGTGACATAGTCTTGTACTCTCCTCTCACTCTGTAAGTTCCTCATGCAGTTGCTCTCCTTCTAATTGAGCAAAAGTCTTCCCATCTCTCCCATGCCAGGTGGCTCAGATATCACTCCACCCTCCTTGAGTCACCAAATCTCACCGTCAAATGCTGTGCTCAGTCAGTGAACCCGGCTTCACATCTTTCCACCTCCTCCTGTGAGGAGGACGGTGATTGTGATCATGACTGTCTTTCACTGGTTCAACTAGTTACGAGTCCTAGAGCGGATCTTTTGGACATGCCTCTGACTAATCCTGACCTTGTTCTTTATGTTGACGGTTCTGCTTCTGTTGATCCATCTGTGGGCCGTAATAAGGTTGGTTGGGCAGTCTGTGATGATCACTGCACATTGCTGTCTGGCTCTTTGCCATCCCATCTTTCCGCCCAGGCTACTGAACTTGTTGCATTGGTGGAGGCATGCACATATGCCTCTGGGTAAATCTGTCACCATTTACACTGACTTTCGCTATGCTTTTGGTGTTGTCCATGACTTTGGCACTCTCTGGCGTGAGTGCAACTTTCTCACATCTGCAGGTACGCCTGTAAAAAACTCTGTTTATGTCTCCAGGCTTCTTGAAACTATTCTCCCCTCCTCTGTAGCAGTATGCAAATGTGCTGCTCACACTTCTTCCTTAGACTTGATCTCAAAAGGAAATGCTCGTGCAGATGCTGCTGCAAAAGCTGCAGCTCTGTTGCTCACTGCTGTTCGTTTACCTTCTCCCCCCTCCTCTGTGTCCCCTCCCTTCACCTATTGATTCCCTTCTGTCCATGCAGTCTTTTTCCTCTCCACAGGAATGCCAGAAGTGGACAAAGAAAGGATACTATAAAGATCAGGCCGGTGTGTGGAGAGGCCCAAATGCTCTCCCTTGCCTCCCAGCTCACTTTTTCCATCATTTTTCTAAGTTGACACATAGAAGAGATCATGTGTCAAAAGAGGGAATGATACAACCACTTCATGCTAACTGGTTTACCACTGGTTTCACTGTTTATGCTAACAATTTTTGCAAAAAATGTCTAATCTGTGCCACTAACAATGCTCACAGACTCTCCAAACAGATTCCAGCTGCTTATCCACCTCCCACAGGTCCTTTCCAGCACCTGATGATGGATTTCACTGAACTCTCACCAACAGAGGGTAAAAAGTACTGTTTGGTAATGGTTGACATGTGGTCCAAATGGGTAGAAGCGTTTCCAGCTAAACATGCCAGTAGCACAGTTGTAGGTAAGGCATTGTTGTCAGAAATTATTCCCAGATGGGGAATACCTGAGAAAATCTCCAGTGATAATGGTAGACATTTTGTAAATGAAGCTTTAACTGATTTGAGCCTTACACTGGGTTTTGACCTGAGAAAACACTGTGCCTACCACCCACAGTCAGGTGGTGCTGTTGAGTGTGAAAATGGCACTCTAAAAAACAAACTGGCAAAACCTGAAGATGAAACTGGCTTGCCCTGGACTGAGTGCATCCCATTAGCACTCATGTACACACGCATGCGAGTTAGAAAGAAGCATAACATGTCTCCATTTGAAATCCTGTTTCCTCGTCCCCCAACTTTAGGTTTCTCCATGGAAAAGAGACCTGCACCCCCACTAACCACATCACATTTTGAAAATGCTATGTTAGCCTATTGCTCTGCTCTGTCCTGCCAATTGCAAAACATCTCTCAACAGGTGAAAGCTGCACTGCCCAAACTTGCTGAGAGTGTTCTCCACGACATAAGGCCTGGCGATTGGGTGATGATCAAAAGCTTCGAAAGAAAGAACTGGCATAGCAAACGGTGGTTGGGCCCCTACCAAGTCCTGCTGATGACATTCACGGCTGTGAAGACCGCAGAAAGGGCAACGTGGAGCCACACAACACACTGCAGGAAGGTCCCAGCGGTCAAGCCAGAAGAATCCAGACCAGACAAGGACGAGAAGCAGAAGTAAGTGATTAGCCACAATCACCACCCTGCGTTGTAGACTAGGATGAGAAGTAGCCAAGCCGTATGAAGACAGAAGACTGCATAACACTGCACCTGACAGCTGTCATAAACAACCTGAGTGTATGCTGAATGTTGCTCAGCAGAAACATACAGCACACATGCACACTTATACTGATACTGGCATGATGACCAATTCAGACTCAGAGCAGTTTTGTCTGAAAAAAAATTATTAAAGCAGCAAAAGTGCATGATGTGGCACACAGTACAAGCAAAATAAATAAATACATTAAAATGGGTCAGAGGAGCAAGTTCGCTCTTAATGCAATTTATTTGATTTCTAATCATTTTAATTAGTCAAGTATTGATAATGAATAAAGTTAAAGTAATCGCATGTATTTTATTGCTTTATATATATTGCTTTATATTAATTAGACATTATATACCACACCAAGCAGCCGTACTGTATATGCATTCTATGGTTTTTTCGCATATATCATACTGTCCGACAGTCTGGGCTCAAGCAGCTCCTTCTACAATAAAACATATAGGTTCATTATATAATCAAACTATAAAAATCTTGGATAAAAAGCCCGTTAGGTGGCATCATTGTTATATTCTAAAAAAAAATATAATCTACTGAGTTTTGAGAGCTTCACTGACCTCTGTTTTCTGAAATTAATTTTCAAATGTTTCCATAAATCAGCGCCAGAGCCACTTGTTGGATTCATCCAAAGACAGGACAGCAGCAGAGCCACCAGGAGTTCTGATAACAACTGTAAAATATCCCACCGCAGAACCACATTTGGACAAACAGCTTTCTCTATAAAGGGCAGCTATATCTGGAACACAATGCCAAATGAAATCAAAATAATAACAGATTTTAAAACATTTACTACAAAGGTTAAAAACTGGCTGAAAAATAAACAAGAATGTCCCCATGTATGAAATGATTGTCTGCAGGGTGTGAGTGAAGAAGGAAAGGCAAATGTGTAACAGGCATTTTACTGTAACAGGCAAATGTGAATCAGGTTTATATATTGTGTATTTATAATTTTGTTTGCATTGATGTATGTGGATATTGTTTATACTGTTTTCATTTTGTTTTTTCCTCATCTTTCTCTTTTTCTCTGTTTCCTTTCTCTAAAGCCCATCCAGGGACAAGAGTTGCAAATTAGCTTAATGCTATACACTCTCTGCGCAACACATCAGATTTTTTTTGTCTATGTTTATTGCACTGTCCCTGACAAATAAACATATAAATAAATAAATAAAAATTACATTACCTTTTGTGTCTTTGACTTTCAGATCATGACCAATCTGAAATATTGTTACTAAGAAGCAAACAGGTTAAATCAGGCCAGAATGGCAGGCTGCAGGTCGACAATGAAATTTTCACTGATTTAAACAGCTAATTTCTGTCTGTAGGTGACAACCAGGGGTAATTTTCTCATTTTGGGCAGCACAGTGGTGCAGTGGTTAGCACTGTTGCCTTACAGCTAGAAGGTTCCTGGTTCGAATCCCCAGGTTGACAGGGGTTGGAACCTTTCTGTGTGGAGTTTGCATGTTCTCCCTGTGCTGCGTCGGTTTACTCCGGGGGCTCCGGTTTCCTCCCACAATCCAAAGACATGCATGTTAGGTTAATTGGCTGTTCTAAATTGTCCCTAGATATCTGTTTCCTATAGGCCCTTAGAATAGAGGGTTAGTATTACTGAAAGCGCTTTGAGTGGTCTTTTTGACTAGAAAAGCGCTATATAAGTGCAGGTTAGTTAGTAGTTAATTTTCAGACATTTTTTATGATGTTGGGTTTTTTTTGCTGTTCTCCTCTAGCTCAGGAAATATTCACCTTAGGGATGTTTAGTTTTTTTACATATATGATTTAGAAGAAAAACCTTAAATTTATGAGAATCAAGTCTCAAATGCACATTACAAAACTATTTTATAGCAACACTGCAAAATTATCAGGGAAAACTGTACATGTAAAAAAGTAAAAAAAGAGATGGTCCTTTTTATGTAATTATCTAAACTGTACAATTTACAGAAAATGCATATCGTGATATATATCATTATCGTGATATAAGATGACTTATATCGTGATATGAATTTTTTGTCATATCGCATAGCCCTACTTATGTATATGTGATTTCTTAGCTTTTTATTTTTAACAAATCGGCAAAAACCTCAAAAAAAAAAAAACTTTTTTCACATTGTCATTATGGGGTATTGTGTGTAGAATTTTGAGGAAAAAAATTTATGTCACCCATTTTGGAGTAAGTCTAACATAACGTAGAAAAAGTGAAGCGCTGTGAAGACTTTCCAGATGCACTGTACAAATGATGACTTCAAATTCATTCATTATCGCTACTTGACCAATTAAAATGATTAGAAATCAAGTAGGTTTATAAAAGCTTGTTTGCTCCTCTGACATGTTTTAATTTATTTATGAAATAATTTGAAATATGAAATTTGAAATATGAAATATGCCAGGCACGGCGTTGCCTGGCATATTTCTGTCCAATACCAACTCTCTCTCTAACAAGGTGATGAACTGAGACTGCTGATGCGTTTTAAGGACCTCTCTTCCTCGGCTGCCCTCTGCTTTACCGAGACCTGGCTCAGGGAAAATACACCGGACAGCGCGCTGCGCCTCAAGGGATTTCAGCTGTTTCGTGCTGATCGTGACACAGAGCTCTCCGGTAAGACCACAGGAGGCGGAGTCTGCTTTTACATCAACAGCAGCTGGTGCTCTGATGTAACGGTAATTTCCAAACACTGTTCTCCCACCCTGGAATTTCTTTTTATTAACTGCAAGCCATTTTATTCCCCGCGGGAGTTCGCCTCATTCATCCTCGCCGCTGTGTACGTCCCTCCCGACGCGGACACGTGCGAAGCTCAGCGCGTGCTCGCGGATCACATCCAACACACGGAGCGGATTTTTCCAGACTCTCTGGTTATTGTGGTTGGCGACTTTAACCAGAGTAATCTGAGCCACGATCTCCCCCGCTACAAACAGTTTATTAAATGCCCCACCAGAGGAAAAAACACACTGGATCACTGTTACACCACAGTGAAAGACGCATATCGCGCTGTTCCCCGCGCTGCGCTGGGATTATCTGATCACGTGATGGTCCACCTCATTCCCACATACAGACAGAGATTGAAGCTCACTAAACCTGTTGTGACCACTACGAAGAAATGGACCAGTGAAGCTGAGGAGAAGCTGGAAACGTGCATGGAAATAACTGACTGGGGCATGTTTAAAGGAGCCACGCATGATCTGGATGAGTACACGGACACTGTGAACTCTTATATCCACTTTTGTGAGGAGGACATTCTTCCATCGCGCACCAGGGTGAGGTACTCTAATGATAAGCCCTGGTTCACAGCTAAGCTCAGACAGATCTGGAAGGAGAAGGAAGCAGCGCTGAAAAGTGGAGACAGGGACTGCTACAGGGAGGTTAAATATCGGTTTAACAGAGAGCTGAAGAGAGCTAAATCTGTGTATTCTGAGAGACTCCAGCAGCAGTTCACTGCTAATGACTCAGCTTCTGTGTGGAGAGGACTGAGGCAAATCACCAATTATCGGCCTCAGGCTCCTAAAGGTCAGGATGACAAAGCCTTTTGTCAAAGACTGTCCCAACACTATGCCCGTTTTGACACCTCGTCATCTGTGTCCAACTCCCCCCCTCTCTCCAGCTCCACAGCCTCCACGATCCCTACTTCATCAAAGGCGCCCCCCCCTCCTCCCCCCCTGCCCTTGTCATCAGTGAGCAGGACGTGCTCAAACAGTTCTCCAGACTGAACCCGCGCAAGGCCCCCGGTCCGGACGGCGTGTCTCCCTCCACCCTGAGACACTGTGCGAAACAGCTGGCTCCTGTCTTCACAGACATTTTCAACACCTCCCTTAAGCTATGCCACGTGCCGCTCTGCCTCAAATCCTCCACCATCATCCCTGTCCCCAAGAAGCCACGGATCACTGGACTTAATGACTACAGACCTGTAGCGCTCACCTCTGTAGTCATGAAGTCCTTTGAGCGCCTGGTCCTGCCCCACCTCAAGTCCATCACCACCCCTCTCCTGGACCCGCTGCAGTTTGCCTACCGAGCCAACAGGTCTGTAGATGACGCAGTCAACCTGGCCCTCCACTCCATCCTGCAGCACCTGGACTCCCCGGGAACCTACGCCAGGATCCTGTTTGTGGACTTCAGCTCCGCATTCAACACCATCCGCCCCGCTCTGCTCCGGGACAAGCTGTCCCTGCTCAACGTGCCTGACTCCCTCTGCAGGTGGATCACCGACTTCCTGACGGACCGGAGGCAGCATGTGCGGCTGGGAAAGACTGTCTCAGACTCTGCTAGCATCAGCACCGGATCACCCCAGGGCTGTGTACTTTCCCCCCTACTCTTCTCCCTTTATGCCAACTCCTGCACCTCCAGCCACCAGTCTGTCAAGTTGATCAAGTTTGCGGACGACACCACCCTCATCGGGCTCATCTCCAACGGCGACGAGTCCACCTACAGGAGAGAGGTGGCCCAGCTGGCGTCCTGGTGCAACAACAACAACCTGCAGCTGAACGCTCTGAAGACAGTGGAGATGATTGTGGACTTCAGGAAAGTCACAACCCCTCTGCCCCCCCTCACCCTCACAGGCTCTCCCATCACCACTGCTGATTCCTTTCGCTTCCTAGGCACCACCATCACCAGGGACCTCAAGTGGGAGCCGACCATCAGCTCCCTCATCAAAAAGGCCCAGCAGAGAATGTTCTTCCTGCGGCAGCTGAGGAAGCTCAAGCTACCCACCAAGATGTTAGTGCAGTTCTACACAGCCATCATCGAGTCCATCCTCACCACCTCCATAACCGTGTGGTACGCAGGAGCCACTGCCAGGGACAGACTAAGGCTGCAGCGCGTCGTGCGCACTGCTGAGAAGGTGATCGGCTGCAAGCTCCCATCTCTCCAGGATCTGTACATCTCCAGGACCCGGAGGCGTGCTGGCCGGATCATAGCCGATCACTCACACCCTGGTCACGTACTGTTTGCCCCCCTCCCCTCAGGTAGAAGACTTCGGTCCATCCAGACTAAAACCTCCCATCACATGAACAGCTTCTTCCCCTCTGCCATCAGACTGCTGAACACTAAGTGACTTATTGACTCTCGTGCACTATGTACAGCAGCTCAACCAGACTCATGTCAATCATCACTGTTTTCTTCCTGCATTACCGACTGCACTATATGGTTCTCCACATTATCTGCTGCTCGCTAATATATTTTAACTGCTGACCAGTATTACTCACTCTTATTCTACACTTTATTGCATGTATAGTTTATTTCTTTTATTCTATCATGTTTAATGTTGCAGCATTGCACCGAGACAAATTCCTAGTTTGTGTACTACATGAACAATGGCAATAAATCTGATTCTGAATGTATGTGTTGCTATCCCACTCTTTTGCAAGTTTAATATAATTTTTTCAGACAAAACTAAGAAATTCAGCAGTAATTTAAAGCAAAGAAACGATGGTTGGATATTTCCTGTGACAATGTATCATCATCATTTAGCATTTGATGGTGAGATGAGATGGTGTTAACATGACTTATCTCCAATTAAAGCAAGGTTAGCGGACTATCCTCTCTGATGCAGCATGGTGGAAAACAGTCCCACATCCCTGGCAAACAGAAGCAGCGGCTATTTGACCAAACCATGAGTTTGGAGATAGTTGCTGTGGTAACCACCAGAATGAAGCCTAGTGATCCATGTACACCTGTTCTGCTGCGTGCATTGCTGGGGTGAGGCGGGCCACTGACAAGTAGTGTGTGAAGAACTTGCTGAAGAAATGGGACGTGTATTTTAAATCCTGATAGAAACAATAGTTTTAAATGAAACAATAAGACGTTTTTATCTCATCATCCGATATACTGTATATCGTCATATCGAACATCCCTAACTTTAAAAAAAATAATCATCAAAAATAAATTAAAACGGCTTAAATATTTTACTGTATGTATAATGGAGGCAAATATTCCTGCATTGTAACTGAAAGCGTTTGTAACCTGATATTTTGGACTGGAAGAAGTTCTTTTAATTTTCATTGGAAGCCTAATTGAACTTTGAAACTTCTAGACTCAGCAAGGTTTCAAACAGGATGGACTAGTTTGTTTTCTTTTTTACTTTAATGGAGTTGGATATTATTCATATTATTACTCCTGTTTGTTTTGAACACACAGAGTTACAGCAGCCATCTATGCTGCAGCAGAAGCTGATATTTGAGTTTTATTTCTTTAGTTTTGGGTTAAAAGACCAAACTTTAACATAAGGGATAAGGACCCGTCCTTATATAGCGCTTTTTCTAGTCTCAAAGACCACTCAAAGCACTTCACTAGTACTAATCCACTATTCTAAGGGCCAATAGGAGACAGATTATTATTAGTCCCTATTGTAGGACTAATAAAGGCTTATCTTATCTTATCTTAGCTGTAAGGCAACAGTGCTAACCACTGCACCACCATGCTGACCAAAATAACATCTTATTTAATTGTGTAGTGATATTTAATCACCCCCTCATGGATCGTCACCTTATCGTGGTGGGGGGGTTTGCGTGCCCCAGTGATCCCAGGAGCTATGTTGTCCGGGGCAATTTGCCTCTGATAGGGTCTCCCAAGACAAACTGGTCCTGGGTGAAGGGCCAGACGAAGAACGATCCAACAGACTCTCATGATAAATTGTATATCAAGGATTCAGTGTACCCCGCCCGGTATGGGGTTACCGGGGCCCCACCCTGGAGCCAGGCCTGGGGGAGGGGCTCGAAGGCTAGCGTCTGGTGGCCGGGTTTCCACCCATGGGACCCGGCCGGGCTCAGCCCGAAGGAGTTACATGGGTCCGCCCTCCAGTAGGTTCACCACCTGCAGGAGGGATCATGGAAGTCCGGTGCTATGTGGATTAGGTGGCAGTCAAAGGCGGAGACCTTGGCGGACTGATCCCAAGCTTTCTAAACTGGCTTTTGGTACGTGGAATGTCACCTCTCTGGTGGGGAAGGAGCCTGAGCTGGTGTACGAGATTGAGCGATACCGGCTAGATATAGTCGGCCTCACCTCAACACACAGCTCCGGTTCCGGAACCAGTCTCCTGGAGAGGGGCTGGAGCTTGGCCTTTTCTGGAGTTGCCCCGGGCGAGAGGCGACGAGCAGGGGTAGGTATTCTTGTATCGCCCCACCTTGCTGCCTCTATATTGGAGTTTTCCCCGGTGGACGAAAGGGTTGCTTCCCTGCGCCTTCGGGTTGGGAAACGGGTCCTGACCATCATTTGTGCCTATGCACCAAATGATGTTTCAGAGTACCCACCCTTTTTGGAGTCTGTGACTGGGGTGCTGGAGGGTGCTCCTCCTGGAGACTCCATTGTCCTACTGGGGGACTTCAATGCGCACGTGGGCAACGACAGTGAAACCTGGAGGGGGGTGATTGGGAGGAACGGCCTGCCCGATCTGAACCCGAGTGGTGTTCAGTTATTGGACTTCTGTGCTAACCACAGTCTGTCTATAACGAACACCATGTTCAAGCATAAGGGTGTCCATATGTGCACCTGGCACCAGGACACCCTAGGCCGCAGGTCGATGATCGATTTTGTTATCGTATCATCAGACCTGCGACCGTATGTCTTGGACACCCGAGTAAAGAGAGGTGCAGAGCTGTCAACTGATCACCACCTGGTGGTGAGTTGGATCCGATGGCAGGGGAGGAAGCCATTCAGACCTGGTAGACCCAAACGTATAGTGAGGGTGTGCTGGGAGCGTCTGGCTGAGGCCCCTGTCCGGGAGGTCTTCAACTCCCACCTCCGGAAGAACTTCAACCACATTCCGAGGGAGTCTGGAGACATGGAGTCTGAATGGGCCATGTTCTCCACCTCTGTTGTTGAAGCGGCAGCCCAGAGCTGCGGCCGCAAGGTGGTCGGTGCATCTCGTGGTGGCAACCCCCGAACCAAGTGGTGGACACCAGTGGTGAGGGGGGCCATTAAGCTGAAGAAGGAGTCCTATCAAGCTTGGTTGGCTTGTGGGACTCCCGAAGCAGCTGAGGTGTACCGGCAGGCCAAGCGGAGTGCAGCTCGGGTGGTTGCTGAAGCAAAAACCCGGGTATGGGAGGAGTTCGGTGAGGCCATGGAACAAGACTTTCGGTCGGCTTCAAAGAGATTCTGGCAAACTGTTCGGCGGCTCAGGAGGGGAAAGCAGCTCCCCGTCCACACTGTGTATGGTGCGGATGGGACACTGTTGACTTCAACTGGGGATATCGTCGGGCGGTGGAAGGAATACTTCGAGGATCTCCTCAATCCCACTGATACGCCTTCCACAGAGGAAGCAGGGTTTGGGGACGAGGGGGATGACTCGCCTATCACAGGGGCTGAGGTCGCCAAGGTGGTTAAAAATCTCCTTGGTGGCCGGGCCCCGGGGGTGGACGAGATTCGCCCCGAGTACCTCAAGGCCCTGGATGTTGTTGGGTTGTCATGGTTGACACGCCTCTGCAACATTGCGTGGAGGTCAGGGGCAGTGCCTTTGGCATGGCAAACCGGGGTGGTGGTTCCTCTCTTCAAAAAAGGGGACCGGAGGGTGTGCTCCAACTTTAGAGGGATCACACTCCTCAGCCTCCCTGGGAAGGTCTATGCCAAGGTACTGGAGAGGAGAGTCCGGCCGTTGGTCGAACCTCGGATTCAGGAGGAGCAATGTGGTTTTCGTCCTGGCCGTGGCACATCGGACCAGCTCTTTACCCTCTCGAGAATTCTTGAGGGTTCGTGGGAGTTTGCCCAACCAGTTTACATGTGTTTTGTGGACTTGGAGAAGGCATTTGACCGCGTCCCTCGTGGATTTTTGTGGGGGGTGCTTCGGGAGTATGGGGTATCGGGCTTGTTGTTACGAGCTATTCGGTCTCTGTACGACCGTTGTGAGAGTTTAGTTCGCATTGCCAACACTCGGTCGGAGTCATTCCCAGTGAGAGTTGGACTCCGCCAGGGCTGCCCTTTGTCACCGGTCCTGTTCATAATTTTTATGGACAGGATTTCTAGGCGCAGCCAGGGAATGGAGGGTGCTTGGTGACCACAGGATCTCATCTCTGTTGTTTGCAGATGATGTTGTCCTGTTGGCTTCATCCAGCAATGACCTACAGCTCTTGCTGGGACGGTTTGCCGCTGAGTGTGAAGCGGCTGGGATGAGAATCAGCACCTCCAAGTCCGAGTCCATGGTCCTCAGCCGGAAAAAGGTGGATTGTCCTCTCCGGGTTGGGGACAGGCTCCTGCCCCAAGTGGAGGAGTTTAAGTATCTTGGGGTCTTGTTCACGAGTGAGGGGAAAATGGAGCGAGAGATCGACAGACGGATTGGAGCAGCATCTGCAGTGATGCGGACGTTGTACCGGTCTGTTGTGGTGAAGAGGGAGCTTAGTTCTAAGGCAAAGCTGTCGATTTACCAGTCAATCTACGTTCCTACTCTCACCTATGGTCACGAGCTTTGGGTAATGACCGAAAGAACGAGATCGCGGATACAAGCGGCTGAAATGAGCTTTCTCCGTAGGATTGCTGGACTCACCCTCAGAGATAGGGTGAGGAGCTCAGTCATCCGGGAGAGGCTCAGAGTAGAACCGCTGCTCCTCCACATTGAAAGGAGTCAGTTGAGGTGGTATGGGCATCTGATTAGGATGCCTCCTGGACGCCTCCCACTTGAGGTGTTTCAGGCACGTCCCACTGGGAGGAGACCCCGGGGCAGACCCAGGACTCGGTGGAGAGACTATGTCTCCCAGCTAGTCTGGGAACGCCTTGGTATCCCCTCTGAAGAGCTGGAGCAGGTGGCTGGGGAGAGGGAAGTCTGGGCTTCTCTGCTTGAACTGCTGCCTCCGCGACCCGGACCTCCGGAAAAGCGGTAGAAGATGGATGGATGGATGGATGGATATTTAATCAAATATAGTGTAATAAGGTACAGGAATTATTTATTTTATTTAATAGTGGGTGTGCGAGGGGACAGAGTTAAACCATCACCCCAACGCTCACTAAATAAAACAGAAAAGCACTTGTAAAAAGGGGGCACCAGTTCTAAAAGAACAACTTGTTAATGAATTAATTTCTATTAATTAATTTTCATACCTTCAAATACTTAATGAATCAGTCTCAAAATATAGTGAGTTCTTTTACTGCCGTGACCCAGAAAACATATACGCAAAGGAAAAATGCTTCAACTTCTCTCATTTTCAATTTTATTAAATGAACTCATTCACGTTACATGACATGGCATTCAAATGATGAATAAACAGATTCAAATGATAAACAGGTGTTCAATATCACATCAACTGTTAATGGGTTCCTGAGCATCAAATCTATAGTTAAACCTTTGTGGAACCAAGAGGAAACCAGACTTTATGTTTCAACTGTAATGCAATGGAAGGCTGAAGTATCTAACAAAACCAGAACACAATTTTATTGGGAAAAATTTCATAAGCTGATTATCTAAAAAGGAACTTCTGAATTAATCTACAAAAATGAAAGGAGGTTACTTAAAAATGAATAAGAATTTTCCTTCAGTTTATAGCTTTGTCCTATGGCTGAGGACTAATTGTACTTATGAAATATTGGTTATGATCAATTGTAATTAATACTTTAGGACATCACGTTTAAACCCAGCAGACAGGAAAATGGGAGTCTCAGTTACGAACAGCTGTAGGTCCAGGTGTTCAGTGATGGCCAGCGCCAGATGGTGGTATAAGTTCGGGAAGGCTCAGCGGCTCTTCCAGACAGCGTTCGGAACACCGGGGGAAAGCGACTGCTGGTCGGTTTTCAGATCATTCACAGCTGTGAGAAGCGTAGACTAGACTGGGGGCTCCCTCGGGGCAGGCAGCGAAGGCTGGCGACACAGTGAGGGCTGGCTCTGGAGCAGGCGTGGATTCCGTTGGCAACCAGTCCGAATTTAGGATGTCTCCGGCCCACAGAACCAAACCAAAGACTGAAGGAAGAATGTTTTAGTCAGTTTCACCAACGAGCTCCTAGTTTCTTTACGGGGTCAGATGTGGATGAGGCCGGAAAAGAAATGTCCAAAAATCTCTATCAGTTCACTTTAAAACAGGAAAATAAAAAGTCCACTTTAACTGCATGAAAAGTCAAAAAGGACCAAGAAAAAAACATTTAAATAGAATAAGAATGGCTTCTGAGGTGAAGGAAAAAAGAAAGATTTGAGAGTTTAACTCTCTTTAAGGCGAGCTCATAGAAAGAAAAATTATTTCTCCTCAGTTAACCAGAAAACAAGTAAAGCTTATCAAAAGATGATTTAGGAGAGTTAATGCAGGATTTGACAAGGTTCACACACACAAAAGACTTCTTAAAACTCACAGAACAATTTAGACAAAAGAAAACTGCAAGGAAGTCCAAAGAACAGAAGAACTCTCTCATCTGAGTATGTAGGGTGGCTCTGAAGCATTTAACTGAAACGCGCTGCTGGGTCATAAAACGGGACCGGCCGCAAGGAGGACAAATCATCTTCCATAAAGAGGAGTGTGAATGGGCTTTTGTCCAGTGAGGGAACATTCCTTTGTTTGTGAACAACCAATCAAATGCTGGGACGTTATCCACCAGAGAGACAGCCTGATGATTGGTTATCACAAGAGGGAAGACGGACAGAGATTCATAAAACATTCAGTTCTTATGGAATTATATACTCAATATAAAATCTAACTAATTTAAGTGACTCAAGTCTAATATTCAGTGACCATGCATTTATACCGTTACTAATAATTGTAACATTCATTTGAATATCACTCATGAAAACAAAACATTCCTAAGACATACACTCACATTTAAATCAAGGATTAATGAATCATGGCAAACCATTATTGGCGATTATCTTCACAATGTCCTTAGAATTCCGGGGAGATGATAGCTGGAAGAAAAGCTTAATGTTTATTTAGTCAGAATTAACAGTCTTAGATTACTCAATGAAACATTCCGTAGATGTCCACTAGGAGGTACTGTTGAGCTGTAGATAATTTTTAGGTCTTTGGAATGTGAGCGGGGGGCCAAGAGGGTTCTGGAATATGTCTAAAACAAGAAAGAAGGCCATATATCTGCCAGCTTAAGAAGTTTATGACTTTTTACGAGTATCAGTTCCTGGTACGAACGGATACTATCAGCATGAACTGTCCAGTTGGGAATTTGACTCCAAGAGTTTATGGTCCACTTAAGCCTTTAAAAGCAAATCTTTATCAAGTCTCTCTACAAAAGTGAAATTGTTTACACTGGGGTCCTGTTTAACACACAGCATTCTTGACCAGACCTTGAGTGAGAGTTGCTTTAAAATGAAGAAAAGTGAAATTTCTTTAAAATGAAGAAAAATGATCTCCTGGATTGGCCCGAGAAGAAGTTGCTGCTACAATTGTGTTGCTACAAACACTTTTGATTAAACTGTCAAGCTCAAGTTTCCAACTCCTGTTTGATGGGTCATTATTTTATTTAGTTGTGGGAACTTGTTATAATAGGCTACATTATATTAAGGCAGAGACTGACAACAGTGATTTTCACAGGTGTGCAGGCTTAAACAGGTGAGGTAAAACATGACCCCAAGCCCTGAACAGGAGCCGTCCCAACAGGAAGCAGCGATGGTGGACATGACAGAATAACTGTGATTAGTCGCTTATCAAAAAAATAGTTGTTAGACAAGTCGACTACTAAAATAATCGTTAGCTGCAGCCCAATCAGTATTTGCAAAATAGTTGTGAGCGTTTGCAAACAGTTGTAATGTGCGTGGCTAAAATTCTTTTTGGTTCGCCCAACTGTTTTATACCCTTTACAACAAAACTGTTGGCGAGCTTAAAAACTGTGTGCGACCTCTGTTGCGACCTTTTACAAACCCTGACAAAACCCAAAGCATGCAGCAATCATGAACGTTCCTCGGCATTCGCTGCTCCGTGAGATACTAGCCTGATTTTTGCAAACATCTGTCAGAAAAGTTAGCGAATCCAGAAGTTGCCACATTTGTCAACATTCACCGCTTTATGAGATACTAGTGAGAGACTGCTTTGGACTGAGTCAAAACTTTGAGGAAACCATTGAGCTCTCAACAATCTCCATCACTATGTAAAGGCAGTATAACTGAACACAGTACGGAGCATAAAACATCATGAATGTCATTGGTCAAGTTGTTCCTTTTTAACCCTTTAACTGCCCCAGTCACCGTATGGCGACAGGAACGGTTAAAGGGTGGTCAAGGCCCCTAGTGGTCAAGAATGGTAAAAAATTTTTGTCAATAAAATAGTTCAGATTTCCAAGGCTATAACTTGAAAGTTACATGAGATAATGGCTTACTGTCAATTAGAAAGACGTAGAATATGATCCAAAGTTTCAGATAGGAATAAATTTTTTCATCTAATTTGCATAATGTTGCGGCAGCTATATAAATTACATAACTCAGTCAAGAGTGGACTTTGGACACATTTACACAAACAATGGTCCATTTTTTGTTTTTTTTGGTTATGCCATTTTGTCTACAGGGATATGTATTTTATCTCATCTTCAAAGCATATGAACCAGAAAATCAATAAAAAGTAAAAAAAAAAACATATTCCTCTCTTACCTGTTGCCGGGGGGGGGATGGGGCTTGCTCGCCCACATGACCGGTCCGTTTTTGTCCATCATGGTCGATGTTTTGCGTTTGCTCGGTCATTTACACCCGCTTCCACATCTACAAACTCTTATGATTATCCCACGTGAATTTTGTTTGTATTACGTTAACTATTATTCCTGTTTGGTGCATTTTTCCTGTGAGAATCCAGGCCGATTGTGGGCGCCACCACCTTGGTGCTGGGAGCTCAGTTTTTCGTCCATCATGGTTGATGTTTCGCGTTTGTTCGGTCATTTACACCCGCTTCCACATCTACAAACTTTTATGATTATCCCAAGTGAATTTTGTTTGTATTACGCAGCTATTTTTCCTGTATCATGCAGTTTCAGTCAGAAACGCGGCGGCCATGACTGAACATGGCAGCGTTCACATTAGTGTTGTCAGCTCAAAGCGGAAAAAGGGAGAAGAATAATGAGGATTTCTTCTTCTTTGCTGTATTCCATGTCAGCCATGATTCCTCCGGCGCGTGTCTGCCACCTTCTGAACTGTCAGATCAATACAGATCAGTACAAATTCTCAGTATAGCCAGGGGACGTCAATAAGTTGACCGGTGCAGTTGCAGCACTGTGCCACTGGGGGCACGCGACCCGTCCATACTATGCAGGCAATTAAAGAGTTAAAAGTTCAATCTAACAAACTAATATCTTTTTATTCCAATAGCTAATATACAAAAGTCTATAAAAATACTGTTAAGTCCATGTTCTACTCAAGCTTTCTGCTACAAAGAGCAATCCTATAGCTAATACACAAACGTCTATAAAAATACTGTTCAGTCCATGTTCTCCTCAAGCTTTGTGCTACGAAAAGCAATCTTATAGAAAAGCCTATCAACAGTTTCATAGTGTTCCTAGCTTTCACCGCCGACTCCTCTGTCACCAAACGCCTCAGGAGGTGCACTGAGCAGCTCGAACATGTCGTCAATGACTTGCCACAGGCAGTTCTCCAAAGGAAAGTCGTTGTCCACCAGATTGACCAGAAAGTAGTTGTCGTGAACATACTTGATGATCATACGTGAAGGAGACTCATCCTCGTAGAGTTTAGCCCACTGCTCGATCCATAAGGCGAAGGCTTCATCCTGCAGAGACACAAAGTCAAGTTGACCAAGGCTTGTACCCCAACAGCACAAATACATTCAGCCGACTTCAGCAAGTTTACATTGGGAATACGTCTTATAGATGTTGTTAGCACATTGGCAGGATGTTTGCTAGCCAACACCTTGCCAATGTGCCAACAACCTCTATAAGTTAGCGCAATGTATGGTCAAGTATGTTCATGTATGCAAGTTCATATACCCCACGCATCCCTATATCAGGGGCCCCTAATGAGAATTGTGATCAACATAAAATGGACTGGACAAAAGTTACGAGGCGTGTCAGAAAAGAAATAGGACTGGCATCAAAGAAATGTATTTCAAATATAAACTACAAACTAGGGGTGTGCCATATCGTATCGTTCATGATAATACCATTATAAATTTTGATACTGGTGTTGACACGAATACCGTGATATTTGGGATCTGCTGCATGACAACGTCACAACACTGCCAACGGAAGTTACGCGTGACAGCAAAACAAACATGGCATAAAAAGGTGCTGCTCCATTTGCATCCAGTTGAGTGGAAATATGCAAGTTTCACTTTCTCTTTTAGACTGCTGCCACATTAAAACAAAACAAAACAGTGCAGCAATGTGGATAATCTGTCTGCATTTTTTCTGTATGTCAACAACACCGCTGTAACTATGTTAACGTTGGACAATGTTCCACTCGAAGTCTGTATTTTCATTCCATTTTGGCAGTTTCATCTTTACTTTACTCCTGAAGAGGGGGGGGGGGGGGGAAACCCATCTGTTCAGTGTGACAAGAGCCAAAAAGCCCCAGCAGAGGTTTGTGCAACGAGAGTTACAATGCAGCTAAAGTGATTCAGCATAAAACCCAATATCTGTGTGCACTTAAGCTATAATGGTTTATTTTCTTGTAATATTTGATACAGAACAAAAAAAATATTTAAACTAAATCTGAGCTGCTGTTTATAAATGGGAGAAATAAGAGTTGTTTTTTTTTCTGAATATGTTGAAGGTAAATAATGATGGCCTGTGAAATTGTCGTTTTCGCATGAATTAAAAAAAAAACCCCAACAACTCTGTATTCTGCAATATCACGAAAAATATCGTTATCGTAAAAATTCACAGAAATATAATGATAGCATTTTTAGGTAATATTGCCCACCCCTACTACAAACTACAAGTTTTCTGATTCAAAATATCGCCTCTTTCAGTTTAACACACTTTCCCATCCTTCTTCGCCACACCTCCATGCACTCCTGGAAGAATTCTGCTGGGATTTTCCGCAGTGCCGATGCATTGTGAAGCACATTGAAGCAGCTATCATCAGAGTTGTTTTGCCACAACTCTTGCCTCTTCTAGCGCACCAACCAAAGCAAACACCACAGCATCTCTTTGTAGACATGCTGGTTGATCATTTGGCCCTGTGGTGATGCGTTAATCCCTACCCCAATCATAGCTCACACAGCACACCAAGTCCTGCTTCTTTTCTGACACACCCCATAAGTCCAACTCCCCAAAAGTGGAACCCCACATTTGAGTCAAAGCTTCTGTATAAATGGAAAGTCAGTCCGATCAGAAATGTAGAAGCTATACAGGTGACAACATAAAATGTCAAATGAGTGAATGGACTGGTCAGAAACACTGCACCCTCTGCAACTTCATTGCGTGAGGTAGAATAAGTTCTTCCCACCCTCCTTTTGCCATTTCTGAGTTCTGCTGTTCACAGAAGCCGGTGCCATTTTGAGACTAACCGCTAACAACATAGCCTGAGCCAACAAAACACAAGAGCACTCTCTCCACCTTGTTTTCTTTGAAGATCTCAATGTGTCTGTGATGAAGAGCAGTTTTCAATTTTACATATCATTATTGACATAGGTAAGAATATCATCCATGAATATTCAACAAAAGTAGTATACAACCCATAGCAATAGGTCAGGATCCCAGGGTGAAAATGTGTAGCAAGTTTGGTGACCCAAACTTTACTCGTTTTATAGTAACGGTGCAAAGGGAATGTTAACATTGACCTCTGACCCCAAACCCTCAGTCAGGTCAGGGTGTAAGTTGTCCAAGATTTGTCTAAATACATCGATGGTATCGATTTGAAAAGCCTACATCATTTCTATCAGTACTTATCGTGTTTACAAGCTTTAGAGAAAAACTGACCTCTGACCTTGGCTTCCAGTTCTAAAACTCCTGCAAAAAATTTTTAAAAAATAAAAATAAAAAAAATATCACCCGATCAAAGTCAGACTGCAATATGCGCATCATCAAACCATGGTACCAAGTTTCAAAACAACTGGAATAAAACTGTAGGGAGAGTTGATTTAACCAAAGTGCAATAGATGGATGGACTGCCCCATAACATAATCCCCTTAGTCTCTGACCGGCAGAGGATGAAAAATGGTTCACCTAAAGTCTGGGCCACAGCTGGATGTACAAATTTAGATATCGTACATCCGCTGCAATTTTCTGGGGCCATGCAGGATGTGGATGTCGTAGGGGTATTGGACAGGCAGCAAGGAGTTCTTGACAGTCTTACGTGTCTCTTGCACTTCACATGAGATGGCTTTGCAAGCAGGGATTGTACAATAGTTGTGGAATTCATACTCACTTCTTGAGATAGTCTTATGATCTAAGTATGTCACATCCACTCACCATGTACGTGGGAGACAAGATGCACAGCACAAGTAAGACTATGGTCAAATACCCTTATGACATCGTATACAGTGGGGCAAAAAAGTATTTAGTCAGCCACCAATTGTGCAAGTTCTCCCACTTAAAAGATGAGAGAGGTCTCCAATTTTCATCATAGGTATACCTCAACTATGAGAGACAAAATGAGAAAAAAAAAAATCCAGAAAATCACATTGAAGGATCTTTAATGAATTAATTGGTAAATTCCTCAGTAAAATAAGTATTTGGTCAATAACAAAAGTTCATCTCAATACTTTGTTATATACCCTTTGTTGGCAATGACAGAGGTCAAATGTTTTCTGTAAGTCTTCACAAGGTTTTCACACACTGTTGCTGGTATTTTGGCCCATTCCTCCATGCAGATCTCCTCTAGAGCAGTGATGTTTTGGGGCTGTCACTGGGCAACACGGACTTTCAACTCCCTCCAAAGATTTTCTATGGGGTTGAGATCTGGAGACTGGCTAGGCCACTCTAGTACCTTGAAATGCTTCTTACGAAGCCACTCCTTCGTCGCCCGGGCGGTGTGTTTGGGATCATTGTCATGCTGAAAGACCCAGCCACGTTTCATCTTCAATGCCCTTGCTGATGGAAGGAGGTTTTCACTCAAAATCTCACGATACATGGCCCCATTCATTCTTTCCTTCACACGGATCAGTCGTCCTGGTCCCTTTGCAGAAAAACAGCCCCAAAGCATCATGTTTCAACCCCCATGCTTCACAGTAGGTATGGTGTTCTTTCTCCTCCAAACACGACAAGTTGAGTTTTTACCAAAAAGTTCTATTTTGGTTTCATCTGACCATATGACATTCTCCCAATCCTCTTCTGGATCATCCAAATGCTCTCTAGCAAACTTCAGACGGGCCTGGACATGTACTGGCTTAAGCAGGGGGACACGTCTGGCACTGCAGGATTTGAGTCCCTGGCGGCGTAGTGCGTTACTGATGGTAGCCTTTGTTTCTTTGGTCCCAGCTCTCTGCAGGTCATTCACTAGGTCCCCCCGTGTGGTTCTGGGATTTTTGCTCACCGTTCTCGTGATCATTTTGACCCCACAGGGTGAGATCTTGCGTGGAGCCCCAGATCGAAGGAGATCATCAGTGGTCTTGTATGTCTTCCATTTTCTAATAATTGCTCCCACAGTTGATTTTTTCACACCAAGCTGCTTACCTATTGCAGATTCAGTCTTCCCAGCCTGGTGCAGGTCTACAATTTTGTTTCTGGTGTCCTTTGACAGCTCTTTGGTCTTGGCCATAGTGGAGTTTGGAGTCTGACTGTTTGAGGTTGTGGACAGGTGTCTTTCATACTGATAATGAGTTCAAACAGGTGCCATTAATACAGGTAACAAGTGGAGGATAGAGGAGCCTCTTAAAGAAGAAGTTACAGGTCTGTGAGAGCCAGAAATCTTGCTTGTTTGTAGGTGACCAAATACTTATTTTACCGAGGAATTTACCAATTAATTCATTAAAAATCCTTCAATGTGATTTTCTGGATTTTTTTTTCTCATTTTGTCTCTCATAGTTGGGGTATACCTATGATGAAAATTGGAGACCTCTCTCATCTTTTAAGTGGGAGAACTTGCACAATTGGTGGCTGACTAAATACTTTTTTGCCCCACCGTAAATGATTTTTGGACCATTTTGTATGGCTTTCGTAAGGCAGCCATAGGAGGATCCAGAGTTTGTAGACCGTTCATAAGATTGCTGTCAGTTCGATGGTCTTGTTCAAGATTTCTACGAACACTGCACAAAACACCCTCATCATAGGGCGGCTGTACAAATGCCATAGCAACAGCATAAGAACTACGCAAGATGTTGGTCCTAAGTATGCCTCAAGAGCACCTTAAGTTGTTCTTGAGGGCCCCGTGCAGCCGTCGTAGGAAACGCTGTACAAATCCCTGTTCGTACAGAGAGTCATACAACGTGCATAAGGCAGTAGTGAGGCAGTCATATGGCAGAAGTATATCATTCGTGCAACATTTGTGCTGATAAAATGTGCCGAAAGCCATAAGATCTTCCTACCAACGACTTGAGAGTGCCCTGACTTGCACAAACATTTTCCTAAGACGGCAGTAAGTATGTTGTAGGAAGATCCCCTTACATTCTTGTGTTCGTAAGGGCCTTACAAACACATGACAAGTGGGGTGGGGTGATCTCTTTCACCAACAACGCAGTCCATATTATAGCAGGGGATTTTAACAATGCATGATTAAACACTGTATTCCCCAAATTCCAGCTAAAGCTGTACTGATTGGAGCATCATTGAACAGCAGGACCTGGACTCCATGACCACATGGAGTAATGATTTTACCTCTAAAGATGTATAAAATGTTCAAACACTGGCTGTAGTATTTGCTCGTACGGTGTCTCTTCTTATGCGCGCTCCCGCGACGGGGTGCTTTTGGGGCAGGCGGATGTTTTTCAACACAAACCCAGCACTTCGTACATGCGGTCAGAACAAAGACGTGGCCAGACATCCACCGGCAGGCTGGAGGAGACGGAGGAAGGGACGGTGTTGTAAATGTTGCGGGTGAGTTTTTTTTTTTTTTTTTTTTTTTTTAAATCACACACACTGTTTGCTGATGTGTTCCATTAAAGTCACTGTAAACATGGAAGTGAACATAGTGCAGCAATGTATTTAGTTGGTTAGACTGAGCATTTCAGCACCAGTCAGACAAATTTGATTGCTGAAATTGGCAGAAGTTGACGAGGACTGGCCAAAATTGTGGGGAAGTTGCGATGATTGGACAAAGTTGCAAGGTCACACAATAGTTGCGCTGATTGGCTGACTTTGCGTGAATTGATGTGATCGCAACATTGCGACATTCTGGAAGGACTGCTTAACCAGCTCTGTGGTGTTAAGTGCCCACGTAAGGTCCTCGCTGATGTGGATGCCCAGGTATTTAAAGCTGCTCACCCTCTCCACCTCAAGCTCCCGGATGAACAGCGGCCGATGAGTTCTCCTCCCCTTCCTCATGTCCACTATCATCTCCTTCGTCTTGCCTGTGTTGAGGGTGAGGTTGTTGTCCTCACACCATGACACCAGGCTGGTCACCTCCCTCCTGTAGGACACTTCATCGCCACCAGTGATGCGTCCTATCACTGCTGTGTCGTCTGCAAACTTTAAGATGACATTGTCCTTGTGTGAGGCAACACAGTCATGGGTGGAGAGGCTGTAGAGGATGGGGCTGAGAACACAGCCCTGTGGGACACCTGTGTTTGCGATTTATAACCGTATTTATAACCGTAGCTTTAGTGGGGAACCTTAAATCACAGCACCTCTGCATTTCTGTCAGATAGCACACTACTTCCCCCTCAAACTGTTGTAGCAGCAGTATTTTATTCTGTGCATCTCGCACACACAAACACACTGGTGGGACCGTACATGGGGCAATTAGGAGGTCACCAAGGGGTGCCCCACAGCACCCCCCCCCCCCCCCCACACACACACACACAGACGGCCAGGACCACATCAGTCTTACCTTCCAGTACATGAAGCTGACCGGGTCCACCACAGTAGGCTGAACGATCTCCCTGCCTGGGAAGATCCCCCATGTCACGGCGTTGGGCTGCATGTCAGGGGCGTTGGTCAGGTTACGGCCCTGCAAAAACAAACATTCACCGTGACTTTCCCTATATCTCACACACACACACACGCATGCCATTTCTCTTCAAACTTACATGTACATTAACAATATGGTAGTTGACACGGGGCTCATACTTTTTCAGGACTTGAAGCAGAGCAGTCACATTTTCACTTGACGTAAAAAACTCAAGGTAGGCCTTTAGACAGAAACACAAATGGTTAAAACAACACACACACACACACACACACACACACACACACACACACACACACACACGCATAGCCTCAACAATCCACCCACGGGGGATGTGCGACGGTACCTTCTGGAAGACGTAGCCCCCTGCAGGTCCCCAGCCCACGACAGGGTCCGTGGAGGGTTTGCCATTGATGTTGGGCTGAGAGTTGATGGTGAGGATGCCTCGCCTGTTCACCTTCTCCAGCTCGTCCTTCAGCAGGTTGGTCTCTGTGGCCAGAGGCTCATCGTTCCATGGCAGGCACATCACCTGACAGGAGAGGAGAACGCGATCTCTGATCACGTCTGCTACAACACAGCTCAGCTAGCTACAGCTACACCAAAATCCATGCACGCCTTACTCCATTCCAGGTTCCTTCAGTCCTCATTACCTTGTGTCCACTGTGGTTCGGCTGGCCCGTGATGTAGCAGGTGAAGACCTCATAGACGCTCTCCTCGTTATGCAGCTCCTCCCCCCACATCTGCAGCAGTGCGTCTTTGGAGGACTTGCTCTTCAGGTAGAACAGGTAATAGTCGTTTAACTCGCCAAACGCTGGAGATGAAGAGTTTCCCCTGACAGCAAGCAACACTCTCCGTTTTTAAAACTTACATATAACATATTACAAATTAAACAACTGCAATTATGAAACTAGGACTGGTGATTGTGATTAATTTGGAAAGCTAAAAGTCTTAACACAAGATAACTACTGTGGATATAAAAAGTCTACACACCCCTGTTCAAATACCAGGTTTTTGTGATGCAAAAAATAAGACCAAGATAAATCATTTCAAAACATTTTCCACCATTAATGTGACCTATAACCTGTACGACCCAATTGAAAAACAAATTGAAATCTTTTAAGGGGAAAAATAAAAAAAACTTGCAATAACCTGTTTGCATAAATATGCACACCCTTAAACTAATACTTTGTTGCAGCACCTTTGACTTTCATTACAGCACTCAGTCTTTTGGGTAGGAGTCCATCAGCGTGACACATCTTGATGTGGCAATATTTGCTCACTCTTCTTTGCAAAAATGCTCCAAATCTAACAGATTGCAAGCCCATCTCCTGTCCACAGCCCTCTTCAGATCACCCCACAGATGTTCGATCAGATTCAGGTCTGGACTCTGGCTGGGTCATTCCAAAACATTAATCTTTTGCTGGTGAAGCCATTCTTTTGTTGATTTGGATGTGTGCTTTGGGTCATTGTTGTGCTGAAAGATGAAGCTCCTCTTCATCTTCAGCTTTCTAGCAGAAGCCTGAAGGTTCTGTGCCAACACTGACTGGTATTCGGAACTGTTCATAATTCCCTCCACCTTGACTAAGGCCCCAGTTCCAGCTGAAGAAAAACAGCCCCAAAGCATGATGCTGCTGCCACCACCATGCTTCACTGTAGGTATGGTGTTCTTTTGGTGATGAGCAGTGTTGTATTTGTGCCAAATATACCTTTTGGAATTATGGCCAGAAAGTTCAACCTTGGCTTCATCAGGCCATAACACATTTTCCCACATGCGTTTGGGAGATTTCAAATGTGTTTTTGCAAAATGTAGCCGAGCTTGGATGTTTTTTTAAAATAAGACTTCCGTCTTGCCACCCTAGACAAGAGATTGTTGTTACATGTACTAAACAGCCAGTACTTGCCAGAAATTCCTACAGCTCCTTCAATGTTGCCGTCGGCCTCTTGGCAGCCTCCCTGACCAGTTTTCTTCTAGTCTTTTCATCAATTTTGGAGGGACGTCCAGTTCCTGGTAATGTCACTGTTGTGTCATATTTTTTCCACTTGATGATGACTGTCTTCACTGTGTTCCATGGTATTCAAGATTCAATTCAATTCAAAGATTTTATTTGTCAATACTACTATACATACAGGACATATAGGAAAATTAAAATGGCGTTTCTCTCTTCAGTCCACACATCACACATCATAGCAGTCTGTCGGGGGCGACAATGACCGTTTCATTTAGGTCTGATCAGATTCCTCCAAGCAGCTCTGTCCTTCGTCTTCCGCTCTCAGGAACTCCTGACCTTGTTAACCCAGGCAACGTTCGAGCCAGTATGAGTTGCTTTCTGACTCTGTGCACAATATAAAAAAAGAAAAGGAATAAGGCTGGAAAAACAACAACAGCGGTCTATGCACAATAATGATACCCGTAGTGCAAATAGCGACAAAAGATTGACCCAGACCTCCCACAGTGCAAATAAAGATAAACGATGAGACCCAGCAATCCTACATACAGAAAGGTAGAGCAGTAATACTCATAGTACCAAGTTCAGTGCGGTAGTGTAGGTGCAGACAGAGACAGATAGGACTGCACATGATCAGTATTGCAATGATAGACAGCAGCAGATATGGCATTTGTGCAAATTGTTGCAGTAAAGTGCAGAGATATACAGCAGCAAAGGTATTACTGCTGGTGTGCCAGTCTTTCTGTGCCAACAGCTGAAGTAGTTATTGTGTGGGTGAGTGCGTTACAGTCCGGGAAGAGGGGGTGGGGGTGTTTGACAGAGTTCAGGGTCCAGATGGCCTGGTGAACAAAGCTGTTTAGCAGTCTTGTGGAGCGGGCCCGGAGGCTCTGGTACCTTTTTCTCAAGGGCAGGGGGCTGAAGAGGGAGTGTGAGGGGTGGGAGGTGTCGCCTGCGATGTTGATGGCTCTGCGGGTGAGGCAGATGTCCAAGAGAGGGGGCAGAGGGGCATTGATGATCTTACTGGCTGCTTTCACTGTGTATTGTAGTGTCTTCCAGCAGGAGGTGGTGCAGATTCCGTACCACACTGTGATGCTGCTGGTGAGGATGCTCTCAATGGTGCCTCGGTAGAATGAGCGCAAGATGGGGGGGGGGGGGCGGGGGGGCTCAGTTTGCGGAGGAAATGGAGACGAGTTTGAGCCTTCTTGGTTAGTGATGTGGTGTTGTTGGACCAGGAGAGGTCCTCAGAGATGTGCACCTCCAGGAACTTGCCGCTCACCCTCTCCACAGCTGCTCCATCGATGGTCAAAGGGGGATGCTGTGTGTGTCCACTCCTGAAGTCGACCACAATCTCCTTGGTTTTTCCACGTTCAGGAAGAAATTATTGTCTTTACACCACTGGACCAGTTGGCTCACTTCATTTCTGTAGTTGGCCTCATTGTTGGTGATGAGGCCCACCAATATTGTGTCGTCCACAAACTTGATGATGTGGTTGGTGCTGTAGGCTGGTACACAGTCATGGGTCAGCAGGGTGAACAGCAGTGGGCTGAGCACGCACCCTTGTGGGACCCCTGTGCTTAGTGTGATGGTCTTGGAGCTGTTGCTGCCAATCCGCACGTTGTGTGGCCTCCCTGTGAGGAAGTCCAGCACCCAGTTACAGAGAGGTTATGAGTCCCAGTTGTCTGAGTTTTTCTATCAGGTGCTGGGGGATGATTGTGTTGAATGCTGAACTTAAGTCCAAGAACAGCATTTGCATGTAGGAGTTCTCCGAGTCCAGGTGGGTGAGGGCTGGATGGAGAGCAGCAGAGATGGCATCTTCTGTGGATCTGTTTTACCTGTATGCAAACTGAGATGGGTCGTGTGAGGGAGGGAGGATGGACTTGATGATCTGCATGACCAGCTGCTCAAAGCACTTCATTATCATGGGGGTCAGTGCTATGGGCCGGTAAGCATTGTAGCTAGATGGGACGAGCTTCGTTGGGACTGGTATTTTACTGGTATGGTGGCAGTTTTGAAACATGTGGGGACAACAGCTTGAGTCGTTGAAGATGTCAGCCAGGACATTCTTGAGCTCCTCTGCACAGTCCTTCAGAACGTGACCCGGTATCTTGTCTGGACCAGCTGCCTTGTGTGGGTTGATATATTATATATTGATATATATTTAATGCCTTGGAAATTCTTTTGTACCCTTCTCCTGACTGATACCTTTGAACAATGAGATCCCTCTGATGCTTTGGAAGCTTTCTGTGGACCATGGCTTGTGTCGTAAGATGTGACTACAAAACTGTCAGCAAAAGCCTACTAGAACAGCTGAACGTTATTTGGGGTTAATCAGAGGCACTTTAAATGGTGGCAGGTGTGTGCTGACTCCCATTTAACATGAGTATGAATGTGATTGGTTAATTCTGAACACAGACACATCCCCAGTTATAACAGGGTGTGCATATTTATGCAAAAAGGTTGTAAGATTTGTATTTTTCCCCTTAAAAGATTTCAGTTTGTTTTTCAATTGGGTTGAACAGGTTATGGGTCACATTTATGGTGGAAAAACTTTTGAAATGATTTATCTTGGTCTCACTTTTTTACATCACAAAAACCTGGCATTTGGACAGGGGTGAAGACTTTTTAATCCACTAATTCCTGGTGTGTCCATTTCACTGAACAGTGACTGGACAACTTTGCTTCCAGGTCAACTGCAGCTACAATGAAATTAAAGATTTTTTAAGAACATTTGTAATGAAACTTGATGAAATTTAAGACCTTACACTTTCTTCTCATAAATTTGCAACATTTTTCTTAAAAATTTCTGATTTTTTTGATCATAAATTTGCAACCTTTCTTCTTAAATTTGCAACTTTTTTGTCATAAATTTGAGACTTATTCCTAAACAATTTGCAACTTTGTCACAGTTCATTCACAGTTTTTTTTCTTGGAAATTTGTGACCTTTTTCTTAAAAATTTAGGACTTCTTTTTCAAAAATTTTCAATTTGTTTCTAGTAAATTTTCAATTTTTTTTTCCCCATAAATTTGCCAGATCCCCTCATGGATCGTCACCTTATCGTGGTGGGGGGTTTACATGCCCCAGTGATCCCAGGAGCTATGTTGTCCGGGGCAATTTTCCTCTGATAGGGTCACCCAAGACAAACTTGGTCCTGGGTGAAGGGCCAGAATGATCCAACAGACTCTCATAATAAATACTAGAACAAGGATTCCGTGTACCCCGCCCGGTATGGGGTTACTGAGGCCCCACCCTGGAGCGAGGCCTGGGGGAGGGGCTCGAAGGCTAGCGTCTGGTGGCCGGCTTTCCACCCACGGGACCCAGCTAGGCTCAGCCTGAAGGAGTTACATGGGTCCGCCCTCCAGTGGGATCACCACCTGCAGGAGGGATCATGGGGGTCCGGTGCTATGTGGATCAGGTGGCGGTCAAAGGCGAAGACCTTGACGGACTGATCCCAGGCTTCCTAAACTGGCTTTTGGTACGTGGAATGTCACCTCTCTGGTGGGAAGGAGCCTGAGCTGGTGCATGAGGTTGAGAGATACTGGCTAGATATAGTCGGTCTCACCTCAACACACAGCTCCTATTCCAGAACCAGCCTCCTGGAGAAGGGCTGGAGTTTAGCCTTCTCTGGAGTTGCCTAGGGTGAGAGGCGACGAGCAGGGGTGGGTATTCTTGTATCCCCACCACCACCACCACCACCTTGCTGCCTCTATAATGGAGTTTTCCCCGGTGGATGAAAGGGTTGCTTCCCTGTGCCTTTGGGTTGGGAAACAGGTCCTGACCATCATTTGTGCCTATGCGCAAAATGATGTTTCAGAGTACCCACCCTTTTTGGAGTCTCTGACTGGGGTGCTGGAGGGTGCTCCTCTTGGAGACTCCATTGTCCTACTGGGGGACTTCAATGCGCACGTGGGCAATGACAGTAAAACCTGGAAAGGGGTGATTGAACAGCCTGCCCGTCTGAACCCGAGTGGTGTTAAGTTATTGGACTTCTGTGCTAACCACAGTTTGTCCACAATGAACACCATGTTCAAGCATAAGGGTGTCTATATGTGACACCTGGCACCAGGACATCCTAGGTCACAGGTCGATGATCGATTTTGTTATCATGTCATCAGACCTACGACCATATGTCTTGGACACTTGGGTAAAGAGAGGAGCAGAGCTGTCAACTGATCACCACCTGGTGGTGAGTTGGATCCGACGGCAGGGGAGGATGCCATTCAGACCTGGTAGACCCAAACATATAGTGAGGGTGTGCTGGGAATGTCTGGCTGAGGCCCCTGTCCGGGAGGTCTTCAACTCCCACCTCCGGAAGAACTTCAACCACATTCCGAGGGAGTCTGGAGACATGGAGTCTGAATGAGCCATGGTCTCCAACTCTATTGTTGAAGCAGCGGCCCAGAGCTGTGGCCACAAGGTCGTCGGGGTATCTCGTGGTGGCAACCCCCGAACCAAGTGGTGGACACCAGTGGTGAGGGGGGCCATTAATCTGAAGGAGGAGTCCTATCAGGCTTGGTTGGCTTGTGGAACTCCCGAAGCAGCTGAGGTGTACCGGCAGGCCAAGCGGAGTGCAGCTTGGGTGGTTGCTGAAGCAAAAACTGGGGTATGGGAGGAGTTCGGTGAGGCCATGGAACAAGACTTTTGGTCAGCCTCAAAGAGATTCTGGCAAACTGTCCGGCGGCTCAGGAGGGGGAAGCACCTCCCTGTCCACACTGTGTATGGTGCGGATGGGGCACTGTTGACTTCGACTGGGGATATCGTCAGGCGGTGGAAGGAATACTTTGAGGATCTCCTCAATCCCACTGATACACCTTCCACAGAGGAAGCAGGGGTTGTGGACGGGGGAGGACGACTCGCCTATCACAGGGGCTGAGGTCGCCAAGGTGGTTAAAAATCTTTCTGGTGGCCGGGCCCCAGGGGTGGACGAGATTCGCCCCAAGTACCTCAAGGCCCTGGATGCTGTAGGACTGTCATGGTTGACACGCCTCTGCAACATTGCGTGGAGGTCAGGGGCAGTGCCTTTGGCATAGCAAACCGGGGTGGTGCTTCCTCTCTTCAAAAAAGGGGACTGGAGGGTGTGCTCCAACTTTAGAGGGATCACACTCCTCAGCCTCCCTGGGAAGGTCTATGCCAAGGTACTGGAGAGAAGAGTCTGGCCGTTGATCGAACCTCGGATTCAGGAAGAGCAATGTGGTTTTCATCCTGGCCGTGGCACATCAGACCAGCTCTTTACCCTCTCGAGAATTCTCGAGGGTTCGTGGGAGTTTGCCCAACCAGTTTACATGTGTTTTGTGGACTTGGAGAAGGCATTCGACCGCGTCCCTCGTGGTTTTTTGTGGGGGGTGCTTCGGGAGGATGGGGTATCGGGCTTGTTGTTACGAGCTATTCGGTCTCTGTACGACCGTTGTGAGAGTTTGGTTCGTATTGCCAACACTCGATCGGACTCATTCCCAGTGAGAGTTGGACTCTGCCAGGGCTGCCCTTTGTCACTGATCCTGTTCATAATTTTTATGGACAGGATTTCTAGGTGCAGCCAGGGAATGGAGGGTGTCATGCTTGGTGACCACAGGATCTCATCTCTGATGTTTGCAGATGATGTTGTCCTGCTGGCTTCATCCAGCAATGACCTACAGCTCTTGGTGGGACGGTCTGCCGCTGAGTGTGAAGCGGCTGGGATGAGAAATCAGCGCCTCCAAGTCCGAGTCCATGGTCCTAACGCAAAGCTGTCGATTTACCAGTCAATCTACGTTCCTACTCTCACCTATAGTCATGAGCTTTGGGTAATGACCGAAAGAATGAGATCGCGGATACAAGCAGCTGAAATGAGCTTTCTCCGTAGGATTGCTGGACTCACCCTCAGAGATAGGGTGAGGAGCTCAGTCATCCGGGAGGGGCTCAGAGTAGAACCGCTGCTCCTCCACATTGAAAGGAGCCAGTTGAGGTGGTATGGGCATCTGATCAGGATGCCTCCTGGATGCCTCCCACTTGAGGTGTTTCGGGCACGTCTCACTGGGAGGAGACCCCGGGGCAGACCCAGGAATCGCTGGAGAGACTATGTCTCCCAGCTGGTCTGGGAACGCATTGGTATCCTCTCTGAAGAGCTTGTAAATTTGCAACTTTTTTCCTGTAAATTTTCCATTTTTTTTCCTCATAAATTGGCAAATTTTTCTTATAAATTTAGGACTTTTTTTCCCTCATAAATTAGCAATTTATTCTTGTAAATTTGCAAACTTTTTTCTTGGAAATTTTCAATTTCTTCTCAAACCTGCAACTTTTTTTCCCCTCATGAATTGGTGACTTTTTCCTCAACAATCTGCACCTTGTCACATAAATTAGTCTTTTTTCTTGTAAATTTGCACTTTTTCCTGCATATTCTCATAAATTTTCAACCTTTTTCCTGTAAAATTTCAACTATTAATTTTTAAACTGTGATCTTTTATCATATTTTTGCATTTTTTTCTTGCAAATTTGTACCCAATTTCCTTTTATGCATTTGTACCTCATGCTAAATTGAGGAATACCCCCATCCCAACTTGTTAAAAAAAAAAACGAATCACCTCGTTGAGAAATGGCAAAATATCTGTGACCACATTACAATTAGCCTTGTCCAAATATTCAGTAAACTGGAACTTCCCCAGGATCAAAACAAGTTTTCAACTAAAATAGCTTGAAAAAGCCTCTAAACCACAACCAAAAAGCACAACGTAACAGGACAAAAAGTCACAAATGTATGAGAAAAAAGATCAAAAAATTACAAGAAAAAAGAAAGAAATTTACTAGAAAAAGATAGCAAATTTACAAGGAAAAGTCACAAATTTATAAGGCAAAAAGTGACACATTGATGAGAAAATGCCACAAATATGCATGAAAAAAAAAAAAAAATCAATGACCATCTTTTAAGAGCCTTAAAAAGCAGGTTTATAGTAAATTTAGACTTAATTTTGGCTCATTTAAGGTTTTTTAAATCTGCAGAATCCCTTTGCTAGTTTGCATTCAGATGGAGGTTTTTCTAAAAACCAGTTTGGTGCATACGCTGCATGAGGCGTCCTCTCACATGACACGGCTTCTCATCTTACCACCGGCCATTAGGGAACTCGTCCCAGTCCTGGGTCCTGTAGATGTAACTCTTGGGCCTGGAAGCCCAGAAGATCGGTCGAACGTCCTCCACCTTCCTTTTGGGGTTGGCGCTCACTGCCCAGGGAAGAGGCCGCCTGTTACGGACAGAACCAGTTCTGAGACTGCGGACAAAACCTCCATCCCAAAACAAAGCCAAGCAAACAGTACTGAGCTAATCTAGATAATAAATTCATCTATCCTCACTTGAGACCATCTCCCTGCACACGTTACTGATCTTTCATCGTCTCACATTCAGCCAATTTTAAATGGCAGGTAATCACCAGACCTAACCACTTATGTTAGCCTCTAGCACAGAACTCGGAAGTGATGGACGAAGGGAAGCTGAGGTGAACTAGCACTCATTAGCAGACACATACGGGATGGGGGGGTGTCACTGAAGAAGGATGGCTATCCCGAGTGGAAACCGCACAGTAGTAATTAAGCCCTGTAGTGTTTTGACGACAGCAGGTCACAGAAGTTTAATTAAGACCTCTGAGCAGTGTGTCAAGATAATAACAGAATATAATGCCTTATAATGAGTGTTTTTCCTCCCGAGTTTTTATATCATCATACGATGAGATTAAACTAGAGGTCAGCAACCTCTACAACGAAAAAAGCCATCTTGAGAGATGTCTGTCGAGCAAAAAATGTCTGTCGAGCTTTCTCCTTTTCTCCTCTTTGGTCCCATACCATGGACTACATTTCTCACAAGTCATGTGACTTCCTTGCAGGTTATTTATTGGCCAGAGACACTTCCTGCTACAGTCTGACAACTGATGATGGTGTTTGGATGAACACTGAAACGTCTTGTATTTTAATTAGTTTTTAGTCCAGTGTTTTTAAATAAAACTCCTTTCGAAAGTTCATTGATACTACTGTTAACATCGATGCTAATGTTAGCATCAAAATGCAAAAGCCACATACCTTAGAATGCCAACATTAGCATCAATGCTACCATGCTAACATTAACATGCTAAAATGATTATGCAACCATATCAGAAGTTAGCACACTAACATTCAAATACTAATATTAGCATGCTAATGTTAGCATTAATTCTAAAAATAAATAAATAAAAATAAATAAACTTTTTCCAGTAAATTTGTAGCATTTCTTCTCCCGAGATTTTGTGACTTTTTTTTTTTTTCCAAATTTTTGGTTGTGAGAATTTTCTGCATCAATTTCCTACTTTTCTTATAAATTTGTTCTCCTCTCTCTTGTAAATTTCTTACCCTTTTTCAGGTAAATCTGCAGTACTTTTCTACAGCAGCACAGAGAGCTCACTAAGGGCTGCACGGTGGTGCAGTGGTTAGCACTGTGGCAGCACAGTTTACCCTCGGCCGGGGGATCGCGGGAATCGTGAGATTGTGGGTTCGATTCCTGCCCCCGACCAACAGTGATCTGTGTGGAGTTTGCATGTTCTCCCCGTGTTGCGTGGGTTTACTCCGGGATTTCTCCGGTTTCCTCTCACATACCAAAAACATGCAGGTTAGGGATACGGGGCGCTTGCGCACGCAGTGACCGGCAGCTGGTGGCTTGTCACCAGACTGCAAAACAAATCTACCTACGGGTACAAAATAAGTAATTTTAAAAAAAATAAATAAAATAATAAAAAAAAATAAGACGCGAAAGCCTCAACACACCGTGCTAACATTAGCATCAATGCTAATGTTAGCACTAATATTAGCAGCATGCTAACATTAGCATTAGTATCAATGTTAACATTAGCATGCTAACATTATTCTGCAGCCTAAAGTTATTCTGCAGTGCTAGTATTAGCTTGCTAATGTTAGCACTAATGCTAACTTTAGCACACTTGTATTTCTGTTGAGGCTTTTGCATTTTGGCAAGCACTCGGGGCCACTGCACTTTTCACATAAATTCTATCATTACTCTAAAAAAATCTCAACTCTTCAGTAAGTTTGAGGGTTTTTTTCTCCAAATATTTTGTGATTATTTCTTGCAAATTTGTTGTGAGAATTCTAGCATAAATTTCCAGCTTTTCTAATAAATATGTTATTTTAGTAGATGCATAATTTTCTCCTGACAAATCTGCATTCTCTTTTTACTGAAGGTTTTGAATTGTTTGTCAAGGCCTTAAGGAGCGACTGGCTAAGGGCAAAAGTGCTGCATGTGGCTCCAGAGCCGCAGGTTGCAGGCCCCTGGGTTAAACTAATAAAAGTGGTAGTACCAAGGATTACGGTGACTCCTGTGATGGGTTTTGCTCACCTGGGGTCTTCAATCCACAGGCCCAGCTGTCTGAGGACCTCCATGGTGGCGACTTCTCGATTGAGCGTGTAGAAGTGGAGGCCCGGAACTTTGCCACTGTCCAGCAGCACACGGCACATTTCCACCGCCTGCTGGATGCCGTAGCTGCGGATGGCGGCATCGTTGTCCTTGATGGGTTCGATGATGTTTGTAATCTCCTCAGGCACCTCAAGCTTCGACAACTTGACAAGCTGACGCAGAGACTGGTACCCCTGCAGGAGAACAGATTTGCATTCAGCTATTGTGTCTTTGGAGCCATTCAGCAACCGCATACCCAGGCCTGTAGCAATAATTACTAACTCATTTAACAGTGTGATAAGAAAACCTGAACTTGATATATTTTTTGGCCTCAATATAGTCACTGTTATGTTTGTTTACATAATCCATCAACATTTTAGCTAGTTGCTGCTTCTGTTCCTCTGCCATCAGTCAACGCACTAGTAGCCCTAGCCCACTGTGCGCATGTGGAGAGGAGCAAACTATGGAACACATCATAGAGGCTTGCCCGCTCCAAAGACTGGAAGGAGGATTACACACCCTCCATACAGCAAACCAGGAGGCAACTGCTTGGCTTAAGGACTTTGCATTCGCTAAATAAATAGTCAACGCACCATAAAGTTTGTCCCAACTGAACTTCTTTTTAATAGTGTGACTGCCTTGCGCAGTGACGCTCTCAGATTTGTCTTGAACGGACACATCGGTTACTCACATACGAGCACTTTTAAGTTACGTGTGTATGACGCATGCTCAGTGCAACTGTTCATTAAAGATGTGACCATTTCTCAACTCTTAAGGTGCATTCAGACCAAATGCAAAGCAAACATTTTCATGTGGCGTGAAGACATACAAAGTCAATAGAAAGAGGCGAGTCCACGCGTATCTCGCGCATTCACGTCCAAGGGATAGCACTAGCTTGTAATGGCCTTGAGATTCTGCAGTCACCAGAGTAAAAGTATCAACACTGGAGAGTAAACTAGTTTGAAAATGAGACTGGCACTCACCTGGAGACAGAAGGACCAGGAGCTCTGCAGCTGAATCGGAGTGTTGGAGTCATTTACCAACAGACTCCTGCCACGGATGTGCTAGGAGGCTAGCAGTGTAAACAATCCATCATCCAGGTGAAATTTTGGAGGCAGGGACAATTTTTTTCAGGTGAGACCCCATCGGATAATGTAAACCTAAGCATGACAGTGTTTGGGGGATTTCAACAGCAGGATGAACACAGCTGCAGAAGTTAGGCTGCGTGTCCACCAAATGTGCTTTTTCCACTGTGGGCGACTATTTTCTATTCATTCTCTATGTAGTCCAGCGTACACTCTTGGCGGTGGCCGCTTTTTGTCGTGGCACTCAAGAGTTGAAAAAAATTTCAACTTTTCAGACTGCAGCTAAGCTCATCAATGTCAGACCTTTCTAAGCAGCCAATCAGAATAAGGAAGGGCGGGGCACAGGACGCCTGTACAGTCTGTACTCTGACTACTGTTTTCCATGTTACCATATTTTGCATCCAGAGCTGCTACCAATGCTAGAATACATTTCCTGTCCATTGTTATTTAGGGACTGCTATTAAAAAATAAGTAAAAAGTCTGACCATAGGAAAAGCGGAAGTGCTGAGCTGTGAGTGACAAGCTGTAGCTGGGATACAGGGCACAGACTTTTTTTTTTTTTTTTTTTTTTTTTTTTTTAAAAAGAGCGCAACGCACAAACGCTGAAAAAAAAAAAAAAAAAGACGTTTGGGGTCGGGTGACAAAAAACGCGTTTAGTGGACACGCAGCCTTATAAAGGCAACTTCGCCTGTCTGCAACTCACTCAGACTGTGGCTTCATGTCTATTTGTGTGTTTACATTGAGTTAAAATGTAATCATGCTGCACAAAAAATTCACCCATTCGCGTTTGGTCTGAACGCATCTTTAGACACATTGCAGTGCTGACCTCTGCATCAATGCACAACATTGTTCAAGATCTCGCCACCAGGGCAAAAACCTGAAGCACTAATTTTGATAATTTTGCACTAATTTCCCATTTGTGCAACTTCTACTCGTCAAAGTTGTAAAGTTAGGTAACGACGTTGAAAACTGCTGTCATGTGGGGTTGCAGGCTTTAATTGTTTGTTTATTGAATCATGGCAAATGGAGGTGGAGAACAGTAACAGGTGATAAATACTTTACGGCTGTCAATACTACCCCTCTGCCTCTTTCTTTGTTGCAGAGATATCTTGACCTTTGACCTTTTGACTCCCAACCCCTAGTTGTAGGTCGAGGTCCTAAAGTAAACTTGTGTACAAAGTTGGCTGACCCTAGCTTTACTCTTTCTATAGTAATAGTGCAAGGCCAGGGAGTAAGCTGTCCAAGATTTGTCTTTGATAGGATGGCATCGATTTGAAAAGACCACATCATTTCTCTCTCTAGTCACTGTGTTCACATGGTAGGTGTTGACGCCACTGCCACCACCCATCCGCCCAGCGGGGTGATGACAATACCCCGAGGGGTAAAAACCATACTTAGCATTTTGCAAGTGGCCTCTTGTACATTTTGGATTTCATGAACTTGGTGGGAAGCATGAACTGCAGAAGACACACACTACCAGCAAAAAGGGCTTCTAGAAATGCAGACAACCCAGATGGAACCACGCCACAACAACAACCTTGAAGAACACACCGGGCTCGGCGAGGAAAAGAAAATGGAGGCAGCGCTGCAAACTTCACCGACCAACTCGGAGCAAAAACCCCCAACCACTCCACGGCAGCACCCACAGTCAAAAATCTCTGATCCCACCCAATGACAGAACGCCGGGTCCCTCTAACCTTCGGAGACCTAAGCCACAGTATAAGCTGTATAAGTATCAAGATGCATCATCATTGTAAGTGACTTTAAGGGCTGCTACTCAAAGTCTATTATTCATGTTCCTGGTGCTGGGGGCTGTGAACCCCAGAATGTGAATGGAAGATATCAGATGTCACTGGCCTCGTTTTTCACTCACTACAGAGATGTTTTCCATTTGTGAATTCACACGGTATGTTGTTTAATTTCAACGATAGTTGCTGAAATTATATTCATTTAAACTGTTTGCATGTTTTGAGAGGTTTTGTTTGCGTTTGGTGCATCTGTACAGTTCACTTCGTCAAGACTGTCGAGTAGCCTGCTAGCCTGGCCACTAGCTAAATCTGGGTGTTTTGCACCCCTTTGGCAAGTGGAGCGAGGTATGTGTGGTTTATTATATGCTCATAAATGCAATGTAAGGCCACACAGTACCCTTTAGTGGCTGTTTATAGTGTTTTTATGCAATATTAAGAGGCTACATGTTATTTTGGCACCAATTCTGTCATTGTATGTACTTTTATTTTACTTGAGCAAAATAATTCAGCTGAAGTGTTTTCTTTTTATGATTATGCAAGTGTGAATAATGTACTGTAAGTTTTGGGGGGGGTTTTAAATTTTGTTTTAATGTGATTTGAGTTTATTTGCCTCTCATTTGTTTGCTATTTAGTTTTCACGGCGCTAGATGAGAAAGCAATAAATGAGATGGCACCCGTTAGACTGCAGTTATTTCTTTAGATGCCAAGGGGCTGCTACAGTGAAAACTCAATGCCACATCTGACCATTCTTCCACAAGATAACCTGCTGTCATCTTGGCCACCACAGATGCTACGGTTGCTGTGAGAGACCTTGGTTCCATAAAGAGTTAATCCACCAAGAATCGTGAATCGAATCATGAGACCACTGAAGATTCTCACCTCTACTACTCATCCAAGTGCAATCCATGTACTTAACTCTTTACAACCCACCAATGAGGAAGTTAAACACTTGTTTTCTGGGAGGAAACGTGATCACCTCATATTCAACTGAAAATAAAGAGAGTGACTGCTCAAACCAACAGTGCAGACGAGGTAATAAAAACACACCAATAACACCGTGGCTGTCATTTATCAGACTGACGGACAGCTCATAATCATGATCAGACTCCAGGAAAACCAGCACTGACCTGAATAGGGAAGATTCCAGGTAGGATGGGACAGGTGATCCCTATGGTCCTGCAGTCATCCACAAACCTGAGGAACGTCTCCGCCCTGAAGAACAGCTGGGTGATGATGAAGTCTGCTCCGGCTTCCACCTTTTCCTTTAAGTGCCTCAGGTCGTCCTCGTAGCTCTCTGCCTCCGGGTGGCCAGTGGGGTAGCCTGACAACCACAGTGTTAAAGGACTGCTGATTATCTGTCTCCAGCTTGAGTTTGATGGCAGCAACATATCTCTATAGAGGCCAGTAACATGATTGGGTATTAAAAGAGAGCACCATAGAAGGGGAGGGTCTCTCAGACGTAAGGGCCCCTTCACACAGCATGGAGATTGCTGGGTGACCATTGAGATCAAAAACCAGCCCCATCTCTCAACCATCTCCTAAAGCCTTGAAATCACCAATTCTCTGTAAATGTTTGTGAGAGCCTTGTGCGATCAAAAATTCTACTGTCAGCAACTTTCATGTCGATCAACAGAGATTTCTGAAAGATCCTTGAAAGATTACTGGGAGACCAGGAGAAGTTGCTGTTGGATCACTGAGTTTCTCGGATGACCGGGGAGGCCGCGCATGCTGTAAACAAATGGTGCTTACTGATGACGCAATGCCACATGTCTCGGTCGTCCATGGAAGTGTATAAACAGGGGTCACCAACTGGTGGACTCCGGTCCAGATCCGGACCCCGGGAGTCCTCTGTCCAGACCCTGAAGCCTTTTGATACAATTTAGGAAAAAGGGAGACACTTGTTTTGATGGGAAAAAGCGGGGGAAAAAAAGCAGAAATGAACTGCTGTATTGGTGACCGCCCAGACAGATTATGGCACGAGCCCTTGGGCGCTGTCCTGTTGCAGACTCCCCTCTCCACTGTCCCATGAATGCCACTGATTCTGCAGCTCCAACCGCTCCAGACAGTATGCAGCGGGTCACAAAATCACGGTTTGCTGTGAGCGCCACACACACTCCAAGGCCGACAGCCAGGACATCTACCCCAGACAGACACACTTCGTTTCAGGTCTGTATCCATGAAAAGAAGCGCTGTTGTGAAACTGAATGCATTTACCGGGACTGCGGGGCACTTCTTCCTCTATTCTGCTGAGAGTAGTCCATGCTGGGATGCAGAGGTGAGGTCGCTGGTATGGAGATCCTTTTTGTAGCCTCCGATATCACGTAAAAACCCAGTAAAAGCTCCGTGTGTAGGGCTGCGTGTCTACCAAACACGTTTTTTCAGCTCTGGGTGGCTATTTTCCATTCCTTCTCGATGTAGTCCAGCGTTTATGGCGCTGAAACGCTCTCGGCGGTGGCCGTTTTTTGTCGCGGTGCTCAGAGCGCTCAGAGTTGAAAAAAGTTCAACTTTTCAGAGACTGCAGCTGAGCTCGTCAATGTCAGACCTTAAGCAGCCAATCAGAACTGCTGTGTGGGCGGGACATAGGACACCAGTACTAGTCTGTACTCAGACTCCTGCTTTCCGTGTCATCATATTTTACATCCAGAGCTGTTAGAAAATGTTTCCTGTCCATTGTTATTTAGAGACTGACATTAAAAAAATCTGTAGAAAGTCTGACAATAGGAAAAGCGGGAGCGATGAGCTTAGAGTGACAAGCTGTTGCTGGGATACAGGACACAGACTCCCCCCTCCCCCCCCCCCCAGAGCACCGCACACAAATGCTGAAAAAAAAAAAAAAAAATGCTCAGGGCGGTTGGGCGACAAAAAAAACGTTTGGTGGACACGCAGCCTTACTGAACATGAAAAGTTCCACCTCCCCTTTGCCTGTAATCATGGAGTTACAGCTACATCCATGCTGTAACACAGTTTACTGTTGAGATTTAAAAAAATGTTGGAGGAATTCTGGAGTGTGGAATTATATTTTATGTCCATTTTTTTGCTGTTTTTGTCTTACAGTTTGAGAAAGTTTTTTTCTGCACTAAAAATACTGTATAGAGGTGGACTTTTTGTGAAATCTTGTTTTTTAGATATGAATCTTTTTTTAAATGCAATACAATTTTGTTTGTGTTCTCCTGTAAAACATTTTTAGGATTTTAGACCTATTTATTTGGAGTCAACAAACATATTTAGTGTTCTCCTGTATTATAAAATTTTCAATTACATATTTTGCTTGAAACTGAACAAAGAATTCATTTTAATTTTTTTTTGTTTATAATTTAATACAGCGCTAAAAGCAGCTAAAACATGAGCTCATTAAATAATGTGTGAAAGCAAGTTAAATGAGCCTGGCCTGTCTGGAGACAGCTGTGGTCTTCTGAAAGAACGTCCATGACAGTTCTTAAAAGCGTGTTTTGAGAAATTTGTCCATGTGTCAGATTTCTCTTCCATTTGTTTTAATAAAAGATGGAAGTAAATTCATGGGTCATTGCAAATACTTTGCTTTAAAAGGACCAAGTTATTTACACAGTGGGAGGGAAAAATCCTGAATAGAAAAAAAAAAAAATACATCAACATGCATTGAGAATGGTTTTAGAATCAAATCAGAGTTCTGAATCATAATCGAATCATGAGGTACCTAAAGATTCCCAAACCTCATTTGGACCTCAGCTGGGGAGGAGGACTTATCGGACCTCTTGCAGTTGTAGTTGGTGACCCCTGGTATAAACAATACTGGCCAAAACTAATTTATTGTTATTTTTATTTTAGTGGTATCACTTTAATTGTGATTAATAGCTGATAATTGAAATTAATCTTATTTAGCGCAATTAATTGCCTCAAGCAAGTTAATTGCACTCATCCGCATGAAATGTGATGCTGCGGCATGCGATTAACTCATTTGCTGCGATTAATCGTTATTAAAGTGACAGAATAGAATAGAATAGACTTTATTATCACTGTACAGTACAACGAAATTGTGGGTGCTCCACCAGGCTACTGTGCAATAAAGTAAGAGACAAGGATTAGATAAAACACGGTTACAGAACACACGATTAAACACATGACTGAAATAAAAATAAGAATAGCCCACAGGTATGGTAGTGATTTCACGGAACGGTCAATATACATGAAAGCGTGGAGTGCAAAGACAGGTGAGTTATAGTGATAATTAAAAGGTCCTCAATTCTGTGCATGTGAGCGTCCAGAGGGAGGGGGGTGGGGCCTCTGACTATTTGCAGTCCGGATGGCCCAGGGGAAGAAACTGTTTGTCATCAAACGCTTGCCAATCCCTCACTACCAGCCCTCTGTATCGCCAGAGTGGAAAAATGTGGCATTCAGTGAAAGATTAGTGAAAGATCGCTCAAAGATCAGCGCAGGCTCTCAGTCAAAAGCCTGCATCTCTGATAAAATAGGGATGCATTAGTGCCTATGGAACTAAGAACTTGCAGATCTGCAAAGACACATCAATGTTAAAAACTTCTGTACAGGTTCTAGAACATATGCTGTCATCCAAATGACGTAATTTTCAGAGAAGACCTTGCATATTTCAGCAAGACAATCCTGAACTACATGCTGCATCTATCACAACGCAGTTTCATTTAAAAGGTCTTAGATTGAGCTGGAAGGTAACAACGTACCAGCAACACAGATGTCAAAGTAGTCACCAAACTCTGATCGGATGTGTTTGACCAGGTCTACGGCGTAGTTGAAGCCTTGTTCCTCTTCCTCCCAGTCTGATCCTATCGGGTCTGTGGAAACATCAGGTGGAAGTCATGATGAATACTTCTAGCTCCTCTACAATTAAATCCACTGTATCTTTACGCTACTTCTCACTAAACAGGAGGTCGTCTTTAGAAAGTCTGAGCAGCAGGTGGGTACTGAGTGACTTCCTGATGGCAGGAGTGAGAACAGACTGTGCTGTGGATGGATAGCTCCTTGGTGATGATGTGGGCCCTCCTGATGACTCGCAGCTGTCTACACCACCAGGGTCATCAGGAGGGCCCATATCATCATCAAGGACCCTTCCTACCCACAACAAAGTCCGCAGGGAGGTATAGAGCAATAAGACTTTCATGACATGGTGTACCGGATGTTGACTGTGTTTATGACAATAAAGCAGCTGATTCTGATTAGAGTAGAGTGAACCCCCAGTTTTAACCTAAAACATTTTAAGGTTTTAATATTGAAAACCCAACATTGTAAAAAAGGACATAATAGACCAGCCTAAAAATATATAAATGCATTTGGATGCACAGATATATTAGTATTAGCCAATATATTGGTATCAGCTGATATTCAGATAGTTAACTGATACTGGCCTATTGGTAAATAGTAGGGGTGGGTCCAAAAGATTTAAACGTATAGTATGAAGTTAAAAATTAATGTTTAATATTTAGTTAATGTTTAATTTATCCCAAACGATAAGTAATTTTACAGTGGTACTGGATTGGCTTAGTACTGGTATCTGCAGATATCGGAAGTGAGATATTGGTATCTCATCAGTGGGCAAAACAAGCTGAATTGGACCATCCTTGGAAACTCTAGGATCACTAGGATCCTTCTTCTTCTTCTTTTAGATTTGATTGGCGGCAGGTGCATTACCGCCACTGACTTGATTATCATCACTCTATATCTTTGTATAAGGAGTTCTTATAAGGAGTTCTGAACAACTCCTTATGTGTGAAAAAATTATCCGTCCTTGGACTGTGTCCTAGGAGCAGCTGAAGAGCTCCCAGTCAGCTTCTGCCTCTGTGGAGTATCACTAGTATCCCATACTTAACAGACAATTTAGAGGTGGGTTTATGTCTGTCACAACCATAGGACTCGCTAAAAGATCATAGGATCGCCTCTGATGTGCCTATGATCTCTACATGATGTCTATATGACGTCACATAGACACCATAGTATAGAGTGATTCAAGAAAATCTGTGTGTGTGTGTGTGTGTGTGTGTGTGTGTGTGTGTGTGTGTGTGTGTGTGTGTGTGTCCAAAGGCAGGCATCACTCACAATCACAGGACTTGCTACAACATCAAAGATCAAACGCAGGCATCACTCACAATCATAGGACTCGCTATGACATCAAAGATCAAAGGCAGTCATCACTCATGATCACAGGACTCGCTATGACATCATCAAAGATAAAAGCAGGCATCACTGAACGAGCATTGACGTGCTTGCTTACACCCTTTCTTACACCTACCTGCTTTCTACGAGCATGCAGAAATACTTGCTTATACTTAGACACCTGTGCATGCCCGTAGAAACTATCTACTTCTTTGAGATTTGATTGGCAGTTGGCAACTAGCTTACAGGGAAATCTCTGTGTGTCTGTCACGATCATAGGCCTCGCTAAAAGATCATAGGACTCGCTATAACATCATCACAGATCATAGCACTTGCTATGACATCAAAGATCAAAGGCATGTTTGTGTGTGTCTGTCACAATCATAAGACTTGCTATGACATCAGAGATAGAAGGTAGGCATCACTGAACGAGTCCATGGCGGTAAGTGCACCTGTGGGCTGGTTGCCAACTGCCAATCAAATCTAGAAGAAGAGGAAGAAGAAAGATCACACACACAGAGTGAAGTACGAAGAGACTAAGAAGAGTGATGTCTGAAGATAGAGTTGAGGTTCGACTGGACACAGCAATGATGATAGAAGGACTACAGCTCCTGACCAGATGGAGTGATGATATAGAGTGAAGTACGTGGCAGTAATGCACCTATGGGCTGGTTGCCAACCGCCAATCAAATCTAAAGGAAGAAGAGCGGTGACATGCTTGCTTACACCTGCTTTCTACGGGCATGCAGAAATACTTGCTTATACTTGGTTTCTACAGGCATGCACGGGTATGCACTAGTATATTTAATTTACCAAGTTAGAGAGTTCCTGGTACAATGTAAATCATTATAACTAGAGTGCATACCTCTGTCAAGGCGCATACCGCTGCTGAAAATTTCATCAAAATCCATTTATTTTTTTTTTGTATATTCCTGCCAATACACTGCAAGATAGGGCCTTGGCAGAGGTATACACTCATGGATCATCTCCAAATTCTACATGGTTCATTTGCAGCCCAAGGGCTATCCCTGGTGAAAACTGGATCAAAATCCATCCAGCAGTGTTCCTGCTAACAGACAAACGGCAGCAACAACATTAAGCTACAGTCACAACAACTCTTATGAACGATGGGTTCCTAAGAATCTCCCAGTTCCTATGAATTCTGGAGTTCGCAGACATTTGTGGAGGGGTGCATAGTTTCTTACGGCTGCCGTTTAATTCACAAGAGCAACTTGACGCATTCTAGGGAAATGAGATGGTTTTTCTGTCGTACGATGGTCCTAGAGTCCTTACGTTCTTAAGGGTGCCTTGGGATCTTCCTACGGGATACTTACTGTCATCTTATGAAAATTGTTGTGCAACTCACGACACTCTCGTCATTGGTAGGAAGATCTTACGGCTTTTTGGCACATTTTGTCAGCACAAATGTCACACGAATGACATACTTCTTTCTTATGAGCGCCTTACTACCGTCTTATGCATGCCATACGGCATTTCCTACAACTGCTGTAAGGGGCCCTCAAGAACAACTTAAGGCATTCTTGGGGCATACTTATGGCCAACATCTTGCGTAGTTCTTACAATGTTCCTATGGCATTCGTACGGCCGCCCTAGAATGAGGGGTTTTCGTGGGGTGTTTATAGAAATCTTGGACAAAACCATCGACCTGGCCACTAACTTACAAATGGTCTACGAATACTGGATTCTCCGACAGCTGCCTTAATAAGGCCATATGAAATGGTCCAAAAAATCGTTTTATACGCTTTACCTTCCACCATTCCCTGGTGGAGGTAATGATGGCAGCATCCTGACTGAGTCAATACTGAACCAAATCAGGACCTTCTGAATCAGAAGTGATGAAACAGAGATTTCTGTTTATTTTAGAGAACCACTGTGATCACAAAGGACTGTGCCACACGAACGTTCCACACATCCTGTCTCCTACCTCCCCTCAGTGCCATGATATTCTTCAGGCCCAGGTGCTTGGCTTTGGCCAGGTAGCCCGAGATCTTCTCCTTGGTCTGGTTGTAGCATGTCAGGTGGAGGATGCTCTCCAGACCGCAGTAGTTGACTGCCGTGCTCGCTATCATCATGGAGGAGGTTTCCTTGTCCGAGCCCGGGTCCCCTGCCGGGTGCCAAGTGATGTCGATGAACAGGGGCCCGCCGGAGCCCATGCGGTCAAACCTGGAGGAAAATGATGCACTCAAAATTACTTGAGTAAAAATGTATCTCCTAACAAATGTAGTTGAGTAGCTAGTGAGGAGTGACTTTAGCCTCCACAGCTCATGACATTTTTCTGATTTTCTTTTATCTTTGCGTGTAAATTTGTAACTTTTTACTCATAAACTTGAAACCTGTTTTTTCACAAATTTACATTTTTTGTTAATTTATGACTTCTTCCTTACACATTTAAGATGTGTTTTTTTTCTCAAAAATTTAATTTTTCTTGTAATTTTGCCACTTTGTCAATTTTTTTTCATAAATTTGGGACTTTTATAATTTTTCCTCCTTAAAGTTGTACATTGTTGCCTCACAAATTTGCAGTTTCTCATGTTTGTCATTTTTTTATAATAAATGTGCAACTTTAATAAATTATTTTCTTTCTGTACATATTTGCTCACAAATTTGGGTTTTTCTGTCCTCATATAAATATATATACAGTGGGGCAAAAAAGTATTTAGTCAGCCACCAATTGTGCAAGTTCTCCCACTTAAAAGATGAGAGAGGTCTCCAATTTTCATCATAGGTATACCTCAACTATGAGAGACAAAATGAGAAAAAAAAATCCAGAAAATCACATTGAAGGATTTTTAAAGAATTTATTTGCAAATTATGGTGGAAAATAAGTATTTGGTCACCTACAAACAAGCAAGATTTCTGGCTCTCACAGACCTGTAACTTCTTCTTTAAGAGGCTCCTCTGTCCTCCACTCGTTACCTGTATTAATGGCACCTGTTTGAACTCGTTATCAGTATAAAAGACACCTGTCCACAACCTCAAACAGTCAGACTCCAAACTCCACTATGGCCAAGACCAAAGAGCTGTCAAAGGACACCAGAAACAAAATTGTAGACCTGCACCAGGCTGGGAAGACTGAATCTGCAATAGGTAAGCAGCTTGGTGTGAAGAAATCAACTGTGGGAGCAATTATTAGAAAATGGAAGACATACAAGACCACTGATAATCTCCTTCGATCTGGAGCTCCACGCAAGATCTCACCCCGTGGGGTCAAAATGATCATGAGAACGGTGAGCAAAAATCCCAGAACCACACGGGGGGACCTAGTGAATGACCTGCAGAGAGCTGGGACCAAAGAAACAAAGGCTACCATCAGTAACACACTACGCCGCCAGGGACTCAAATCCTGCAGTGCCAGACGTGTCCCCCTGCTTAAGCCAGTACATGTCCAGGCCCGTCTGAAGTTTGCTAGAGAGCATTTGGATGATCCAGAAGAGGATTGGGAGAATGTCATATGGTCAGATGAAACCAAAATAGAACTTTTTGGTAAAAACTCAACTTGTCGTGTTTGGAGAAGAAAGAACACCATACCTAGTGTGAAGCATGGGGGTGGAAACATCATGCTTTGGGACTGTTTTTCTGCAAAGGGACCAGGACGACTGATCCGTGTAAAGGAAAGAATGAATGGGGCCATGTATCGTGAGATTTTGAGTGAAAACCTCCTTCCATCAGCAAGGGCATTGAAGATGAAACGTGGCTGGGTCTTTCAGCATGACAATGATCCCAAACACACCGCCTGGGCAACGAAGGAGTGACTTCGTAAGAAGCATTTCAAGGTCCTGGAGTGGCCTAGCCAGTCTCCAGATCTCAACCCCATAGAAAATCTTTGGAGGGAATTGAAAGTCCGTGTTGCCCAGCGACAGCCCCAAAACATCACTGCTCTAGAGGAGATCTGCATGGAGGAATGGGCCAAAATACCAGCAACAATGTGTGAAAACCTTGTGAAGACTTACAGAAAACGTTTGACCTCTGTCATTGCCAACAAAGTGTATATAACAAAGTATTGAGATGAACTTTTGTTATTGACCAAATACTTATTTTCCACCATAATTTGCAAATAAATTCTTTAAAATTCTTTTTCTTCAATGTGATTTTCTGGATTTTTTTTTCCTCATTTTGTCTCTCATAGTTGAGGTATACCTATGATGAAAATTGAAGACCTCTCATCTTTTAAGTGGGAGAACTTGCACAATTGGTGGCTGACTAAATACTTTTACCCCACTGTATATGTGCAATTTTGTTCAAATGAATGTACACTACCGTTCAAAAGTTTGGGGTCACTTAGAAATTTCCTTATTTTTGAAAGAAAAGCACTTTTTTTCAATGAAGATAACTTTAATCAGAAATACACTCTATACATTGCTAATGTGGTAAATGACTATTCTAGCTGCAAATGTCTGGTTTTTGGTGCAATATCTACATAGGTGTATAGAGGCCCATTTCCAGCAACTATCACTCCAGTGTTCTAATGGTACAATGTGTTTGCTCATTGCGTCAGAAGGCTAATGGATGATTCGAAAACCCTTGCGCAATCATGTTAGGTCTGCAATGCTGTAATTGCTGCAAATGGAGGATTCTTTGACGAAAGCAAAGTTTGAAGGAAAAAAATATTATTTCAAATACAAATCATTATTTCTAACCTTGTCAATGTCTTGACTATATTTTCTATTCATTTTACAACTCATGGTGGTAAATAAGTGTGACTTTTCATGGAAAATACAAAATAATTGTCTGGGTGACCCCAAACTTTTGAACGGTAGTGTATGTTCCAGTGTTTCCTCTGGCTTAAAGACCTTGGTGCAGTGGCAACATATTTTTCTGGGGGGCGGGGGGGGGGGGGGGCAGAAAACACATGACATGATTGTAACCGGAAATGTTAATTTTATACTATTTGTTTTTATTTTTTTAAATTTTGCACAGTAATATTGCATAACACAACTTACTATTTGAAGTACTGTACTACCAAGGCTTGAATGTTGACATATTGAGCCAGCTGGAGTCCCACCCAGACGTCCTGTGTTTGGACTCTTTACTGGTGTCATCCTTCTCTCCTCCCTCTGCTCTCACCTCTCCTGGACCCTCTGCCTGAACACCTTCCTCTCCTTGGCTCCTCCCTTCTGTCTCATCTTTCCCTCTCTGAGCTCTGTCTAATTCAGGTTCTCTCTGTCTATGGTGGTATAGAAACAGGCTAGAAAATACCAAGTGTCATGTTTTGTCCTGCAGAATTTTTCATGGTTTACATAAATAACACTGGTCAACACCAAATTTATTGTCTAAGGTTTTTTTTTAGCTGATTTAGGACCATTTTGATGTGCTGAATCCAAAAATCACATTGGTTTTGCTCAATCAGGTCAACTTTTTGAACTATGGCCACATGTTTTCTTACGTTTTTGTTTACATGTATGGGTATTTTCGCTTTATATGATGCAAAATTCTTTTTTATTTCTTGAAATTCTCTGAATTTTGAACAATGATGACATAACATTCAATTTACATGTACTTACCTTTATCAATGTCTACTATTCAATTTACAGTACAACTGCTTATAACTTAACATAAAAACCTGACCTGATCGAGAGAAACGGATGTCATTTTCGGATTCAGCGGTGCAAAATTGTCTTTAATCAGTTGAAAAAACACACACAACTTACAAAAAAATTATTTCTGTTATGTTGTGTAATCAAAAGTGTAGTTTTTGTATTTTTATTCTAGTGTTTCTTTTTTCCCCCACTGACAAAAAGTAGGAAAGGGAAAAAAAACAAAACATTCATAATAGGAATTTACTCATGCATACTTAAATTCTATGATCAGGTGGGTATAGTAGCCAGAAATTCTACTCATGTAAAAGCAGTGCTTTGAAATTAATAATTAAAAGTAGACAACCAAAAATTTCTATTTGAGTTAGGGGAATAAAGAGCAGCTGCTTAAAAACTTGAGTAATGACTTCAGTCTTGAAGGTTTGAGATTTTTGTCCAAAATTTATAACAATTTTCTTACTGTTTTCTACTTTTCTCTGTAAATTTATCTAAATTTGAAACCATTTTCCTCAAATTTGTAATCTTCTCTTGTAAAATTATGACTTTTCTTGTACATTTGAGCCTATTATAAATTTGTGGATTATTTTATGGTTAATGTTTATTTTTTTAATCCAATCCAACTTAATTTATAAAGCTCTTTAAAAATGACAGTTGACAAAGTGCTGCACATTAACGATGAATGAAATATAAAAACAATAAAACAGCTAAAGTTTCAAAACAGCACAAACAAAACAATCGTCATACAATAGAGACAATAAGAACAAATAAAATCAATGTCTCAAACTGGGTCAAAAGCCTGAGAATAAAAATGGGTTTTAAGAGGAGTTTTAAAACTGGACAGTGAAGAGGCCTGTCTGATGGACAAAGGCAGATTATTATAAAATTGCTGTTTTTTAATAAATTTGAAACAGAAGGTGACAAATTTTTTACTTTTTTCCTCCTACAATTTAAACTTTTGACCATAACTTTGTACAGCCAGAACAGAACAATAACTCTGAATTCAAAGAAATATAATTATTAAAATTATATTTAAAGAAATAAATTAACTTAAATGACCAAATATGCAGTTATTTCTGTTATAATATTTCTATGTATTTATCATTTTTTAGAAATCTCCTCACCACCCAGACAGCAGGAAAAACCTCCCTTATTTTGAAATCCAAATGTTGGCACGTTTAGTTTCTCTGAAGGCTGCTGACGGATTAAAGTCATTGACTTGGTGAATTTCGGTCATCTTAACTTGCCAGGTACATAATAATGACCATAAATTATTAGTTAATATTGTAGTAGCTGGTGAAGTAAATCCTCAGCGATTCATCAGTCACTCTTGTCTTTCCCTGCAGTGAAGCCTAACCACACCTGTTAGCTAAGCGACTCCTCACTGTTGTTCCAGTCACCAGCGGGTTAAAACCACCAGAAATGCCTCCACTGATTATCTCTTGTACTTTTTTCATTCATTCATTCATTCATCTTCTTCCGCTTAATCCTTTTTGGGTCGCGGGGGGGGATGGAGCCTATCCCAGCATCTTTGGGCGAGAGGCAGGGTCCACCCTGGACAGATCACCAGTCCATCACAGGGCCAACACAGAGAGACAGACAACCATTCACTCTCGTACTTTCTTCCACGTTTAAAGTACTTTAATAAGCTCATGCTCTTCTTGGACAGCAACGCTATAGAGACACGCTCTGCCTGCAGAAATGGTCGTGCAGGCGCCGGGCGGGCGGGGCGCTTCCATGGGGATGACAGTCACATGCATTGTTCGTGTGCGCGCTTGCGGAGCATTTCTTTCATATTTAATTTTTCTTAAATATATTATAGGCGTGGCGGCATACTTCCTTAGGGTGGTGGGCTGCCACACAGAAGTTACCAGAGGAAATGCTGATGTTCTAATGACTTTTTAACAGTAAATTTACAATTTCTCAAAAATATATGACTTTTTAATAATACATTAATTTTTTTTTTCTCCTAAATTTGGGTTATAAACTTATTTTTTCTTAAAAAGTAATTTTTCTCAAAAATTTGTGAATTTTTGTTTTTAAAAACTACATGTCTGTTCTTTTCATCTTCTCTATCCCCTCACCCCCCAGCCAGTCTCAGCAGATGACTGCCCCTCCCTGAGCCTGGTTCTGCTGGAGGTTTCTTCCTGTTAAAAGGGAGTTTTTCCTCTCCACCGTCGCCAAGTGCTGCTCACAGGGGATCGCCTGATTGCTGGGGTCTTTCTGCAACTGTGGGGGTTTCCCCTACAGTTGATAGTGCTATGAGATGACTGTTGTTGTGAAATGGCGCTATATAAATAAAGTTGAATTGAATTAAATTTCTGCAACGCTTTTACTCACAACTTTGTAACTTTTTCAGTAAATTTTCAGTAAATTTGCAACTTTTTTAGTAAATCTGCAACTTTTTACTCTCTTTTGCATCTAAGGCAGAATTGAATACAGTTTCATTATTCTTCAAGAAACAAGCTGATTGCTCTTCCTGAGTTTTGTGAGGTCACAAACCAACGTGACCCGCCTTCAGTTCTTCAAGTCAGCAAATCAGACAGACTTGCTGACTGCTCCAGTACTTGTGATTGGACCATTCAAAAAACCTTTACCCAATCAGATGAAGGGCTCTGGGTTAGGGTCAGGCTAAACAGAACTTTACAGACAGATTTTCTGACGAGCTGGAAAACAGCACAGAAATTATTTTTTGTTGACCGAGCTACACCCAGTAGGGATTTTTTTTTTTTTTTTGGAGGGGGGAGTATGCCATCCTCTCCACCTTATTCCTGAGGGCGCTGCTGTAGAAATGATTATGGAGGCAACTTTTTTTTTTTTTTTTTTCCCGGTTCCGGTTCCGCCAGACCGGCGGCGCCACACAAGTTGGCTGCCGTTTGCAACTGCCCTTTTCTCATCTTCCTTCTTCCTTCTACACCTTTCACTATATACATACTGTATATATATATATATATATCAGAATCAGAATCAGCTTTATTGGCCAAGTATGCACAACACATACAAGGAATTTGACTTTGGCTAAAACTTGCTCTCATTGTTCAGGTGGAGGATTTAAATAAGGATTCAATGACAACAGAGTAGGTACAGTAAATTACAGTCTGTCCACGTTTCTATAAAAGGATGCAAATATATACAGGAATATATGCAGTTATTTACTCAGACTAACCACACTTTGCAGAAATATATGAAAAAATATACAGTCACAGTATTTCAATGTGAACTCAGATTCAGTGATATAATGTGAATGAAGTAAAAAGCAGTGTGAGAGTTATGTGCAATGTAATAATGGATGAAGAGTCATGAGTACAGCAACAGGTAGGACTAGGTGAATGTTAGGAGTTCATCAGAGTGATGGCTTGAGGAAAGAAACTGTTCCTGTGACGGGTGGTTTTGACCTTCAGTGATCTGTAACGACGACCAGAAGATAGAAGTTCAAACAGTTTGTGGCCGGGGTGTGACGGGTCAGCACAGATGTTTCCCGCCCGTTTCCTGGTTATGGACCGATATAAGTTCTCAATGGAGGGTAGGTCAGTACCAATGATCCTCTCCGCAGACTTAATGATCCACTGCAGTCTGGTCTTGTCCTGTTTAGTGGCAGATCCAAACCAGACAGTGATGGAAAAGCAGAGGACAGATTGGATGATGGCAGTGTAGAAGACAACCAGCAGCTCCCGAGGCAAATCAAACTTCTTGAGCTGACGCAGAAAAAACAACCTCTGCTGGGCCTTTTTCCGGACAGTGTCTATATGGGAGGACCACTTCAGGTTCCGGGAGATTGTGGTTCCCAGAAACTTGAAGGAGTCCACGGTGGACACTGTGCTGTTGAGGATGGTGAGTGGGGGGGAATGAAGGGGGGTGTCGCCTGAAATCCACAGCCATCTCCACCGTTTTGGCTGGGTTAAGTTCAAGATGGTTCTGGCTGCACCAGAGGATCAGCTGCTCCACCTCCCGCCTGTATGCAGACTCATCATCATCCCGGATCAAACCGATGACTGTGGTGTCGTCCGCAAACTTCAGGAGCTTCACCGAAGGGTCCTCTGAGGTGCAGTCATTGGAGTAGAGGGAGAAGAGCAGTGGGGAAAGGACACATCCTTGGGGGGCGCCAGTATCAGAGAGCAGAAGCCAGTGGCTGCCATCCGCGGCGCCATGGACACACAGATCGCCCCAAGGGTCTTCCGAGTCGGCGGACAGAGCCACTGTTTGCAGCGGGGGACGATACAGCAGGGAAGAGCTAGCTAGCTGGCTAGCTAGCTCCAACCTCCACCCAGTGCTAACGGAGAAGCTCAACATGCTGAGGAACTGTGGCGAAAATGACGCGGGTGCCGGGCTGGAGTTTAGGCAGCGTGCAAGAAATATAAGACAGAATAATAAAGGGCGATGGCAAGAACCAAGCAGACCGTCCGTAAATCTACTGGAGGAAAAGCCCCCAGGAAGCAGCTAGCCACCAAGGCTGCTCGAAAAAAAGCGCTCCGGCCACCGGCGGAGTGAAGAAGCCTCACCGTTACAGGCCCGGTACCGTGGCTCTAAGAGAGATCCGTCGCAACCAGAAATCCACGGAGCTGCTCATCCGTAGGCTGCCCTTCCAGTGCCTGGTGAGGGAGATCGCTCAGGACTTCAAGACCGACCTGCGCTTCCAGAGCTCCACCGTCATGGCTCTGCAGGAGGCCAGCGAGGCCTACCTGGTGGGTCTCTTCGTGGACACCAACCTGTGTGCCATCCACGCCAAGAGGGTCACCACCATCATGCCCAAAGACATCCAGCTGGCTCGCCGCACCCGCGGAGGGAGAGAGAGCTTAGACTTTCTGCTGCACATCCACCAACCACAATGCTCCGCACTGTGTCTATATATATATATATTTATAGTAATATGTACATATGTATACTAGCTGTTCTTGTTTTTTTCTTGCCTTCTGATTGTTGCTCTGAGTGTTGCTATCCCTGTGCTGTTGCAATCCTGGAATTTCCCCATTGTGGGACTAATAAAGGCTTATCTTATCTTATCTTAACTTCCGGTTTCAGCTAAAATAGTGTTAAATCAGCCGGCAAATGTGGAGTAGTGGGGCATTTAAAATCATCATCATCATCATAGCAGTCTGTCAGGGGCGACAATGACCGTTTCATTTAGGTCTTATCAGATTCCTCCACGCAGCTCTGTTCTGTGCCCTCTGCTGCCAGGAACTCCTGACCTTGTTTACCTGGGCGACGTCCAGCTGGTATGAGTTGCTTTCTGACTGACCATTTCATGAAACTGCTTTTAAAGTATTTGAGTACGGCTAGCTTTTGCTAGACTAATGGCACATTCTTGGCAGACAGAGGTATTATCAGTTGCAAGGACAGGCCGAGACAAACTGACTCCAGTGTCTGTTGCAGTGACTGACCAGATGATAGGTTTGTTTATCTCAAATAGCATTTTTATAAAGGTGTGTTCACACCAAACGCAAACGGGCGGCGCAAATCCATACAAAGTGAATGGGAAGACACGAGTACATGTGAATTTGCACAGTCACGCGTCCGCTAGCTAGCAGCTAGCTAGCTTTGAGATTCTGCTGTCACCGGAGTAAAATTATTACCATTGCTGAGTAAACTAGTTAGAAAATGAAACTCACTCATTGGAAGACAGGAGGACCGGGAACTCTTCAGCTGAATCTGGATTTTGGAGTTATTTACCCACAGTTTCCAGCCATGGACGTCCTAGCAAGCTAGCAACATAAACACTCATCTGTGAAGTTTTGGAGGCTTGAGACGACATTGTCAGGTGAGTCCGGGTCGGATAATGTAAACATAAGCATGACGTTATTTTGGGAATTTCCACAGCAGGCTGAACACAGCTGCAGAAGTTTTAAAGACAACTTCACCTGTCTGCATCTCACTATTCATGTCTGTTGGCATGCTTACATTGATTTATAATGTAATCGTGCCACGTGAAAAATTTGCCTGTTTGTGTTTGGTGTGAGCGCACCTTAAGTGTTTCAAATTTGTTTTAATGTATAGTCCACATGCGTGTTTTGCAGTCAAGTGGCAGCTAATTTTAGCACGTGTAGTTTTTGTATTTTTGAATGTTTTTGCATAGTTCTGGTGTGAGGCTCCTCACAAATAAGCACAGCTAAATCTCTGGCTTCAACAGCAATGAGTAAATCATGCACTGAAAACTAAAAAGGACTGTTGGTGTGATCAGTGGTACAGACACAGGACAGACACAAGGTATGTTTTCACGTGTATGAATGTCACAGATCTGACGTTTTTGCATCATGTATGTCACCAGATCCAAGGCTGCATAAAGTAAAATAATAAATAAAATAGTAACAGTTGCTTCCGGTTATGGCTGCCACGTAGGACGGACGTGTCTCGCTCTGCTCTGCTCCTGGAAAAAAAAAATCGGCAAATAACTCTCTCATTTGGGACAGAACGTATCCCAGCATTTGGGAGAGGATATGTCGGCGAAGCCTAAGGCTGGAAAACCAGGAAAAGGAAAAAGCGAGCCGCCGAAACAGTCCAAATTAACGGACTTTCAGGTCTGTGACGCAGCAAACAAAACTCCATATATGGCGGAGGAGGCTGGCGGCGGTGCGATGTCTGCGGGGAATGGCGCAGATGCGCTGATGGCTGCCATGAATTCAATGAGAGCGGACTTTTCCTCTAGATTTGATGGGATTATGACAGCGTTGGAAGGAATAAGAAAGGAATTGGGTGACTGTGTAGAACGAACGGCGCAGATGGAGCTCCGTCTCGCTAGTGCTGAAGATGACGTCACCCGTCTTCAATTAAAGGTGCGCACTTTGGAAAAAAAAAATAAATCTCTGGAAGATAATATTTTGGATTTGGAATCTCGGTCGAGACAGAATAATTTGAGGCTGGTGGGTCTTCCAGAGGAATCAGAAGGTCGGGACGTATGTTCCTTTCTGGAAAAGTGGATTCCGGAGGTGCTGGGCAGCGAGGAGTTGCAATCAGCAGTGATTCTGGAAAAAGCACATCGTATTGGCCCACGGAGAGATAAGGGACCGCCGAGGACCTTAATTATGAAGTTTCTTAGCAACAGAGACAGGATGAAGATCTTCAACGCTGCACGAGCTAAAAAAGGAGAGATTAAACACCAGGACCAGCAGGTGCGGTTCTACCCAGATTTGGCCACAGGAATCCAGCAATTGAGGAAGCAGTTTGATCCCGTACGTAAGGAGCTGCGCAACCTTGGGATTCGTCATGGTGTAATCTATCCTGCGAGACTGCTGACCACGTATGAGGGCAGAACCCACATCTTCAAGACCCCAGAGGAGGCGCAGGAGTTCATCAAGAAGATCAAAGAAGAAGAAGAGACTGGTGGGAGCTAAGCATGAACAAAATATAAGGTAGAATAATTAAGCATTTGCACAGGCATCTGACTGACTTGAAGTAAATAGTAAGTTTACAAAATATAGATTGTATTATATATTAAAAAAACAAAACAAAAACAAAACAAACAAAAAAAAAAAAACTATGATGTACAAAGTTGTTAAAAATTTTGGAGTTAAGTTGGAAAACTACAGAGGAGAGTTAATGTTACGTCATTAAAAGCAGTAGAGTTAGGGTGATTGGGAGGATGAAGAAGGAGTGGCTTAGGCTGTTCCCCGTGGGTGTGGAACGGTCGATGGCTATATCGGGAGACAGAATTTTTCTTTTGATTTTGGGGGGTTTGCCACAAGTGTGGGAAGGGGAAATTTGTTTGTGTGTAGTTTGTAGGATGAATGTTCAACCACTCATGTTTTTGCTTCTCTGTATGAGCATGTTTACACTGCAAGGTAATCCCAAACTCTCTATTGATCATGGACCAAAGTGTTAATCTTAATTTAACTTCATGGAATTGCAGAGGTCTACAAAATTTAAAAAAAACTTAAACAAGTTATGAATAAAATAAAGGACATGGGTTCAAGAATTGTGTTTTTACAAGAAACTCATCTGATAGAGGAGGATGTTAAAAGAATTAGGAGTAGATGGCAGGGAAGTGTATTCACCTCTTCATTTTCATCCCGAGCCAGGGGAGTTATGACTCTCATACATAAATCAGTTCCTTTTCAAGTGAAAAATGTAATTGGAGACAAATTTGGAAGATATGTAATCATTCAAGGTTCTTTGCTATTAGAAAATATAAATCTTGTGAACTTATATGGTCCCAATATAGATGATCAGAAGTTCTTTGCTAATTTATTTCTCATCTTATCATCACTTACAGGGCAACATATAATAGCAGGGGATTTTAATTGTACATTGAATCCAGGTGTGGATAGATCAACAGGACTGGATTGTACGCACATTGGATGTAGGATGACTATTAATCATTTTATGAAAGAATTGAGATTGTTAGATATATGGAGAGAAATGAAACCACAAGTTAAAGCCTATTCTTGTTATTCCAGTACCTACAAGACATTCTCACGTATTGATTATTTTTTGATTTCCACAGAATTAAGGTCCAAGATTCAAAACTGCTTTTATGATAACATTGTGATCTCTGATCATGCACCCTGTTGTCTAATATATGTACATAAAAAATTGACAAAGGAATCAGGTAGATGGCAATTTCAGCATAAATGGCTTCAGGATGAGGAATTTGTCAAGTATATAGAAAAACAGATAGACGAGTTCTTTGGCATCAATACTACACAAACATCAGCATGTGTAAAGTGGGAGGCTTTCAAAGCTTTTATTAGGGGACATATTATTAGTTATACAGGATCAAAATCTAAGAAGACTCGAGAGGAGAGAGCTAAATTGGAACATAAAATAAAAAGTCTTCAGGAAAAAGTGTATGCAGGAAGTGACCCAAGGTTGGAGAATGAATTACTGATTTTGAGAGCTGAATACGACAAAAAATCAGCGAATAGAGCTGCCTCGAGTCTTCTAAGATTGAAACAATCTTTTTATGAACAAGGTGAAAAATCAGGAAAATTATTAGCATGGCAGATTAAACAATTGGAAATTAAAACACCAATTACCAGTATTATAAGTAACGGACAGGTAGTTATAGATCCTTTAGAAATTAATAGAGCCTTTAGAGATTACTATGAAAAATTATATGATACCAAAAATGAACCTGATTTAACAAAACTAAATGGGTTTTTGAACGAACTATCTATACCGTGTATACCAAATGAAAACAGGGAGATATTGGAGTCTAAAATTAGTCAAGAAGAAGTTGGGCTAGCCATTGATAATATGAAATCAGGAAAAAGTGCAGGACCAGATGGTCTTCCAGTTGACCTTTATAAAAAATTTAAGAATAAATTAATAAAACCTTTTTTGGAAATGGTTTTAGAAGCATTTCAAAATAATAATTTACCATCATACATAAATAATGCCTTAATTATACTGCTGCCAAAACCAGGTAAGCCCTCTAATAAATGTGAAAATATGAGACCAATAAGCCTATTAAACGCCGACCTTAAGATAATCTGTAAAATTTTAGCAAGACGAATACAAGAAATTTTACCAAATATTATTAATCGAGATCAGAATGGCTTTATAAAGGGTAGACAAGGCTTCCATAATGTAAGAAGACTATTTAATATTATTTATTTTAATAAAGAAGCACCGGATACAGCTCTCCTATCATTGGACGCCGAAAAGGCCTTTGATAGAGTTGAATGGCCCTTTCTTTTTGAAGTCCTACAAAGGTTTGGACTTGGAAATAATTTCATAAAATGGGTTCAAATAATATACAATAATGCTACAGCAGAAATCCTAACAAATAACAATATTTCAAAACCAATAAAAATCAATAGAGGATGTCGACAAGGCTGTCCACTTTCACCTTTACTGTTTACTATGGCAATTGAACCTTTAGCGATAGCGATACGTTTACATTCACAAATATATGGAATTAAAGTTGGACCAACAGAACATAAAATCTCCCTGTACGCCGATGATATAATTTTGTTTATGTCGAATCTAAAAAAATCAATTCCAACCTTGTTGAATTTAATAAAGAATTTTGGGGAAATATCAGGATATAAAATAAATAAAACTAAATCTTCAATATTAATGCTAAATGAGACCCAGAGAAATTACCCAGCCCCTGAGGTAAATCAATTCAATGTTGTAAATCAGTTTAAATATTTAGGAATCCAAATTATGCCTAAGCTAGAATCAGTCGCCAGTGTCAACTATGAAGCCTTAATGTCAGATATCAATGAGTTAACTCAGAGATGGATGTCACTACCAATGTCGATGATCGGGAGAATCAATATACTTAAAAGTAATATTTTACCTAAAATACTTTATTTATTTCAATACATTCCCTTATCACCACCTTTAGATCTATTCTCAAGAATAAAAAAAAAGTTAGTGGAATTTATATGGAACAACAGGAGGGCTAGATTACGTTTGTCTTTATTATATTTACCATTTGATCGTGGAGGTCTGAAATGTCCAAATTTTATGTTGTATTATTGGTCGGCACAACTGAGGTCTATGACATATTATTTTTCATCAAATGATCTCCCTCACTGGACTGAAATGGAATCATACAATTTACCTTTACCTCTTCCCATATTCATATACTCAGATTCGGCAAAAAAATTACAAAAACAAGTTAAAAATCCATTTGTAAAGCATATGATCAAAATATGGTGTGAAGCTAAAAACTATTTAAAAGAACCACAGTTATTGTCACAATTTAGTCCAATATGGGGTAATCAATATTTTAAACCAGGGAGAGCGGACGCTGTATTTAAAGTATGGAATTTAAAAGGGATACAAAAGATTCAGGATTTATATTTGCCATGTGCAGACAACATAATGTCTTTTGAAGAGCTGAGGATCAAATTTAATCTCAATAGAACACATTTTTTTAAATATCTTCAACTTAGAAACTTTATTCGATCAAATCAAAATAAAGCTCTCACTCGACCTATTTATTCATCCTTGGAAAAAATGATGATGAAAGATAGTAAAAGAAAGGGTATTATTTCAGAGTTTTATAACTCATTGACACTATCTTCAAGTGAAAATTCACTGAAAAGATTAAACTACTGGAAAGAAGATCTGCAAATTGAAATTTCAGAGGAACAATGGGAATTGGCTTGTACAGAAGCTCAAACCAAATCAATAAATGCACGCCTTAAATTGATACATTTCAAATGGTTAATGCGGATGTATGTTACACCGGAGGAGTTAAATAGATACAACAAAAATATACCAGATACATGCACAAAATGCATGGAAAGTAAAGGAACCCTATTTCATTGTTTATGGGAATGTAGATTAATAAGAATGTTTTGGGAAGAGGTGAGGGTAACAATTGAAAAAATAATCTCAAAACAAATCATATTGAATCCTAAACTGTTTTTGTTGGGTCTGTACCCAGAAAAGCATAATTTTAATAAAAGTGAAAGAACATTCATAGACCTCAGTTTGCTTAATGCCAAAAAATGTATTGCACTATTATGGAAAAAGACTCATAGACCAGATGTGACTCAGTGGTTAAGACAGATGTTAACAAACCTTCCATTAGAAAGAATAACATATATACTGAAATCAAAGGAAATTGTGTTTGAGAATATATGGAGACCTTTTATTGATTATGTAAAAAATTTAAACATAACTCTTGAAGAAGAAGGTGAATGATGTGTGTGGACCTTGTAAATTCCAAACTGGTGAACATAATATGTATACTTATGTATTGGATTGTCTAGACTAAACAGAGGAGCATTGTTGAAGACTTGATTTTGTTGGTGGTTGTTGGTGTTTTTAGTGCATTTTTTTTTTTTGTAGTACTTTAGTGTTAGTGTTTGATTGTTTGTATCATGTTTGTTAAAAAAAAAAAAAAGGTTCAATAAAGATATTGTGGAAAAAAAAAAAAGCTCTCAAGTTGAAAGATCTGGTTGACTTTAAAACTGCAATAATAATGTTTAAAGTGAAGAATCTATCACTGCCCGCAAATATCCAAAAGTTGTTCCAAATAAGGGAGAAACAAATCATTTTAGAGGAACATGTATATTTCAAAAACCTTCAGTGAGAACTACCACCAAGCAACACTGTGTTTCAGTGCAAGGAGTCAGATTATGGAACGATTTTGGACCTGAATTAAAATCATGTACAACGCTTGGACAATTTAAACAAAAACTAAAGGAAGAAATACTCCAAACATATATACAAGATGACATGTAAACTCACATAGGGATTGTCATATCCAGCCTGTGTTGTGTTGTAGCTTAGTTTTTTTCTGTCACATTTTGTCTTAGCTTTGTTTTTGAATTGTAATCGCTCTTGTCTTGTTTTTTTTTTTCTTTTGAATTCTTGGATGGAATATGGGTGGGCAACATAAGCTGCGGCTTCAGCCATCACCCATTTCGGATAACTTACGTTCAACTGTATAATAAGAGGAGTTATTGTCTAATTTGACCTTGTTGGATTTTCTTTCCCCCTTTGTTATATTATTCAGTTTCTTTTAACCTGTACTATCCGAAATAAAGATTCATTCATTCATTCATCATTGTTCAAAATTCTGAGAATTTCAAGAAATAAAAAAGAATTTTGCATCATATAAAGCAAAAATACCTGTACATGTAAACAAAAACGTAAAAAAAAAATGTGGCCATAGTTCAAAAAGTTGACCTGATTGAGCAAAACCAATGTGATTTTTGGATTCAGCACATCAAAATGGTCCTAAATCAGCTAAAAAAAAAAAAAAAAAAACAGACAATAAATTTGGTGTTGACCAGTGTTATCCCATGTGAATTTCATTTGTATTACGCAGCTATTTTTTTCTGTTTGGTGCATTTTTCCTGTGGGAATCCAGCCGCTCGTGGGTGCTGCCATCTTGGTAATGGGAGCTCAGTTTTTCATCCATCGTGGTCAATGTATTGCATTTACTTTGTAATTTACACCCGTTTACACATCTACAAACTCTTATGATTATCCCACATGAATTTCGTTTGTATTACGTGGCTATTTTCCCCATTTCATGCAGTTTCAGTCATCATCGCTGCCGCGATGACCGACCATGAAGACATCCACATTGGTGCTGTGAGCTCAGTGGAAAAAGGAATAATAATAATGAGGATTTCCTCTTCTTTGCTGTATTCCATGTCAGCCATGATTCCTTTGGCGCGTGTCTGCCACCTCCTAAACCGTCAGATCAATACAGATTAGTACAAATTCTCAGTATAGCCAGGGGACGTCAATAAGTTGACCGGTGCAGTTGATGCGCTGTGCCACTAGGGGTGTGCGACACGTCCATTTAATCTGGGCAGTTAAAGGGTTCAAAACAAAACAAACCACAATAGTGGATGTGCAGTGTCTGTTAATGTTATCCGTTCTTGGGTGGTTTGTGCATTAAATTGTTTGACAGTTCATTTTTTATTCAGCTAAATGCACTTTGTGATGTGCCAAGGTCAGTTATGACCAGGATGTGGTATAGTTTATTTCAAAAGGGAAACAAATGTTAATGCTACTATGGGAATAATTGAGTTTTTATGCGCTTTGAGATATGCCAGAGTAAGATGTGACCAAAACGGTTATTTACAATTTTAATAAGAGTAATTTTATCCCCCCATCCATCCATCCATCTTCTTCCGCTTTATCCTTTTCGGGTCGCGGGTGGGCTGGAGCCTATCCCAGCATCTTTGGGCGAGAGGCAGGGTCCACTGTGGACAGATCACCAGTCCATCACAGGGCCAACACAGAGAGACAGACAACCATTCACTCTCACAGTCATACCTAAGGACAATTTAGAATCCCCAGTTTTGATGCCAATTTTATCATCCCATTCTATTTATTTAATTGTCATTCAAGAGGAAAAATATTTCTACTACTTCAAGTTCTGCTTAACGCCTGCACTGTTACTGTGCTTTTATGCACTTTTGATGTGCCTTTGTCATGTGCCAAGCGTACATTTAAAACCAAGACAATGAATAAAAAGTGCATGTTTTTCATCATAGTGATCTGTGTTGGTTTGAAATCTGTCATATTCAACAGATCGCTGAACATGTGTGGCCAAGTTACATGTCTTGATCTCAAATTGTGGCCCAACTGACTTTATAATTGAATAGCCCTGCACACACCAACCTGTATCCTTGTTAGATCCGCATATACAGACCAAAAACATGCAGGTTAGGTTAACTGGAGACTCTAAAGTGGCCCAAGGTGTGAATGTGTGTGTGAATGGTAAAGGGATAGCGCCGTACCGTGGCTGCTTCATCCATCCAGGTGGAGGCCCTCAATTTCCCCTCTGGGGATCAATAAAGTATACAAAATCAAAAAAAAAATATATCAAATATACATTGGCGTGAGAAAGTGTTTGCCCCCTTCCTGATTTCTCATTTTTTTGTATGTTGGTCACACTTAAATGTTTCAGATCAAATAAATTTAAATATTTGACAAAAATAGCAAGTAAACACAAAATGTAGTTTTTAAATTAAAGTGTTTATTATTAAATGGTAAATGGCACTCACTTATATCGCGCTTTTATTCTCATCTCTTGATGACCAAAGCGCTTTACAGATCCTGCTATCCACCCATTCACACACATTCACACAATGATGGCGGCATGCTACCCAACATGGCACTTCCAGACCCCCCAGGAGCAATTGGGGGTGAAGTGCCTTGCCCAGAGACACAACGGTAGGATATCCGGGGAGAGCAGGATTCGAACCGCCAACCATGCAGTTATTGGACGACCTGCTCTACCTCCTGAGCCAATGCTGCCCCTACAAAGATGGGAAAAAATGCGATTTTTAAGGGGAAAAAATCCAAACCTACATGGCTCTGTGTGAAAAAGTGATTGCCCCCTAAACCTAATAACATGTTGGGCCACCCTTAGCAGAAAAAACTGCAATCAAGCATTTGCGATAACTGGCAATGAGTCGTTTACAGCACTGTGGAGGAATTTTGTCCCACTCATCTTTGCAGAATTGTTGTAATTCAGCCACATTGGAGGGTTTTCGAGGATGAGCCGCCGTTTTAAGGTCATGCTACAGCATGTCAATCGGATTCGGTTCAGGACTTTGACTAGGCCACTCCAAAGTCTTCATTCTGTTTTTCTTAACCCTCTGAGTGTGCATGTTGCAGAACTGCGACATAACCCCTAGTGGTCAAGAGTGGTAAATATTTTTGTCAATAAAATAGTTCAGATTTCCAAGGCTATAACTTGAAAGTGGTAAGAGATAATGGCTTACTGCAATTAGAAAGATGTAAAATATGATCCAAAGTTTCAGATAGGAATAAATTTAAGCATCTAATTTGCATAATGTCACGGCACCTCTTTAAATTCCATAACTCAGTCAAAACTGGACATTGGACGTATTTACACAAAAAATGGTTCAGTCTTTTGACACCGTTTTTTGTACAGAGGTACCTCATCATCTTATCTTCAAAGTATATGAACAAGAAATCAGTACATTAAAAAAAAAAACAAATTTCTCACTTACTTTTGACAAAGTCAGAGTGAGAAGGCAGGTGCAGTGCCACGCCCTGCCACTAGGTGCACGCAAATTCTTACACTCAAAGGGTTAAGCCATTCAGAGGTGGACTTGCTGGTGTGTTTTGAATCATCGTCAATTCAATTCAATTCAATTCAGCTTTATTTATATAGCGCTATATCACAACAAAAGTCATCTCGTAGAACTACCAAATGCAGGGAAAACCCCACAACTGCAGAAAGACCCAGCAATCAGACGACCCCCTGTGAGCAAGCACTTAGCGACGGTGGAGAGGAAAAACTCCCAATTAACAGGAAGAAACCTCTAGCAGAACCAGGCTCAGGGAGGGGCAGTCATCTGCTGCGACTGGCTGGGGGTGAGGGGATAGAGACGATGAAGAGAACAGACACAAAGAACATGAACGGTGAGAGGCCAAGTACATTATTGGAGGTCCCCCGGCAGTCTGAATCTATTAACAGCAAAACAAAAGGGGGGTTAAGAGACACAAGATCCCTTCCTAATCGTAGGCTATATTGAAAAGGAAGGATTTTACCCTGTTCTTAAAAACAGAGATCGAGTCTGACTCCCGGACCTAGAGTGGTAACTGTTTCCACAGAGAAGGAGCTTGATAGCAGAAGGCTCTGCCTCCCATTGTACTTTTGGAGATTCTGGGTATTACAAATAATCCAACATTTTGGGAGCGTAGTGCTCTGTTAGAATGATAGGGTAGTATCAGATCTTTTATATATAAGGGGGCCTGAATATTAAGAGCTTTGTAAGTGAGAAGAAGGATTTTAAACTTAATTCTAAACTCTATGGGAAGCCAATGAAGGAAGGCCAGAACCGGAGAGATATGATCTCTCATTCTAGTACCTGTTAAAACTCTTGCTGCAGCATTTTGGATCAACTGAAGACTTTTTAAAGATATTTTAGGACAACCTGACAATAATGAGTTACAATAATCTAATCTAGAGCTGACAAAGGTGTGGATCAGTTTCTCAGCATCATTCAGAGACAAGATGCTCCTAATCTTGGCAATACTGCACAGATGATAGAAACAAATTTAATATGTGAATTAAAGAACAGATCTTGATCAAATATAACTCCAAGGTTCCTCACAGAACTATTCAGAGTGAGAGTAGCGGCATTCAAATTAAGAGTATGATTAGGAAAGGAATTTCTAAGGTTTTCTGGACCAGCAAGAATGACTTCAGTCTTATCTGGGTTTAATAGCAGAAAATTACAAGTCATCCAGGCTTTGATTTCTTAAGACAGGCTTCTAACTTGGCTAATTGATTACAATCATCGGGCTTCATTGACAGGTATAATTGTGTGTCGTCTGCGTAACAACGAAAATGTATACAGTGCTTTCTAATGATATTGCGTAACGGAAGCATATATAAGCTAAAAACAGTAGGGCCTAACACAGATCCCTGTGGAACTCCGTGACTGAGCTTAGAGTTGGAAGAAAACTCATCATTGATGTGAACAAACTGAAGTCTATCGAACAAATAAGATCTAAACCACTGCAGCAAAGTTCCATTTAGTCCAACATAATGTTCTAATCTATCAAGTAGAATGTCATGATCGATAGTATCAAAGGCTGCACTAAGCTCTAAAAAGACAAGTACAGAAACAAGTCCATTATCAGACTTAGATGAGATTAATTTATCTAACTCTAAAAGGTCAACTGGAGTAAACTTATCTAAACAGATATCAGTTGAAGGAGTTGTAATAGTTGCTGTACTTAAGTTTACGGTGGGAAGAATCTGACTGATTTTATCTCTAACAGATAAAATTTTATGATTGAAAAAGTTCAAAAAGTCCTGACTAGAAAGCTCAAGGGGGATGCGAGGATTGACTGAGTCCTGACTCTGTCAGCCTGGCTATAGTGTTGAAAAGAAATCTGGGGTTATTCTTATTCTCTTAATGCACAGTAATAACTTGTTCTAGCTTTTCTAAGAGATTTTTTTATAAATTAAGAGATGATTTCTCCACACTAAATAGAATTCATCTAAATTAGTAGAACGCCATTTTCTTTCTAATTGACGAGTCTTCAGTTTTAAGCTACGAGTTTCTGTGTTAAACCAAGGGGTTAGAAATCTCTGGTTAGACTTTTTCTTTTTTAAAGGGGCCATCAAATCTAGAGTCTGATGCAGAGAGGCTGTAACACTATCTACCATGCTATCAATTACAGAAGGAGCAGGCTCTCCATCTTTTATTTCCGTTGTGTTGACCCATGGTATAGAGGAGACAATCTGCAAAAATTTGGTAGCAATGTCATCTGAAAGACATCTGCTGTAGTTAGGAGTCAAATAATCAGAAATAGTGAAATCAAAGGTTAACCTCTGGCACTCCGGGATACCGCGGGCGGTCATGTCTCTGCGTCCTAGCGCGCACTGAAAAAAAAAAAAAAAAAAAAAAAAAAAAAAAAAAAAAAAAAAAAAGCTGCAATTCCGTTCTTCCACTACAGACACAGCCGCGAACAGAAAGCCAAAGGAGTGCTTTGATTGGTTTAGATTTGATTGACCTCTCATTCGACTAATAAAAGCCTTGAATTGGGTTTCTGAAACCTTGAAGAACCAATGACTGAAAACCTAGCAAGAAGGACCCGCCTACCAACGGCTGCGAATACAGCGAGCCAATTGAAGCAGACAAGTTCCACGATTGAAAGCGTGCCTCCCGTGCGTAAAATCTGTTTTGTGTAAGCCGCTGGGTGACACACACTCGTTCGCCAGTCTAATTTTCTTACTACTGCTCTTATTTGTTTTGAAAAATCGTTCGCCAAAACCGCAATCATGGAAGCGCAAAACCGCAATAATGGAATCATGGTTTGACCGGGTCGCGTGACCAGAACCACGAGTCGTAACAAGCGGACCAGCGTCATGTTCGTCTGACAATGAGGAAGAGAAGTTTGCCAGCGACACTGCTGTTGTGGACAGGTAAGTGTTATAAGCTAAATTATTCTTTATCCCTGAAAATTGTAATCAAAATGACTTTTGACCGATCGGTAAATTACAACTGTGCATTATCGCCACATGACAGACCGGTCCGTGCACAGCTTCCGGACCGTGAACGCCCCCCCCCACCCCCCGCTACTCTTCTGTAGCGGACTGCAGATATATTGCAGATATTTTAGTACAACTGTGTGTAACCCAGCTGAGAAAATGGGCCTTTTTCTCAGATTTCATTTGTATTAATGAAAGTGTGTGATTTTATTTTGAAAAACGGTTATTTTGGGAAGAGGAAGTTTGATCCTCGTTATCCAACTTTTAAATTCCCGTTTCATGGTCATGTTGGGTGATCTGGGTCTTTTCATTCGCTAAGAGCGATATTAGCCCCGCCTTCTGAGCAGAGTGCTGAGGCGCTCTGCTGGTCGTCGGTCTTTCACGATCTGAGAGCGGACGAGAGAGGTTGTGGGTGGTCTGGTTCACACCGATACCTCTTCTTGGTGAGTTAAATCAGAAAAATGCTATAAATGGATCTAACCACTCTCCAAATGCTAATTTTCAACCTTTATTATCCTAAGTTGACGGGAGCACGAGCTTGAGAGGCATTGTGGCTGTGTCCTTTTGCTGTGGTCACATGATACCCCATCTTGGTGAGTGAAAACCAAACAATACATGCTAATATTAGTGTTATGCTAATGCTAATCGCGAGTGGATCTTTTTTTGTTTAAAAGCAATGGAAAAGGCTGTTTTTGTGTCTGTATGGTTTTTCTAAATGTGATTTCAGTTCCCAACAGTATGCTGAAGTACTTTTAGTTCTTATGCACTATTTCTGTCGAATGTAATGTGTAGTTTGATGCTAAAAGCACATGGTGTTGGTGTCCTATGTAAATGAATAGGTTATGCTAAACCCAGTAGCTCAGACCGGGTTTTACGGATTTTAAAAGGGAATATTGGAAGTAATGGGACAGTATATTCCCTGGTTATGTGATAAATTAATTGTATTTCATTTCATGATTTACAAAGACAAGGTTAGAGAGGATTAATCATAATTTCATGGTTAAATAATGTAGAGATAAACAGAGGAATTCATTTAATTGGTTACATGAAAAAAAGGGTATTTCATGTGCTACCAGAGAGATTGTGAGAAAAAAAGAACACATACATGTAAGATGTAAGATGTGAAATGTAAGATATTACTATATTGCTGGATTGTAATAATAGTAATATGAGAGAAGAATTTAAACACTAAGCTATGGTGTTATATAAGAAGGGATTGGAAGACAAATTACTCTAGCTGTAAACAATAATACCATTATTGTTGTGCAGGCTAGGTTTTTTTTTGGATGCCGATCAAGAACCTTCTGGATCCTGGATTCTCTCCGAATGGAGATGGCGAGCCTGACCCGAGACTGAACCGAGATCTAACCAAGATCTCGATTGAAGAGCATCCTTTCTCTCTCCAGTGCCCAAGATTCAAAGTGGTAACAACCCAAGCTGCCACTTTAGAAAAAGGAAAAGAAACCTGAGTCTGGAGATACAAGATATCTTGACTGGTCAAACGACTAAACCGAAAGGACAAACAAACACTGAGCTCAGTAGGACATCTTTGGGGTTTTATTTCATACCGGCCGTTGTTATATTTGTGTAGTTGTAAATTGTCTGTATATATTGCTCACTTTATCCCTACAAATAACAACCATTATTGCTCATTTCTTGCCTCCAGCTATTTCATTCCACACTCATTTTAATTCCCTATTGTAATCCTTACGAACCTAGCAACTGGTCTACACTTAATAATTTCCCTTACCTAATTAACATAAGGCAAGGGTTACATGTGCGTAGTAGACCGCAGCGCACCGTCCCCGCTGTCCATCATGTAGCGATGGACGATGTCCGTCCTCTGTAGCGGGGGGGGGGGGGAGTTGTTATCATTACATTAGATATTTTAGTATAATTTTTAGTGCACTGTAGGTTATTTTTTCTTGTAAAAAAAAAAAAAAGCCACACAATTTTTACGTGGCATGCTTCTTTGTGTGTGGGGGCTTATTTGTTCATTCATTCATGAATGAATAAACAACCCCCCCACACACACACAGAGCCCTGAGTGTCACCTTTCATTAGAGCCCAAGATCAAGCTTCTATATTGAATCATTCAAAAGTTACAGACGTTTTTCCAAACTGTGCAATTTGGCACAATTTGGCACAGTTCAAAAATGCCTGGGAACAACCTGAGAAAAAAGCTGTGTAATATATTAATTTTTTGTGGTATTGTTACAAAATTTGGACCTCAGCTGGATAACACTTGGTTCTACATTTCTGTTGCATTTTCCAGCCTGGATCTAACAGCTGTGTGTTATTTGCAAGCATTTGTATCCAAAAAACACCCAGGCGAACTTTATTTTCTTCAAGTTCACTATGTTTAGATGACTGTTACTCAGTGGCAGGAGCACTTAAAGAGATTATGACTGTTTTGCCAAAAAATTCAAAGTGTTTTCTTTTAAATGAGATCAACCCCATGAAGATGCTGCAAAGGGTTGAAGAACAGCCTTTGATTTACTTTGGGTACGTTATTTTTAGGCGTTTTTAGGGAAATTGACCTGAGTGCAAGGGGTTAACAGACAATGGTCTGAAAGTACAGGATTGTGAGGAGACACTACCAGATTTTCTATTTCTATACCATAAGTCAGAACAAGGTCCAATGTGTGGTGGAGATAATGGGTAGAATTTTCCACTTTCTGGGAAAACCCCATTGAGTCTAATATTGAATTGAATGCCTTATTAAGACACTATCTACATCAACATGTATATTAAAATCCCCTACTATAATTATTCTGATTTCAGCACTAAATCAGCTAAAAATTCAGCAAATTCGGATAAAAACTCTGAGTAGGCCGAGGGAGGACGGTAAACTATGGCAAAGAAAACTGGGTTCAAGCCAAGATAGCCAACATGCCCCACACTGAGGACCAGGCCCTCAAAGGAATTAAAACATGATTTTTGCTTTACATTAACTAGTAATTTAAAATGGAAAATTGCCGCTACTCCACCGCCACGACCAGAACTTCTGGGATTATGATAGTTTAGATAACCAGAGGGAGTCGATTCATTCAAACCAACATAATCATCTTGCCCTGGCCAAGTCTCTGTGAGGGATATTAAATCGATCTGATGATCAATTAATAGATCATGAACTAGTAGAGACTTGGGAGTTAGAGACCTAATATTTAATAAACCACATTTAATTTTTAAATTATGAAGAGGAACAGAGGCCAAATTATTAAATTTAGAGACTTGAGGTTTGATTTGAGTTTTACCAACATTTTGTTTAATCACTTTGGGATGTTTATACATTATATTTTTATTTACTTCAGGGAGAGTAGACAAAGGTTCTCTAAGTGAGAAGACAGGGGCAAAGTTGGGGGGTGGTAGATGAGGAGGAGCTGCAGAAAGATGTGTATTTATCAAGTTGTGTTGTATTTGTCTTGGGTTATAATATTTTGGGTAACGGGAGACAGACACAATCTCTGTAGGGTTATAACTCCAAGACTGATCCAAACATCCATCTTCTTCCACTTAATCCTTTTCGGGTCGCGGGGGGGCTGGAGCCTATACCAGCATCTTTGGGCGAGAGGCAGGGTACACCCTGGACAGATCGCCAGTCTATCACAGGGCCAACACAGAGACAGACAACCATTCACTCTCACAGTCATACCTAAGGACAATTTAGAATCCCCAGTTGATGCCAATTAACCTAACTTGCATGTTTTTGGAGTGTGGGAGGAAACCGGAGAAATCTCGGAGTAAACCCACGCAGACACGGGGAGAACATGCAAACTCCACACAGATCACTGTTGGTCGGTGGCTGGGATCGAACCCAGGATCCCCTGGCCAAGGGTGAGTTGCTGTGCTGCCGCAGTGCTAACCACTCCGCCACCGCGCTGACTGATCCAAACAGTGAGAATTATTTGGATTAATGGGATTAATATGAGAAATGGAAACAAAAAAGGGCTGGTTGGTAGACCCAGGAATTTTGGAGTGAGTTAACGCACCAAATTTCAGTCACTGCATTAAAAAACGCTGAATGGAATAGAACAGATTGTCCCTTAAAACATGTGCACCAAGTCTATTTGGATGGATGCCATCAGGCCTCATAAGTGATGGGCGGTTCCAAAACAGGTTGAAATTGTCAACAAAACCAATGTTAAAAGTAGGACATGTAGAACACAACTAAGTATTAAGACTGAGAGTTCTGCTAAAATAATTGCAACCTTGTCTAAAAGGTGCCAAAGGCCCAGAGATAAACACACGTCTGCCACAGTTCATAAGAGTGGACAGAAGGCTCCTGAAGTCACTCTTTAAGATCTCTGACACTTCATCTGGGATGTTGTTGCATCCAACATGTACTATGACAGTTTTAGCGTGGGGGAATTCATTTAATGGGTCAGGGGTAAGAGCTTCAATATCAGTCACTCTAGCCCCAGAAAAAAATTTAGTCACAGTACCTGCTTTTGACGTTCCTCATAATCGAGTCACCAATTACCAGCGTCATCTGGGGGGGCTTTGTTGGTGGTTTCTGAAGTGGTGAATAATTTTGTTGATGTTGTTGTTGTGATGGCGGGGTGATGTGCTCTCTTCTTTTTGGAGCTGGTGTGTAATTTGGCACACCTAAAGTTGTCTTAATCCGGGGTTTGCGGGTTTAAGCCACCGCTCAAGGAGAGGGAGGAGGAGGAGGGGCTGCCACGGGTGGATGGCCAGCATCCAGGTGGGGAACATCCTCCAGAGAAAGGATGCCAAATCTATTTTCCAAAAGCAAGGGAAGAGAAGAGGTGCGGCACTGTCTGGTCGATCGACGATGATTGCTAGCTGGTCCAACCAAGGTCCAGGGCGCGCACTGAGGATGAGAAGAACCAGCCGGGGCTTTGGGTTTAGCCCCGAGTTGAAGCCAGTGTCTACTGCTGTGGTCCTGGACGTCTGAAGAAACCGGAGCAGGGGTGGAAGTAGACGGAGATGCGCTGAACTCACCCAGGTAAGTAGCTGTCTCTGCCAGCTGTGAGTCGGTTGCCAGGGCCATTGTTTGCCCGAGAATTATGGTGTCAAGGTGGTCTTCAGCCTCCCGAATCTTATAGAGGTTGGAGAGTCTCACTTCCAACTCAGAAACCTTCCTAAGGAGGGACACGCAGCTGACACACGTCGGGGATGGAGCCATGACGTTCCAGGCGACAGGTGGATAGCCAGCCAGCCAAAAACCGCTAAAAAGGCTTAAAAACAGGTTAGCAGGTTAGCCTAGCCCGGTAAAACAGCCCAGCCGGGGGTCCGACCCACCCGTGTGTTGGATTGTGCTTTTCTGCTAGGCCAATACTAAGTTAACACCAAGCAAAAACTAATATCAGCAAAAAGAGATAAAAAATTAAAAACAAAATCAATAAAAACAAACAAAAGCGGACAAGATAACTCTTTGACGCGACGAGACATTAACAGACCAACACGTGTGGCAGTAATCAGGCCTGGCAGTAAGTCCTGCTGCAGAACCCAAGTGTGCTTCAGCTTGGAGTCACGAACAGTTGGCCGGACATTCTCCTTCAGGATTTTTTGGTAGACAGCAGAATTCTTGATTCCATTTACCACAGCAAGTCTTCCAGGACCTGAAGCAGCAAAACAGCCCCAGACCATCACACTACCACCACCATATTTTACTGTTGGTATGATGTTCCTTTTCTGAAATGCTGTTACTTTTACGCCGGATGTAATGGGACACACACCTTCCAAAAAGTTCAACTTTTGTCTCGTCAGTCCACAGAGTATTTTCCCAAAAGTCTTGGGGCTCATCAAGATGTTTTCTGGCAAAAGTGAGATGAGCCTTTATGTTCTTTTTGCTCAGCAGTGGTTTTTGTCTTGGAACTCTGCCATGCTGGCCATTTTTGCCCAGTCTCTTTCTTATAGTGGAGTCATGAACACTGACCTTAACTGAGGCAAGTGAGGCCTGCAGTTCTTTGGATGTTGTTGTGGGGTCTTTTGTGACCTCTGGGATGAGTCGTTGCTGTGCTCTTGGGGTAATTTTGGTCAGCTGGCTACTCCTGGGAAGGTTCACCAATTTTCCATGTTTTTGCCATTTGTGGATAATGGCTCTCACTGTAGTTCGCTGGAGTCCCAAAGCTTTAGAAATAGCTTTATAACTTTTTCCAGATTGATAGATCTCAATTACTTTGTTTCTCATTTGTTCCTGAATTTCTTTCGATCGCAGCAAGATGTCTAGCTTTTGAGGATCTTTTGGTTTACTTCACTTTGTCAGGCAGGTCCTATTTAAGTGATTTCTTGATTGAGAACAGGTGTGGCAGTAATCAGGCCTTGGTGTGGCTAGAGAAATTGAACTCAGCTTTCCAAAGATGTGATAAATCAGTTAATTTATGTTTTAACGGGAGGTGGAGGCAATCACATTTTCACACACGGCCATGTAGGTTTAGCTTTTTTTTGCCCTTAATAATAAACAGTTTCATTTAAAAACTGCATTTTGTGTTTACTTGTGTTATCTTTGTCTAATATTTAAATTTGTTTGATGATCTGAAATATTTAGGCTGCATGTCCACCAAACGTGTTTTTTTCCGCTCTGGGCAACTATTTTCCATTCATTCTCTATGTAGTGCAGCGTTTACAGCATTGAGCGCCCTTGGCGCTGAAACGCTCTTGGCAGTGACCATATTTGTCGCGGCGCTCAGAGCTGAAAAAAAGTTCAACTTTTCAGACTGCAGCTGAGTTCATCAATGTCAGACCTTAAGCAGCCAATCAAAACTGCTGTGTGGGCGAGACACAGGATGCCGGCACTGGGCTCTACTCAGATTCCTGCTTTCTGTGCCATCACAGTTCACATCCAGAGCTGCTAGAATGTTTCCTGTCCACTGTTATTTAGAGACTGACATTAAAAAATCAGTAGAAAGTCTGACCAATGAAAAAGTGGAAGTGCTGAGCTGAGAGTGACAAGCTGTTGCTGGGATACAGGACACAGCCCCCCCCCCCCCCCCAGAGCGCAGCACACAAATGCTGAAAAAAAAAAAAAAATGCTAAGGGCAGTCGGGCAGCAAAAAACGCATTTGGTGGACACGCAGCCTTAAGTGTGACAAACACACAAAAAAATGAGAAATCAGGAAGGGGGTGATCACTTTTTCATGCCACTGCAGCTATATTGTGTATGTGCCATGTTCTACTAATTTACTGTTAATAAAACCATCATTCAGCTCAGCCACCGCCTCCATGATCACTCATTTACAGACTACCTACTACTTAAGGTCATCTTCCCATCCCTCCATCGTCGTGGGAAGGGGTGTCATTATATCACTCCTTCTGAGGTGCACTGTGTTCCCACACTTTTGATGCCAAAGTCATTGTTTTTAACAAGTGTCCCGTTTCCGTGACAACTCTATGTTCTAAAGTAGTACCGGAAGTTGCGCATATAATTCACGTAAAGGCATTATGGGGGCTAGGAATAAGGTGGATAAAGATTTTAGGGACCATCTGTAATGAAAGGTGCAGGTGAAGAACCTGGTTGTCTGATGCTGACATGCTGAGCTGGCTGTTCAATGTTGACACTTTTGCTCTGCCAAGATGTAAGATAAGATAAGCCTTTATTAGTCCCACAACGGGGAAATTCCAGGATTATATATACAGTGATCCCTCGCTACTTCACGCTTCACCTTTCGCGCCCTCAGTGCATTGCGGATTTTTCAAAAATATTCATCAAAAATTCAAAATTGAGAAATAATGGGCGGGCGCTAGCAGAAGGCAGGGAGACTACATTAGAACATCAGGTATCAACACGGAGAGCCGCACAACTCAAAATCCACCTCTCTGTTCGCTGTTCTCCTGTTGGCTTGGCTCGGGAATCTCGCAAGCTGATTGGCTGAGATGTTTTACCCAGCTTCTCTCCCTGCCAAGCGCCCACACCCAGCGAAGGAAGACCGCATTCATTGTTCTTTATCGCTCGTGTTGCTTAGTCTCGCCGCGTGGAACTTTTCGCTGTTCTCTTGTGCCATTTTGTGCGAAATAGTCTTCCCGTCGAGCCACTACGCCGCCTCCTGCAGCTTCTCCAGCTCTATCGGAAGCTGCCCTCGACGATGCTGCGCCTCTAGCACCTGACGATGAGGCGTCACCTGAGGAGCAGTAAAGCTCTCATTAACCTGTGCAGTAAATCACCTTCATCTTGAGTTACGTATCTTGTTATAAGAATAAAAGAGTTCTAAAAACATATTTATGTACACTTTATTTACATCTACGTATGTATGTACACTTACACACACACACACGTATCATATGAGAGAGAGAGTGAGAGAATGAACGTACGTATTATTTATGGGTGACGTCATTAGGGGTGACGCTACTTCGCGGTTTTTCACTTTTCGCGGTCGGTTCTGGAACCCATTAACCGCGATAAGTGAGGGATCACTGTATAGATGGAGACATGGCAACCAGCAGTCTGTATCCAGCACAGAGGCTTCCTTTATGGGAGGTTTTCATTAATGTCACAGATGAACTGTAATGTGGCCATCAGTGGTGTTACAGTGTCTTGGGCACCATAAACACAGAAGACACGTAAATAATCTAATGTACCTGGTGTTAGATTGGTGGCTGCCCCCCCCAACCCCCCCTGTTCAAAAACAAATGGACTCCGGATGATGCCAACAATTTAAAACAATCTGTGGAAAATGCACAATACAGGACCTTTAACAAGTAGGTGGAAACGCAGTTTTTTCTGACCGTACTTGAGTCCATGTCCGTGTCCGCGGCTCGTCTCTGATTCCATAACGATAATCACGGTTATAGCAATAGCTTCCTCAGTCCACTGCCTCTCTACCCACCTTGAAATGAGGTTGACAGCTCCGCTTGCTGTCCGCGGTGGGAAGAACTCCAACGAGAACCACTGGTCCCCGGACTCCATCCGTTTCCTCATCCTGTCCCGCAGCCTGTCCGTCCGGTCTGCGTCCAGCACCGGCGTGGAGCACCGCGAGCTCTCCCGGGAGCTGTCCCCGCCGCTCAGGCTGGCCACGCTGGAGTCGCTCTTACACGGCAAACAGGCACCGTCCCCTCCCGGGACCTGGTTCACCATGGCGTCAGATTACGCTGAGAAGGGACGAATGAAGGCAGTCGGGTCCCGGGTTCCCGGAAGGCCGTTGGGCTTCGGTGTGACCGTGAAAACCACGATGCTGTCGGTCCCCGCTGCAGCTCACCTCGGTCTGTCCTCCGCGGTTATCTACTCACGCATGCTGCCGACTAACACGTCGGCGTCCACGCCGGAGAGGGCGTGGTGGGCCAGTGGACAAATGTCAACACAGATACGTGCACACGGACGGCACACGAGTGTGCCAAACAGCTAGCTAGCTAGGCTAGTGCCACGGTTGCCAGGTCCGCGGTATTTCCGCACAACTGGGCTACTTTGGAGTTTTTGTTTTAATGAACATTTTGTTTCGTATTTTGCCAAATAAGCACTGGACAGAACTGAGCAGCAAATAAAGTCAGTTTTGACAACAAAAACAACATTGTAAACACAATAAAATGCAAATAAATAAACAAAATCAATAACTTGATTACTAGTGATGTTGAATGTTGTCAGTGTGTTTGCCGCAAACTTGGAGGTCAGCGAGAAAGAGGAATTCTGGAGTTGGATGAAGTGGTAGAGAGTGTTCCGGGGGGGGGGGGGGTGTGATTGGAGTGGACTTTAATGGACATGTGGGTGAAGGGAACAGAGGAGAGGGGGGGGGGAGAGAGAGAGTTTTTGAGTTTTAAAAAATCCCTTTATTGTACAATCCAAAAATGTAAGATCACCATGATACCATCATTCCACCAAGTGTCTCACATTTCAGAAGTGCAAACATAACTCATCCCCCTCTCCCACAGAACACAAAATATTCCCTACAGCCCATCTAGTGGTGAATGCCTCCAAATTGTCCACCAGTTTATAGTCAGAGTACTCCACCTGGAGTCTGACTTTTAACAAGGCCTTGAAAACAAACACAGGATCCACATTGCCAGCGTTAGTAGTCCGATTTTTCCATGTCAGCCACATGGCAAGTTCAGCAGTACCAGACAGGAAGTTCATCAAAGTGTGCACAGACTTCTTTACCACTTTATACTTTAGACCGTAAATAAACAAACCAAAAGAAAAACATTCACCCAAATTATGAAACCACTCTTTCAGAAGATCAAAAAGGCCAGATAAATGAAAACATTGAACAAACAAATGCTCCAGGGTCTCAACTTGGGAACAAAACAAACATTCCTCCCCCACATTAGGATCCAGGTGTGCTCTGTATTTCTTCATAGCTATTGCCCCGTGAACGTACGGAGCAAAATCCCCAAAAGAGATGAGATTTCGGTGTTGCTGTTGGACTCAAATCTGGACTACCTTTGTCTCTCAGAAAGCTGGCTACACAGGAACATAGACACTAATATGATCGATATTGTGGGCTACCAGTGTTTTAGAAAAGACAGGCAGGTAGGGAGGGGAGGAGGTGTTTTAATTTACATCAAAGAGAAATATAAATGTCAACTGGTTGATCTGAATACTTCACTTGAATGTTTAGCTGTTAATGTATGTCTCTCTCCGGTAATGAATTTCAACATTGCAGTAGTGTACAACCCACCGTCACACAACTCTTCCTTTTATAATGAATTAAGTGATCTGGTTAAACAACTTGAGAAGAACAGAGAAACAATAATTCATGGTGACTTTAATATCAACTGGTCTGATAAAAAGGACAAACAGAAACTGAAAAGCCTCATGACTAAATTTAATTACCAGCAAATGATCAAAGGACCCACCAGGATAACCAAACAATCCAGAACACTTATTGACATGGTATTTACTAATAAACCAGAACGAATAACCAGAACCTATAATCTTGTAACTGGTCTCTCAGATCATAACATGGTTCTTGCTGTCAGGAAACTTACTAAAAAGCGACTACAGTATTTTGGAGGAGTTGATATTGACAAATCAAATTTTATTATCCCCAAATCAAAAAATGAGGAGTTTGAACATTACTTAGAGAATCAAAATTGGGAGCAGCTCATGTCAACATGTGAAGTAGATGATTGTTGTAATTTTATAACTGCAACAATCACAAAGTCTATAGAAAAATTTTCAAAGCAAATTAAAAGTAGACAACAGAAGATTAGCCTACCATGGTTAAATAATGAAATAAGAAAACTTATGAAGAGGTGAGACTATGCATTGAAAACATCATTAACCTCTAAACTACAAAATGATCACCTTGTGTACAAAAGTTTAAGAAATAAAGTGGTACATGAGCTGCGAAAATCAAAAATATCTTATTACAATAAACTGATAGATCACGCAAAGGGTAACAACAGTTCCCTATGGAGGCATTTAAATAACTTAACTAATAAAAAAAACGATCAGAAGGGGGTAAAGGAACTTAGAATCAATGGCAAGACCGTCAGTGACAAGGCTACTTTGGCAAATGAATTTAATTCATACTTTGTGGGCTCTGTGGAAGACTTAACAAAAATTTTGTGCTGCCAAATGTGCTCAACAACACAAATTCCATACTTCCAACAGATTCTTTTCACATCGATGAGGTAAATGAGGAGTTAATTGCTGGTATTGTTAAAACACTGTCAAACTCAAAAACTAATGATATCTACAATATGAGCACCTCCTTTCTCAAAATGCACAGCAAAATATTAATCAAACCACTGACTCATCTCATTAATCTCTCCATTAGGTCTAGTACATTTCCATCTGGCTGGAAAAAAGCTGTCGTCATACCAGTTCATAAATCAGGCAGTAAAGACGATATATGCAATTACCGCCCAATCTCTATTTTACCAGTCCTGTCTAAGGTTCTTGAAAAAGTTGTAGCTACACAGCTGATTGAATAGTTACAAGACAGTCAACTTCTTCATCCACATCAATTTGGTTTTAGACCAGGATACTCAACAGAAACAGCAAATTGTTGCCTTATTGAAAACGTCAAACAATCCTTGGACAGGGTAATGTGGTAGGAGCTGTTTTTCTAGATCTCAATAAGGCTTTCGATACTGTAAACCACAGTTTGCTTTTATCCAAAATGGTATCTTTTAACTTCTCCCCAGATACATTAGAATGGTTTGCATCTTATCTCCAGAATAGAGAACAGTGTGTAAAAGTTCACCAGGATAAATCCTCATTTTTAAACAACCGCATGGGTATCCCACAAGGGTCCATTCTTGGTCCTTTACTTTTCAGCATTTTTATTAATGACTTGCCGTTACACTGCTCAGCTGCAACATGCCAACTTTATGCAGATGATGCAGTTATTTACACAGCTGCCAAGACTCCAGCACACGCTGCAGATGTAGTAGTAGTAGTAGATTAGTTTATTTGACAGGGACAGTGCAATAAACATAGACAATTAATCAAAGACAATCAATCTGATGTGTTGCACATAGAGTGTATAGCTATTAGCTAATTTGCAACTCTTGTCCCTGGATGGGCTTTAGAAAAAAGAATCAAGATAAAAAATATACACAATAACCACATACATCAATGCAGAAAAATTATAAATACACAATTATAAATATTATAAATATTATAAATACACAAATATAACAGCCTGACTCACATTTAACATAAATATTATAAATATTATAAATACACAAATATAACAGCCTGACTCACATTTAACACATATAACATAACTCACATTTGCCTATTTCAGGCCTTCCTCCCTCCGTCACTCACTATAAACAAACACATTTATTCCTTCCCTTCATTCACTCTCACTTTGCAGACAATTAATTCATACATGAGTACATTCTTGTTTATTTTTCAGCCAGTTTTTAACATTTTTAGTGAATGTTTTAAAGTCCGTTATTATTTTAATTACATTTGGCATTGTGTTCCAGATGTGACTGCCCTTTATAGAGAAAGCTGTTTGTCCAAATGTGGTTCTGCGGTGGAATATTTTACAGTTATTGTTAACAGAACTCCTGGTGGCTCTGCTGCTGTCCTGTCTTTGGACGAAACCAGCAAGTGGCTCGGGTGCTGATTTATGGAAACATTTGAACGTTAATTTCAGAAGACAGAGGTCAATGAAGCTCTCAAAACTCAATAGGTTGTATTTTTTTAAAACATTACAGTGATGCCACCTAATGGGCTTTTTGTCCAAGATTTTAGGGTTTGATTATATAATGAACCTATATGTCTTATTGTGGAAGGGGCTGCTTGAGCCCAGACTGTCAAACAGTATGATATATGAGAAAAAACCATAGAATGCATATACAGTACAGCTGCTTCGTAAGGTATGTAATATCTAATTAATTTAAAACAGTTCAGATTTTTTTTTACTGTTTTTGAAATTTTCTTTATATGAAGATTAAATTTGAGTTGAGGATCTAGTACAATGCCAAGGTATTTGAATTCTGTAGCTAAACTGATGTCATGATCATGTATATTAACTTTAAAATGTTGCAGGTTACATTTTTTGATTGAAAAGCACATTGAGACTGTTTTCTGAAGGTTCAGCAATAGATGGTTCTTGAGGAGCCAGTCTTGGACATCAACCATACTTGTAGACAGTACATCTGCAGCCTGTGCTGGAGTCTTGGCAGCTGTGTAAATAACTGCATCATCTGCATAAAGTTGGCATGTTGCAGCTGAGCAGTGTAACGGCAAGTCATTAATAAAAATGCTGAAAAGTAAAGGACCAAGAATGGACCCTTGTGGGATACCCATGCGGTTGTTTAAAAATGAGGATTTATCCTGGTGAACTTTTACACACTGTTCTCTATTCTGGAGATAAATGCAAACCATTCTAATGTATTTGGGGAGAAGTTAAAAGATACCATTTTGGATAAAAGCAAACTGTGGTTTACAGTAGCGAAAGCCTTTTTGAGATCTAGAAAAACAGCTCCTACCACATTACCCCTGTCCAAGGACTGTTTGACGTTTTCAATAAGGCAACAATTTGCTGTTTCTGTTGAGTATCCTGGTCTAAAACCAAATTGATGTGGATGAAGAAGTTGACTGTCTTGTAAGTAGTCTATCAGCTGTGTAGCTACAACTTTTTCAAGAACCTTAGATAGGACTGGTAAGATAGAGATTGGGCGGTAATTGCATATATCGTCTTTACTGCCTGATTTATGAACTGGTATGACGACAGCTTTTTTCCAGCCAGATGGAAATGTACTAGACCTAATGGAGAGATTAATGAGATGAGTCAGTGGTTTGATTAATATTTTGCTGTGCATTTTGAGAAAGGAGGTGCTCATATTGTAGATATCATTAGTTTTTGAGTTTGACAGTGTTTTAACAATACCAGCAATTAACTTCTCATTTACCTCATCGATGTGAAAAGTATCTGTTGGAAGTATGGAATTTGTGTTGTTGAGCACATTTGGCAGCACAAAAATTTTTGTTAAGTCTTCCACAGAGCCCACAAAGTGTGAATTAAATTCATTTGCCAAAGTAGCCTTGTCACTGACGGTCTTGCCATTGATTCTAAGTTCCTTTACCCCCTTCTGATCGTTTTTTTTATTAGTTAAGTTATTTAAATGCCTCCATAGGGAACTGTTGTTACCCTTTGCATGATCTATCAGTTTATTGTAATAAGATATTTTTGATTTTCGCAGCTCATGTACCACTTTATTTCTTAAACTTTTGTACACAAGGTGATCATTTTGTAGTTTGGAGGTTAGTGATGTTTTCAGTGCATAGTCTCGCCTCTTCATAAGTTTTCTTATTTCATTATTTAACCATGGTAGGCTAATCTTCTGTTGTCTACTTTTAATTTGCATTGAAAATTTTTCTATAGACTTTGTGATTGTTGCAGTTATAAAATTACAACAATCATCTACTTCACATGTTGCCATGAGCTGCTCCCAATTTTGATTCTCTAAGTAATGTTCAAACTCCTCATTTTTTGATTTGGGGATAATAAAATTTGATTTGTCAATATCGACTCCCCCAAAATACTGTAGTCGCTTTTTAGTAAGTTTCCTGACAGCAAGAACCATGTTATGATCTGAGAGACCAGTTACAAGATTATAGGTTCTGGTTATTCGTTCTGGTTTATTAGTAAATACCATGTCAATAAGTGTTCTGGATTGTTTGGTTATCCTGGTGGGTCCTTTGATGATTTGCTGGTAATTAAATTTAGTCATGAGGCTTTTCAGTTTTTGTTTGTCTTTTTTATCAGACCAGTTGATATTAAAGTCACCATGAATTATTGTTTCTCTGTTCTTCTCAAGTTGTTTAACCAGATCACTTAATTCATTATAAAAGGAAGAGTTGTGTGACGGTGGGTTGTACACTACTGCAATGTTGAAATTCATTACCGGAGAGAGACATACATTAACAGCTAAACATTCAAGTGAAGTATTCAAATCAACCAGTTGACATTTATATTTCTCTTTGATGTAAATTAAAACACCTCCTCCCCTCCCTACCTGCCTGTCTTTTCTAAAACACTGGTAGCCCACAATATCGATCATATTAGTGTCTATGTTACTGTGTAGCCAGCTTTCTGAGAGACAAAGGTAGTCCAGATTTGAGTCCAACAGCAACACCGAAATCTCATTTCTTTTGGGGATTATGCTCCGTATGTTTAAATGACCGCCGAGGATCCCCTTTGGTTTAGCCTTGGTGTCCCAAAGAACTCGTGCATGATTAACAGTTTGGAAAAATAAATGTTGTTTTTGCTTTCGCTGCAGATGTACTGTCTACAAGTATGGTTGATGTCCAAGAGTGGCTCCTCCAGAACCATCTATTGCTGAACCTTCAGAAAACAGTCTCAATATGCTTTTCAATAAAAAAATGTAACCTGCAACGTTTTAAAGTTAATATACATGATCATGACATCAGTTTAGTTACAGAATTCAAATACCTTGGCATTGTACTAGATCCTCAACTCAAATTTAATCTTCATATAAAGAAAATTTCAAAAACAGTAAAAAAAAATCTGAACTGTTTTAAATTAATTAGATATTACATACCTTACGAAGCAGCTGTACTGTATATGCATTCTATGGTTTTTTCTCATATATCATACTGTTTGACAGTCTGGGCTCAAGCAGCCCCTTCCACAATAAGACACATAGGTTCATTATATAATCAAACCCTAAAAATCTTGGACAAAAAGCCCATTAGGTGGCATCACTGTAATGTTTTAAAAAAATACAACCTATTGAGTTTTGAGAGTTTCATTGACCTCTGTTTTCTGAAATTAACGTTCAAATGTTTCCATAAATCAGCACCCGAGCCACTTGCTGGTTTCGTCCAAAGACAGGACAGCAGCAGAGCCACCAGGAGTTCTGTTAACAATAACTGTAAAATATTCCACCGCAGAACCACATTTGGACAAACAGCTTTCTCTATAAAGGGCAGTCACATCTGGAACACAATGCCAAATGTAATTAAAATAATAACGGACTTTAAAACATTCACTAAAAAGGTTAAAAACTGTCTGAAAAATAAACAAGAATGTACTCATGTATGAAATGATTGTCTGCAAGGTGAGAGTGAATGAAGGGAAGGAATGAATGTGTTTGTTTATAGTGAGTGACGAAGGGAGGGAGGCCTGAAATAGGCAAATGTGAGTCAGGTTGTTATATTTGTGTATTTATAATATTTATAATATTTATAATTGTGTATTTATAATCTTTTTTGCATTGATGTATGTGGTTATTGTGTATTTTTTTTTCTTTTTTTCTTTACTTGATTCTCTTTTCTAAAGCCCATCCAGGGACAAGAGTTGCAAATTAGCTAATAGCTATATACTCTATGTGCAACACATCAGAGTGATTGTCATTGATTAATTGTCTATGTTTATTGCAGTGTCCCTGTCAAATAAACTACTCTATCTATCTAACAATCCTCCACTGGAGATCTGCTGTCCGTTTCTCAATAGGGAGCTTGTACATGGACCACCAGCTGCCTTTCGGGGAGAATACCGGCCCCAAACACCCCGCCCACTTCAACTCTTTCACCTCCGTCAGAGAGCGCAGATTCAGAACCTTCACACAGATGTGATACACCGTCTCCTCCCCTACAAACTGGAACTTGCCCAGACAAGGAGTTCTGAAGGGCAGCAGGTGATCCTCTCCCTCCTGCCACTCTCCCACAGCTGGACTTATGGAAAGGGCAGGAAAGTTGGACACAGTGTCCTTATCCCATTGATTGGAAAGAGTACGGTTTTCTGCAAAGGCTCTAAGTGGTCGTGGCAGGGCAGCACACACTTCCTTCACCACCGTATGCACCAGTCTGACAGATGTAATGTTGGCACTCCGCCTCAGCGTTTCTGTGGACGTGGTTGACATCTTCATAAGATGACCAAGCTTGGTACAGCCTGCCTCTCTTAAACAAGTTCGCAGACTAACAGACTGTAGCACTTGAGTGTCCATGAATTGATTGAAAAACAGTGGTTCCTCGAACAGCCACATGCCTGGTGTCTCCTCAGGAATGCGGGCTACGGTGAAGACTTGCCATGTATGCAAGACAGATGTATAAATAAATCAGCGCCAGAGCCACTTGTTGGATTCATCCAAAGACAGGACAGCAGCAGAGCCACCAGGAGTTCTGTTAACAATAACTGTAAAATATCCCACCGCAGAACCACATTTGGACAAACAGCTTTCTCTATAAAGGGCAGTCACATCTGGAACACAATGCCAAATGAAATCAAAATAATACCGGATTTTAAAACATTTACTACAAAGGTTAAAAACTGGCTGAAAAATAAACAAGAATGTACTCATGTATGAAATGATTGTCTGCAGGGTGTGAGTGAAGAAGGGAAGGCAAATGTGTAACAGGCATTTTACTGTAACAGGCAAATGTGAATCAGGTTTTTATATTGTGTATTGTTAGGATTAAAAATTGTTAGGATGAAAAACCTTAGTAGAAAAAACCATCTAAGTCTCCTCTTAAAAGCTTGTCTATGTGTGTAGATGGTTTACCCAGATTCGTTTTTCAAGGAAGAGATTGAGTTTACCTGGAACATGTATTTATTAAGTAAGCAAGTTGAATATAGTAGGTTACAGCGCCGGGTCAAACATTCTCTCCCTGACAGCAACAGATCGTGTCAGTTCATGAAGTCTGACTGGCTATGCTACCCCTGATTCGGAATATTTGTACACAAATGAACAAAGAAGAAAGCATGCATTATCAAAATGAAGTCCAGGTGTATGGTCCACGGGAGGATCCGTTCCTGGCGCCGAATGTATCCACATGAAGGTCACTTTCACCTCCCAGGTCAGCGTAGGCCAAGCTCAGCCATTCCTTATTGCAACTGTGCCTCCTTCCCATAAATCCCAGGCATTTGTTATCCTCTCTGATGAGACGAAGGTCCACTGTTTTGCAGAGAGTGAACCACACACTTGGCAATATATTTTCCATTATGGTATATTGGTCATTTTACCTAGATATAAGCAGAATACAAACATTTTGAGTCACACAAATAACTGTTATATGATTATATTAAACACACATATATTTTGAAGCACACAACTAACTACTATGTGGTTATATTGATCACACACATATTTTCAATCACACAGATTACTGTTATATGGCTATATTGATCACTTTTATCTCATCAGTATTTATAATTACCTCCGCCAGGCCGAAAAGGCCAGGAGAAGGTTATGTTTTTGCCAGGGTTTGTGTGTTTGTCTGTTTGTCTGTCTGTCTGTTTGTCTGTCTGTCTGTTTGTCTGTTGGTTAGCAAGATAACTCAAAAAGTCTTGGACGGATTTGCATGAAACTTTCAGGCGTTGTTGGAAATGGTACAAGGAAGAACTGATTAAATTTTGGGGGTGATCCGGTTCACCGTCTGGATACAGGAATTTTTTTAAAGCATTTTTCAACACTGTGACATAGGGCCATTTTCAACATGTGCGCAGGCGCAATGGAGGCCGCTGGTCGTCGTGTCTGCAACACAAACTCTGCGTTCTTCAACGTTTTAGGCACAAAAGCACGTGGAAAACACTGCTGGCCTGGGCCCGCCAGCGTGCTTGTGTTTGCGCGCAACTGCAAAACCTCACACGGGCAGCTGTCCGCTGACGGATTCTTTGGCAGAAATTCCCCAGCCAGCCATAGGCGCTGCGCATTTGGCAGATAGGCACTGCGCATTTGGCAGAAATTCCCCAGCCAGCCATACGCGCTGCGCAATAACAAGCTCTCTGCCGGCGAAGCTTCTAAATTCTCGTTTGCCGCGGAGCGAAACCCCAAAATAATATAATATAAAACCCACGGCAACCTGTCTACCCAATTTGCATCCGTCAGTGGAGGAGATGGACACAACAGCAGCACTTCAGTTTATTACCTCCGCCAAGGAGGCAATGCTTTTACTACTGAACCACTAATCCTATCACTATCAGATAGATTGTCATTGATTAATTGTGTGTTTATTGCACTGTCCCTGTCAAATAAACAAATAATCATTGTGAATCCAATTGCTAGTCATATGTTTACATGCTCAAGGAATTTGAAAACGTACACACAAACACTGTATGGGGGGAATTGTGGCGCTTGGCGGAGGTCTGCGCTCTCCAAGTGCTTTTCTAGTTTAAAGGGTGCAGCTCCTCTGTTTGGGGCTGCGTCGTTTGTCTGTTTGGCGTCTCACACACGCTTCTGCCTGCCTTCCGACACTGTGAATTTTCTTCCTGTGAGTTTTGTCTGCCCTGCCTAGTTACCTCCGCCAGGCCGAAAAGGCCAGGAGGAGGTGATGTTTTTGCCGGGGTTTGTCTGTGTGTTTGTCTGTTTGTCTGTCTGTCTGTCTGTCTGTCTGTCTGTCTGTCTGTTGGTTAGCAAGATAACTCAAAAAGTCTTGGACGGATTTCCATGAAACTTTCAGGCGTTGTTGGAAATGGTACAAGGAAGAACTGATTACAGTTTGGGGATGATCCGGATCACCGTCTGGATACAGGAATTTTTTAAAGCATTCTTTAACACTGTGACATACGGCTATTTTCAACATGTGCGCAGGCGCAATGGAGGGCGCTGGTCATCGTGTCTGACCAACATAAACTCCGCGTTCTTCAACGTTTTAGGCACAAAAGCACGCGGAAAACACTGGTGGGCTGGGCCCGCCACCGTGCCTGTGTTTGCGCGACGCTGCAAAAGCTGAGACGGGCAGCTGTCCGCCGCCGGATTATTTGACAGAAATTCCCCGGCCAGCCATAGGCGCTGCGCAAAAACGAGCTGCTCGGCAGCGTGCCTGTGTGCCTGTGTTTGCGCAACGCTGCAAAAGCTCAGACGGCCAGCTGTCCGCCGCTGGATTATTTGGCAGAAATTCCCCGGTCAGCCATAGTAGCTCCGCAAAAAGAAGCTCTCTGCCGGGGAAGTTTCCAAATCATCTTTGGCCGCGGAGCGCAACCCCAATAAAGATAAAGATTAGATGTACCACGAAGGTCGAGTGCAAGCAAGATGTTTGTGTCTGTGAACATTCCGTCTTTTGGCGAGTTGATACGTAACAATGTTTACAGTTTGATGAGAAGGTTGCTGCCATGTAACAATCATCTTATATCAGCAATTGTCAACTCGTCACTCACACTTCACTCCAGCATTTGGAAGTGGTGGCGTTCCATTTTAGACTGAGTCCAATATTGTATGTTATTAAGATAAGATAAGATAAGCCTTTATTAGTCCCACAACGGGGAAATTCCAGGATTGCAACAGCACAGGGATAGCAACACTCAGAGCAACAATCAGAAGGCAAGAAAAAACAAGCAAGCAAGAGCAGCTAATATACATATGTACATATTACTATAAAATATATATATACACACACACACACACACAGACACACAGTGCAGAGCATTGTAGCTGGATGGAATAAATATATGAATATATGAACACACAGTGCAGAGCATTGTAGCTAGATGGAATAAATATGTAAATATATAAACACCCACAGACCACCCAAGACCGCCGACTGTCTGCTGATCTGTATATACTTTTATTTATTTATTTATTTATGTTCTACTCCTTTTAGTTCTGCATTTAATATGAACCCTGAGTTTGAAATAAACGTTTGAATTTTGAATAAAACCCACGCCAACCCGTCTACCTAATTGGCATCCGTCAGTGAAGCCCTCAGTGCTGCTTTCAGTGATCTAAAACGCTCGCATAACCCATTGGCCTGTGGGTTGTACGCAGTTGTGTCATGACTTCCTTTTGTTTTTTCTTTTGAATTCTTGGATGGAACATGGGTGGGCAATATAAGCTGCGGATTCAGCCATCACATATTTCGGATAACTTATGTTGAACTGTATAATCAGAGGAGCTATTGTCTAATTTGACCTTGTTGGATTTTATTACCCCCTTTGTTATATTATTCACTTTCTTTTAACCTGTACTCTTAATCTATTCGAAATAAAGATTAATTAATTCATTCATTCAATTGCAACGCCCCCAGCCTGGGAGTTTGCAGATGCAGGACATGGACACAACACCAACACTTCAGTTTATTACCTCTGCCAAGGAGGTAATGCTTTTACTACTGAACCACTAATCCTATCATTGGGAATCCAATTGCTACTCAGATGTTTTCATGGTCAAGGAATCTGACAACATACACACAAACACTGTATGGGGGGAACTGTGGCGCTTGGCGGAGGTCTGCGCTCTCCGAGTGCTTTTCTAGTTTTGTTTGCATTGATGTATGTGGATAATGTTTATACTGTTCTCATTTTGTTTTTTCTTCATCTTTTTCTCTTTTTCTCTGTTTCTTTTCGCTAAAGCCCATCCAGGGACAAGAGTTGCAAACTAGCTTAATGCTATACACTCTCTGTGCAACACATCAGATTTTCTTTTTTGTCTATGTTTATTGCACTGTCCCTGACAAATAAACAAATAAAATAAAAATAAAAAGCAGAAAGTCCAGTAAGGTCCACCTCCCCGGATTTCACGAGGAAAAGCTGCTTATCATAGTCCAAGCGGCCAACTCTCCTCAGGAGCAGTTTTGCAGTGTCCATCCAGCAGGGGCCACATCCGTAAAGGAGCCGTTGCGCAGTCTGAAGCCTGAAAGAGGTGATCTTGGACTGTATGTCCACCAGGCCCTGTCCTCCCTTGGCAACAGGCAGGTAGAGAACAGATGCACGAACCCAGTGTCGACCAGACCAAAAGAAATCCACGGCGATCTTCTGTACCTCCTCAACCAGGCTCCTGGGCGGTGTCAAAGCAATAAGCCTATGCCAAAGAGCCGAAGCGACCAGATTATTGGCGACCAGAACTCTTCCCCTATATGACAGCTGTGGTAGCAACCATTTCCATTTAGAAAAGCGAGCACACACCTTCTCCTTAATTCCCTCCCATTTCTTACGTTCAAAGTCCTCAGAACCCAAAAATACCCCCAACACTTTAAGACCAGCTTTCCCCCACAGAAGACCTCCAGGTAAATGAGGAATGTCCTGATGTGACCACTGCCCCACCAATAAACCCTCACTCTTGCCCCAGTTTACCCGTGCAGAAGATGCTTTTTCATAAATAGATAAAGTGTCCACCAAACGCTGTACATCCCTGTGGGATGTGATGAAAATGTTGAGGTCATCTGCATAAGCAGACAAGACGAGTGGACGACAACTACTGGAGGGCCCCGGCAAAATCAAACCACCCAGCTGAGTGCGCAACCTGCACAGCAAAGGCTCATAGCCAAGCTATACAGTTGACCTGAGATTGGACAACCCTGCCCTTATTCCCCGACGTACAGGGATTGGCCGACTCAGCCCTGCCCCCATCTTTACCAAACACTCAGCTCCAGTATATAACAGATTGACCCACCTCAAAAACATATTGCCAAAACCAAACCCCTTCAGTGTGGAAAACAAATAAGAATGGTCAACCCTATCAAAAGCTTTTTCTTGGTCCAAAGACATAATACCGAACTTTAAATCATAACATTTACTAAGATGAAGAACATCACGTACGAGAAAAATATTGTCCATAATGGTTCGGTCAGGAATACAATATGTTTGATCTCTATCTATGATTAAGTCCAAGACATTTTTCAGTCTATTTGACAGGGCTTTAGAAAGCACCTTGTGGTCTGTGCAAAGAAGAGCAACAGGCCTCCAGTTTTTAAGCAAGGCCAAGTCCCCTTCCTTAGGCAGCAGAGATAGTACTGCACGCCGGCAGGAGACAGGTAAAGATCCAGTTCTGTAACAGTCAATAAGAACGTCATAAAAGTCAGATCCAATAATATCCCAAAAATGCTTAAAAAAGTCAGAAGAAAGACCGTCAAGTCCAGGTGCACGTCCCAGAGCCATTTGATTAACTGCTACAGTTAACTCATCCAAAGTCAGTTCACAGTCCAAAGCAGCCCTGTCCTCTGGGCTGAGCTTGGGTAGACCTTCAAAGAGTTGGTTTTGAGATTCTATGCAACATGGTTCTGCACCAAACAGGGCCCCGTAAAAATCCACTGCATAGCTCTTTATCTCAGATGGATTTGTAGTCATTTGACCATGTGGGAGTTTTAAGCAAGTAATCAACTTCTTTTTTGCAGCAGACTTCTCCAGATTGAAAAAAAAAAAGATGTTGGGGCATCCATGTCCTGCAGCCGAGTAAACCGGGACCTAACAAGCGCTCCCTTCACTCTTTCCTGCAGGAAAGAGCTCAGGGCTGATCTCTTCTCCTGCAACAAAGGACCTGAGGTAGAATCCTGATCCCTAACCAAACTCTCCTCCAGCCTCTTGACAGTGTCCTCAAGTTCACAAACTTTGGTTTTGATGATAGCAGTCAAGTTCGCAGTATACTGTTGACAAAAAATGCGAATTTGCACCTTGCCAACCTCCCACCACTGTTCCAGGGAACTAAAACGAGGCTTTGTAGTCCTCCAGTGTTCCCAGAAACACACAAAATATTGACAAAAAGTGGTGTCTTGAAGGAGCTTATTATTGAAATGTCAGTAAGATTTAGTTCTTTCCCCTGGTGAGCTAATTAACCCACAGAGGCTAGATGATGATCTGTAAAACCGACGGGACTTATGTTACTGTGGAGGATTCCGAGACCAAAAGTTTGAGAAACATATATTCTGTCTAATCTAGCAGCACTGACCATATCATCTGTGTAGGAGCCGTCCCCATGTTTGACCCAGAAGGACACTTCTAGTGTTTGAGTGGGCGAGTCCAAAAACATGAACACCTGTCGCCTGAGTGATTTTACATGTTTTAATTTGGTATCCTTGCATCCCAAACTCACAGTTCTAAACGGGCCCCCAAACTTCCCAAATCTGCGGAGCTCCGTCTCCAACTGCTCGTCAGTGATGAAAGGAGGAACACCTGAGACGGTGATACGCGTTGATGGAACAGATAAGGGGGACACCTGTACATACGTGTCCCCAATAACAGCACCACTCCCAATCAGACTGTGGACACACTCCTCACCAGTCAGAAACACAACTACAGCTTTATTCGTTCAGGACGCAAAGCAGATCGCATCATGTCCCACCTTCTCACCCACAGCAAGAAGGACCTCCTCCACAGGAGGGAGAGAGAGAGAGACTTTGACTTTTAAAAAAAGGCTTTATTGTACATTTCCAAATTGCACAAAGACCAATATCAGTGTTCCAAGTGTGTCACATCTCAAAAGTGCAAACATAACTCATCCCCCTGACCCACTGAACACAAAACATTCCCTACAGCCCATCTATTGATGAACGCCTCCTGATTGTCTACCATTTGATAGTAAGAGAACTCTACCCGGAGTCTGACTGTCAACAAGACCTTGAAAGCGGACACAGGATCCACATTGCCAGCATTGCTTGCCCGATTTTTCCTCGTCAGCCAGATGGCAAGCTTAGCAGTCCCAGATAGGAAGTTCATCAAAGTGTGGGAAGCCTTCCTTGCCACTTTGTACTTCGGACCGTAAATGAACAGACCAAAAGAGAATCGTTCACCCAAAGCCCGAAACCACCCGCGCAAAATGTCAAAGAGTCCAGATAAACGCAAACAATGGACAAACAAATGGTCGAGGGTCTCAACTTGGGAACAAAACAAACATTCCCCCCCCACAGTCGGATCAAGGTGTGCCCTGTATTTATTTGTGGCTATTGCCCCATGCACAATCCTCCACTGGAGATCTGCTGTGCGTTTCTCAATCGGTTGCTTGTACAGGCACCACCAGCTGCCTTTTGGGGAGACCCCTGGCCCCAAACAACCCGCCCACCTCGACTCCGTGACATCCTTCAGAGAGCGCAGATTCAGAACCTTCACACAGATGTGATACACCGCCCTCGTCCCGACAAACTGGAACTTGCCCAGGCGAGGAATCCTGAAGGTCAGTAGGTGATCCTCTCCTCCCTGCCACTCCCCCACATCCGGAGTTATGGAAATTGCTGGAAAGGTGGACGCAGTGTCGTCATTCCATTGATTGGAAAGAGTGCGGTTAGTCGCAAACGCCCGAAGCGGCTGCGGCAGGACGGTGCACACGTCCTCCACCACCCTTTGCAGCAGTCTGACAGATGTAATTTTTGCACTCCGCCTCAGTGTCTCCATCGATGTGGTCGACATCCTCATAAGATGACCCAGCTTGGTACAGCGTGCCTCCCGCAAACAACTCCGCAGACTGGCAGACTGCAGCACCTCCGCTGCGATGAATTGATTGAAAAACAGTGGTTCTTCGAACAGCCACATGCCTGGCTCCTCATCACGGAAGCGGCCCACGCTGAAGACTCGCCATGCATGCAAAATGGACGTGTAAAAAGCAGATAGTCCAGTAAGGTCCACCTCCCCAGGTGTCACGAGGAAGAGCTGCGTATCATAGCCCAAGCGACCAACTCTCCTCAGAAGCAGCTTAGCAGTGTCCATCCAGCAGGGTCCGCATCCGTAAAGGAGTCGTTGTGCAGTTCGAATCCTGAAGCTGGCGATCTTGGAATGTATGTCCACCAGGCCCTGTCCCCCCTCGGCTAAAGGCAGGTAGAGAACTGGCGCGCGGACCCAGTGGCGACCAGACCAAAAGAAGTCCACGATTGTCTTCTGAATGTCCTCCACGAGGCTCCTTGGCGGTGTCAAAGCCACCAGCCTATGCCAGAGAGCCGAGGCAACCAGATTATTCGCGACCAGAACCCTGCCCCTATATGACAGCTGTGGTAGCAACCATTTCCATTTAGCAATGCGGGCACACACCTTGTCCTTAACACCCTCCCAGTTCTTTCGTTCAAAGGCCTCCATACCCAGAAAAACCCCCAACACTTTGAGACCAGCCGTCCCCCACTGAAGGCCGCCGGGCAGGCGAGGGATGTCTTGACGTGGCCAGTGGCCCACCAATAGACCCTCACTCTTGGCCCAATTAACCCGTGCAGAAGATGCCCTTTCATAAACTGTCAAAGTGTCCACCAGACGCTGCACATCCCCGTTGGTGGTGATGAAAACCTCAACATCATCCGCATAAGCAGACAAGACAATCGGGCGGCCACAGCTTGATGGCCCAGGCAGAACCAGACCACCCAGCCGAGCGCGCAACCTGCACAGCAAAGGCTCAATAGCCAAGCTGTACAGCTGACCCGAGAGTGGACATCCCTGGCGTATTCCCCGGTGTACAGGGATTGGCCGACTCAGTCCCGCCCCCACCTTCACCAAACACTCAGCTCCAGTGTATAGCAGATTGACCCACCTCAAAAACATATTTCCAAAACCAAACCCCCTCAGGGTAGAAAACAAATAGGAATGGTCAACCCTGTCAAAGGCCTTTTCCTGGTCCAAAGACACAATTCCAAACTGTAAGTCATGACATTTACTGAGCTGGAGAACGTCACGTATGAGGAAAACATTGTCCATAATGTTCCGGTCAGGAATACAATATGTTTGATCCCTATCCACAATCAAACCCAAGACAGTGTTCAGTCTGTTTGCCAGTGCCCTGGAAAGCACCTTGTAGTCCGTGCAAAGAAGAGCCACAGGCCTCCAATTTTTCAGCAGGGCCAAGTCTCCCTGCTTTGGCAACAGAGACAGCACTGCACGGCGACATGAGACGGGTAACGTTCCTTCCGTGTAACAGGCCATCAGAACGTTGTAGAAGTCTGGTCCAACCACATTCTACATTCTATAGCTACAATGCTCCGCACTGTGTTTTTATATATCTACATATTATTCCATCTAGCTACATTGCTCCGCACTGTGTGTGTTTATATACTTGCATATTTATTCCACCTAGCTGCAATGCTCCATACTGTGGGTGTTTATATATTTACATATTTATTCCATCTAGCTACAATGCTCTGCACTGTGTGTTCATATATTCATATATTTATTCCATCCAGCTACAATGCTCTGCACTGTGTGTCTGTGTGTGTGTGTGTGTGTATATATATATTTTATAGTAATATGTACATATGTATATTAGCTGCTCTTGCTTGCTTGTTTTTTCTTGCCTTCTGATTGTTGCTCTGAGTGTTGCTATCCCTGTGCTGTTGCAATCCTGGAATTTCCCCGTTGTGGGACTAATAAAGGCTTATCTTATCTTATCTTATTCCAAAAATGCTTAAAAAATTCCGACGAAAGGCCATCCAGTCCAGGCGCGCGCCCCAGCGCCAGCTGATTCACAGCCACAGTCAACTCATCCAATGTCAGGGCACAGTCCAGAGCGGCCCTGTCGTCCTGGCCGAGCACCGGAAGGGCCTCGAAGAGCTGATTTTGAGATTCTTTGCAACACGTCCCCGCAGCAAACAGGGCCCCATAGTAATCCACTGCATGGCGGCGCATCTCGGACGGGTCCGTAGTCAGGCGACCATCTGGGAGTGTCAAGCAAGCCATCTGCTTCTTTGTCGCAGTAGACTTTTCCAAATTGAAGAAGAAGGACGTTGGTGCATCCATGTCCTGCAGACGAGTGAAGCGCGACCTCACTAGCGCCCCCTCCACCCTGCCCTGCAAGAATGTGCGCAGGGCCGATCTCTTCTCCTGCAGCAAAGGACCAGCGGTAGACTCCCGACCCGTAACCAAGCTGGCCTCCAGCCTCTTTACAGCGTCCTCCAGTTCACTGACCTTGGCGTTAATAATGGCAGTTGAGTACGCAGCGTACCGTTGACAAAAAAGGCGAATTTGCACTTTGCCAACGTCCCACCACTGGTCGAGGGAACCAAAACGAGCTTTCGTGGTCCTCCAGTGTTCCCAGAAGCACACAAAATACTGACAAAAGGCATTGTCCTGTAGGAGCTTGTTGTTGAAGTGCCAATATGACTTTGCCCGTTTCCCTGGTGAGTTCAGTAACACCGCAGTAGCCAGGTGATGATCCGTGAACCCGACGGGACTTATGTTACTGTGAAGGAGGCCGGGGCTACAGGTTCTAGAAACATATATCCTGTCTAATCTAGCAGCACTGACAACCCCGTCAGTGACCCTGACCCAGGTATAGCGTCTCGCATTGGCATTTTTCAACCTCCACGTGTCCATTAAGTCTAACTGCACAGTAAAATTTTCCAAGCATCTAGAAGACTGCAGATGAGGTTCTGCATTAGTGCGATCTACAGTGAAGTCCAAGGTACAGTTGAAATCACCAGCCACCACAAGTTGGTCTTGGTGATAGTGCTGCAATTCAGTAGTCATTGTATTGAAAAAGGCAACCCTGTCCGCGCCGTGGTTTGGCGCGTAAACATTAACCAGGCAAAACACGGAATCCCCGACTCGCGCCCTAACTAGAAGCAGCCTGCCCCTCACTATCTCCACCACTGATAAAATTTGCGCATTTGCTGATTCCCCAAACAAAATGGCCACTCCCGCGCTTAGATTTGTGCCGTGACTGAGTGAAAATGGGCCTTTCCACCACAAGCCCCAGTCGACTTCATCCGCCAAAGTGGTATGAGTTTCCTGCAAAAACAAAATGGTGATACCCTTCCGTTTGAACAGGTCACTAACGAATCCCCTTTTATGATTACCCCTCCCACCATTTATGTTTAAGGTCCCTAATTGTATTTTCTGCATTATGGCGATATTTGTGAGGAGCACCGTGCTTTGCCATGGAAATCATTCCATCTTTGCGCGCTTGGCCTTTTGTCCCCCTGCTGATTTACGCAGGGCTGCGAGGTGCTTCTTCAGGCGGTAGCGTTTTCTTTCATCCAGGAGGTCAACACCAACCTCCTTCCTCAGTACATTGACAGACCGAATAAATTTGTCAGTGTCACTGAAGTAATCTGCAACGTTAACGGCCCTATTGTTATAGGTCCCATCCAGGAAAGTATTTATTTCGTCCAGTGAATACAAATGCGCCTTGGCATCCCCATTAGCCCCAATAGACTCATTTTTAGCAGACTCCGCATCAGTTCCACACTCCATTCCCTCAGCAGCACAACTCTGCTGACTGTCAGATTCAGCTGGCACGTCAGCTGGTGCAGCTGATCCTTCATCAGTCACGCGCTGACTGTCAGATTCAGCCGGCACGTCAGCCGGTGCGGCTGATCCTTCATCAATCACGTGGCCCGGGGCGGCGCCTATATCAGCCGACCTGCGTTTTTCCGCCTGCTGCTGTGATGTCGCAGCAGGCTGCGGAAACACAGCTGCTGATGTCACACAGCACGATGCTGAGTCCACGTCATGGACCACTTGTGCACCATCGCCAGTCACGCCCCCAGCTGCAGGCCGCGCCGCGGGCGCCACAGGCACAGCGGCAGACCCCGGAGCACGAGCGGCGGAAGGCCCCGCCACGCCGTCCGCAGGCGCGGCAGGCGCAGCGGAGGCCCCGCCGGCAGGCCGTGTGGACTCGCCGGGCTCCGCCGCGGCGGAATCCCCCGCCACACCGTCCACAGCAGCGCCGCGTGCGGAAGGCTCACCGGCCGCCCCAGCCGCGGCCCCACCAGAGCCCCCCACCGGGCGCCTGTGCGGGCAGGCGAAACGTTTATGGCCCACATCGCCACACTCAAAACACTTCATTTGTCCCGCGCTCGCATAAACCATATAGTAGCCATCCCCGTGTTTGACCCGGAAGGACACTTCCAGAGCCTGAGTGGGCGAGTCTAGAAACATGAACACCTGTCGCCTAAGTGATCTCACATGGTCTTAAGTCGGCTTCCCTGATTCCCAAACTGACGTGTTTAAACGGGCCCACAAACTTTCCGAATCTGCGGAGCTCCGCCGCCAGCTGCTCGTCAGTAATGAAAGGTGGAACACCCGAGACGGTGACAAGCGTTGATGGAACTGCTAAGGGGGACACCTGCACATACACGTCCCCGATTACAATACCGCTCGCAACCAGAGCGTGGACATCCTCCTCAGTAGCCAGAAACACAACTACAGCCCTATTCATCCTGGACGCATAGCGGATCGCAGCAGGGCCCACTTGGGCCTGCACAGCCAAAAGGACCCCCTTCACAGTAACAGTGTCGTCCGGGGGAACGATCCGCACCCCCTGGCGGATAGATGGAGGTGGCATTTCCAAGGTCGCCATCCTCCTCCCCCAAAAACAAGAATTTATTATGCGGGCAGCGATGGAAAAGCAAAAAAAAGTTCCAACAGACCACGGAGTTCCCTATTTCCTCCCTCCTTCAGAGAGAGAGAGAGAGAGAGAGAGAGAGAGAGAGAGAGAGACTTTGACTTTTAAAAAAAGGCTTTATTGTACATTTCCAAATTGCACAAAGACCAATATCAGTGTTCCAAGTGTGTCACATCTCAAAAGTGCAAACATAACTCATCCCCCTGACCCACTGAACACAAAACATTCCCTACAGCCCATCTATTGATGAACGCCTCCAGATTGTCTACCATTTGATAGTAAGAGAACTCTACCCAGAGTCTGACTGTCAATAAGACCTTGAAAGCGGACATAGGATCCACATTGAGAGAGAGAGAGAGAGAGAGAGAGAGAGAGAGAGAGAGAGGGAGAGAGAGGTTTAAAAAAATCCCTTTATTGTACAATTCAAAAATGTAAGATCACCAATACCATCATTCCACCAAATGTCTCACATTTCAGAAGTGCAAACATAACTCATCCCCCTCTCCTACAGAACACAAAATATTCCCTACAGTCCATCTATTGGTGAATACCTTGTGGAGCGTGTAAATAACGAGGCAGATTTGACTCAGACGATTTATTACACATCTCACACAAGAAGCATAGACAGAATGACAACTCAGCAGAGACTCTTCTCTTAAATAGCATGGCATTCCTCTAGAAGCTTCTAACACACAAAAGGTCACACTGCATTCATCCTCCCTGTTATCTCCCAGGGAACCTCTGCTCTTTGTTCTTGCCTAAGATGTTACACAATTATGCTCTCCCCATGTGTGGCCATACGACCCCCCGAGCATCTTGGATAGAACAATAGAATAACAATCCGTATGCTGTGGTAGAATCATTAAACATCAATCCACATGCTGCTTGGGCTTCAGTCTTCTCCTGTATCTGCTGTAACCAGGATTCACCGCTTCCGCGGCGCTGTCATGCTGGGGGGTTGATGTTTGAGGGGTAAAAGTCTGTCCTTGTGGGTGCTCTGGGGAATCTTTTCTCTGGGGAGCTCCCCGTGGGGGTCTTCCACACCGAGTGGCCCTCGCCAACAGCACCTGCTCGTCCGCCACCACGAAAGCGGGTTTGAGTCTGTCTATGCCAATCTTTTCCCTCCTACCCCCCAAATCTAGCAAAAAATGCTTGTCCCCTGTTTCCAGCACTCTGAACGGTCCATCATAGGGTGGGCGCAGTGGAGGTCGATGGGCGTCGTGTCTGACAAACACGAACTCCGCGCTTTTCAAGGTTTTAGGCACAAAAACGCACGGAAAACTGTGGTGGGCAGGGCCCGGCAGCGTGCTTGTGTCTATGCTACGCTGCAACAGCTGAGACGGGGAGCTGCCCGGCGCGGGATTATCTGGCAGAAACTCCCCGGGCAACCAAAGTGGTTGCGCAAAAACGAGTTCAGCCGGGGAAGCTTCCAGATCCTCTTTAGGTGCAGAATGTAACCCCAATAAAACCCACGGTAGCTTGTCTACCCAATTTGCATCCATCAGTGAAGCCCTGAGAGCCGCTTTCAATGATCTATGAAAACGTTCGCATAACCCATTAGCCTGTGGATTGTACGCGGTTGTGCAGTGAATTGTGACACCCAGGATGCGGGCCATTGTTGACCAGAGTTCGGAAACAAATTGAGGGCCTCTGTCAGACGTAATGTCCGACGGGACTCCAAAACGCGCCACCCATGCTGTTAAAAACGCGTGCGCCACCTCCTCGGCTGTGGTTGCCGCCAGCGGAACCGCTTCCGGCCAGCACGTGGTGCGGTCCACCATTGTCAGGAGGTGCGTGCACCCCTGTGATGGCGGGAGGGGGCCCACGAGGTCCACGTGAACATGGTCGAACCTCTTAGCCGGAATATGAAATGGCTCCAATGGAGCCTTCGTGTGTCTGTGTACTTTGGCTCGTTGGCACGCCACGCAGGCTGCCGCCCACTCTTTCACTTGTTTGCGAAGGCTCGGCCACATGAATTTCTCCCCTACCATTTTGACCGATGCGCACACTCCCGGGTGCGCCAAAGAATGAATCGAGTCAAACACGCGGCGGCGCCACGCGGCCGGGACCACGGGACGCGGGCGCCCCGTGGAGACATCGTAGATTAGGGGGGGGCATGCCGTCTTGCAGCACCCTGCTCTCCAGCCTTAACCCTGTTGGTCCAGACTGGAGCGCGCGCACGTCCGCGTCACTAACCTGCTCCGCGGCCATGGCTGCGTAATCTATCCCCACGCAGACCGGGGCCGCCACGGCGCGCGAGAGGCAGTCTGCCACTACATTCAGTTTACCCGACACATGCTGAATATCGGTAGTAAACTCTGAGATCGCGGCCAGCTGTCTCTGCTGCCGGCCCAACCACGGTTCTGAAACCTTGGCCATCGCAAATGTTAGCGGCTTGTGGTCAACGAATGCGGTGAAACTGCGCCCTTCCAGCCAGAACTGGAAGTGGCGAATGGCCAGGTGGAGTGCCAGCAACTCCCTGTCGAACGCGTTGTATTTACGTTCACTGTCGCGCAAAGTCCTGCTGAAAAAGGCGAGTGGCTGCCAAGCCCCGGCTACGCGCTGCTCCACGACCGCCCCTATGGCCACGTCTGAAGCGTCAGTGGTGAGCGCTATGCGGGCCGTTGGGTCAGGATGTGCCAGCAATGCGGCGTTTGCCAGGGCTGCTTTGACTTCCGAGAATGCCCGCTCTCGCTCCGGGTTCCATTCGACCTTATCCGCGAGTTTCTGTTTTTTGAGCGCGGCGTACAGTGGTTGCATGAGCTGCGCTGCGCGGGGAAGGAAACGGTTATAAAAGTTCACCATTCCCAAAAATTCTTGTAGTGCCCTGACCGTTTGCAGCCGGGGAAAATCTGCTACTGTGCGCACTTTGTCAGGCAGTGGAACCGCTCCTTCGGGAGAGACACGGTGCCCCAAAAAATCAATCCCCCCTCACCCCGAACTGACATTTCGCTGGGTTGATTATTAACCCGTGCTCTTCCAACCTCCGGAAAACCGTCGTGAGGTGGGTTTCGTGTTCGTCTTCGGACGCGCTGGCTACTAAGATATCGTCCAGGTAGACAAACATGAAAGGGAGATCGCGCAGCACTGCATCCATCATGCGTTGGAACATCTGTGCAGCCCCTTTAAGCCCAAATGGCATGCGCAAAAACCCGAATAAACCGAACGGAGTTATTACCGCTGTTTTGGGCATGTCCTCAGCACGCACTGGGACTTGGTGGTAACCGCGGACCAGGTCTATTTTAGAAAAAACGCGCGCCCCAGCAAGGTGAACGGAAAAATCCTGAATGTGAGGAATTGGGTAGCGGTCGTGCGCTGTGGCGTTGTTCAACCCGCTGCTGCTGCCGTCGGTGGCTCTGCTGCTGCTGTCGATGGCTCCTCACCTCCTCCGGCCGTCGCGCTGAGCTCTGTCGCTGCCGCAATGGTCGTGAACTCCCTGCTGGCGACGATGATCCGGTTTGCTTCCCGGGCTAGCGCACGATAGTCCCGCTTGACCAGCAACGGCGAATTGGCCAGGGTCACTCTTGCCGCTGACACAAGGTTCCGGAGGAAGAGGTGGGTAAAAATGAAATGGTCGTCGTCTGTGCCCTTTAACCTCAGCATCTTCTCCATCAGGTCTATGGCCAACCCATCTCCCAACCTGGTCCAAGTCAGGAGTCTCTCTGCTCTCTCACTATCCGAGAGTGTGTAGTGCTGGATGAGCGCAGCCTTCAGCGCGCCGTACTTGTCGTCAGTTGGTGGCTGATCGAGCAGGCCCTCTACGTGCTGAGCCGTGCGGGCGTCGAGCGCTGCGACCACATAGTGGAATTTTGTGTCATTCGCCAATATCCCCCGGAGGGCGAACTGTGCCTCGACTAGGTGGAACCAGGAGCGCGGGTTGTGCTGCCAAAAATCCGGTAGCTTGATCGCAACAGCACATGCGTGGCTGGGGGTTCCCATTGAGGTTGGCTCCGGGGATCTTCCATCGTGTTCCATGATTCGTCTTGGGTCACCAGTGTGGAGCGTGTAAATAACGAGGCGGATTTGACTCAGAAGATTTATTACACATCTCACACAAGAAGCATAGACAGAATGACAACTCAGCAGAGACTCTTCTCTTAAATAGCATGGCATTCCTCTAGAAGCTTCTAACACACAAAAGGTCACATTGCATTCATCCTTCACACCTCCCTGTTATCTCCCAGGGAACCTCTGCTCTTTGTTCTTGCCTAAGATGTTACACAATTATGCTCTCCCCATGTGTGGCCATAACCTCCAAATTGTCCACCAGTTTATAGTAAGAATACTCCACCTGGAGTCTGACTTTTAACAAGGCCTTGAAAACAAACACAGGATCCACATTGTCAGTGTTAATAGTCCGATTTTTCCATGTCAGCCAGATGGCAAGTTTAGTAGTACCAGATAGGAAGTTTATCAAAGTGTGCGCAGACTTGAATGAATGAATGAATCTTTATTTCGGATAGATTAAAAGTACAGCTTAAAAGAAACTGAATAATATAACAAAGGGGGAAAGAAAATCCAACAAGGTCAAATTAGACAGTAACTCCTCTGATTATACAGTTCAACATAAGTTATCCGAAATGGGTGATGGCTGAAGCCGCAACTTATATTGCCCACCCATATTCCATCCAAGAATTCAAAAGAAAAACAAAACAAGAGTGATTACAATTCAGAACGAAGCTAAGACAAAATGTGACAAAAAACTAAGCTACAACACAACGCAGACTGGATATGACAATCCTTATGTGATTTTACATGTCATCTTGTATATATGTTTGGAGTATTTCTTCCTTTGGTTTTTGTTTAAATTGTCCAAGTGTTGTACATGATTTTAATTCAGGTCCAAAATCGTTCCATAATCTGACTCCTTGCACTGAAACACAATGTTGCTTGGTGGTAGTTCTCACTGAAGGTTTTTGAAATATACATGTTCCTCTGAAATGATATTGTTTCTCCCTTATTTGGAACAACTTTTGGATATTTGCGGGCAGTGATAGATTCTTCACTTTAAACATTATTACTGCAGTTTTAAAGACAACCAGATCTTTCAACTTGAGAGCTTTTAATTTAAGAAAAAGTGGGTTTGTTGGTTCCCTGTAAGCAGCTTTGTTTATTATTCTAATAGCTCTCTTCTGAAGCATAAAAACTGGATATATGTTTGTTTTATATGTATTTCCCCATACTTCAGTACAATATGTCATGTATGGGAGTATTAATGAATGATACAAAGTATGTAATGTTGGTTGATTCAGCAAATATTTCACTCTGTGTAGTATTGCAATTGATTTGGATATTTTACCTTTAATATAATTAATATGTGACTTCCAACACAGTTTATTATCAATTATTACTCCAAGAAATTTAGTTTCGGATACCATCTCAATCTCTACACCATTTACACTGAGTTTAGATACTAAGTTGTTGTGATGGTTGTTAAAAACTATAAATTTTGTCTTACTTAAATTGAGCGTTAATTTGTTTGAATCAAACCACAGTTTAAGCTTTCCTAATTCCTTTCCGAGTGTATCCAAAAGTTGCTCCAAATTGCTTCCACTGCATAATAGATTAGTGTCATAGGCAAACAATATTAAACCCATTTTTTCCAAAACTTTACATATATCATTTATATACATATTGAATAATAATGGCCCCAAAACTGAACCTTGTGGGACTCCACAAGTAACCTTCAGTAACTGTGAGTTTTTGTTACAAACACATACTGTACATACTGATATCTATTCTTTAAGTAACTACATAACCAGGACAGTGCTACCCCTCTGATACCACAATTTTGTAGTTTCTTTAATAATAAATTATGATCCACTGTATCAAATGCTTTTTTAAGATCCAGAAATACCCCAACTGAATACTCTTTATTTTCAATGGCAGTTGATATTTTTTCTATAAATTCCATTACAGCAAATGCAGTTGTCCTCTTGTGTCTGAACCCATATTGCTGCTCACACAATAAATTATTCTTCAGTATAAAGTTGTCAATTCTCTCACAGAATATTTTTTCAAGTATCTTGGAAAATTGCGGCAATAGTGAAATTGGTCTATAGTTTGAGAATTCCCCTCTGTCACCCGTCTTGTATATCGGAATTACTTTAGCTATTTTCATTGCATTGGGAAATATACCTGTTTGGAGAGACAGGTTACATATATACGTCAGTGGTTTCACTAAGCATTCAATAATAGTTTTGACTAAAAGCATGTCAATACCATCACAATCCGTACATGTTTTACTTTTAAATGATTTAACAATTTCAATGACCTCTCTCTCGTCTGTGTTCTTTATGAAAATGGAGTCTTTTATAGCAGTGTTTTTACTTATTGTATCACCTGTAGGCGCCGTAATGGGTATTTCTCGAGCCAAATTAGGACCAATGTTAACAAAAAAGTTATTAAATTCATCTGCAGGTGAAGCTGCATTCACACTCTGAGTCGTTATATTATTTTTTGAAAAATCGGTTGGGTAGCTTGTATTTCTGTTTTTATTTCCAAGAATATTGTTAAGTATTATTATAGAATTATTATAGAGCTGTTGAGGCAAGCGTTTTGGTGGCCCACACTTGGGAGGGATGTGCGGGAGTATGTTAAGGCCTGTCACATCTGCGCTGCTAACAAGATGGATTCTTCTCCTCCAGGAGACCTCCTCCATCCCCTCCCAGTGCCGAGTCGACTGCGGTCCCACATCGCTCTGGCCTTCGTCACTGGCCTCCCTCCATCCTAGGGCAACACTGTCATTCTGACCATTGTTGACCTTTTCTCCAAGGCCATCCACCTCGTCCCTCTCCCTAAGTTGCCATCAGCTGCAGAAACAGCCAACTTGTTGACCCAATATGTCATCCGCCTGCACGGGATTCCCATGGACATTGTCTTGGACCAGGGTCCCCAGTTTACATCTCAGGTGTGGAAGGCGTTCTGCTGGTTCCTGGGTGCTACAGCCAGCCTGACGTCTGGATACCACCGACGGAGCAACGGTCAGGCCGAGCATGCTACTCAGTTCCTGGAGGCCTCCCTGAGGTCTGTGGCATCCTGCAATTTGACCACCTGGAGCTCCCACTTGACCGGGGTGGAGTATTCCCATAACTCCGCCGTCTCCACCACCACTGGGCTGACGCCATTTGAGGCCTCAATGGGGTACACTCTGCCCCTGCTTCCTATGGTGGAGAGGGGTCTTGCCGTCCCATCTGTGGAGGTCCACACGCGCCATTGTTGCTGTCTGTGGAGGGCCACGAAAGTTGCTCTCCTGTGCTCTGCAGAGCGCAACCGGCACCATGTGAACCGCAGACGTGTGCCAGCGCTGAAATATGCAGTGGGACAGAAGGTCTGGCTGTCCGCAGAGTAGATCATGCTGAAGATGGAGTCCCGGAAACTGTCCCGGCGCTATCTGAGCCCTTTCCTCATCAAGCGCATCATCAATGATGTTACCGTTCTGCTGGACCTGCCACCTTCGATGCGGATTCATCTGACGTTCCATGTGTCTTGCATTAAGCCCCTCTCTGCCAGCCAGCCACTCTGCCCTCCTCTGGATGCCCCACCTCCCCCCAGGTCATCAACGGTCAAACTACCTACACCGTGCAGAAGATTCTGGACGTCCATCGATGGGGTCATGGCTGCCAATACCTGGTGCATTGGAAAGGGTACAGTCCAGAGGAGAGGTCCTAGATCCCAGGCTGTTATATCTTGGATAAGCACATGGTGCAGGCATTCCATTGGGCACACCTTCGGAAGCCCAGTGAGATGTCAGGAGGTGCCTCTTGAGGGGGGGGGGCACTGTGATGATCAGGCAGACGTGGTCCCCCTCCCTTCCCGTTTTCCTAGCTCAGGAGTAATTTACACACCTGTGTGATTCACTGCACCTGATGCTCTCCGGCTCATCAGCATATTTAAGGTTCAGTGTGTGGATACGGCACCACTGGACCATTGGGTATTGCTGCCCTGTCAAGTCACTATGTTGTTTACATTTTGGTTGATCTGTGATCCCCCCCTCCCCCCACCGGATGCTCCACCCAGGTCATCTGCTTCCCCATCTTCCATGCAGGAGTTCCCTGCTGGGCCTCTGCTCATTGCAGTAAGAGTGAACTCCCTTCTTATTCTACACTTGTGGAGTTTCTCACCTCTAATTATTCTTTCTGCTCTCTCCCCCCAGGCTGTGTGTGTTCCACCATGCTTCAGTTTTGTGTGTCTATTTAAGTGTGTTTTATTTGTGCTTTTCCTAAGTTGCTGCACTTTATGTAGGTTTGTGTATTTTTAGTTTTTGTGTTTTCATTAAAGTTGTGAATCCTTTTAACCATCTGAGTCTGAGTGTTCATCTGGTGTGGTTGCTCAGTGTTTGAGCCCCTCTCATGGGTTGAATTATGACAATATTTCCATAACTTATAAGTAACTTAAGCTAACTAATGCTTAGCGTGTTGCCGACATTCACAACTTATGCGCAACCACAGTCTTACTTCTGCATAGCTTATAACTTCTGCATATTGCAGTGATGCCAAACTGCCTTTGCCTTCCGATCCATGAATCCTAGGTGTATGAGAGATCATCTCCATTCAACTGAGATGATTCTCCCCTCCAAAGGCCACGGCAAGGGTCAGGTCAGGCACTCCTTTCAGATGATAGTTGTCACAAGCTGGCTCAAAGGCACGCAAGCTGATGGCGATGGAAAAAAAAAAGTTTATTTTCAATCAAGTGAAAAAAATAAGATAATGCATGAAGTGTGCTTTTGCTGGGAGGCACAGCCAAGCCATAGCTGCACTCCGCCCTTCAGGTGATCAGCTGATTGGCTCCTCCTCCTCCGGTGTTCTGACAGTTTGGCATACAGTGGTGTGGAAAAAGTGTTTGCCCCCTTCCTGATTTCTCATTTTCTTGTATGTTTGTCACACTTGAATGTTTCACATCATCAAACAACTTTAAATATTAGACAAAGATAACACAAGTAAACACAAAATGCAGTTTTTAAATGAAGCTGTTTATTATTAAGGGTAAAAAAAAATCTAAACCTACATGGCCGTGTGTGAAAAAGTGATTGCCCCCACCTCCTGTTAAATTATCCACAAATTGCCATTACCCGCAAATGGCAAAAACATGGAACAGTGGTGAACCTTCCCAAGAGTAGCCGGCCAACCAAAATTACCCCAAGAGCATAGTGATGACTCATCCGAGAAGTCACAAAAGACCCCACAACAACATCCAAAGAACTGCAGACCTCACTTGTCTCAGTTAACCTGTTGCACTTCTGTGTACCGCGGGCGGCCATGTCTCTGCGTCCTAGGACGCACGAGGGCGTCCGAGTACGCACACTGTGCGTCCTTGGAGGCACTGAAAAAAAAAACACCTGCATTTCCGAGCCTTGAATTGGGTTTCTGAAACCTTGAAGAACCAATGACTGAAAACCTAGCAAGAAGGACCTGCCTACCAACGGCTGCCAATTCAGCCAGCCAATTGAAGCACAGAAGTTCGAAAGCTGTTTTGCGTAAGGCTGGGTGACACGCAGGCGTTTGCCAGTCTTTTTTTCTTATTTGTTTTGAAAAATCGTTCGTCAAAACCGCAATCATGGAAGCGCAAAACTGCAATAATGGAATTATGGTTTGACCGGGTTGCGAGACCAGAATCACGAGTCTGTAACAAGCGGACCAGCGTCGCGTTCGTCTGACAATGAGGAAGAGAAGTTCGCCAGCTATGCTGCTGTGGTGAACAGGTAAGTGTTATAGGCTGAATTATTCTTTAGCCCTGAAAATTGTAATCAAAAATGACTTTTGACCGATCGGTAAAATACAGCTGGGCGTCATCGCCACATGACGGACCGCGGGGCGATGCACAGGGCGATGTTCATCCTCTGTAGCGGAGGGGGGGGGACAACCCCCTCCCACACACACACACAGCCCTGAGTGTCATCTTTCATTAGAGCCCAAGATGAAGCTTCTATATTGAATCATTCAAAAGTTACAGACGTTTTTCCAAACTGTGCCATTTGACACAATTCGGCACAGTTCAAAAACGCCTGGGAACTACCTGAGAACAAAGCTGTGTAATATATTCATTTTTTGTGGTATTGTTACAAAATTTTGACCTCAGCTGGATAACACTTGGTTCTACATTTCTGTTGCATTTTCCAGCCCAGATCTGAAGCTGTGTGTTATTTGCAAGCATTTGTATCCAAAAAAACACCCAGGCGAAATTTATTTTCTTCAAGTTCACTATGTTTAGATGACTGTAACTCAGTGGCCGGAGCACTTAGAGAGATTATGACTGTTTTGCCAAAAAATTCAAAGTGTTTTCTTTTAAATGAGACCAACCGCATGAAGATGCTGCAAAGGGTTGAAGAACAGCTTTTGATTTACTTTGGGCATGTTATTTTTTGGCGTTTTTAGGGAAATTGACCGGAGTGCAAGGGGTTAAGGTCAGTGTTCATGACTTCACCTTATGAAAGAGACTGGGCAAAAATGGCCTGCATGGCAGAGTTCCAAGACGAAAACCACTGCTGAGCAAAAAGATCATAAAGGCTCATTTCAGTTTTGCCAGAAAACATCTTGATGAACCCCAAGACTTTTGGGAAAATACTCTGTGGATTGACGAGACAAAAGTTGAACTTTTTGGAAGGTGTCTGTCCCATTACATCCGGCATAAAATTAACACAGCATTTCAGAAAAGGAACATCATACCAACAGTAAAATATGGTGGTGGTAGTGTGATGGTCTGGGGCTGTTTTGCTGCTTTGTGACCTGGAAGACTTAATGGAAGCATGAATTCGGCTGTCTACCAAAAAATCCTGAAGGAGAATGTCCGGCCATCTGTTCGTGACATCAAGCTGAAGTGCACTTGGGTTCTGCAGCAGGACAATGATCCAAAACACACCAGCAAGTCCACCTCTGAATGGCTTAAGAAAAACAAAATGAAGACTTTGGAGTTCCCTAGTCAAAGTCCTGACCTGAATCCGACTGAGATGCTGTGACATGACCTTAAAAAGGTGGTTCATGCTTGAAAACCCTCCAATGTGGCTGAATTACAACAATTCTGCAAAGATGAGTGGGCCAATATTCCTCCACAGCACTGTAAAAGACTCATTGCCAGTTATCGCAAACGCTTGATTGCAGTTCAACTGCAACCTAATAACTGCCCAACCAGTTATTAGGTTTAGGGGGCAATCACTTTTTCACACAGAGCCATGTAGGTTTTGATTTTTTTTTTCACGTTAGGTTAATTGGCATCAAAGTGGGGATTCTAAATTGTCTTTAGGTATAACTGTGAGAGTGAATGGTTGTCTGTCTCTCTGTGTTGGCCCTGCAATGAACTGGTGATCTGTCCAGGGTGTACCCTGCCTCTCACTCAAAGATGCTGGGATAGGCTCCAGCCCCCCCGTGACACGAAAAGGATTAAGTGGAAGAAGATGGATGGATGGATGGATGGATGGATGGATGGATGGATGAATAAACACCTTCATTTAAAAACTGCATTTGTGTTTACTTGTGTTATGTTTGTCTAATATTTAAATTTGATGATCTGAAATATTTAAGTGTGACAAACATACAAAAAAATGAGAAATCAGGAAGGGGGCAAACACTTTTTCCCACTGCTGTACATCCCCGACAGGTCCCATTATATGAACAAGTACGTGTGCTTAGCTCTGTGTGTGTGTGTGTGTGTGTGTGTGTGTGTCTGTCTGTCTGTCTGCATATGTCTGTCTGTCTCTGTGTGTGTGTGTGTGTGTGTGTGTGTGTGTGTGTCTGTTTGTGTGTCTGTGTCTGTGTGTGTGTGTCTGTATGTGTGTCTGTCTGTGTGTCTGTATATGTGTCTGTGTGTGTGTGTGTGTGTGTCTGTGTGCGTGTGTCTGTCTGTCTGTGTGTGTGTCTCTGTGTGTGTGTGTGTGTCTGTGTGTATGTCTGTGTGTGTATGTCTGTGTGTGTGTCTGTCTGTCTGTGTGTGTGTCTCTGTCTGTCTGTGTCTCTGTCTGTGTGTGTGTGCGTGTGTCTGTCTGTCTGTCTGTGTGTGTGTGTCTCTGTGTGTGCGTGTGCGTGTGTGTCTATCTGTGTGTGTATGTCTATCTGTGTGTGTGTGTGTGTCTGTCTGTCTGTGTGTGCGTGTGTGTCTATCTGTCTGTTTGTCTGTGTGTGTGTCTGTGTGTGTGTGTGCGTGTGTGTGTGTGTGTCTGTCTGTGTGTCTGTCTGTCTGTGTGTGTGTGCGTGTGTCTGTCTGTCTGTCTGTGTGTGTGTGTCTCTGTGTGTGCGTGTGCGTGTGTGTCTGTCTATCTGTGTGTGTATGTCTATCTGTGTGTGTGTGTGTGTCTGTCTGTCTGTGTGTGCGTGTGTGTCTATCTGTCTGTTTGTCTGTGTGTGTGTCTGTGTGTGTGTGCGTGTGTGTGTGTGTGTGTGTCTGTCTGTGTGTCTGTCTGTCTGTGTGTGTGTGCGTGTGTCTGTCTGTCTGTCTGTGTGTGTGTGTCTCTGTGTGTGCGTGTGCGTGTGTGTCTGTCTATCTGTGTGTGTGTGTGTGTGTGTGTGTGTGTGTGTGTGTGTGTGTGTGTGTTGCAGGCAGCAGCAGAGCCCTGTACATACTGTTTTTTCCTGTGAACCAACGCTGCAAATATGCTGTTATAGGGTAGGTGTAAGTTACAAACCTGTTCAGTAAGTTACACGTAGGTTCAAAGAGTGTTTTTCATGTTAGAAATAATTTTTGGGTAGACATTTATCTTGACGTACTTCGACTTTTGAGTAACTAGGAGTTGCTGACAAGTAACGTGTGTGAGCAAACGAATAACTTCGCTACAACCTTTGCTCCGTGAATGCGGGACATATCAGCCATACGCTGGATACATCGGAAAATTTTCAGCATGCTGAAAAATAGTTTTAATATAAGAACCCACGGTGACACCAGTGTAACAAGCACTTTGAAGAAATGTGTTCTATGTGGTCCACTTGGTCTGTGGTATATCCCACATAATTTTCCTTTAAGGAAAAATGGGTCTGGGTTCTTATGGGTTAAGAGGAGCTCGCCGAACAACGCTGTATATCAGTGTGCTTCAGCGTTCTTCAAACTATAATTTTATAGTTAGTTATTTTTAACATGCTTTGTGTGGACGGACCTATTATATAGGCATGGTGCTTGGTATGAATGACACTTAAATCGGGTAGATCACCACTGACGGCCCCACCACTGCATAACATCCATGCCTCAATGGTTTGTTTTTTTTCCATTCAACTCTCCTGAATATTAACAAAGTGCAAAAACCCTTGGCTACACAAATAAAATGTATTCATTTATTTTACAGACAAATTTGGGGGCCCAAAATTGATTATAGACTACTTGCTTCTGTCATGAATTCTCTGCTGGTCAGAGGCAGAAATGACGAACCCACTCACAAGAGATCCTTGCATGAATTTTATTGTGTAAAACAAAAGGGAACAGTCCAGGGAAACAATAGACTGATTGCTCTGGGAGCACAGGGAAACCTCAAGGATGCTCAACAGCACAGCAAGGAGGAAAAGAGAGCTGCAGAGCAGATGAACAGCTCAGAAGAAACCCAGGCCACTGCAGGAAAGCTGACAGCAAAAATAGGGAAAAAATAAACTTATTAGCTGGAGCAGTCCGAGGCAGTCCGTGAGGTCCACAGAGTGAGGAAACAGACAGTTGGTTCAAACACTAAGTCCAAACAACAATCAGCCGACAATGCACAACAGCAAACCCAGATCTTAAATACTACAAAACTAATCAGCTGTGTGCATGCCGGTGTGGAGAAAGAGAGAGAGAGTGTGTAAGTGCATAGGACTGGATGTGTGTGAGTGTGTGGTGAGTGAGTGCAGAAGTGCTGAGTGAATGCAGGTGTGGACAATTGCATGTGTGTGTGTGTGGGGGGGGGGGGGAGAGCGGCAGGTAATGACAGTCAGCTGGTAGGAGTTGGCAGGAGGGGGAGTGGCTGTCAGCTGTCAGAAAAAATGAAGCAAATGAAGCAAATGAAGAGCCCAAACTAAACAGGGACTAGACAGCCACTATGCCGTAGAACTGGGCTGGAAACCACCCCAGTTTGTGACAGTTTCAGGCTAAGGAAGAACTGAAATTATAATGGCTCAGAGAGCACATTTGCTGTCCACCCTGTAGCTCCACAATTCAATACAAATTCAAGTATATAAAACAAGTATGCATGGTCTTACCTCTACTTGTCCTTGTCTTCTTTTAAAGGGAATACTAATTGAGAATCCTAAAATAAGCATATTATACCACTACCAAAAGCTGAGAATATAATAAATATGAATATACTATTTTTGTAGCTTTAATTTCGTCTAGAAAAAAACAAATTGATTTTTTTTCCCATTCATTCTGTGCACCCACGTCAAGGCTCTAAATTCCGTATTTGCCGACTGATTTGGGTGTGGTTATACGTTGAACAACCTAAAAGCTCAATGGCTCCAGCGGATCACATCTGCACTCTTGATTATGCATCTAAATTGTAGAAATAAACGAATATTGCAGACAATAGACCTTGTGAAGATTTTGATCACTCGGTCACTCAGTGACGAGATCACTATTCTCACTGCAAGCATGCAACTTGCAAGGAGAAGGTGAAGATATGAAGCAAAAATGATGATCAAGACTGTAGTGTGGCACTACAGGGGTTAACAAGTGCTGGCGTGGTGACGCAGCCATCAGGGTGCTCTGGACGGTTAAAAGGAGAGCATCGGCCATTCTAGGCCTCTCTCGAATCCAGGCTATACAGAACGTAGTACACAGCCATAACCTGTACTGTATAACTAACAGTTGTAATAAAGTTCTTGTCCCAGCGCAGCTCAACTCTCTGTTGGTCATTCCGGGTTTTTGGACATAACATTTGGCGATGAGAGAAAACCATGGAAGCGTGCCTGAGGCCACTAAGACCGTTTCTGGAGTACCCCAGTGAGCCACCCGTTCCTTGGCCACGCTGGGTCAATGCCTTCGAGATGTCCAGTATGTGTCTGCGTTGGACCTGGGCAAACTGGACAAGGTACGGAAGCTAGCTCTGTTAATTCACAACCTGGGCATAGAAGGACAATGCATTTTCCACACGCTATGACCAACGAACTCGTTTGTTGATGCAGTAGAGCTGCTAGCTAGCTATTTTGCCACGCCAGACGATGTGTTGGTGGGGCGTATTAATTTCTGTAAACAGCGACAGAAAGTTTGAGAGACAACACAACAATCCACCATTGCCACCTAGCTAGCATGTGCAGGTTTTGTTTGTTGGAAGATGAAATGGTGCGGGACCAGTTGGTTAAGACACTAGCAACCCGCAGCTACGGACAAAAATGCTAATGGTGGCAAACAACATGATGCTAGTTAGTAGCATCGAGCTAGTGTTCCAGCTGGAGTTCGCCGAAAGGTTAGTATCGGAGCTAGGTGTGCAGCAGCGGCAGCCAAACCACGCACCGCTGGCATACACAGTGAGCAAAGAGGAACCCTGTGACACGGCACAAGACATTGAAGCAAACACCGTGGACCGGAGGACCACTACAAAATGCTCCACGTGCAGCAGCTGTGGTTCCCCGACGCACCAAGAGAGAGCATGGTTTTGCCCGGCAAGGGGGGCAACAATGCAAGAAGTGTGGAAAGTTCAACCACTTCGCCAAAGTTTGCCAGTCAGCGACACCGTTAAGCCCACTGGCCAAACAAAGTCACCCACCCATGACGACCATCCACACGGTAGAGTCCGGAAGCGCGGCATATGCATTCTGCATGGTGGAGATGAACAATGTTAACTTGCCACTCCTGCTTGACACTGCTGCAGTGAGGTCAGTGTTGAATTGAGCCACGGTGAAGAAGTTTTTCCCCAACCACATGACCTGTAAGAACTCAACGGCACTGTATGAGTATGGTGGCTACAGAGTTAGCAATGTAGGGACCATCACATTAATGGTCTGCTCTGCATCAAGAGTTGTAACTGACTTCGTGTTTCAAGTGACCACGCATGGAGACATATTTGGATGGGACCTTTTCTACCAACTGGGCTTCTCCGTCTGTAACAGAACAGTAACAGAATCCATTTGACCGATTACGATGGGTGAGACACAACATACCCCGATGACAATGACGATGAGTGGAACAAGACACAACAGGATGACAATGACGAGAGTACAGCTGTCCTGTGCACACAGGAAGAACACTGTCCGGAGGGGGGGGGGGGGCAGCGACCGGGCTCGCCTCAGATCCTCGCCCAGCATGAGCCCACGGGAGCTGGTGCGGAGTTGCAGGAGCGGGACCCCATGCCTACCGAGTATCCCAGGACACAACAGCCCGGCATAGATCCTATCAATGATGATAGTGACACATCACAGCAACTAGATTTCCCAGGTGAAGGAGAGAAGGGACCGGACTGCTTCCGAATTCTCGCACAGCGCCAGTCTACAGGAGCCACAGCTGAGCCACTGGATGAAGAGTCCATGATCATACAGGACACAGTAGAGTCACAGGACATCTTCCAAATCCACAGCCAGCATTGGCCTCCAGGAGCCACTGCAGTGGTGCTGGATGAAGAGTTTGTGACCCACCAGGTAACAGCACAACCATTACAACCTGATGGACACCCCACGACAGACGTAGACACTACATTACCATGACCGCAGTGACATGTGCAGCCAAACAGAATACCACTTGCAGTATTGGACTGGGTTTGGGTCTGCAAAACCAAGTGACCAGACACACAGTCACCTACAACGCAAACTCTAGCACCACTGACACCCATGAGGATCGCCGCGCAGCTGGGACCAGCGACCTTCCAGCTGACAGATGGTTCGGTGTGGCACGCCAACTGTCTCCATAGAGTTCGAGTAATGGCTCTGGAGGACAAGGCTTTGCGAGAGGCAGCTCGCATGGTGTGGGACCCAGACTGGAGTTTTGTAGGAGATGGTCCCGGTCTGGGGAGCCCCGCAATTGCCAGGGGCACGTTCACTGCCTTTCCCATGGAAGAAGCAAAAGAAAAAGGCACTGTTTAGCTAGGGGCGTGGCTGTCAACTGATAGTGGCAGAATAAACCACTCAGCCGCGTTGGGCTATGTGGTGGTCTACCCGCTAGCCCTAGCTAGTTTTGGGTTCGATGTAATACCAAATTGGGGAGAGTGGATTCAATTGTCTATAATGTTATGAGTTTTTCCAAGGGGGGGGGGGGGGGTTAAAATGTAGTGTGTGGCACTATAGGGGTTAATGAGTGCCGGCATGGTGACACTGCCATCAGAGTGATGTCATCACGCTGGAGGGTTGGCTATCTTTGGCGTCTCTCGACTCTAAGCTGTACAGAATATAGCGCACAGCCATAACCTGTACTGTATAACTAACAGTTGTTGTAATAAAGTTCTTGTTCCAACGCAGCTCAACTGTCTGTTGGTCTTTCTGGTTTTCCAGACAGAAAGACTTGTCTAAAAATCATCCCAATCAATAAAGCACATACAGTATATTTGAAGAATAAGGTCTACCCTTGCTAAAAACATCATTTGGTATTAAAATAAGAAACACTCTAGTTTCTTTAAAATCTGACGAATAATTTCGGCTGAGTTGCCAATCGCTCAGGGACAGCTTTTACTTTTTAAAATTAGAGAAAAGACAATCGCAAAGTGGATTTTTAAATTTTCTGTAATATAAAAGTAAGACAAGAAACATCATTAAATACATTTACACCTATCATTTCACAGTGTTGTTAGAGTAAAGCTGCAACTCGTCTTCATTTCTCCTCAGTTCATCACCACCATCACGGAGGTTCAGCCCGGAGGAGGCGCACAGACTCGGGTTGCTCCGCTCTGATCCAGCAGCTCACATGATACCGAACAGCTGCCCTGTGCCTCACATTGCTGGGGCTCAGAGGTGAAGGAGGGACCACCGATGGACTTGGACATTGGTTTGGTGGAAGTTTAAAAGCCATTTCAGCCACCAGCAGGACGAGGAGGGTGGAGCAGCCAGGCAGCAGGACCAGAGCTAACGGCTAACAGAGCAGCTGGATGGTGAAAAGAAACCTCCGAGACAGATTAAAGAGGAACTCACCCGTCCGGCTGTCTTGGACCCAGTTCATGCAGGTAAGCTACAGGGATTGCAGCCACAGTGTTAGCACTAGCTTGGTTTTAGTCATTGGCTTCAGGGTCAAAATCTCCCAAATCTCTGTCACCACTATCACTGTCTGCTAAATCACTCTCTTCACCTTCGTCTTCCTCTTCATTGGTATCTGTCACGCCTCGCCACCCATCAGTGGCGCCAGCTGCACACACACCTGCACCTCGTCAGCGGCGAGGGATTTAAGCCGCCTCGCCCTGGGCTTCGGCCTGAAGCCGTCAGTCTTCATTCGCTTCCCTTGCTGCAAGGAATCCCTACCACCAAGCAAGCATTCAAGTAAGAATCTCTTACCTCCTTCTTCTCCTAGTCTGCTCCCCTGTGCACAGGTGGATTTCCCGGCGGCGGACCATTCCTCTCCGTCACCGTTCCCTCGCTGCTGCACCGGGCGCTCCAGGTCGCTGTCTTCCGGGCTTCACCCTTGCTGTGCCAGCCACCTGCCATTTCCAAGTAAGCCTGTCATCATTATCATTTCTCCTGTGTTGGTGTGGTGCCCGTTACCCTTCTCCCTTTGCTTCTCCCATAGGGTTGTCCGGCTGTACGGCCTCCTGCCTCCGTGCCTGACGCAGACGCCACCACCAACACATTTACATCTCGCAGACACACACTCATACACACTTGTTGCTAATAAAGCTATTAGATCTACCCTGAGCCTGCGTGTGTGTCTCCTGAGCCGTGCATTATGTCAGTATCCACTTCGAAACTCAGATTCAGAATGCTTTCTTCCATTTTCCTCAAAATATGAACGCGATCTTGTTCTTTTCAGATTGTAACAACACTAGTGATTAATTCATTGCTCAACTTCTGATGTCACGCATTTCAGGCCGACATTCCCAGTGAATTTCGATCATCTGAAACCTGTTAGATATTCCCCATATTAACAATAGGCAGCACAGACGTGGGGACACACACACAAAGTGACGTTATCATGCCTATATTAGGAGTCTGATGATGGGAGTCATCCTCTTTGGTGCTCCGCCTCTGTGACACCTAGAGCCTGGACTAGCATGAGGTTAGGTTGTTAGCTTATACACTGCAACACGTGTATCATACAGTGTCTTGTAATAAAGTAGCCACCCTTGACTGGACTTGGACTGTTTCATCTACCTGGGTCACCTAGGCACTCTGGTAGGCCGCCGAATCTATTCCAGCTTGCTGTCCGGTGGTCCATGGACTCTTGCAGACCACTCGAACTGTATTATTGGTTATTCTTGCCCTTGTGTTCTGTCACCTCTGTTCTGTTAAGTGCTGTGGGGCAGGAGCATTTTCTGATGATTTGGTCCCCCCAATCCTGTTTTCCCCCATCTCCTGCCCGAGGTTGGTTATTTGTTTGATTCCAGTTGGGGGGGGGGGGGGGGGGGGTCCTTTTTCTTTGGTGTTACATTGGGGTGTCTGGAATACCCCCCTTAAGAAGGGTAGGCTCTGTCGTGCTGCCGAGCACAGTGTATGCACTGTACTTATGTTCTTAGTTTATTCCTGGCCACTTCTTCTTTCCATTGTTATTATTTGACTTTATGCGGTTGGTTGTATTATGTGTTTGATTTTGCCATTTCGGGTTTACACTTTTGTTTTGACAGTATGTTTGTTGACTTCTTGTTTTGGGTTAAGTTCGCGGTATTACACAGCTGTCATCATTCTGTTTAATCATGCCCCGCACCTGTTCCATATCTGTTTCCATTTGTTACTTTTTTCCCTTGCCTTTATTTAAGGGGCTGTGCACAATTCTTTGGCGCAGCACCCTTCTCATCAGCAGGACATAAGTTCCTCTTTATTTTCCTCAGTTTATCTCTATGCAATCCCAACATGTGTTTCTAGTGTTGTTCTCCAGGTTTAGCCGGTGATTCCTCTCGCCTTAGCTGTTTGCTATTTTTGGCTTCTCCTTTATTTTCCCGTTCACTAGTTTTGTAAGTTTTTGTGTTGTGTGTGTCACTAATAAATTTGCAAACTCACAGCCGGCGCATGGTGCCTTTATCTTTCCCCGAAAGGGAGTTTTTGACACCTTGGATTGTCCTCCCATCAGTGCGCCCCAGGAGGAAATTCACCTCCCAGGCCACCGCTGACTGTCTCGACCCCAGTGCGCCTCCTCTTTGACACCACCGGAGTCCCATGTCCAGGCCCAAGTCCACCAGTCTTCTCCCAGGCACACCACAGCTCATTCAGGTGCCTTCATGAGCCATTCGACAGTTGGAGATAGGCGTCCTCCCGTCTGGCCACCACATGCAGCTGCCCCTGGTGTTACTCCATCCGCCGCTTGGCCCGAACCCACCATGACTATGCCTCCTCCCGGGCCCAGACCACATCTACGACCCCCAGAGGGGCCCTACTTGGCTTGTAGTGTCTCTGCTTGGCATGTTGTTCTACCGTGCCAGACAGTCCGGCCCGACCGCTTTTACCTTTGCCGCCGCCATCGCTGTTGTGACCCCCTGTTCACCAGCCCATTCCAGCCGAGATCCGGGAACAGATGGAGAAAGCTTCTCGACGTCGCCCGCCATCACAGGCATCCTGTCATGCCACCCAGTACACTCGTCCAGGCTGACTTTAGCTCTGGCACAGGGACCCTGCTGTGATGGCCCTGGGTGATATTGGTCCTGCTCACTCTTCAGTGTGCCAGGCAAGTTCTCATCCCACACCGCCCCGTCTTCCATTCTTGGGACCGGCCGGTCCCACAAACCGTAGCCCGACCACTCCTCCCCAGCACCACTTTTAATGGTGAAGCCCAGACCATAAAACAGGTCGCATCCCAATATGTTCTTTCCATGGGCCATCACGATGAACTTCAGGTCACACACCTCGGCTGATTTGTACAGGGGCCGTCAGTCTCAGTGTTCCCACCATGGCCAGGCTCCCTCCACCACACCCACAAAGCGGCGCCGGGTCACCTCCAATCCTGTAATGCAGGACAAAGCACCTCACGGTCGCCTAATTCAACACAGAGCCCACCGCTCCCGTATCATCATCAATGGCTGGCACCACCACCCCGTCCAACTCTGCCATACAGTATGTGCGTCCGTTGGTGTTCGGGGACACAGCATGGACAACGGTGGTGGTGGGAGAGTCCTCTTTGTGTCTTGGACTCCCTCGCTCAAACTTGCGTCATGCCCTGGCGAAATGATGTAAGTGTTCACACTTGCTGCAGCACTTCCCTCTCATCGGATACTCTCTGGCCTTAAAACGGTGCTTCATGGACCCACAACCAATACAGACGGATGTTTCCAGGGCAGACCTTATTTTCACAGCGTTGGCGTCATCCACATCACACTCCACACTATCATCGCTGTCTGGGTCCACTGCATGTGCTGTCAGCTGTGATCCTAGTTGTCGGTGTGACACACTCCCACTCAGCTCCTGTGATAGTCTATCCGCGGCCTCCAGCTGCTGAGCTAACACGATGGCTGTAGACAGCATCAATACCACGAGAACGTAAGCAGTTTTGACCTAATCGCAGGGCAGCTGGTATGCTCCACCAGCTGGTCGCGAACCATCTCCTCCTCCAACAGTCCGAACTGGCATTCGCTGGCCAGCAGTCGCAGGTCTGCCACGAACCGCTGAACAGACTCGCCACCCCATTGGTGGTGCTGTCGAAACTGGGTTCTGTGGACAATGTCATTTTCTGGGGTACAAAAATGGCATGCCATTAGCTCATCCACTTCTTCAAAACTATCACAGTCGCCCATTGTGCTCAAAATTCGCTGTCCCTCCATTCCAAGATTATGGACCAACAATGCATGTGCCCTCAGTTTCTCCATCCTCCCAAGGTTTAGCTCCACCATGTACGTCTGGAACGCGGCAAACCACCTCGACCAGGGAACAGGTGGCTCACCGGGAAGCTCCAAACATGGCCGAGGAGGTGTAACACATGTGTCCATACCTGCTTTTATCCTCGTTGCCAAAATGTTATGTTGTAACAACGAGCCAAGGACGAGGCCAGGTGTCGAACTGAACACACATTTACTGAAGAGGCACTACACAACACACAGGCACAGCCGTCAGGCAGAGAGGTGGCAAAGAGAGCGCCCCTCCTGCCCACCGCCCTCTTATAGCCAATCTAATGCAAGGCCTCTGATACCGTAATGTTGTAATTTATTAATTAGAATGTCGTTAGGATGTCATGGTTAATGGTATCAAATGCTTTAGACAGGTCTAAAAAAATGCCAATACCATAGCTGCCTCTTTCAATTGCATCATTGATTTTTTCAGTTAAGTCAAGTACAGTATTGCCATATAGGTAGTGTGTTCCTTTCTGAAGCCATACTGAGATGGGATAATAATGTTGAACTTATCAAGGTAACTGGTAAGTCTGTTATAAACTACTCTTTCCAAAACCTTTGAAAGAGTAGGCAGAATGGATATTGGACGATAATTAAATCATTCTTATCACCTGATTTATAAATTGGTATAATTTGTGCAATTTTTGCTATTTTTGGCACTACTCCTGAGATTAGAGACAGATTAATGCAGTAGGTGAGGGGTTTCAGTGTTAGATTAATGATACTTTTCAAAATTTTGCTGGAAATTTCATCAGCTCCAGCAGAGTTTGAGTTCTTCATGTCCTTGATGATTTTCCAGACTTCCTCACAATCAGTTGGCTTCAGGAAGAAAGAATTCCAGTAGTTTCCTGATAGACAGTGTTTGAAATAGGCAGCCTGGGGTTGGTTAATTTTATTAGATAAATTTTCTCCAATAGAGACAAAATAATTATTAAATTTGTCAGCGAGAGTGCATTACTGGTGAGATTACTGACCGCGTTATTGTTTGGAAGTGTGGGGGCCTTTTGGTCCCTATTTAGAACCTTATTTAGTGTTCTCCAGGATTTCTTGGAATCACCCTGTGATGCATTTATAAGTTCTGCATAGTAATCACTCTTACTCTTTCTAATATGTGTTACTTTATTTCTATAATTAGTATATTCATTTTTATTGTTAATATTTGGATTTGTTATGTAGCGTTTATATTATTTATTTTTGTACTTAATAGATTTTAGTATGCCCTTAGAAAGCCATGGATGTTGAATAGTACCACTACATGTGACAGTCTTGACAGGAATTGTCCTCTGGATGGATTCTGTATTTACTTGGTCAAGGCGTCAAACGCAGCATCAGCATCACTACAATTGTAGATTCTATCCCACGCCTTGACATGCAAGTCCTCACTCAGTCGCTGTAAGGTTTCTTCATTAAGTATTTTTATTTTTAGTTTATGTCGCAAGATTAAGGGCCTAACGGCAAGGTCAAGAAACAGAACAATGGAGAAGTGATCAGAAGTCTCGGAGAGCACGACTCCAGATACCAGTGTGGATTGCAAATGTTAGTAATGATATTATCAATAATGGACTTGGTGGAGTGAATGATTCTAGTATAGGTATTGATGGTAGGGAAGAAGGAAGAGGAGTGTAGTGTATTCATAAAGTCATTTTTAGCTGCATCATCCCTGGAGAGGTCAATATTGAAGTCTCCAAGGAGAACACAACTTTTATTTTTGTTGTTGATTGAGAATAAAATTTCTTCCAGTTTGGTTGTGAAAGTATTAAGGTCAGTGTCCAGGGGGCGATAAATCACACCTACAATTAAATTTTTCCCATTTTTGACATGTATCTCAACAAAAAGACTCAGTATGACAATCTTCCATGACAATATCATCATAAACACTGACATCATGTCTACAAGAGATATACAGACAGACACCAGCACCAGATCTGCCACATCTGTTCTTCATGAACAGTTTATAACCATCAAGGTTAAAGATGTCTATGCATGACTTGTTGTTCAGCCAAGTTTCACTGCAACCAATTACATCAAAGCCGCAGCCTGTACTGGTTAGTAAAGTAACTAGATCATGATGATGTTTATTCAAGCTCCTGATGCTTAAATGCATGCAAGAATAATTGTATTGGTTTTTAAAAGATGTTAATTGCTCAGGAATATACTGATCACTGCTTATATTCCTATTATAGTCCATAAATTGTGTCGCATCCACTCCTTCTTCATTAGATTCATTGAAGATCATTATGCACGATAGTTGATAAAATTTACTGGGATCACACAGTAACAATACACACTTGGAGACACAGACATAGACAAACCCTCATCCATACGGAAGACGGTCAGACAAACACACACACACAATCACACACACACTCAAATAACAAATCCTTGGTTATAGTCATCCACTAGTTTACTAAATAATCATAATCAATAATCAATCAGTATACCAGCTGAATACTGACTTGAAACATTGAGCAGATGCGTTTCTGTGGCCCGGGAATTTGGAGTCATGTTCAATACAAAGCTCAATAAACTGTAGTGTTTGGTCATTGCTTCCTGTTTGTAAATTAAAAAAAAACCCAACATTTTATTATGCAACTATAGACTCACTGCAGGCCAGTGAGCTACATTCTACTGACATGGAAACATCTTTTTAGTGATGTTTGGAGTTGTTCCTTCCATGCTTCTGTGTTTGCATGTTGTTGTTTTCTTTTTTTTTTTGTATAGCAGGGGTGAAGGGGTGGTCAGTGATGAACAGGTGACCAATCAGGAACTTTTCCTTGAAAAACCCCAACATGGCGCTCTGAACTGTGGGTAATTCCCTTACCTTAAGTTGGCATGCTGACTTAAGGTAAGGGTGTGGTGGCACTGTGTGGGGGTTCTCCACCCAGAGTCGGAAGCCGGGGGGAAGATGGAACAAAGGACTGAAGGAGGAAGTGGCACTGGGGGGTCTCAGACGTAACAGAAAGGACTAGCCGCCCCCCAGGGAGTTCAGGAGACACCAGAGTTGCTGGAGGAAGAGAGAGTGTGAGAAGCAGGACTGGTGTTATATGATATTAATGTGCCACGCATGTCTTTGTGCTCTGAGTGTATTGTTTTTGGCTTTCTGGGTCTCATGGGACGGAAATAAAGGTTATAAAAAGGAGGCCCCCAGAGACCCAATGAGAGTATCTTCTGTACTTGATGTTGGAAGGTGAATAAAGCTCATGTGTCGTTCAGCTCGCTGCCTCGTCTGCTTTCATCTTCCACAAGGGCTCATTTAAGGGCTCGTGAAGTCAACGAGTGAGCAGTCAGCCACTTCCTGATTTCAGATTGGGACAGCCCTTCACTTCACGTGAACGTGCCTAGAGTCAACGAGTCTGCGAGGGAGGAGAATGAGGCCGGATCTCATTCTCCTCCCTCGCAGATTTGCACACTCACACACTACTAAGGTAATGTACTTTATTTACCCGTAGGTGACCAAAGTGCTTTACAGAAAATTAAACAGCATTAAAAACGAATAACATAAACAGAGAAATAAGAATAAATACCTAAAAATGAGAATAAAATAAAAACAAATGCCAAGACAAATATCACCACTACTGGGTATTAAAAGCCATCCTAAACAAATATGTTTTAAGTTCTGATTTAAAAAGGGCCAGGTCAGAGATAGCACGTAGGTCAGGGGGGAGATTATTCCAGAGCCTGGGGGCGGCAACAGAAAAGGCTCGGTCACCCCATTGTTTATACCTTGACCTGGGCACATCCAGCAAAAGCTGATTGCATGACCTCAAAGCCCTGCCTTGGTCACGGACAGTCAAAGTCTCAGACATATAAACCGGAGCAAGGCCATTAAGAGCTTTAAAAACAAACAGCAAAAGTTTAAAATCAGTTCTAAAATGGACTCATGGCTGTCGCCTAAGTCTACAGGTGCTCAGGGCTTGAAGGCTTTGGGAGGAGATTGAGATTCGGCCTGAGATTTGGCCCAATCTTTGGACCCCCAGGTGCAACAGTGTCTGTGAGCTCCTCATGATGTAGAACTCTAATTTGAATTTCACAGTCTTTCAGTGAGTCGTATTGGCTCCAGGGTAACTAGGCCTAGCCCACTGGGAAAATGCCCGGTATGTTAGATTACTCGTCCAGCCAGATATGCATTCAAAAGTACCTGGAGGAGGAGGAGGAAACGAAAATGTGAACAAGACAATAGAAACTGTGTACAGTTGAGGTTGTTTTTTCGTTTCTTCACTGGAAGGCCCCCACCATCTGCATAGGAAAGGTAAGCTGAAATGATCCTAGTTCTGCCATCAGGTATGTACATGATTAGGTTACGGTTAAATGTCGTCAAACACCATGACCGTTATATTTAATTTGCAATACTGCATTACTGCAACACTGTACTGAGCTGTATTTAACTTACCAGTGACATGCAGATTGATTCTGAAGGGATTCCTCTAATGCCAAACATGCTTGTTCCCTATGGAGGAATTACTGTTGGTGCAATATCAAAGAGTACCTGTGGCACTGAAATTTGTAGTCGTAGAACATAATTTTATGTGTCACCAAGTCTGAAGTCACAGAGAAACTAGAAAAGCACTCAGAGAGCACATACCTCCACCAAGGCTCCTTCCGTCCTTCATGGATCACCTCCAAAATGTAATGGGTTGGTTTTGGAGGATTCTTGCTAACACACTGTGAGAAGTTAAGAGCCTCGGTGGAGGTATGCGTTCTCAGATCATCACCAAAATGTAGCCCAAGGACCACCTCTGGCGAAAATTTCATCCAAAACCATCCAGTAGTTTTTGCTTAATCCTGCTAACAATCAGACGGACGGACAAACAAGCAGACAGAAATGAAAGGTCGCCTTAACTGCAAAATGATCTATTAGAAAATGCATCCATGCGTCATATGTATGACGATAAATTCTCATTTCACAGAGAAATAAACAGTATTTTTTCCAGTTTAATTCTTAAAGAGAGAAATGATTTGCCCTTCCTGGGTTTTGTAATGTCACAGATCAACAAACCCTGTAGAGAGGAACTGAGCCCAGAGAGGTGCAAGAGACTGCTGAGTTAAGGACTATATTAAAATGTACTGAAATACACAGTATAGCATAAAGAAGCTGTGCTCAAAACTGTTCTTAGATCTGTTCTGTTTGTTTAAAAAACGTGATATGTGATCAGATGTACTACTTCTGAAATGCAGTCTGGTGGAAATCTTTTTAAACGTATCATTATGGGTTACAGCAGTTTGAATGTTAGAAGTGAAAACTGTGAGTGTTGAATGTATGTTAGAACTGAGGTATAGGGTTCATGGGCTGAGTGGGGGTGGGGGGAGAGGGAGCTGAGGTGTGGGAGCCATTTTACTGTTAAAAAAAAGAGTTTGGTTCTGGCCTGGCTGAAGACACACCCTGGAAGGGACCAGGGGCGGCTTGGGAAAACCGTGAATAAGGACAAAGTGGGCTGAAAACAGTGCTTTCTCCACCTGGTGCACCTGTCAATCGCCCAGAGCACAGATTTGACCGACTGTGGAGCTTATCAGTCTGGGAAGGTTGCATCAGTGTCAAGGCAGAGTGCTGGGGAAGGAAGAAATGTACTTGAGCTGAAAGCTTGTGTTCCCAGAAATTACAGTAGTCTCAGCAACAAGGGAGAAGGCCTGAAAATCCTTGGAAAGATAAGGTTTGTGCCCATGCTGAAAGCTTGTGTTTCCAGCGAGGAAAATAACCCCAGTATTTATGAACCAGAGTGATCCACAGCTCTTAGCTGAATATTAACATTCCCCTTGAGCGGTGAATCAACATGCGGAGCAGAGAAGCACTGGGGCTCTCTCTGTTAACCGGGGCATGTGGGTAGAACTGCTGGAGAGCCCTGAATGTTTACGGCTGATTGATCGGCTCTGAAAACAAACCTTGGCAGGGAAGAAAAGAACACCAGCTGCTGGGCTGTTTTCTCTTCTCCAATTGAAAAATTGTCTCTCTCATGCAGCTTCAACTCCAACGGTAAGGTCATATGAAGCTGCTTTAAAAGTTTAGCTTTATTTAGTGATTTAGTTCTGATTTTCTGTTGAAACTGTACCCCTACTAAATCCCCAAATAAATTCCATCCACCCATCCATCTGCTACCGCTTTTCTGGAGGTCCGGGTCGTGGAGGCAGCAGTTCAAGCAGCGAAGCCCAGACTTCCCTCTCCCCAGCCACCTGCTCCAGCTCTTCAGAGAGGATACCAAGGCGTTCCCAGAGCAGCTGGGAGACATAGTTTCTCCAGTGAGTCCTGGGTCTGCCCCGGGGTCTCCTCCCAGTGGGACGTGCCCGAAACACCTCAAGTGGGAGGTGTCCAGGAGGCATCCTGATCAGATGCCCATACCACCTCAACTGACTCCTTTCAATGTGGAGGAGCAGCGGTTCTACTCTGAGCCTCTCCTGGATGACTGAGCTCCTCACCCTATCTCTGAGGGTGAGTCCAGCAATCCTACGAAGAAAGCTCATTTCAGCCGCTTGTATCCACAATCTTGTTCTTTCGGTCATTACCCAAAGCTCGTGACCATAGGTGAGGTTAGGAACATAGACTGACCGGTAAATCGACAGTGTTGCCTTAGAGCTTAGCTCCCTCTTCACCACAACAGACCGGTACAATGTCCACATCACTGCAGATGCTGCTCCGATCTGTCTGTCAATCTCTCGCTCCATTCTCCCTTCACTTGTGAATAAGACCCCAATGTAGCAGCAATGGAATAAAGCGGCGTTGGTGAAGGTTTTAAGTAGAGTTTATTAAATCATACCGCCTTCACAGGATCCCCGCTCTGGTGCAAGTGTGAGCAGACCGGAGCGGGATCCTCAGGCTCTCAGATGAGGGGACACAGAGTGTGTGTGTCCAGCAGCAGCAGTTGAAGAGAGAGAGTGAGAGAGGTTGAGTTACAGAGTCGTGCAGCATATATACCCAGTTACAACAATACATGAAAGAGCATTTCACAGCAGTTGGTATGGGCATTTGCATTTCAGAGACACAGCAAGGACAGGATGCATGAACTCAATGAATGAATGGCACATTAACATCACAATGCATGCATGGCACACTACATCGCAGTAGTGCAGCGGAAAAAACCAGGAGTGGCGAGCTGACTGTCCTTAGTCTGTTGTGGGGGTTTTTCCAAACCCGCCACACCCAAGATACTTAAAGTCCTCCACTTGGGGCAGGAGCTTGTCCCAAACCTGGAGAGGACAATCCACCTCTTTCCGGCTGAGGACCATGGACTTGGACTTGGAGGTGCTGATTCTCATCCCAGCCGCTTCACACTCAGCAGCAAACCGTCCCAGCAAGAGCTGTAGGTCATTGCTGGATGAAGCCAACAGGACGACATCATCTGCAAACAACAGAGATGAAATCCTGTGGTCACCAAGCATGACGCCCTCCATTCCCTGGCTGCGCCTAGAAATCCTGTCCATAAAAATTATGAACAGGATTGGTGACAAAGGTCAGCCCTGGCGGAGTCCAACTCTCACTGGGAATGAGTCCAACCGAGTGTTGGCAATACAAACCAAACTCTCACAACAGTCGTACAGAGACCGAAAAATAAATTAATATCCTGCAATTAAAGTTAAGATGTATTTATTCCATTATGGTTCTTTCTATGACAGAAAAAACTAAGTTTCAAGTGCTCACATTCTTTGTAGTGTGCCAAATGTTTATTTCTTCCTCGTAAAAAAATTTATGTGCCTTTGTAGCCTGAATAAGGCTACTAAATCTTAATATAGCAACACAGCAAATTCAACAGGTCCATGGGAGAATTTAGATGAAGTCAACTTAATTCAGTCCATACAGCCAATCATGTATAGAACAAAATTACATTTCTCCTATCTACAATGTTAATCACATCTAGAATCAGAGGGGTCACTGCCATGCAAGGCGCCGCCACAAACAACTTCTCCTTCCCCCCTTCTATTATGCTGAGCACCAAGCTAGAAGTACCATTTTTGTCTGGTCCTTGGTATGACCCAGCCAGGACTTGAACTCCCAACCTCCTGGTTGTGGGGCGAATGCTTTATCAACTAGGCCACTACTCCAGATTTACTGTCAGCAAATGTGGCTGATGAGGTCCCTGTCTTTGCATGACAGCTGGGTGAGAGTGGGCAGGGCAGACACCTGGATGAAGGTAATACAGCAGCTGGAGTGTTTTCTCCATAACAATGTCCTAGGCAGACGTGGTAGATTTAATATAATGTGAAAAGTTTGAATCTTCTGAAAAATAGCCATAGTACAACCTTCCTGTCTTGTTCATTTAAACCTAATGTGTCACACATCTTAGTAGGATTTAAATGAACAAGAGACCAAGGTTGTACTTTGGTTGTTTTTCAGAAGATTCAAACTTACAGAAGATTCAAATCTACAGGATTTTTCCTGTAAATCTTGCAGATTTACAGAAAAAAAGTTACAGATTTAACAGATAAAAGATGTAAATTTACAAGAAAAAAAGATTGTGCATTTTCCAAAGTAAAGTTGCAAAATTACAAGGAAAAGTAAAAAAATAAATCTAATAGAAAAAAATTTTGCAAATTTGCAAGGAAAACTTTGCACATTTATAAGGAAAATGTTGCAAATTTGTTTGGAGAAAAATGCAAATTTATTACCAAAAAGTTGAAAATTTTTAACAAAAATGGCAGAATATTTACAAGAAAAAAACTGCAAATGTACCAGAAAAAAGTTGCACATTTTTAAGTAAAATGGTGCAAATTTACAAGAAAAAGTTTCAAATTTTTTTAAACAAACTTGCAGAATTACAGAAAAAAAAGCTGCACATCTAATAGAAAAAGTTTTACCAATTTGCAAGAAAAGGTTGCAAATTTCTAAGGAAAAACTTCCAGATTTACTATAATACAGTGCAAATATAAGAATAAAGTCTCAAAGTTGCGTGAAAAAAATGATGACAGAAGCAACAAAAAACTGCACATTTACAGTGATAAAGTGGCACATCTATGAGAACAAAGTCACAACAGTTTGTTTTTATTTTTCCTTCCTGTGAAGGGCCAGCTGAGCAAAGACAGGAACTGGGCTGTTGCCCAGGCAACAATAGCCCGAACATGTGCACATGCTTGTGCCTACTCATCATTTTCAGTTGCGTCATTACTTCCTTTGCTTGAGGACAGACGGTCTGTGCTGGAGATTGTTTTACTGTTAATGACAAACTCTGCTCTTTGTCCCTCTCGTAAAATCATAAAAGTTTTCATGTTTTATGAAGTTACATATAAAAAGAATCATATTTTCTCTCAGTAATTGGAAACTGCAAGCGGTACTTTAAATATTACGCCGTTTTTCCCTCGATGCGCAAACTCTACGCAGTTTTAACATTTTTGAACACTAAAGTCACGCGGTATTAGCCGTGATGTGTTTACGTGTCTTTGGAAAACGAGAAATATCTTAAAGGATTGTTCGACAGGATTTTAGAATCTAGTCTAAAGAATAGAACCGCACACACGTTCCTCATGGTGAGTAAAGCTGCCTCAGTGGATTTTTCAGCTTTATCCGCTGGTTCTAGGGGGCTGCAAACTGTGGCTCCGGAGCCACATGATTGGCCTCTTTATATTCACTGGGTCCAAGTGGTTAAAAAAATCACAAATTTACAGGAAAATTGTCAAGAAAAACCTGAAAATTTATGAGGCACAATTAACAAATTCCAGAGAGAAAAGTGTTTCAGTTATAAGAAAAAACTGCAGATTAAAGAGAGAGAGAGAGAGAAAAAACCCACATTTGCATGAAAAGTCTTTCATTTCCAAGAAAACAGTTGCAAATTTATTATGAAAAAAATCAAATATGAAAAAACTGAATATTTAAGAGACAACATGTTTCAAATGTCTGTGGAAAAATCTTACAGTTGTAAAGTTAAAAAGGTGTCCCCTTGTCAGCAGAATGAGCCCTTGTTAAGCTGCCGGCCACATGGCCATCCACGGGTGATGTGTCCCCAGCTATCATCCTCAGCCTTTCAGCATCATCTTCCATCACTGAAGCACCAAGTCTGAGCACAAACTTTGAGTCGGAACCATTGGACTTTTCTCACAAATTTGCAATTTTTTTTCCTGTAAATGCTTAACTTTTTTTTTAAGATTTGACACGTTTTTCTCAAAAATTTGGCTTTGCTTCTCATAAATTTGCAACTTTTTCCTTATAAACTTACATATTTTTTTCTTGTAAATTTGTAATTTTTTTCCTGTAAATTTTGAACCTTTTCCTCACAGTTTTGCAGCTTTTCTTAATCAAAAAATTGTGAAATTTTTCTCATAAATTTGCAGCCATTTTCTCAAAAATTTGTGACCATTTTTCATAAATCTGAAACTTATTTCTTGTACAATTGCTACTTTTTTCCTCATAAATTTACAACTTTTTTCTTATAAATTTGGTTCTTTTTCTCAAAAAAATTATTTTTTTTCCTGTAAATTTGTGACATTTTCTTGTAAATGTGCAACTTTTGTGGTTTTTTCCTCATAATTTTGCAGAATTTTTCTAATAAATTTGTGACTTTTTTCTCATAAATTTTCCACTTTTTTTCTGTAAATTTTCATCTTTTTTTCCCTCATAAATTTATGACTCTCCCTGTGAATCTTGATCTTTTTTTCTCATAAAACTGTGATTTTTTTTTCTCAAAAACTTGCAACTATTTTCTCAAAAATTTGTGACCTTTTTTCATAAATTTGCGACTTTTTTCTTTTAAATTTACAACTAATCTAATAAATTTGCAACTTTATTTCATAGATTTGTGACTTTTTCCTTATAATTTTGCATTTTGTTTCTTATAAATTTTAAACTGTTTTCTAAGAACTTTGTATTTCTTTCATGTAATTTTTCAACTTTTTTCTTGTAAGTTTTTCTCATAAATTTGCATTTTTTTGTTCTTAATTTGCAACTTTTTTCTATAAATTTGGGATTTTTTTTTCTTAAATTTGTGACTTTTCCCATATATTTGCTAGTTTTTTCGTCACAATTTTGCATTTTCTTCTTATCAATTTGCAACTGTTTTCTCAAAAATTTATATTTGTTTTTCTTGTAAATTTTCAAGTTTTCCATGTAAATTTGCAACATCTCATCTGGATGCTGTTAAGTTCTTATTCTTTGCAATTAAGTTATAATTTACAACTTTTTATTTCTTAAATTAGCGTCTTTTTCACTGTCTGCCTTTTAATTCCTACTAGTTTGGACCTAATTTGCATGTATCTGTTTGGAGCTAAATGTGTGTGTGTGTGTGTGTGTGTGTGTGTGTGTGCGCGCGCGTGACGTGTCTGCAGTGGATTGTGGGTTTTCCAGGGGGCCGTGAAAGCAGCGTGACACAACAACCAAGATGGCGTGCTGTGGCGGCTGTGTGTGCTGCCAGTGTTGTTGCAGAGAGGCAGACAGCCGAACCCCGGAGGAGCTGGTAAGAACCGAGCCGACGGCAGCGCTGAGCTCGCGCTCTGCTCTGACCTCATCGCCCTCACGTGCGCTCACAGCCGCTGCTGCTGCTCCGCCGTCAGCCTGACGCTTCAGCGGCGGCGGCTGCAGCAGCTGCAGCCTGCAGCGCTCAGCATCCACCCGTCACCCATGTCTGGAGTCAGGAGCGCAGCCTGAACGAGGCGCTGGGCATGTTGACCAATTTAGCATGACGCGCACCTGCATTTAAACTGGGTGCAAATTTGCAGGAATAAAGGTGCAAAGTTATGATAAAAGCTGCCAATTTAAAAATTAAAAACCTTGCAAATTACTCTTTTGTTACACAGAATGAAAATATAACCAGCATCCACATGAATGTTGGAGATTTATGAGAAAAAAGCTGAGAATTTACAGGGATTTAAAAAGAAAAGAAAATTGGAAATTTGGACGAAAAAGATGCAAATTTATGAGGTAAAAGTTAAATTTTTGAAAAAAAATTAACTTTACAGGAGAAAAAAAAAAGCAAATTTACAAGACAAAAATTTGCAAATTTCTGAGGAAAAAAGTTGTAGATTTATGAGGGAAAATGTCATGTTTTATGTTTGAGGAAAAAGTTGAAAATTTACAGGAAAAAAGTTGGAATTTTATGAGAAAAAAAGTCAGTTTTTTTTGAAAAAAGTCTCACATTTAGCAGACAGTGCAGGCGGGACGGAGTCAGTTAATCATCACTGTCAGACAAAGTTGGTGGAAGGAAGTGGGGAAAAACGCAATATTGTGCGTCCTTAGTTTCATCTGATATCAGCCTCTGGATCATGCCCAGTGGGACCTTTACACGTAACCGAGTGGAACAGGAAGCCAACCTCCATAAAGGACGGCAGCTGAAGCAGTGCGTCTTGTTGGTGGCCCGGCCATGACACAGGCGAGGTGGCATGTGTGCGGGTGCGGAGGAGAAAATGTTGAGCCAGCTCGACCAGCACGACAGGTTCAGGTTCATTCTGGGCAAAATGGGATATTTACCTGCAGGAAGTTGCCATTAATCCAAAACTAGGCGGAAATAGTCGTTAGTGCATTGATTGTGCATTGTGAAAATTTAATTCTTGACAGAAATCTTAAGCAGCCTCAACAGCACACATACATTTGCCCATTGTACAAAGTTTATAGGGGGAATACAGCTTATAGAGGGCATTCACTCCTTGGTAAGACATTGGCAGCCTTACGCATGGCGCGGCCATCGCTGCGTTTTTTTCACCACCACAAACTTGTTAGCTGTGCAGCATGACCACACGTCCACAGATGTAAAATACCCCAAAGTTTACGTGGGGAATACATCTTACAGGCCGACGTCTAGCCAATGTCTTGCCAATGAGAAAACACCCTCTATAAGACATATTGCAGATGTAAACTTTGTACACTGGGCCAACATTGGTGCAACGTATGTGTGCTGATGGGGAGGTCATTCTGAGGTCACACAGCCCCCACCACCCACCGCTCTATTTTGGCTCTAAATGGTCTCAATAGTGTATCATTTGTGCACGTTTGTACACTTAAACTTTTCATTTGAGCTGTTACATTTTTGGAGGTATTTAAGCAATGCTACGAGGGATGCATGATATTAGAATTTTTGCAGGTAACCTATACGTTTTTGCCGGTATGGAAATAGGCACATATTTTCCCGCCTGTTTACATATTTCTTACAAGTGATGATTAACTGGCATTTAACTAGAACACACTCAAACAAGCTGCAGACCCTTGCCTTTTGCAGCCCTGTAGATTTAAATCCTTGACCTTTTGACCCCAAACCCATAGTTCTCGGTCAGAATCCCAAGGTGAACCTGTGGGCCGAGTTTGGTGGCAGCTACCTCCACCGCCAAAGAGGCTTAGGTTTTACTAAGCCTCTTTAGGTTTTACTAGCCTGTTTTGTTGATATTTTGTGCTACTTCAGGAACTTTTTGGCTGCTTTTAATGATCAAGTTCTAGTGTGTAGCGAGGATCTTTTGTTTTATGCATTTACAAACCTGCTATCAGCAGAGACTTGCTCAAAGTTGTGAGGTGAGGAAGAGCTAAGCTGTCAGCACAGACTGCTGAATATTATCGTGAAAAAGACTAAACAGCAGTAGGGTTTACCTCCATGCTCCATTCTGAAGTTGGCCTCCATTGGGCGGCTCGTCTCAGCGTCTTCATCTATAGTCAGCACGCTATACATTAGCATGCCGGGTAACATATAGTGCTTGGTCTGCCTAGCTAGGAGGCAGCCATGTTTGTTTTGAGCACACCTCGACAGAATGAGGTCATTCCCTTGCATTGCAGGAGATTCATTTTTGGTGATTAATAATTGTGCTTCATCAGCTGATACAATATTGCCGATATTATCATACGCCCCTACTTGACTTAAGCTACGGTCACAAAGATTCTTACAAACGATGGGTTTGTAAGAATCGCCCAGTTCCTACGAATTCTGGAGTTCGCAGACATTCATGGAGGGGGGCATAGTTTCTTACAGCTACTTTTCAATTCACAAAAGCAACTTGAGGCATTCTTGAGAAATGATGTGTTTTTCTGTCGTACAGTGGCCCTAGAGTTCTTACATTCTTCATAAGGGTGCCTTTGGATCTTCCTGCGGCATACTTACTGCCATCTTGCAAGCATTTTTGTGCAACTCACAGCACTCTCAAGTCGCTGGTAGGAAGAGATTATGGCTTTCAGCACATTTTGTCAGCACATATGTTGCAGGAATGTTGTACTTCGTCCTTATGAGCGCCTCACTACTGTCTTATGTATGCCGTATGAATCTGTAGGAACAGGGATTTGTACGACATTTCTTATGACCGCTGTAAGGGGCCCTCGAGAACACCTTAAGTTGTTCTTGAGGCATACTTGCGGCCAACATCTTGTGTAGTTCTTACGTTGTTCCTATGGCCCTACAATGAGGGGTTTCGTGGGGAGTTCGTAGAAATCTTGGACAAGGCCATTGGCCAGGCTATGAACTTACCTACGGTCTACGAACACTGGAGTCTCCTACGGCCACCTTAAGCAGGCTGTAGGAAATGGTCCAAAAATCGTTCATACGGTGTTCGCAGCTGTTCATAAGGGTATTTGTGACTATAGCTTTAGCAGCATTAGGACATTGAGTTCCATCTCCCAGCATGTGGACAGTAGCTGAACTTGTACTTTGGACCTTACCTTCTGGTGGAATATCCACTCGGCGCTGATGTGTCCCTTTGTATTTTTTCTTCTGCAGACGATCCTCGGGGAAATCCGAGATGAAGAAGAGGAGATCTTACCTAGAAAAGATTACGAGGTGAGGAACAATCAAACAGCATCACTGGGTTCTTGGGTTGGTTGAGGTCTGATCACGGTAACGAGTCACAACATGCTCATTCTACTGTTAACAGAGCCTCGATTATGACCGCTGCATCAATGAGCCCTATGTGGAGGTCCTGGAGGGCATGGACAACAAGGTAAGAGCGGCCATATTTTTTTATTCTGTTTGACTGTAATATGGACTGTGGCAAAACAACATAATATATAGTAGGATGTCACATGGCTCTACACAATGTCAAACACTGTGGTAGGACATCCTGTGGACATCATGTAACCCGAGAAGGTCAGTCACCAACAGCCAGCAGGCCAGTCGGTATTTTTTGGCAAGGGGGGGATGTGGTAGTGGTTTTTTGTTTTATTAAGAGTCTAAGGTGCAAACATATAAATGAAGTTTACATTTGCAAGAATAAAGGTGCAAAAATAAAGTAAAAGATGCTAATTGACAATTTAAAAAAGCCACAAATATAGCATAAGAAAATCCTAAATTTACAAGAAAAAAGTTAAAAAGGAGTGAGGGGAAAACACACTTCCAAGAAAAAAAATTCACAAGAATAAAGTCACAAATTTGTGTGATTTGTAATTTACAAAATTAGCAAATTTACAAGAAAGAAAGCTCGGTATTTGTATAAATATCTGACTTTTTCCTGATAAATTTTCTGTTTTCTCTCCAATTTGTGACATTTTTCATGGAAACTTATAACATTTTTATTGGAATCTATAATTTTTTGTGGTAATTTTGCACTTTTTTTTTTCCTGGAAAATCTGTAATTTACATTTAATGTCATACCTTTTCTGTCTATAAATGCAAGGAATGTGTGTGTGTGTGTGTGTGTGTGTGTGTGTGTGTGTGTTCCTCAGATGTCTCCCAGACGGTTCATCAGACTGACCTCAGGTTTTATAAGTGCTTTGCTGAGGTTATGAGAGTGTGCGTCCTCATTTTTACCAATAAAAGTGTAGCCACCACTCTGTCTCCTCATGCCCTGGCTTCTAGAAGTGTGGATGGGGTTTCGGATTAACTCTGGACTGATTGGATAATGTGCAGCATCACGACCATCACCACAGTGTTCCATAAACAAAACAAGGAAGTGAAAAGCGACAAATTTGACCAGAAAAAGGAATACTGAAGACTCACTGCTTAAAAAAATTAAACTATGTCGTTGCTGTGATTGCGTAGTTCTAAAGGATAATTCAGCATATGTGGAGAACACGAGGTGCACTGGCGCGCTGGGGGGGGGAACCTGGGGTCTGGCAGGGAACAAAGGTGTTGGAGAAGGAGCAGCCGGACCAGCTTACCGCAGTCCTTCACAGGGAGCCAAGCCCAGCCTGCCCGGTTAACGGGAGTCTGGGCTGCTGCTTCACCCGTGTGCCACCGCTGTCCTTTGTGGCACTGCGGGTCCAACATGGCACTCCTTCCCGTGCATGGCTACCTAAAAATGAAAAGTTAATAATAATACCACCGTGATTGTGGAGCAGAATGGCGAGATCAGTTGCAGATCATATGTGGACACACAGGCACGCTTTGACTAAACGGCGACCAGGAGAAAAACCACCCAAATAACGAAATCAGTCAGTTTTTATTTACTGACAAATAGGCAGCACTGATGCAACAGTCGCAGCCAAACAGGCCATTCTGCTGAGTATGATAATGTTCAGTGTTTTGTACTTATAATATTGCTAAAATATAAAAGGATGCAGTACAGTGGGTCTCAAATATTTGTAAACGTGTCCTGTTGTAGTACTGCATGACTTTATTGACGATAGACTATAAACTACACATACAGACTAAATTATAATGATGACTGAACAACTCCCATTCCCCAAAGTGCAAGATACAACACCTGTGAATATACAGTAAGTCATAAAAGATCAGACAGATAAGTCTGACAAACAAAAAAACAAGTGGTTCCTAAACAGTGACTAATATTGGAATTTCAATAATTTTCAGTTATTCTGTAATTAATATTCACGCAAATAAATCTTGGCGTTCAGTCCCTTTCATGTTTGTCAGAGTCTAGCATGTGATTGCCTCCATCTAGGCCACACGTCTGGGTTCCACTTTCAGACACAGCCTCCATGTGGGCCTGGAAGGCCTGGCTGGCCTGCCTGCTTCAGACAGGAAGACTGACTTTCTTTCCTATAAATCTGCTACTTTTTGTGATGAATTTGTCAACTTTTTCCACACAAATGTACAACTATATACATACAATTGAAACTTTTTTCTGTTACATTTGCAACCTTTTTCCACATAGAATTTCTTAGTTTTTCTAATAATTTAGCAATTTTTTCTTGTAAATTTGACTTTTTTTCTCATAAATTTGCATTTTTTTCTTGGCAAATCTGTGACTTCCAATAAATTTAATACCTTCTCCCTACACAGATGCATCTACAGCCGTGCACAAAATTGTTGGTACCCCTCTGTTAATGAAAGAAAAACCCACAATGGTCACAGAAATAACTTGAATCTGACAAAAGTGGTAATAAATAAAAATTCTATGAAAATTAACCAATGAAAATCAGACAATGCTTTTGAATTGTGGTTCAACAGAATTATTTTAAAAAACAAACTCATGAAACAGGCCTGGACAAAAATGATGGTACCCTTAACTTAATATTTTGTTGCACAACCTTTTGAGGCAATCACTGCAATCAAACCATTTCTGTAACTGTCAATGAGACTTCTGCACCTCTCAGCAGGTATTCTGGCCCACTCCTCATGAGCAAACTGCTCCAGTTGTCTCAGGTTTGAAGGGTGCCTTCTCCAGACGGCATGTTTCAGCTCCTTCCACAGATGTTCAATAGGATTTAGATCAGGGCTCATAGAAGGCCACTTTAGAATAGTCCAATGTTTGGCTCTTAGCCATTCTTGGGTGTTTTTAGCTGTGTGTTTTGGGTCATTATCCTGTTGCAAGACCCATGACCTCCGACTGAGACCAAGCTGTCTGACACTGGGCAGCACATTTCTCTCTAGAATACCTTGATAGTCTTGAGATTTCACTGTACCCTGCACAGATTCAAGACATCCTGTGCCAGATGCAGCAAAGCAGCCCCAGAACATAACAGAACCTCCTCCATGTTTCACAGTAGGGACAGTGTTCTTTTCTTGGTATACTTCATTTTTGTGTCTGTGAACATAGAGCTGATGTGCCTTGCCAGAAAGTTCCAGTTTTGTCTCGTCTGTCCATAGGACATTCTCCCAGAAGCTTTGTGGCTTGTCAACATGCAGTTTGGCAAATTCCAGTCTGGCTTTTTTATGATTTGTTTTCAACAGTGGAGTCCTCCTTGGTCGTCTCCCATGAAGTCCACTTTAGCTCAAACAATGACGGATGGTGCGATCTGACACTGATGTACCTTGACCTTGGAGTTCACCATGAATGTGTTTAGAGGTTGTTCTGGGCTCTTTTGTTACCATTTGTATTTTCCGTCTCCTCCTGCGGCCACGTCCAGGGAGGTTGGCTAGAGTCCAGTGGACCTTAAATTTCTGAATAATATGTGCAACTGTAGTCACAGGAACATCAAGCTGCTTGGAGATGGTCTTATAGCCTTTACCTTTAACATGCTTGTCTATAATTTTCTTTCTAATCTCCTGAGACAACTCTCTCCTTTGCTTCCTCTGGTCCATGTTTAGTGTGGTACACACCATGTCACCAAACAGCACAGTGACTACTTGTCACCCTTTAAATAGGCCGACTGACTGATTACAAGTTTGTAGACACCTGTGATGTTAATTAGAGGACACATCTTGGTTGAACATGTCCCTATGGTCACATTATTTTCAGTCTTTTCTAGGGGTACCATCATTTTTGTCCAGGCCTGTTTCATGAGTTTGTTTTTTCAAATAATTCTGTTGAACCACAATTCAAAAGCATTGTCTGATTTTCATTGGTTAATTTTCATGGAATTTTTATTTATTACCACTTTTGTCAGATTCAAGTTATTTCTGTGACCATTGTGGGTTTTTCTTTCATTAACAGAGGGGTACCAACAATTTTGTCCACTGCTGTAAGTAAATTAAAATATCATAGAAAAGTTAATTTATTTCAGCAATTCAATTTAAAAAGTGAAGCTCATATCGGGGAGCCATGTCATCCGCTGGTGTTGGTCCACTTTGTTTTAAGGAGTCTAAGGTCAGTGTAGTTGTCTACCAGGAAATTTTAGAGCACTTCATGCTTCCCTTTGCTTGCATAAGGAGCCCTGACCAAGTATTGAGTGTGTACATGGACGTACTTTTCAGTCTACCAACATTTCTATTAAAAATCAATCTTTTATAGTATTACACATGACTCATCATGTAGACATACTAGACTACAAAAGCCAAAGAGTAAATAGTGCAGAATTAGGTTTGAAAAGCCATTTTAGTTTTTTTTTTTTTTTTTTTAACTGGAAAACACAGTGTTTCCTCTGGCTTAAAGACCTTGGTGCTGTGGCAACATATTTTTCTGGGAAGGGGGGGAACACATGACATGATTGTAACTGGAAATGTTAATTTTACACTATTTCTTTTTCTTTTTTTTAAATTTTGCACAGTAATATTGCATAATGCAACTTACCATTTGAAGTATTGTACATCCAAGGCTTGAATGTTGGGATATTGGGCCAGTTGGGGTCCCACCCAGACGTCCTGTGTTTGGACTTTTTACTGGTGTCATCCTTCTCTCCTCCCTCTGCTCTCACCTCTCCTGGACCCTCTGGCTGAACACTTTCCTCTCCTTGGCTCCTCTCTTCTGTCTCATCTTTCCCTCTCTGAGCTCTGTCTAATTCAGCTTCTCTCTGTCTATGGTGGTATAGAAACAGGTTAGAAAATACCAAGTGTCATGTTTTGTCCTGCAGGATTTTTTTTTCATGGTTTACGTAAATAACCAAAATGTGTATTTTTATTCTAGTGTTTCTTTTTTCCCACTGATGAAGTGTAGGAAAGGGAAGGGAAAAAACATTCATAATAGGAATTTACTCATTCAATACTTAAATTCTATGATCAGGTGGGTATAGTAGCCAGAAATTCTACTCGTGTAAAAGCAGTGCTTTGAAATTAATAATTAAAAGTAGACAACCAAAAATTTCTATTTGAGTTAAGGGAACAAAGAGCAGCCACTTAAAAACTTGAGTAATGACTTCAGTCTTGAAAGTTTGAAATTTTTGTCCAAAATTTACAATTTTCTTATAGTTTTCTACTTTTCTCTGTAAATTTATCTAAATTTGAAACCATTTTCCTCAAATTTGTAATCTTCTCTTGTAAAATTATGACTTTTCTTGTACATTTGAGCCTGTTATAAATTTGTGGATTATTTTATGGTTAATGTTTATTTTTTTAATCCAATCCAACTTTATTTATAAAGCTCTTTAAAAATGACAGTTGACAAAGTGCTGCACATTAACGATGAATGAAATATAAAAACAATAAAACAGCTAAAGTACAAAACAGCACAAACAAAACAATCGTCATACAATAGAGACAATAAGAACAAATAAAATCAACGTCTCAAACTGGGTCAAAAGCCCGAGAATAAAAATGGGTTTTAAGAGGAGTTTTAAAACTGGACAGTGAAGAGGCCTGTCTGATGGACAAAGGCAGATTATTATAAAATTGCTGTTTTTTAATAAATTTGAAACAGAATGTGACAAATTTTTTACTTTTTTCCTCCTACAATTTAAACTTTTGACCACAACTTTGTACAGCCAGAACAGAACAATAACTCTGAATTCAAAGAAATATAATTATTAAAATTATATTTAAAGAAATAAATTAACTTAAATGACCAAATATGCAGTTATTTCTGTTATAATATTTCTATGTATTTATCATTTTTTAGAAATCTCCTCACCACCCAGACAGCAGGAAAAACCTCCCTTATTTTGAAATCCAAATGTTGGCACATTTAGTTTCTCTGAAGGCTGCTGACGGATTAAAGTCATTGACTTGGTGAATTTCGGTCATCTTAACTTGCCAGGTACATAATAATGACCATAAATTATTAATTAATATTGTAGTAGCTGGTGAAGTAAATCCTCAGCGATTCATCAGTCCCTCTTGTCTTTCCCTGCAGTGAAGCCTAACCACACCTGTTAGCTAAGCGACTCCTCACTGTTGTTCCAGTCACCAGCGGGTTAAAACCACCAGAAATGCCTCCACTGATTATCTCTTGTACTTTTTTCCACGTTTAAAGTACTTTAATAAGCTCATGCTTCTCTTGGACAGCAACGCTATAGAGACACGCTCTGCCTGCAGAAACGGTCACGCGGGCGCCGGGCGGGCGGGGCGCTTCTGCATGGATGACAGTCACACACATTGTTGGTGTGCGCGCTTGCGGAGCATTTCTTTCATATTTAATTTTTCTTAAATTAATATATTTTAGGTGCAGCTGCAAACTTCCTTGGTGTGGCGGACCGCCACACAGAAGTGTTCCCAAACCCTGAAAACAGCATAGGTGTGAATTATTCACTTGTATAACCCTGAAGTACAAGAAACGAAGCAATACGTTTTCAAGAAGACATGTTGCATGAAATGTTGTTCATGCGAAGAATATAAGAGGAAGGAAATGAGAAAAGCTGAAAATTAATGAAGAAAGTCTTGCAAATTTAGGTGAACAAGTTGCAATTTTATGAGGAAAACATACCAAGGAATTTGCAAGAAAAAAGCTACAAAATATCTGGGAAAGAAATGACAAATTTACTGGAAACTGTTTGAGTTTTATGACAGAAAAATGTAACAAAATTACATTTTACCCATGAAAGGTAATACATTAACAAAGAAAAATATAACACATTTATGAGAATAAGTGAAATTTATGCAAAAATATTAGAAAATTATATAAAGAGTTGCAATTCAAATGTCAAAAATCACACATTTCCAGGTAAAGTGACAATTTCATTAGAAAACTGTCACAAATTTATGTGAAAAAGGCTGCGTTTTTACCTGGAAAAAGTAACAAACTTTAAAAAAAAAAAAGCCAAATTTATGAGAAAGGCAGAAGATTATGCAAAGAATATTAAAATTTGTGGGAAAAAGTTGTATTGTTGGGAAAAATGACACAAATTTACATGAAAAGTCTTCAACGGTATTAAATTTGCAAAGAAAAATACTTTAAATAAAAACGGAACATATTCATTCCAAAAACATGACAAAACATGACAAATTTTTCTTACGCTAAATTCATTAGCGTAAGAAAAAGGTCACAAATTTTTTGCAAGTAATCAAAAATTTACCAGAAAAAAGCTGCCATTTTGTGGAAAAATGGATAACAAATTTACAAGCAAAAAAGCTGCAGGTTTATGAGAAAAAACCTCTTTTGTAGATTGTAGCATTAAGGCTTATGGATATAACTAATAAATATGGCTAAAATAAAATCTGGATATAACTTTAATAATTAGTATTTTGTAGATGTAATTACCTCGACTGAACACAAAGGGCACCACTCACTAGTTTCTGAGAAATGAGGACTCCATGAAAACACAATTTGGCTTTAAATTTTCTAATGATAAAGCAGTTAAATAGTTGATCAGTCTCAATCCATGGATGAATTCTTGACACTGAGATGTTTTAATAGTGGACAAAAAAATGGCTCCTTTAGCTTCGTTTACCCTTTTATTAATGAAGAACCAGGGCCATCACACAGACAGGTGCATAGTTGGAATTTTATGATTTCTTTAAATGTGTATTTTTGTTTGTTTGTAACTGATGCATAGTAACGTTCTGTCAAATGCTTATTTCCCCGTAGAAATCCAGGAAGTATGAGGCAGTGAGTTGGATAATGGTGTTTACTATCGGAGTGACAGTGGGTCTGGTGAGTCCTGTTGTTTTCTTTTTCTTTAAGGATTTGCTTCCCTACCTTTGAACAGTTTCAGAGGAGCTGTTGCATCTCTTTCAGGTGGGCCTTTTTGTGGACTTCTTTGTTCGACTTTTCACCTCGATCAAATTTTCTGTTGTTGCAAACTGTATCCTTTACACTGCTACGCAGATTCCTGTATAGGAGCCAGAGTACCCCCCACACCAGTGTGCAGTTGCCCAGAGAAGGTCCCAGGTTGGGAACTACTGCTTTATGGTGATGATGCAAGGGCCTCTTGCTGTCTGAGGCTGCTGGATGGAAAGGTAGCACTGCTGGACTGCTTATAGAGCTTCAGCACTGGTGTCTGCAGTGTCAATCTTTTAGTTTTCCTGTTTTGGGACGTCTTATATTTACCTTTTTGTTGAAACAATAACATGAAAACTTTGATCTCTGATAAGCTGAGCTTAAAGGAGGTTTAATAAATTGAGGGCTCTGTTATGACGATCTAAAGTGTATGTTTGTGCCATGCTTCCTGTGGATTTAATAGTTTGTGAGTGCAGTGTTTTTCATACTTTGTGTTACCTGAAGACTGTGCCCGCGCTGCACACTGCAAGTATTAGAGTTATTTAAAAGAGGTGTGGCATCGACACACTCTTGGTGCATTTTCTCTCAGTGCCCTTTTGATCAGCAAAAAGCAGGTCTGTAGTCAGTAGTGCATTGTTACTAAGCCTGCAGCACATCACAGACTACAAGAGGACCAAAAGGTTCAGGTTCCTTTATCTGTACCCGTAGGTAATTTGTTTTGCCGTCAGGTGACATCCATATTTACAAACCACAATTACATTCAACATGAACACAAACACAGGCACACATGAAGCTGACTATAAACATGATAAAAATACTCAAGGCTCCACCAATCAGGACATAAGACAAAGAGATGAGAGAAAAAAACAAGGAGATAAGAGAGAAGGGTCATATTAAAAAGTTAAAGACTAGTCAAAGAGTTTAAAAACTCAAAAGTCTAAAACCCAATACAAGATTTAGAACCCAAATAAAAATCCTACAAAAATAAGTAAATATAAAATAAAATTAATAAATAGGTAACTAAATTATGTGCAATATATTTTTACAACTTGTTTAACTCTTTGACAGCAGCAGGAACAAAGCTGTTTTTGTAGCGCTGGGTTTTACTTTTTGGGACAGCAAACCTCCGTCTGGAGGGAAGAAGCTGAAAGTTGCAGTGCAAAGGGTGGGAGTCATCATTTAAAATGGAGGCAGCCATCCTCTGTACCTGTCTGGTGTACAGGGATGTCAGGCTCAGCTGTGACTCACCAAGCAAACGACTGGACCATCTAACTACCTGATCCAAGGATTTCCTCTGTTTCAGTTTTATCTGACCAAACCGTGACACTAAAGAAAAGGATAAAACAGATTCAATAAAAGCCCGATAAAACATTGTCATTATGGTTCAGTCAATTTGGAAGCGTGCAAGTTTCCTTAAACAATTCAAATGTTGCTGACCCTTTTTGCAAACCCTTTCACAGTTCTCTTCAAAGTTTAAATTACTATCAATAATCGTCCCAAGATATTTGTAGGATTGTACACATTCAGTGGTCTGGCCTTTTAGTACAGTGACTTCGTGCCTGGGAGTTTTCCTCCAAAAGTTATCTTTAGCTTTTGTCGTATTCAGCTGCAGGTAGGAATCCTCACACCAGTGAACAAAATCATCAACTACTGGGCCGTGGCCACTCTCACCATCCTGGAGGAGACTGACAATGACTGAATCATCAGCATACTTTATAATGTGTCTGTTGTCATGTCTGCTCCGACACATGTTTGTGTACAGGATGAAGAGTAGTGGTGACAACACACACCCCTGAGGAGAGCCATTAGAAGAGCACTTTTGGTCAGACAATGTACCATTGACCCTTACTCTCTGTGTCCTGTTGGTTAAGAACAACAACAACACTAGCCCCACAGACAGCCCACCGGATGATCTCAACATCTTTTACACCTGCTTTCAGACCTCCAGCTACAGTGCAGAGAGGAGACACACAAACTCCCCCTCCCCCTCCACTAAAAGTCTCATCAGGTCAGGTAAACAAAGCACTGAGGAATATCAACCCCCGCAAGACAGCAGGACCAGACAACATCCCTGGGTGGGCTCTCAGAGCATGTGCTGTCGAGCTGACTGACGTTCTCACATCCATCTTTAACCTTGCCCTCAACCAGAACATAGTCCCTCCTGCTTCAAAACCACAACCATTGTCCCCCTCCCCCAAAACAGCCTGCCAACCTGCCTGAATGGTTACAGACCAGTAGCACTCACTCCAATCATCGTGAAGTGCTTTGAGAGAGTGGTGCTGGCCCTCATTCAGGACAGCATACCGGGCACCCTGGACCCCTTGCAGTACGCCTACCAGCCCAACAGATCCACCTCAGATGCCATTGCTGCTGCACTCCATTATTCTCTCTCCCACATGGAAGATAAAGACTCCTACATCAGGATGCTCTTTGTCGACTACAGCTATGCCTTCAACACGGTCATCCCCTACAAACTCACTGACAACCTGTCTTCACTTGGCCTGCACCCACCCTCTGTGACTGGCTACTGGACTTTCTGACTGGCAGGCCTCAGTCTGTCAGGATGGGGTACAGGACCTCAGCCAGCATCATCATGAATACAGGTGTTCCACAGGGTTGTGTTCTCAGCCCCATCCTCTACAGCCTCTTCACCCATGACTGTGTCATCTCCCACAAGGACAGTGTCATCTTAAAGTTTGCAGATGACACAGCAGTGATAGGACACATCACTGGTGGTGATGAAGACATCCAACAGGAGGGAGGTGGCCAGCCTGGTGTCATGGTGTGAGGACAACAACCTCACTCTCAACATGGACAAGACAAAGGAGATGATAGTGGACATAAGGAAGTGGAGGAGACCTCATCGGCCGCTGTTCATCCGGGAGCTTGAGGTGGAGAGGGTGAGCAACATTAAGTACCTGGACATCCACATCAGCGAGGACCTTATGTGGGCACTTAACACCACAGAGCTGGTTAAGAGAGCTCAACAGTGGCTATAGTTTCTGAGGAGGCTGAGGAAGTTTGGAATGTCTTCCAGGGTCCTCAACAACTTCTATAGCTGCATTACTGAGAACATCTTGACCAACTGCATCACTGCGTGGTATGGCAGCACTACTGCTTTGGACTGCAGACGCCTGCAGAGAGTGGTGAAGAAAACTGAGAAGATCATTAGGACTCCACTCCCCTCTCTGCAGAGCATCTATCACCGCAGAGTCCAAAGGAGAGCTGCTTCCATCCTCCAGGACCCCACCCACCCCCAGCACAGAATGTTCACACTTCTACCCTCAGGCTGGAGGTACAGAAGTGTCAGGAGCCAAGCCGGCTTGGTTTCCCTGGCTCGGTCCTGCCCTCCCTGTGGGTCTTGGTACCATTGTATATGTGTTTATTGTGTATTTCTGTGTGCCTTCCTTACCCATAGCCACTGTCTGACCAGCATTTGTTAGACAGCCGCGGTGACCTACTTTGTTAGCACTGCTGACAGCTCGCCGGTCCAGCCACACCCTCTTTTCACTGGTACAGAAACTTCTTCCTACACCCATAATGATGAAAGGGACCTGGAAACATCCATAAATGAGGTTTCCAACTTAGACACCAGACTGTTGTCTTTATCGTGGTAATATGGCTTTTGATCTTTTTTTAATTTAAACAAGTTTGATGCCACTTAAACCAGGATTTATTTTGGTTTCAAAGATAATCATTGTTGGTGGAGTCCAGCCTGAGTGTAGATGTTGTTTTGTTCCATCTGGACCATGTCATGTTGGTGGTGACCTTAACTGACCTCCTCCAGCTGTGGCAAGCTGCACAGATAAAGGCTGTCTCGCTTTGTCTCTACTGGAACTTCTGGCATTTAACATGACCTTCGTCTTCATCGCCAGTATGCTTGTCCTCATAGAGGTGCGCCTGCTCACTTCCACAATGGCTTTTCCAACTTAAAGCAGTTTATTCTGTGTTCCTGTCAGAAGTAATGTAACAAAACCTGAGTCTTCAGTGTGTGGTGGTGTAGTAAAGATCCATTGATGTCATGCACAACTCCATTTCCAAGTAGGCTGGGACGCTCCCTAATAGCTGAATAAAACCAGCATGCAATGATGTGCAGCTCTAAAGTTAATGGTACTAAAAAGATTCAGCTGGAGGATGTTGTGACTTATTGTTAATGGGCAACCGGCCGGTAACATGATTGAAAGTTGCAAATTTACAGGAAAAAAAGTTGAAAATTTATCAGAAAATATTTACAAATTTGTGAGAAAAAAGTTGTAATTTTGCAAAAAAGTCATACATTTATGAAAAAAGTGACAAATTTACAGTTGAAAGTTGCAAATGAACAGAAAAAAGTTGCACATTGGCAGAAAAAAGTAACAATTTTTTTAAAAAAGTTGTAAATATACTGTACAGGGAAAAAGTTGCAAATTTATGAAAAAGATGAAAATTTATGAGAAAGTTGCAAATATACCGGAAAAAAAGTTGAAAATTTACAAGAGAAAATGTGAACATTTACAGGGAAAAAGTAGAAAATTTACAGGGAAAAAATTGAACATTTACAAAAAATATATTGAAAATTTATGAGGAAAAAATTGCAAATATACAGAAAAAAGTTGAAAATTTATAGGAGAAAAATGCAAATATACAGGAAAAAAGTAGCAAACTTACATGATATATCAGAAGATCACCTCAGAGACGCAGAATGTCTCAGAAGTAAACCTAGGCAAAGGTGCAGCAGTTTCCAAAAAAACTGCAGAGGGGCCACGGTCAGGAAACAACAATCACACTGTCCTGAAAGCAAAGACAGGCGACCACACACACCAGGCAAACTGTCCAGCCAGCCTGCTGGGTGCCGGTGCACCGCCAGCACAAGACAGGTGTGTGGCCGTGTGCCAGAATGAATTACTTTTTCATCTGCGGTGCTCTGCAACCTGGTACTAAGTGATCCATTGTCCGATGAGACCACTGCTTTACATTACCAAATATTATCAAAAGATTCCAAGAATCTGGAGACATCTCTGTGCACAGCGGACCTGGCTGAAAATCATATCGATTCCTGTGATCTCTGGTCCCTCAGGCGGCACTGCATTAAAACTGACGCAAGTCTGTCATGGAAGTCACTGCATGGGTGCAGGAACACTTCCACAAATCATTGTCTGTGAACGCAGTTCTCCGTACCATCCACACACGAAGGTAAAGCTAGGCCAACCAGAAAACTGCTCTGTGGTCAGATAAAATGAAATCTGAAATTGTTTATGAAATCACGGAGGCTAAAAAGGAGAGAGACAATCTGGCTTTTTATCAGTTCTGTTCCAAAGCCTGATAGTATGGAGGTGCATTAGTGTCTTTGGAAGTGACAACTTGCAGATCTCAAAATGCAGCATCAGTGCTAAAAAGGTTTATTCAGGTTTTAGAACATCATATATGCTCATCCAAATTCCCCTTCTTCAGGGAAGGCCTTGCCTATTTTAGTAAGATGCTGCTAAACCACATGCTGAAGCTATCAGAACAGCATGGGTTTTTTACTAGAAGAGTGGATGCTGGACTGAGCTGCCTGAAAAATGTCTCATTTTAGACATTTGATGTTTTCTGTGTTCTATTGAGGTTTATGAGATGTATAAGTCTCCACATTCAAGACTGATTTGCTAAATGATTAAAATGGCATTATTTACAGTGCATCCAGAAAATATTCACAGCGCTTCACTTTTTTCCACATTTTGTTATGTTACTGCATTATTCCAAAATGGATTCAATTCATTTTTTCCCTCAAAATTCTACACATAATACCCCATAATGACAATGTGAAAAAAGTTTTTTTTTTTTTAGAGATTTTGGCAAATTTATTAAAAATAAAAACCTAAGAAATCACATGTACATAAGTATTCACAGCCTTTGCCATGAAGCTCAAAATTGAGCTCAGGTTCATCCTGTTTCCAATGATCATCCTTGAGGTGTTTCTGCAGCTTAACTGGAGTCCACCTGTGGTAAATTCAGTTGATTAGACATGATTTGGAAAGGCACACACCTGTCTGTATAAGGTCCCACAGTGACAGTGCATGTCAGAGCACAAACCAAGCATGAAGTCAAAGGAATTGCCTGCAGACCTCCCGAGACAGGATTGTCTCGAGGCGCAAATCTGGGGAAGGGTACAGAAAAATTTCTGGTGCTTTGAAGATTCCAATGAGCACAGTGGCCTCCATCATCTGTAAATGGAAGAAGCTCAGAACCACCAGGACTCTTCCTAGAGCTGGTCGGCCGTCTAAACTGAGCGATCAGGAGAGAAGGGCCTTAGTCAGAGAGGTGACCAAGAACTCGATGGTGACTCTGTCAGAGCTCCAGCATTCCTCTGTGGGGAGAGGAGAACATTCCAGAAGAACAACCATCTCTGCAGCAATCCACCAATCAGGCCTGTATGGTAGAGTGGCCAGATGGAAGCCACTTTTTAGTAAAAGGCACATGGCAGCCCACCTGGAGTTTGTCAAAAGGCACCTGAAGGACTCAGACCATGAGAAACAAAATTCTCTGGTCTGATGAGACAAAGATTGAACTCTTTGGTGTGAATACCAGGCGTCATGTTTGGAGGAAATCAGACACTGCTCATAACCATGCCAATGGTGGTGGCAGCATCATGCTGTGGGGATTTTTCAGTGGCAGGAACTGGGAGACTAGTCAGGATAGAGGGAAAGATGAATGCAGCAATGTACAGAGACATCCTGGATGAAAACCTGCTCCAGAGCGCTCTTGACCTCAGACTGGGGTGATGGTTCATCTTTCAGCAGGACAACGACCCTAAGCACACAGCCAAGATATCAAAGGAGTGGCTTCAGGACAACTCTGTGAATGTCCTTGAGTGGCCCAGCCAGAGCTCAGACTTGAATCCAATTGAACATCTCTGAGAGATCTGAAAATAGCTGTGCACCGACGCTTCCCGTCCAACCTGATGAAGTTTGAGAGATGCTGCAAAGAGAAATGGGCCAAACTGTCCAAAGATAGGTGTGCCAAGCTGGTGGTATCATGTTCAAAAAGACTTGAGGCTGTAATTGCTGCCAAAGGTGCATCAAGAAAATATTGAGCAAAGGATGTGAATACTGATGTACATGTGATTTCTTAGTTTTTTTATTTTTAATAAATTTGCAAAAATCTCAAAACTTTTTTCACATTGTCATTATGGGGTATTGTGTGTAGAATTTTGAGGAAAAAAATGAATTTAATCCGTTATGGAATAAGGCTGCAACATAACAAAATGTGGAAAAAGTGACGCACCGTGAAGACTTTCCAGATGCTCTGTATTTTAGTTTTAATTTAGTCTAACTAACTAACTACTAACTAACCTGCACTTATATAGCGCTTTTCTAGTCACAGAAACCACACAAAGCGCTTTCACTAGTACCAACCCTCCATTCTAAGGGCCTATAGGAAACACATATCTAGGGACAATTTAGAACAGCCAGTTAACCTAACATGCATGTCTTTGGATTGTGGGAGGAAACCGGAGCCCCCGGAGTAAACCCACGCAGCACAGGGAGAACATGCAAACTCCACACAGAAAGGTTCCAACCCCTGCCAGCCTGGGGATTCGAACCAGGAACCTTCTAGCTGTAAGGCAACAGTGCTAACCACTGCACCACCGTGCTGCCCAGGAGCACAGGGCATAGTCAGCATAGTCAGCTGATGTTATGAGAATGTGGTGCTCACTAACGTACAGTAGGCAGTTTGGGTTTTTTTTTTTATCAAGGATGATGGGGGTGTTCACAAATTTAGTATGAGGTACAAATATATAAATATGAATTGGGTACAAATTTGCAATTTGCCAAATTAAAATTTAAAAAGTCACAAATTACAATTTTATATATACATATATATTTTTTTTTTTTTTTTTTTTTTTTACCAGCATCCATATGAATATTGCAAATTTACAAGAAAAAAGTAGAAAATTTACAAGAGAAGTTGCAGATATTTGAGAAAAAAGTTGTAAATTTACGGGGTAAAGAGTTGCAAATATTTAAGAAAAAATTGCAGATTTATGAGAAAAAAGTTGGAATTTTGCAAAAAAGTGAAAGATTTATGAAAAAAGTGGCAAATTTATTAATGAAAGATGCAAAGAACAGGAAGAAGTTACACATTTACAGGAAAATGGCAAATTTGTAGGAAAAAAGTAAATTTACAGAAGCTGTGAATTTATGAGAAAAGTTGCAGTTATACAGGAAAAAAGTTGGAAATTTACAGGGAAAAAAATTACAACTTTACATTTCATTTTTAAAATTCTGTAACATGATATAGAAAAGTTTATAATGCTAATTTGTCCCCCTCCCCCCAGATTTACACCTAAGAATTGGAATGGGGTGGCAGCTTAACATGGAGGATGATTTTGGGTCATTTTGGTCACGAGGGGTAAGGCGTCCCCCCCTCAAATGACCTGCTGATATAAAGGCCCTGTCACACCTTGACAGTTTAGGCAGTATTTGCCAAACGTATAAAAATTGGTCTAAAACACTGGCATACGTGGAACTTTTCACTTATGGGCATATGCATCACATATCCATAACGAGTTTGACGTATACATAACATATTAGTAACTTTTATAGAACGTTTTGGTAACTTATAAATAACTTATACCAATGAATGCTTAGTGTGTTGCTGGCGTTCACAACTTATGTGCAACGATAATCTAACTTGTGCATAGGTTATCCTAACTTCTAGATAGTGCGGCCATGCCAAACTGCTGTAGTCTCCCGATCCATGAATCCTAGGTGTGCGAGAGATCATCTTTGTTCAACCGAGATGATTTTCCGCTCCAAAGACCACGACCGGGGGGGGGGGGGGGGGGGAGGGGGAGACTGACCTGGCAGAGCTGTCAAATCTCTCAGGTCGGTCACGTCTATAACAGCTGATGTGACACGTCATGAATGTCGGATGACAGTTGTCGCAACCTGGCTCAACAGTTATGAGAAAGGACCGTGAACTGATGGCGATAAAATATTTTCAAAAAAGTGAAAAGAAAACGAGATCATGCATGGAGTGTGCTTTTGCCGGTGTGGACCCAAAAACAGCAGAGAGCCACAGCCAAGGGAGAGCAAAGTGCGATTTATCATGGAAAACAGCTGAGCTCTTGCTTCAGCGAGCTCATCAGCTGATTGGATCCACCTCCTCCTGTGTTCTGACATTTTGGCATATCAATCAGAACAACACCTTCAGTTACTACTCCGTCATTTTCTGTCTTGCCTGTGTGAACAGCTGATGGTACAGACTGCAGTCAAATTTTTCATACGTCCAAAATATGCTGCCTAAATCGTCAAGGTGTGACAGGGGCTTAAGCATGTCACACGTGAATCATCAGCTTCAGTCTTCATTAGAAACCTCATGAGATCCATAAGATTCCAGTAGAAGCATGAAACTGAGGTTTGCTGCAGGGTACTGTATTGTCACTCTTTATGACGTCAATCTTTTAATGTATGATGTTAATAGATTTAGAAAAGTTACTGCATTTTCAGCTTAACAAAGCTGCGCTTATGATGCTGTCTTCTCACATTTTGTCATCTAGCCAGTGGCTGCAGGCTCAGGAATTCCAGAAATCAAAAGCTACCTGAACGGGGTGAAGATTCCTGGGATTGTGCGGCTGCGAACGTTTGTCTCCAAGGTGGTTGGAGTCCTGTTCAGTGTAGCTGGAGGTAAAGGAACCGGCACATGCTGCACTGTAAAGGTCACCTTCATTGACTTTTTCCATCCATGGATTAATTTCAAATTCTGACATCACCAAGAACATACACAGATCAGGCATAGCATTATGACCACCTGTTTAATATTGTGTTGACAGATCATTATCTAGACCCAAGACATGCGTGGCATCCTGTCACCTCGGTCAGATCAGCTCCCAAAAACTGCCTTTTTTTTTAACATTTTTTCAGCCACTGTCAACTAGTACACTTCTGGCTGCTTTATCCATTACACCTCCCTGATCCATTAACTATCTGATTACTATTCACCGGGCTTGCTGGCTAACACACAGCATCAGCTGACAGCGCCATGGTTGTTTGTAAAGTTTGCCTGCCAGAGTACTCACAGCTGAAAGAGGACATCAGACGACTTAAACAGGATCTTGGGGACAAACATGACATGATCCTGGAGTTTTCGTCTATTCCCATTATGCAAGCGTAACATCTCGTGGTGCTCCGTGCTGGGTCCTGTGGTAGAGGAGCCACCTGCTGCCCACGCTGAGTGCTCTGGATGTGAATCGGAGGGCGGTGTCACTCTGCCCTGGTATGGATCTGCCACCGCCAGTGGAAACTCCATCATCTCGGCTGCACGGTGGCGCAGTGGTTTAGCACTGTGGCAGCACAGTTTTACCCTCGGCCGGGGGATCGCGGGGATCATGAGATCGTGGGTTCGATCCCAGCCCCCGACCAACAGTGAGCTGTGTGGAGTTTGCATGTTCTCCCCGTGTTGCGCGGGTTTACTCCGGGATTTCTCCGGTTTCCTCCCGCTTACCAAAAACATGTAGGTTTAGGGCGCTCGCGCACGCAGCGACCAGCAGCCGGTGGCTTGTCACCAGACTGCAAACCAAGTTTACCTACGGGTACAAATAAGTAACAAAAAAAAAAAAAAAATCTCTGCCAACGTACCGGTACTGAACAACAACATTTGGCCCTCCCTGGGAGCTAAGCCCAAGTCCCAAGCCTGCTCGACTCCACACAACTCGGAGCCATGGGTGCCGGATAAAAAGGACAAATGCCGTGCCAGATGCTCCCTCCCTCAGCCTTCATCTTCATCGGACACTCTGATGCTGAGCAATAAATTCCAGATCCTGGATGAAGCTGCTGAGCACCACTCTTCTCCACCTGCTCAGATGACGTCTTCTGTCATCGCTGTTGCTGAGGCTGTGGTCCCTGCCGAGAAGCAGCTGCTGGACAACACCGAGAGCTGGGCCAGCTCCCACAGCCGGTTGGCTACCTGCTGAGGCTCCCCTGCTGAATCCAACATGCCACAACTTCCAGCTCACCCTTGGGGCACCCCTGCTACCTTCAGTACAGAGCATCTGCCAGCCCATCCTCCAAAGGCTCCCTCCGGCACTGCTATGGCCACTGTTGCTGTCACGGCCATTCCCGGCCCCTCCACCATTGTTGCTCACCAGGACTGCCAGCCTCCTGCCGGCCTCCTGGCTCCACATCAGCACGGCGCTCTCTAGCGGTGCTTGTAGTGGGCACCTCCATGGTCTCGCATGTGGCGGTCCGTGGCGGACAGACCTTCTGTCACACAGGTGCCTGTGTAGCAAACATTACACCTGCAGCTCAGCACCTGGTTCAAACTCATCCATCTGCTGCTGCAATCGTTGTGCATATGGGCACAAATGACTTGAAGAAGCAGCAGTCTGAGACTCTGAAACAGGAGTTCGTCCACCTCGTTGACCGCCTGGTGGACACGGGGAAGCAGATGGTCATTTCTGGGCCACTCCCTCTGCCTCGTTTTGGTGACATGAAGTTCAGCCTCCTGCGACAGCTTCACATCTGGCTGAAAGGCTACTGCAGCAATAAAGGCATCCCCTTTGTGGACAATTTTGCTGCCTTTCTCAATAAGCCAGAACTTTATAGACCCGATGCCCTCCATTTCTCTCAGGATTGAGCGTGTCTTTTATCTACAAACATTGAACTGACTCTGCTGTCCTGTAAGTCCTCCTGACGCATCATATCTCCTCCTCACTCACACAGCATACATAACATCCCAGTTATAACCATGCCCAGGTCTAATACCCACTATCACAAATCCTTTGTACCCTCTGTTAACTGCAATAACCTCATACAAGTACACACACACATACACACACCACCCAACAGCACACCCCTCAAAATGGGACTTTTAAATGTCAAATCACTATCCAATAAGTCTTTTATTATTAATGACTTGATTTTAGAGCATGGTCTTGACTGTTTGTTTTTATGTGAGATGTGGCTGGGCACAGATGGACCAGCCGTTCTTCTCGAAGCCTCCCCTCCCAACTATAACTTTTCATTTTCTAATAGAAAGGGGAAAAAGGGAGGGGGCGTGACAGCTATTTTATCATCATCATTGAATTTTAGAGACACTACCATTGATTCTTATCCCTCTTTTGAACACCATTCCTTTGTTTTTATCAGTCCTCCTATATTCTGTATGTGTGTTTACATGCTTCCCAAATACTGCTTGTCTTTTATTTCTGATTTTTCACAAATTCTCTTCATTATTCACAGCAAATACAATCAGATTACTATTTTAGGTGATTTTAATTTACACACTGACAATAAATCAGACTCTTTTGCCGCTGATTTTTTAAAAAAATGTTCTTAACTGTATGAATTTCACCCAACATATCTCACAACCTACTCATCTTAAAGGTCACACTCTGGACCTAGTCATCACCTCAGGCCTGTCAACACACATCACCTCTAGTTTAGATTTAGCCATCTCTAATAACTTTTGTATCCATCCATCCATCTTCTTCCGCTTTTCCGGAGGTCTGGGTCGCAGAGGCAGCAGTTCAAGCAGAGAAGCCCAGACTTCCCTCTCCCCAGCCACCTGCTCCAGCTCTTCAGAGAGGATACCAAGGCGTTCCCAGACCAGCTGGGAGACATAGTCTGTCCACCGAGTCCTGGGTCTGCCCCGGGGTCGCCTCCCAGGGGGACGTGCCCAAAACACCTCAAGTGGGAGGCGTCCAGGAGGCATCCTATTCAGATGCCCATACCACCTCAACTGACTCCTTTCAATGTGGCGGAGCAGCGGTTCTACTCTGAGCCTCTCCCAGATAAATTCTAGATCAAGGATTCAGTGTACCCCGCCCGATATGGGGTTACTGGGGCCCCACCCTGGAGCTAGGCCTGGGGGAGGGGCTCGATGGCTAGCGTCTGGTGGCCGGGTTTCCACCCATGGGACCCGGCCGGGCTCAGCCCGAAGGAGTTACATGGGTCCGCCCTCCAGTGGGCTCACCACCTGCAGGAGGGATCATGGGGGTCCGGTGCTATGTGGATTAGGTGGCAGTCAAAGGCGGAGACCTTGGCGGACTGATCCCAAGCTTTCATTTTTGTATATTTTTTGCTATCAATTGTTTTAAACAGAATGATGATTTTATCCTAGAATGCACTGTGAGGAGGCGCCATCTCACTGCTGAGGTGGCTGCTAAATTTATTGAGTTTTTAAGTGAGATTCCTGCTGACCTTTTACCCTCGTCTTGTGACTTTATTGTGGATGGTTTTAACAGAAAATTGGAAACAGCACTCAACACAGTAGTGCCTTTTAAAACAAAAAAAAAAGAAAAAGCTTTCCACTAATCCAACCCCACCCTGGAGAACTGAAGAAATTAAACAACTAAAACAGAAATGTCGAGTTGCTGAAAGAAAATGGAGAAAAAACAAATAAGAAATTAACCTCCAAATTTTAAAAAATCAACTTACCACCTAGAATAAAGCAATAAAAGAAGCAAGACGGACACATTTTTCCAGACTTATCAACAATAATCACAATTATCCAAAAACTCTTTTTTCAATAACTGATCAGTTAATAAACCCGGCTTTTAACATGTCTAGCAGGATGTCTACAGACACCAAATGTGAAGAATTTGTAGCTTACTTCAGCAATAAAAGAGAAACTTTAAGGTCAGCTATTAGTCTATTACAACCTACTGCTTTTAATACAGCTGAACCTTTGTTTTTATGTGGGGAAACTTTGGACAGTTTTGACCTGGTTGATTCTAAGGTGCTGGAGAAAGTTATCTCCCAGTTAAAACCAGCAACCTGCCTTTTAGATTCAGTTCCTACATCATTTTTTTAAATCCATTTATAGCTTTTTAGTTGATGATTTTCTTAACATTTTAAATTATTCTCTTAAGACAGGAGTTCTTCCTAGTGCTTTTAAGACAGCCATTGTCAAGCCTGTTCTGAAGAGAAATAATTCAGACACTGAAGTACTGAACAATTACAGACCAGTGTCCAACCTGCCATTTTTAAGTAAAATTTTAGAGAAAGCAGTTTTTAACCAGTTAAATGATTTTATGAAAACTCATGATTTGTATGAAATATTTCAATCTGGTTTTCGGTCAAATCGCAGTACTGAGACGGCCCTGATCCAGCTTTTAAATGATCTGAGAATTAACATGGACATGAAAGAGCATGCACTTGGTCCTGGTCTTACTGGATTTAACCACAGCATTTGATGCAGTAGACCATGATGTTCTTTTAAACAGATGTAATATGACCGGCCTTTCATGCACTGTTTTTAACTGGTTTAAATCCTACCTCACTGGCAGAGACTTTTATGTCACCCTGGGTGAATACTACTCATCAAAGAGATACAACATGGATCATGGTGTTCCTCAAGGTTTGATTTTAGGTCCAGTTTTTTTAATTTGTACATGCTGCCACTAGGCAATGTCATCAGGAGACACGGAATTAGTTTCCACAGTTATGCTGATGATACCCAGCTTTACATGTCCGTATCTCCTGATGACCCAGCACCAATTGATGTCCTTTTAAATGGATTTTAGACATTAAGTCCTGGATGACAGAGAATTTCCTATAGCTCAACCAGGGCAAGACTGAAGTTTTAGTTATCAGTCCTGGAACTCAGAAAGAGAAACTTTTACCCAAATTACAAACATTGTCTTTTATTCCATCAAAACAAGTTAAAAACCTGGGCGTTTTTTTTTTTTTTTTACTCTGAGCTTAGTTTTATTCCACGTTAATAATATTTTAAAAACTGGATTTTATCATCTAAAGAATACAACCAGAGTCCGCCTGTTTCTCTTTCGAGAAAACACAGAGACGCTATTCCATGCTTTTATTTCAAGTCATATTGATTATTGCAATGCTCTCCTTTCTGGTCTTCCTAAAAAGATATCAGTAACTTACAACTATTACAGAATTCAGCAACCCGTGTGCTGACGAAGACCAGAAAGACAGAGCATATATGCCAGTTTTAGAATCGCTGTATTGGGTTCCTGTGAGTTTTAGAATTCATGTTAAAGTTCTCTTTTTAGTTTATAAAACTCTTAATGGTCTTGGTACTTTTTATTTATTTGATCTGCTTTTACCATACCTTCCCCCGCAGACCCTGAGGTCCTCTGGTATTGGCCTTTTAGTGATACCTAAAGTTAGGACAAAAACCCATGGTGAGGCATCGTTCAAGCTTTTTGGCCCACGTCTGTGGGACAGCCTGCCGGAGGACCTCGGGGCTGCAGAGATCATTGATATTTTAAAAGGAGGCTCAAGACCCACCTTTTTAGTTTAGCTTTTAACTAAATTTATCATTCATGTTTATATACTTATTTAGCTATTCTAATTTATATATTTTTACATTATTTTAATTCAGTTTTGCATTACATTTTGCATATGGGTATATTTACAGATGTGGACAAAATTGTTGGTACCCCTCTGTTAATGAAAGAAAAACCCACAATGGTCACAGAAATAACTTGAATCTGACAAAAGTGGTAATAAATAAAAATTCTATGAAAAATAACCAATGAAAATCAGACAATGCTTTTGAATTGTGGTTCAACAGAATTATTTAAAAAAAAACAAACTCATGAAACAGGCCTGGACAAAAATGATGGTACCCCTAGAAAAGACTGAAAATAATGTGACCATAGGGACATGTTCAACCAAGATGTGTCCTCTAATTAACATCACAGGTGTCTACAAACTTGTAATCAGTCAGTCGGCCTATTTAAAGGGTGACAAGTAGTCACTGTGCTGTTTGGTGACATGGTGTGTACCACACTAAACATGGACCAGAGGAAGCAAAGGAAAGAGTTGTCTCAATAGATTAGCAAGAAAATTATAGACAAGCATGTTAAAGGTAAAGGCTATAAGACCATCTCCAAGCAGCTTGATGTTCCTGTGACTACAGTTGCACATATTGAGAAATTTTAAGGTCCACGGGACTGTAGCCAACCTCCCTGGACGTGGCCGCAGGAGGAGACGGATAATATGAATGGTAACAAAAGAGCCCAGAACAACCTCTAAGGTCAAGGTACATCAGTGTCAGATCGCACCATCCGTCGTTGTTTGAGCCAAAGTGGACTTCATGGGAGACGACCAAGGAGGACACCACTGTTGAAAACAAATCATAAAAAAGCCAGACTGGAATTTGCCAAACTGCATGTTGACAAGCTACAAAGCTTCTGGGAGAATGTCCTATGGACAGACGAGACAAAACTGGAACTTTTTGGCAAGGCACATCAGCCCTATGTTCACAGACACAAAAATGAAGCATACCAAGAAAAGAACACTGTCCCTACTGTGAAACAAGGAGGAGGTTCTGTTATGTTCTGGGGCTGCTTTGCTGCATCTGGCACAGGGTGTCTTGAATCTGTGCAGGGTACAGTGAACTCTCAAGACTATCAAGGTATTCTAGAGAGAAATGTGTTGCCCAGTGTCAGACAGCTTGGTGTCAGTCGCAGGTCATGGGTCTTGCAACAGGATAATGACCCAAAACACACAGCTAAAAACGCCCAAGACTGGCTAAGAGCCAAACATTGGACTATTCTAAAGTGGCCTTCTGTGAGCCCTGATCTAAATCCTGTTGAACATCTGTGGAAGGAGCTGAAACGTGCCGTCTGGAGAAGGCACCCTTCAAACCTGAGACAACTGGAGCAGTTTGCTCATGAGGAGTGGGCCAAAATACCTGCTGAGAGGTGCAGAAGTCTCATTGACAGTTACAGAAATGGTTTGATTGCAGTGATTGCCTCAAAAGGTTGTGCAACAAAATATTAAGTTAAGGGTACCATCATTTTTGTCCAGGCCTGTTTCATGAGTTTGTTTTTTAAAATAATTCTGTTGAACCACAATTCAAAAGCATTGTCTGATTTTCATTGGTTAATTTTCATAGAATTTTATTTATTACCACTTTTGTCAGATTCAAGTTATTTCTGTGACCATTATGGGTTTTTCTTTCATTAACAGTGGGGTACCAACAATTTTGTCCACGTCTGTATTATTCCTTTAACCATTTTATTCTCTTTCTACTTATTTGCGTTCATGATCTTACTGTACTTCTTATTGTATTTTATTTTATGTTATTTTTAGCTCTAGTGTTTCCTCACTTGGGGCTGTCAACACTGGGAGCTGTAATTGGCTCTCGTGGTGTGAATGGTGCTGTGGTGGTGGCCCTGGCTTGGTGAGATGGGAGAGTCAAGTCACAGCCTGTTGGTTGTGGTATGGACTCCTCTGTCCGTCTGGGCCAGGGTGGCCCCTGTGGTGGTGTCTCTGCAGCTGTGGACCGAGACCGGCGCCTGGTGCTGACAGTCCCCCTATGATGGCGCTTCCTCACTCTGGTCCTCAGTGCTCAGCCATGTTTTAACTATGCCTATTATTACTTGGGGGGGGGGGCTCAGGATGGGAGGAGGTGGGGTCTGGGGTGAGTTGAGGTGTCGGGCAGATGGACCTCTTGGATGAGAGTAGGGGCAGGGTGAGAGGGCTTGGTGAGCGCTCTCTTGTCTTTTTATTGTTTTGTTTTTGTTTTATCTGGAATTGTTTTTAACTGTATAGCACTTTGAGTTGCACTTTGTTGCATGAAAGGTGCTATATAAATAAATAAAGTTTGAAGTTTTGCTTCCCTTTTTCCTGCCAAAACAGCCCTGACCAGTTGAGGCGTGAGCTTGGCTAGACCCCTGAAGGTGTGCTGTGGTGTCTGCCACCAAGATGCTAGCAGCAGATCCTTTAGGAGATTACTAAAACACTGAATGAATAGTACAGTATGGAACGTTCCATACATGTTCCATCCACATTCCATACATGTTCCATCCGGAACATTCTATACGAGTTCCATCTGTGCTTCATACATGTCCTGTCCGCGTTCTGTCCAGAATGTTCTGTATAAGTTCCATACGGAGTAGTCCTACTAACTAGTGGTCTCAGTTGTTTTACGAATCTGTACATATAACGTTATATACGGAACATTCCATATTTAACGTTCCGTATGCTAGCATTCCGTCCATGTTCTGTACATGTTCTTAGGTCACGCTAGCTAGCGGTCCTGACATTCCCAAGTGCCTTACATATGGAAGGCACAAGGGAGGAGGTAGATCAATTCATCAGACTGACGAAATGATGAACACTTCAAAGCATATTGAACCAGTGAAGCGTGAAGTGAAGCAGTGATGATGTTTGAGTCTTCGGACGTCATTGGTCACATGACATTAATGTTTTGATACAAGCGCCGACACACTAAAGAGTGAGACAAACTCCGAAGCCTTGTTATCATTTGTCCATCACTACTTACTGTATGTTCCTTAATTCCTTTTGCATTTATTCATTTATTAATAATTGCAATTGTGCTTATTTACAACCATCATGTACAGGACATGTGTAGTATATGTATGGAACATGCTAAGTGCAGACTGCGGCTGATGATGAAGGCACATTGACATAGAACTGACAGCAGGCAGGGTTGGCAGACGTCCCATACAGAACATGTACGGAACATAATCAGTACGGAACACATATGGAATGTTCCATAATGTACTGTTTGTTCCGTGTTTTAGTAGGCACCAATCCTTTAAGTCCTGTAAGTTGTGAGTTGGGGCCTCCATGGATTTGTTTGTCCAGCACATTCCAGAGATGCTCGATTGGATTGAGATCTGAAGAATTTGGAGGCCAAGTCACCACCTCAAACTTGTCATTGTGCTCCTCAAACCATTCCTAAACCGTGTTTGCTTTGTGGCATGGTGAAACAAGGCCACAGCCACCACAGAATACCGTTTCCATGAAAAGGTGTACGGTACACCCCTGCTAACATCTTGGTGCCAGATCCCCATCACACCTTCAGGGGTCTAGTAGAGTCCTGTTCAGTGTATATCTGTATTTTGAAGAACAAAGAGTTATTTCTATGTGGTTTTACTTGAGGTCTAGGAAGCCACTCTATGATTTTTCTCAGTAAACTCTGTGTTTCAGACCTTCTCAGTGTTATTCATGAGCCCGTAATCTGATTGGGTTAAAGCTCTGTGATTGTGACGCAAAGCCAGTGACAAGTGAGGAGGTGTAATCTCCAGCAGGGCCCAAGTTTGACCATTCACGGAGCACTGCCTAAACAAAACACAGAAATAAGAATGAGTGAAATGAAAATGAAACTGATATGAAATGAGCAGCAACACTCTTTGGACTGAAGATGTAAACACTGCCAAGACAGAGTGCTTTTACCATCCTCCTCCTGGGCTGCAGGCAGAGACCTCCAAAGTCCTGGTTGATAGAGTAGCACTAAAGAGTGTTACACTTATCTGGGCATTGCCGTTACCAGTTCAAGCTCATCTGACCAGGAGGTTGATCACAGAACACATGCTGCTTCTATGGCCTTTGGTGCTCTCCAGAATAGACTGTTGTCTCCTCATGACATCCAAAGAGCTATCAAGGTGAAAGTATACAATACTTCATGCCTTACTCTACTGAATGTGTGACTCTACAGAAAACCCATCAGGAAGCTCACTAGGAAACAACTGAGGAATCTCCGGTGAATGTCTAACTGCTGAGGATCAAATGGCAGGATAAAACCCCTGTTGTGGAGGTTCTCAGAAGGGCAGGAAAAGCTAGCATGGAGGCGCTGCTGAGCTGCCCATGTGTGGAAAATGCCCAATGACTTACTTCGAAAAGCAGTACTGTATATATAAAGAACTCGGCATTAGGAAAAAGAGACAAGGTTGCCAGAAACTGAGGTAAGGACATGCTGAAAAGGCACATGAAAAATACTGGAATCTATTACTTTACCCGGGAGAAAAAGGATTTAGGCAAATCAAGTGGTGCTGCACGTTAAGGAAGAGCATCGCTGCTATTGAAGAAAGAGAGTCTACATCAGAGCACATGAATATCGACATTACGTGACAACCCAGTTAACTTTCACTTGCAACAGATGCCAAAGACCTTCTGGCCCAAGTGTTCCTGGACCATCTTACTATACAGTGAACATCGACACTGATGGACAGCTGAAGAATAATCTGGTTATAATTTTTAATGTTATGTTTCATGTCAACCTTAACAAAAGTTGAAGATCTCAGTTGAAAGAAAGGACTCTTACTAAATGCCAAAAAGACAAAGGTCATGGTTATTGGCAAGCACAGAACACATTCCAATCATTTCACTCTTAATGGACAACATCTGGAAGAGGTTAAAGAATTCAACTAACTGGGGTCAATGATCAATACCGAGGCAGACGTTATGCAAGAAGTTAAACAGAGAATAAACATTGCTCGAACATAAATGTAGCAAATGGATAAGATCTGGAAGAGTGGAGCTGTCAGTAACTTTGACTGGCTCGGTCTACTGCCTTCTCCATTGGGTCTTATGAAACTGAGTCATAGACCATCTCCAAGGAAGTGGCGGATAACATCAATGCCTTTGAGATGTGGGCCTTTAGACGACTGCTGCAAGTCTCTTGGAGAGACAAGCATGCCAACCAGTGGGTGCTTCAACAACTGAGAACAAAGAGAATGCTCTTCCAACAAACTGTCAGAAGAGAACTGCATTTCTTCGGCCACGCCACGCGACGTGAAGGTCTTGAGAAATCCATCATCCAAGCCAAAGTGAAAGGCACCCAAGGGAGGGGAAGACCCAGAAGAGCATGGCACTCAGACGTTGAGCAATGGCTGGGATGCAGTCTTCATCAGTTGTCACAACTGGCCCGTAGATGGTCTAGTCCCCCGCATTGCGTTTAGCCTCCACTTCCTCATAGGGTATGCTTGTCACCTTTCTAGCGGTGGCATCAACACCTGACTTGCGAATATGATAACAAGAGAAAGAAATTATTTAAGCTTTTCAGATCGATACCATAGTTGTATCTAAGAAAAATATCAAATGAGTTCACATTTGACTTTCCGTAGCTCCTGCACCATAACTCAAGAAGAAAATGAGGGAGGCTTTTAATGCCATAGTTGTATCTATGAGAAATCTCAGATGAGTTCCGCTTTGGGTGACCTTGAACACAAAGTGAAGGTCATGGGCCAGTTTTTCCAAAAACATTGTAAACATGGTAACTCAGAAAAGAGATGACGTACATGTTTCATGTTGATACCATACATAGTTCTGTCTTTGAAAAATCTGAGAGGAGTTCACATTTTGTTGACCTTGAACTCAGTTCAAGGTCAGAGATCAACTCTTGAGCTTGTGAACGTGGTAATGTGAAGAATATGACGTAGGCTTTTCATACAGTATTGATACCATATGAAAAATCTGACAATTTTGATTTTGGTTGACTTTGAACAGAAATTAAGCCAGCCAGTGCTTTTAATGGCAGACATCAGTATTTTCTCCATCTGCGTTCAGCTACTCACAACTGCAAAGATATCAAAGCAGAAGCTGAGTTTGAGAACTTTTTTTTAAACAGCCACATGATTATGATGCTGTTGATAAAAGATAAGCTGATTTATCCTGTCTGCTGTCACTGAAAAACATGAAGAGAATTAGCTTCATGTGGGGTTAAAGTGCTGATGACACATTTTTGACTTCCTCTAATTTTTCAACACATAATACAATATGACAAAATAGGCTGGTCTGTGCAGTTCTAAGTCAAACAGGCTTTTTTCACGCGAATATCCAACGTTTTCATGAGCGCCACGTCACCAATTACGTCAGTGGCTGGAAAACCCCTCTGCCATGTAGTCACGTCATCAGGAGAACACAGCGCTTGGCTGCTCATTGTACACACAGGATGGAAGCTGTTGAAAACATCCACGATGGTTCCAGCACATGTAGTCTGGAATTGTTTTTTGTTGTCCAATCTTCAGACAATTATAGTTCCAAAGAATGGGATGATAATGAAGAATCTGGGGGCGTCAGACCGTATAGGTTTGAGCCATGCCATGCGGGCATTGTGCCAAGCCAGTCACATTCAGGGAGTGATGGTGGAGAGGCACACACGGCCGCCACAGCAGCAGCGACAAACACACGGCAGGAGAACACCGAGTGTTATTCTTTTGTTACAGATATTGCAACAAATTATTTGTTCACAAATATAATTTATTTAAACCCGATTTTTCAATAAAATCATAGCAGTGTATTCTCTGTGGCTCAGGCATCGGGTTTATTATGGATTATATTTTGAGTTCTTGTTGTTTTTGTTTTGTACATGTGTTTTATGTGCGTTTTGAGCCACTTTCCGGTGGGCACTGTCCAAGATTTGCCAGTCTGAACACATGCGCCCTCTCTCTTTGACAGTCAGCTGTTCATGGTTTGTGTGCATCATCTGCCGTGTTGTCAGCCAGCCAATATTGCCAACACTATCACGACGTGTTAGCCGCTCCACACAGCCGTGGTTCTGTTGCACCCCTTGAAGCGATGTCGGCCCTGGGGTGCAACCGTGGTTAACACGTCTCTTCTCCTTGTTCGCTGGGCGAGGTCGGCCCCGACCGCCAACTGTAAGTGTTTGTGTTTATTTTTGTGGGTCTTCACCTTTTTGGGAACTGTTGTCATCATTCTTATGTTCAGTACATGTGCTGTGGTGAATTCTGCGCCTAAATCCATTCATCGTGACCCTCCGTGCGCTCTTATGCAGGGCACGGAGAGGGAGGATGAAATAACGAGGATTTGCGTGCAGGGTTCACCACAGCACATTTAATCCAGAAAGACAGACAATTCCCTGAAAGGTGAAGACGTACAAGAAACACAGACACACTTGCTGAAGGCGTTCAGGGGCCGGCATCGCCCAGCGAACAAATGAGAGGAGACGTGTTTGCCACAGGTGCGCCCCAGAGCCGACATCGCTTCAAGGACGCACGAGAACCACGGCGAACATGGAGTGACTAGCGTGTCATGAGAGTGCTGAAATTACTGGCAGACAAACAGCACAGATGACAATACTATGGACCATCAGTGCGTGACTGGCAGATGGCCGCGAAGTACACACACTGCTGCTGGTGATGGTGTGATGAGAAATACCTGGGCGAGGACCGGGAAACATGATCAGCGGGAGTTTGAATCAGCTGGTGATAATGAGAGAGGGGACGTGACCGGACCGGCAAGATGTCAGTATGGGATCACAGAAAGTAGGTCAAAGCTGTGCGTAAATCCATTAATCCTTCCCCTCCTCCGCTCCTCCTGCATAAAAGCGCACGAGGAGTGCCCGAGGAGCGCACGAGGAGACTTAATAACAGTTGGAGCTGAAGTGTGTGATGTGGTCTTTCACGGTTTGCTGTTTATCTAAGCCTGTGACACAACGCAAAGGCACAGCCGTAAAATTAAAACAAGAAACCAGAGGAACTGTGAGCCACAAAGCTGCTGGCATTCCAGTCAACAACACCGGAGTCCGTTCTCCCACTTACGTCATGGGGGTACCGCCCTTAATTCGTTGGGCAGCACCACAGTCCAGTCAGCGGCTGCTGTTTTTTGATGATAACTAGTTTATGCAGGCATGGTTGTAAATGTTATATTGATCATAGACAATGGCTTTTGGGTTTACACAGCATCCTAAAAAATGTCAAAATCGTGTCATCAGCACTTTAAACAACACTGACCCACAGTCTCTGTTCATCAGTTCAGTTAATGAATAATTCTGCATCCTGTAGGTTCATGTTTAAATCTGAACATGAACAAAAACAAGCTAATTGTTGCCTTGTTATATTACCACTAAAATGACAGGTAATAGAATATGACAGAATTTTTACAACTTGGGGTCCAGGTTGCAGTGTGACAATAGATGAATTAATTGATCAGTCTTTGCATTTTGAATGCTTAAATGTCCACCCAAAACACATTGGTATGACAGAAGTAGAGAGGGTGAGAACCTTTAAATTCCTCGGAACTCACATCACCGAGGATCTCATCTGGTTTCACAACTGCCATGACTCATAAAGAAAGCCCAGCTAAGACTGTGCTTCCTAAGGAAGCTGAGGAACTTTGAGATGTCAACCAAAATGCCACCTCTAGGTGGCACGTGAACATGCAGCGGCTTCTGTCCTCTTTGGTTTTCTCTCTATTTTTCATGTTTTTGTGCCACTTAGTGTTATTAAATTGTTTAATGTACATATACGATGATGCACACGAGCTACAGTCGCCACAGGCTTGTGGAGATAAGGAGTAAAGCCATAGACTACATCCTGGATGGGAGCATCAAAGAGGAGCTCCGTGGCCTAGAGATCCTCCACCAGCCCTCCACATCCTCAGACTCGACTACTGTGCCCATTCCAGATGGAGACGCCGTAGACGGTGTGAACGAAGATGGAAGCGCGGTAAACGCGGAGGAATAAGGGCGAAGCTAACTGCTAACCCACACAAACCTGCGATCCCTTTGCTGATTCTGGCCAACGTGTGCTCACTTGATAAGAAAATAGACCACATCCAGCTCCTGAGATCCACACAACATGATGCACAGAACTGCTGTGTTTTTATCTTTACGGAAATGTGGTTAAATGACAGTATACCGGACTCTGCCATTCATCTAGCTGGGCTAACATGCTATCGCGGTGACAGAGTGCTAATGGTAGGAGCGAAAACCCGGGGTGGAGGCGTGTGTGTTTACATCAGTGAGGCTTGGTGCAGAGATACAACTGTTGTACACAAGCACTCTTCTCCTTTGGTGGAGTTTATGATCCTCAAGTGCAAACCTTTTTACACGCCTAGAGAAATTTCATCTGTTCTACTTGCCGTCATGTATATCCCGCCCACCGGCGCCAGTGAGAGGAGGGAAGCAATGAAAGTACTCTATCAGGCTATAAGTGAGACACAAACAGCGCATCCAGATGGATTTCTCATCACAGCAGGAGACTTGAACCACACAGATTTAAAGGCCCTCCTACCAAATCTATATCAACCTGTAAACTTTGCAACAAGGAGAGACAACCTGCTGGATCTGGTGTACAGAGCCCATAAGAATGCATACAAACCTTCCCCCCTCTGGGCCTCTCTGATCACATCACCATCCTGTTAAAGCCGGCATACAAACTTAGAGTGAAAGCCATCAGATCGACAAAAAAGCTGGTGCCTGTATGGCCAGAGGGGGCCTTGGATGCTCTGAAAGACTGCTTCAGCACCACAGACTGGGACATTTTCAAGCATGCGGCTACTCACAATGGACACACAAACCTAGACGAGTACACTAAGGTTGTTGTAGCATACATAGCCAGATGCACTGATGATGTCACTCACTGCAAGACCATCACTGTTCGTGGCAACCAGAAGCCATGGATGACAGCAGAGGTCCACAGACTTCTCAGGGCTCGGGACGCAGCCTTCAGGGCTGGCGACACTGCAGGACTAACAACAGCTAGGGCCAACCTGTTCTGTGGCATCAAGGAGGAAAAACGACAGTACAGCAAGAAAATATCTGGCCACTTCAGCAACACCAGAGATGCACGTACTCTCTGACATGGCATACAGCCCCTCACGAATTATAAACCTCCACCTCAGACCAGTGCGAGTGACATCACACTGCTCAACAACCTAAACGACTTCTTGGGCCAATTTGAAGTGCAAAACAGCAGACCAGCACAGAAGACCACTCCTCCTCCGGACGAGCAGGCCCTGAGTCTGGATCCGGCTAGTGTGAAAAGGACCCTCTGCAGGATCAACCCACGCATGGCAGCTGGTCCAGACAACATACCGGGTTGCGTCCTGAAGGACAGAGGACCTTAAGAATGTCCTGGCCAACATCTTCAACACCTCCCTGTCTCAAGCTGTTGTCCCCACATGCTTCAAGACGGCCACCATAATACTAGTCCCGAAGAAGCCCGTCCCATCCAGCGACAATGATTGCCGGCTGGTAGCACTGACCCCCACTATAATGAAGCGCTTCGAGAGGCTAGTCATGCAGAACATCAAGTCCACCCTGTCTCCCTCTCACGGCCCATTCCAGTTTGCATTCAGGTCGAACAGATCCACAGAAGATGCCATTGCTGCTGCTTTCCAGCAGCAATGGCACCTCATCCACGATGATTCCTCAGCCACCTGGATTTAAAAAACTCTTACGTGCACATGCTGTTCTTGGACTTCAGCTCAGCATTCAACACAATCATCCCCCAGCACCTGATACAAAAACTCAGACACTTGGGACTCAAAACCTCTCTCTGTAACTGGGTTTTGGACTTTATCACAGGGGGGCCATAGAACGTGCGGGTTGGCAGCAACACATCCAAGGCCATCACACTGAGCACAGGGGCCCGACAAGGGTGCGTGCTCAGCCTGCTGCTCTTTACCCTGCTGCCCCATGACTGTGTACCAGCCTACAGCACCAACCACATCGTCAAGTTTGCGGACGACACGACGGTGGTGGGCCTCATCACCAACAATGAAGAGGCCAACTACAGAAATGAGGTGAGCCAACTGGTCCAGTGGTGTAACGACAATAACCTCTTCCCGAATGTGGGAAAAACCAAGGAGATTGTGGTCGACTTCAGGAGGGGACACACACAGCACACCCCTCTGATCATCGATGGTAAGCTGTGGAGATGGTGAGCACCACCAAGTTCCTGGGGGTGCACATCTCTTAGGACCTCACCTGGTCCAACAACACCACATCACTGGCCAAGAACGCCCAAACTCGCTTCCATTTCCTCCGCAGACTGAGGAGAGCACAAGTCCCACTCCCCATAATGCAGTCTTTCTCCCGGGGCACCATTGAGAGCATCCTCACCATCTGCATCATGGTGTGGTACGGAAGCCGCATGGCCGCCTGCCGAAAGACACTACAACGCATAGTAGAGCAGCCAGCAAGATCATCGGTGACCCCCTGCCCCCACCCCGCCCCTTCTCTCAGACATCTACCCCACCTGCCTCACCCGCAGAGCCATCAGCATCACAGGTGGCACCTCCCACCCCCTACACTCCCTCTCCCGGTCCCTGCCCTCAGGGAAAAGGTACCGAAGCCTCCGGGCCCACTCCATAAGACTGCTGAACAGCTTCATTCATTACGCCATTAGGACACTGAACTCTGTCCCCCCCCCCCCCCCCCCAGACGGTTACACAGTCACCCGCACAATAACTACCTCAGCTGTTGGCACAGAAAGACTGGCACAGCAACAATAATACTGTTGTTCTGTTGTACTTTTGTTGCTATGTGTCTCTGCACATTAACCATAACTATCTGCGCTAATGCCGTATCTGATGCTGTCTGTATGTCAGTGCAATACTGACCACGTGCAATCATATCTGTCACTATCTGCACCTACACTACCACATTGAAATGCACTATGGGTATTCATCTCTAGCTGTCTGAATATAGGATTGCTGGGTTTTATTATTGTTAATCATTCACCTCTATGGAGGTCAGGGTCCTTCTGGCTGCCATTGGCACCACGGGTTGCATCACTGTATATGGACTGTACATAGAGCGCTGCTGTTGCTGTTTGTTTTTCTTGTTTTCTTTTTTCCAACCTTATTCCTTTTCTTTTTATAAAATGCACACCAATGAAGAGAGAGAGAAGCGCCATTTCAATTCTCCTGTATGTCCTGCATGGATAGCAGTATTGACAATAAAATCTTTGAATCTTGGATCTTAAAAGTCCTCGGCAACTTCTACAGATGTAAAGTCGGGAGAGTGTCATCAGCGGCTGCATCACAGTGTGGCACAGTGGCCACACTGCTCAGGACAGGAGGGCTCTCCAGTGTGTTAATAAAAACGGCACAGTTCATCTCTGGAGCAGTCTTCCCGTCATCCGAAGGGCCCACCTCATCATCAGGGACTGACTATCCAAGGATGTAGCTCAGTGCTGTGTTTGTGCAGTATTCCCAGACCAGGATTTAGATGAACTGGCTCTGTGACTTTGTTGCCAGCTGTACCATCTTGTATAGACTCTGTGCCAGCTAATGTGTCAGGATCCCAAAGCAGGTGGACAGTAGTTGTGACTCACGGTGTGTTCTTCTCAGGTCTGTTTGTGGGAAAAGAAGGTCCGATGATACACAGTGGAGCCATCGCAGGAGCAGGAATTCCTCAGGTAGACAGATACGCAATCATCTTCTCTATTACTGTAATACATGGTCCCCTGTACTGATCAACAGCTTTAGACTCATACCTTTGGGACTAATCAACATTTATATGCTACTGCCTGTAATATACTGCTGGTTTTATTACTGATGTGTTGATTAAATATTCTCACCCTCAATCAGTTTCAGAGCATCACATTCAAGAGGATCAAATTTAATTTTCCCTACTTCCGCAGTGACAGGTATGACAGCTCCACACGTTCTTGTTCCACCAGTTGCTAGGCTGTTAATGTAACATGTAGCTAAAATGGGAACAAAGGAATCCCCATATTTAGTTAAATGGCACAAATGCAGCACATTAGCTCATTCTGACAAGTCTGTGGTCCATCCACAGTGTGTTTAGGTAATGCACTGATTTAACAACAGAAACACCATGATCATGAGGTGCATTCCCAGCACAAGTAACAGCTGATGGTTCAGAGGCAGCATCCAGGTCACAATCACAAAGACCCTTGGGTTGAAAGAAAAGGAAAATGGATGGAAGCTACCATTAGCAAGCTGTTATATCATCAGTCAGCTCTTCTTCCTAGGCATAGTAAATATTTAAGCAGTATTACATGAGAGGGAGTGTGGTATCAGTGAATATAGTAACTGCGGCGATTCACTGCGTCGCGCCAAAGACATCGGCACAGTATTATATTCATGATACTGCATGATCTTGAGTGTAATATTGCTTTTATACAACAGTTCCACAAGCAATTTATTAAATGACAGCCGTACTGGACAGAATATTATGATTTGTTTAACCATTTAGTTTACTCCGCTGAGAAAAAGTAGTCCCTTCTAACTGTACCCGATTAACTGCTGCTAAACACGTCAATCAGCATCGTATAGAAAGGAATTGGTCTATTGTCATTTCACACACATGCAAACAAATTAAATACTGTCCAGTGCACATGTCAGTGTTTATAATACATACCGGTCACCTGTTGAGTCTAGTAGTTTGGCTTTGGCACACTTCACTTGTTTTTTCTTGGCATTTTCAGCTGAAATAAAGAGTCCATCACCACAAAGGTATTCACAAAGGTATTGTGGTTTCCTAATCAAAACAATAAATACAACTCTAACATGCCTATTTTTTAAAATAGATGTGAAATATCTTACTGATGTTTACCATCGACCAGGGGTCTACAACCTTTGCCAACCAAAGAGCCACTTTTCCCATCTCTGACTAAAATAAAAGTGGCTGAGGGCTGCAACCGCAATTTGACCTTTAAAATAAAGTTTATGCTGCTTTTAAAGTTTTTTACATAGCTCTGAATATTATGTGGCATTATTGAATTCATACTACAACAGTGGAAAAAACTGTCAAGCTTTATATATAGCTTTACTCATGAAATAAAAGTATTAGAAATATATTACAAATTGTTTTGTGCTGAAAAACACATTTTTGAATATCTGACCATAATTTTTTGTATAGTTTTTTTAATTATCAGCAAGATTCAAAGATTTTATTTGTCAATACTACTGTATGTACAGGACATAGAGGAGAATTGAAATGGTGTTTCTCTCTCTCTTCAGTGATGTTCACAATATAAAAAAAGAAAAAGGAGTAAGACTGGAAAAAACCAACAACAGCAGTCTATGTACAATAATGCAACCCGTAGTGCAAATGGCAACAAAAGATAGACCCAGACCTACAATATTGCAAATAGAGATAAATGATTAACAATGATAAAACCCAGCAATCCTATATTCAGAAAACTAGAGATGTAATACTTGTAGTTGCAGTTCTGTGCGGTAGTGTAGGTGCAGATAGTAACAGATAGGACTGCATAAGATAAGATAAGATAAGCCTTTATTAGTCCCACAATGGGGAAATTCCAGGATTGCAACAGCACAGGGATAGCAACACTCAGAGCAATAATCAGAAGGCAAGAAAAAATAAGAGCAGCTAGTATACATATGTACATATTACTATAAATGTGTGTATATATATATATATATATATATATATATATATATATATATATATATATATATATAGACACACAGTGCGGAGCATTGTGGTTGGTGGATGTGCAGCAGAAAGTCTAAGCGCTCTCTCCGCGGATGCGGCGGGCCAGCTGGATGTCTTTGGGCATGATGGTGACCCTCTTGGCGTGGATGCCGCACAGGTTGGTGTCCTCGAAGAGACCCACCAGGTAGGCCTCGCTGGCCTCCTGCAGAGCCATGACGGCGGAGCTCTGGAAGCGCAGGTCGGTCCTGAAGTCCTGAGCGATCTCCCTCACCAGGCGCTGGAAGGGCAGCCCACGGATGAGCAGCTCCGTGGACCTCCAGCAGCGACGGATCTCTCTCGGAACCACGGCACCGGGCCTGCAACGGTGAGGCCTCCTCACTCCGCCGGCGGCCGGAGCGCCTTTTCGAGCAGCCTTGGTGGCCAGCTGCTTCCTGGGGGCTTTTCCTCCAGTAGATTTATGGGCGGTCTGCTTGGTTCTTGCCATCGCTCTTTATTATTCTGTCTTATATTTCCTGCACGCCGCCCAAACTCCAGCCCGGCACCCGCGTCGCTCCCGCTTCAGCTCTCCCGGTATGTCGAGCCTCTCCGTTAGCACCGGGTGGCGGCCGAGTGCTAGCTAGCTCCTCCCCGCTGCATATGGTCAGTATTGGAATGACAGACAGACAGCAGCAGGTATGGCATTTGTGCAAATAGTTGCAGTTGAAGTGCAGAGACATACAGCAACAGATGTATTACTGTTGTGTGCCAGTCTTTCTGTGCCAACAGCTAAGGTAGTTATTGTGTGGGTGAGTGCATTACGGTCCGGGGGGGAAGGGGGGGTGGACAGAGTTCAGGGTCCTGATGGCCTGATGAATGAAGCTGTTTAGCAGTCTTGTGGAGCGGGCCCGGAGGCTCCGGTACCTTTTCCCCGAGGGCAGGGGGCTGCCCTCGGGGAAAAGGTACCGGAGCCTCTGGGCCTGCTCTACAAGACTGCTAGACAAGAAAGCACATTCATGAATTGTTTAAATCTGAAAAATATCATCCATCTCCTACTTTCAACAGTGATCACACAGTTTTCGTTCCTGATATTTTAATAAATTAGAGTTTAAATTTTATTTAGAAGAAGCTACTTTTCAACCTTTTTATGTTTCCTCATAATGCTCCTTATTCAGATGTATTAATATAAATCTGTATCCTTCACCTGTTCTCCAGACTCTCAGTTTGACAACTAGTGGATTGGTTGTCTGATGATTGGTTGTCTCATATTCTTCTTTATTTATTTTGGAATAAAAGAAAAGGAATTTAAACAATTTTCTTTATACTTTAACGTTAAAAATCATTTGGTGCAAATTAAACTAATTAGAAATAATTACAACAGAGTGGAAAAAAAGTTAAAATATATTCTTCCGCTGAACTAAATATTGGTTTTAATTTTTTTAAAAATGCGTGGTACTAATAGACAGTCTGCACATATGCATAATCCACTGTCCAAAACCCCACAGGTAACAAACTAGCAGTTATCCTATAGACAAAAATCTGAAAACATCCTTAAAATAAAAGGCTCACCTTTACATCACAGTTGCACAATTGTCTCTCCTTTCTTTTTTCTTTGCAAATTGTGAGGAAAAACTGTTGGTTGTGATTTCAGACAAGTATATGTGGTTGACAGCGTTTCATAATGAAAGAACATAACACACACAACCATTATGAAAACTGAATCGCTGTAGAGGATTTTTATTTTTACATCACTCAGGAGGTGTGACGGTGAAACTAAATTCACACTAATTCAGACTTTGGTCATGTCTGTGAATCCAGCATTTATAGCACAGGTGACTATAAGGTTACTGAGCAGGAATTCAAGAAATGTTTCTCATTTTAAGGATAATTAAGGTATTTATTTTAGATAATCACATTTAAGACTTTTCATGGACCTGTAGACACTGATGAGGCGGCTATTTTTCTCCTTGTTTGTGTTCTCTTGGAGAAATTCTCTCCACAACAACCATACATGAACACAAATTAATCTGTCCACACAGAATTAAACTCTATTTTCCTCTGTGATTTTATTTTCTCTGGATCTGTTCATGTCTTACTGAAAGTAGCAGGAAGCTGCTGCTGTCCCTGCTTCTCCACATGCACCGAGGAGAGGCTGAGCGGCTCTCTGTGCAGCCGCCGTGAGATGTGACACAGTCACACATGGTTGACAACATAATAAATAATTTAAAAAATGTATATTTTACCTTCATAAAAGTATGTGTTTCCATTGAGAAATGTATCCAATTGCAATAAATAATAATTTAGAAATAAAATAATGAAAATGAGCTTCATTAATTTCTGTGTGTTTTGAGATAACTGCAGGGAGCCACAGCACGGGGGCTGAAGGGCTGCATGCGGCCCCGGGGCCGCGGGTTGCTGACCCCTGCTATAGACTGTATGAAAATGTTTACAAGGGTAGGACTGCCGGGTCATGGAGAGGATTTCTTTTCAAACAGCGCCTTACTGTAGAAATTAAGATATCCTTGATAGACTTGACAGTAAATAATGGGTAGTAATTAACGGTTACTAGAACACCTTTGGAGTAGATCGAAACGTCGGAGTGTGAATATCATGGAATACAGTAATTCCTGGAATACCTGTTGTATAGTGTTTTTTTTTTTTAAGAAATCATCGTTGATTAATGCAATTTTTTTTCCAGGGACAAGCGAGACTTTGTGTCAGCCGGGGCTGCCGCTGGAGTAGCTGCTGCCTTCGGTGCTCCAATCGGTGGCACACTGTTCAGTCTGGAGGAGGGCTCCTCTTTCTGGAACCAAGCCCTTACCTGGAAAGTAGTAAGTAGCCTTATACTGGAAATGGCATTGCTGTGTTATTGGTCAGCTTAACTGATCCAGTCCAGCCCCGATCCCAATCCATACTCGAGCCAACAGTGATACGAGGGAGTTAGTTTATCTGGTTTAGTATATCGTTATTTTCTTTAGATTTCAATCACCTGTTTCCACCTGGTTCACTAATCCACAGTCGATAACATACCTCACATCCTTTTCTTATTTTGTTGTATTTTCACCGAGATGCTGCCTTGAACCATTAGCATTAGCTTGGCTAGGTGGCAATGAAAGTGTGTGTTTGACAGCAAACTTTGGGTATAATTCAAGATTCAGAGATTTTGTTTGTCAATACTACTATACGTACAGTACATACAGGAGAAATGAAATGCCGTTTCTCTCTCTTTAGTGGTGTGTGCAATACAAAAAAAAGAATAAGGCTGGAAAAACAACACCAGCAGTCTATGTACAGTAATGCTACCCATAGTGCAAATAACAGTAAAAGATAAAACCCAGACATCCCATACTGCAAATAAAGATAAATGATAAAACCCAGCAATCCTGTATACAGAAAAAGTGGAGCCGTAATACCCATAATTGCAAGTCCAATGCGGTAGTGTAGGTGCAGACAGTGACAGATAGGACTGCACATGATCAATATTGTAATGACAGACAGACAGCAGCAGATATGGCATTTGTGCAAATGGTTGCAGTAAAGGGCAGAGACATCCAGCAGCAGGTGGGTTACTGTTGGTGTACCAGTCTTGTGCCAACAGCTGAGGTACACTACCGTTCAAAAGTTTGGGGTCACCCAGACAATTTTTTTGTTTTCCATGAAAAGTCACACTTTTATTTACCACCATGAGTTGTAAAATGAATAGAAAATATAGTCAAGACATTGACAAGGTTAGAAATAATGATTTGTATTTGAAATAATTTTTTCTTCAAACTTTGCTTTCGTCAAAGAATCCTCCATTTGCAGCAATTACAGCATTGCAGACCTAACATGATTGCACAAGGGTTTTCTAATCATCCATTAGCCTTCTGACGCAATGAGCAAACACATTGTACCATTAGAACACTGGAGTGATAGTTGCTGGAAATGGGCCTCTATACACCTATGTAGATATTGCACCAAAAACCAGACATTTGCAGCTAGAATAGTCATTTACCACATTAGCAATGTATAGAGTGTATTTCTGATTAGTTTAAAGTTATCTTCATTGAAAAAAAGTGCTTTTCTTTCAAAAATAAAGAAATTTCTAAGTGACCCCAAACTTTTGAACGGTAGTGTAGTTATTGTGCGGGTGAGTGCGTTATGGTCTGGGGGGTGGGGGCGGTGGTGGACAGAGTTCAGGGTCCTGATGGCCTGGTAATAAAGCCACTTAGCAGTCTTGTGGAGCGGGCCGGGAGGCTCCAGCACCCTCTCCGCGAGGGCAGAGGGCTGAAGAGGGAGTGTGAGGGGTGGGAGGTTTCACCTGCAATGTTGATGGCTCGGCGGATGAGGTAGATGCCTGGGGGGCGGGGGCAGAGGGGCACTGATGATCTTGCTAGCTGTTTTCGCTGTGCATTGTAGTGTCTTCTGGCAGGAGATGGTGCAGTTTCCATACCACACCGTGATGCAGCTGGGGAGGATGCCCTCTACGGTGCCCCGGTAAAATGAGCACATGATGGAGGGGGGACTCTTGTTCTCCTCAGTTTGCGGCGGAAATGGAAGCAAGTTTGAGCCTTCTTGGCCAGTGATGTGGTGTTAATGGACCAGGAGAGGTCCTCAGAGATGTGCACCCCCAGGAACTTGGTGCTGCTCACCCTCTCCACAGCTGCGCCACTGATGATCAGAGGGGGATGCTGTGTGTGTCCCCTCCTGAAGTCGACCACTATCTCCTTGGTTTTTCCCACCTTCAGGAAGAGATTATTGTCTTTACACCACTGGACCAGTTGGCTCACCTCATTTCTGTAGTTGGCCTCTTAACTGTTTGTGATGAGGCCCACCACCGTCGTGTCGTCTGCAAGCTTGATGATGTGGTTGGTGCTGTAGGCTGGTACACAGTCATGGGTCAACAGGGTGAAGAGCAGCGGGCTGAGCACGCACCCTTGTCGGGCCCCTGTGCTCAGTGTGATGGTCTTGGAGGTGTTGCTGCCAACCCGCACATTCTGTGGCCTCCTTGTGATAAAGTCCAGCACCCAGTTACAGAAAGAGGTTTTGAGTCCCAAGTGTCTGAGTTTTTGTATCAGGTGCTGGGGGATGATTGTGTTGAATGCTGAACTGAAATCCAAGAACAGCATTCGCACGTAGGAGTTCTTTGAGTCCAGGTGGGTGACAGCTGGATGGAGATCAGCAGAGATGGCATCTTCTCTAGATCTGTTTGACCTGTATGCAAACTGAGATGGGTCGTGGGAGGGAGGGAGGGTGGACTTGATGTTCTGGTCAGTGCTACGGGCAGGTAATCGTTGTAGTTGGATGGGACGGGCTTCTTTGGGACTAGTATTATGGTGGCAGTTTTGAAACATGTGGGGACAACAGCTTGAGTCAAGGAGGTGTTGAAGATGTTGGCCAGGACATTCTTGAGCTCCTCCGCACAGTCCTTCAGAATGTGATCCGGTATGTTGTCTTGCCCAGCTCCTTTTCACACTAGCTGGATCCAGACTTGTGTGTGTCTGTGTCCAGTGTCAAGTGTCCAGATATTTTCTTGCTGTACTGTTGTTTTGCCCCCTTGATGCTGTGGGACAGGTTGGCCCTAGCTGTTGTTAATCCTGCAGTGTCACCGGCCCTGAAGGCTGTGTCCCAAGCCCTCAGGAGCCTGTGGACCTCTGCTGTCATCCATGGCTTCTGGTTGGCACGAACAGTGATGGTTTTGCAGTGAGTGACATCATCAATGCATTTAGCTACGTATGCTACAACAACCTCAGTGTACTCCTCTATTTTTGTCTGTCCATTGTGAGTGGCTGCATACTTGAGTGTCCCAGTCTGTAGTGCTGAAGCAGTCTTTCAGAGCATCAGAGGCCCCCTCTGGCCACACACATACCTGCATTTTTGTTGGTCTGTTTCACATTGGGTTTGTATGCAGGCCTTAACAAGATGGTGATGTGATCAGAGAGGCCCAGGTGGGTAAGCGCGGAGGCTCCGTATGCTTTCTTGTGAGTTGTGTACACCAGGTCCAGCAAATTGTCTCCTCTTGTTGGAAAGTCCACATGTTGGTGTAGATTTGGTAGGAGGGCCTTTAAATTGGGCAGTGCAGTGACGCAGTGGTTAGCACTGCGGCAGCACAGCAACTCAGCCTTGGCCATGGGATCCCTGGTTCAATCCCAGCCCCTGACCAACAGTGATCTGTGTGGCGTTTGCATGTTCTCCCCGTGTCTGCATGGGTTTACTCTGGGAGTTCTCCGGTTTCCTCCCACAGACCAAAAACATGCAGGTTACGTTAATTGGAGACTCTAAAAGTGGCCGTAGGTGTGAATGTGTGTGTGAATGGTAAAGGGATAGCGCCGTACTGTGGCTGCTTCATCCATCCAGGTGGATGCCCTCAATTTCCCCTCTGGGGATCAATAAAGTATACAAAATCAAATCAAAATCAAAAAAGCTGCATGGTTGAAATCTCCTGCTGTGGTGAGGAATCCATTTGGATGCGCTGTTTGTGTCTCACTGATGGCCTGATAGAGTTCTTTTAGTGCTTCGCTCCTCTCACCGATGCCAGTGGGCGGGGCATACACGGCGACTAGTAGGATAGATGTAATTACTGTTGGTAAGTAGGAGGGTCGGCACTTGATAATCGTAAACTCCACCAAAGGAGAACAGTGCTTGTGTATAACAGTTGCATCTCTGCACCAAGCGTCACTGATGTAAACACACACCCCTCCCCCGCGGGTCTTCCCGCCTTCCATCAACACCCGATTAGCATGGTAGCATGTTAGTCCTGCTAACTGAATGGCGGAGTCTGGTATATTGTCATTTAATTACATTTCTGTAAACACAAAAACAGTGCAGTTCTGCACATCACATTGCATAGTTCTCAGGAGCTGTACATGGTCTATTTTGTTGTCTAGTGAGTGTACGTTGGCCAGAATGAGGGAAGGAATCGGCAGTCTGTGTGGGCTAGCGGCTAGCTTCATTTGGATGCCTCCATGTTTACCTCTCTTTTGTTGCTGCTCGCACCATCTGCGGCGTCTCCATTTGGGATGAGACACAGCAGTTGAGTCCGGAGGTGTGGAGGTCTGGTGGAGGAGACCTAAGCCACGGAGGTCCTCCATAACGCTCTGATCCAGGTCGTAATGTTTGGTCATATTCCTTATCTCCAGAAGGCTGTGGCGACTGTAGGTTGTGCACATCATATGTGGACATTAAACACATGAATATACACTTAGGCATAATTTAAAAAACACTAAACGGCACAAAAACACAATAAGGGAGGCCGCTGCGTGTTCACGTGCCACCTAGAAAAAGACAGTAATCATGTTTCTTAATCAGTGTTTCCTCTGGCTTAAAGACCTTGGCGCGGTGACAACATATTTTTCGGGGGGGGGGGGCATGACACTATTGTAACCAGAATGTGTTAATTTTATACAGTTTTTTCTATTTTTTTAAATTTTGCACAGTAACTTTGCATATGGAACCTACCATTTGAAGTATTGTACAACCAAGGCTTGAATGTTGGAATATTGGGCCATTTGGGGTCCCACCCAGACGTCCTGTATTTGGACTTTTTACTGGCGTCATCCTTCTCTCCTTCCTCTGCTCTCACCTCTCCTGGACCCTCTGCCTGAACACTTTCCTCTCCTTGGCTCCTCTCTTCTGTCTCATCTTTCCCCCTCTGAGCTCTGTCTAATTCAGCATCTCTCTGTCTATGGTGGTATAGAAACAGGTTAGAAAATATCAAGTGTCATGTAAATTAAAGGAGACAACCAAAAATTTCTAGTTAAGGGTGCAAAGAGCAGCCACTTAAAACTTGAGTAATGACTTCAGTCTTGAAGGTTTGAGGTTTTTCTCCAAAATTTATAACAATTTTCTTATAGTTTTCTACTTCTCTCTGTTAATTTATCTAAATTTGAAACCGTTTTCCTAAAATTTGTAGTTTCCTCTTGTAAAATTGACTTTTCTTGTACATTTGAGACTTTATTCTAAATTTGTGGATTATTTTATGGCTAATTTTGTCTGTTTTTTAAAATAATATTACTGTTTTTTTTTTTTTAATAAATTTGAAACAGGCTGTGGTATTTTTTTATTTTTTATTTTTTTACTTTTTCCTTCTAACAGTTTACATTTTTGACCATAATTTTGCAGTCAGAACAGAACAATAATTTAACTCTGATTTCAAAGAAAAAAATATTAATAAAATTGTATTTATGGGTGGATATGAGCCACTCCGATCCTGCAGTCGTGCCTCCAGTCACGCTGCATACGGCATCAGCAGTTGGACAAAAAGCAGTTCTGCACATAGGAATAGAACATAAATCTTTTGTTTTTATAGGACAGGGCTCCTCAAATGTTTTTGCCAGGGGTCCTCGTTTGTTTTTTCCTGTGGAGGTCCGGAGCAGTGAAAGCCTGCTGCACGGGCGGATATTTCATTTTTATGTTGGGAGGGACAGTAAACAGAACATTTTCTCCAGAGTAAATATTGAGGGGACACTAAGTATTATTGTTGTCAGCCACAAATTTATGAGAAAGAATGTAAAAATGTGAACTCATGGGGAAAACGCTGCAAATTTACAAGAAAAAGTCAAATTTATGAGAAATTGCAAATTTAAAAGAAACAATTGGACATTTACAAAAAGTCAAGTTTAATAGGAAAAAAAGTTGCAAATTTAGTGAGAAAAAATATGTAAATTTACAATAAAAAACATCTATTATAAAAAGGTTATAAATTTACAAGAAAAAAAAATACAGATTTAAGGTGCAAAAACAGCAGATTTTTGGGAAAAGTGGCAAATTTACAACAAAAAAGTTTTACATTTACAAATAAATGTAGTAAATTAATGAGAAAAAGTTCAACATTTATGAGAAAAGCTGCAAATTTTAAAGAAAAAAAAAAACTGTTCCCCCCGGACCCCGTTGATTTCCGCCCATGTCACCAGGCTGTTCTGCTGTGGGGGGGGGGAGCTGGTGGAGGCAGCCACTTTTGGAACAGACTTGCACAACTTGCTTTTTACTGTTGTATCATAGATGTAACAAGAATCCTGCTTGCAGCTTGAGATGACGATTTCAGTGCATTTATTTTGTTGTTCGTACCTCTGAATTTTGAGGAAATTTCTCTTCATAATTCCTATGCTTGACCTCATAATGCCGTTTCAGATTGTAAATCTTTATCAAGCTGTGGTCTCCTGGCATATTAAGCACATTGGTCTTGTGCTGGTAGGAGGGAGAACAAATGCAAATTGCTCAGTCCATTCGTCTTTGAATTGCCGATTTTCACTGTCCACTTTTCTTTTAGCAGCAAACTTGGAACATGCCATTTTTGTTCAATCTGGGCTTCCACCGGTGCTACCGCTCCAAAAGTGAAAGTAAAACGTGCCGCTCAGTTCCAGCTGCTCACAGGCTGACGGGCTGTCAGTGCATGGTTGGCATAGTGATAACAGTCCACATTTACAGTTGCTGGCCTAACCAAAACATGGAGTGAAGGAATCACAGCTCATGAGCCAAAAATAGGGAGTTTGTGGGCCGCCTATTGAGGGCCACCGTTGTAGAAGTATCATTTTTCCCCGCAGCCAAACGGCACATGCCGGAAATCTGGCATGGTGCCGGATACCTTTAAGCCCTGTTTAATAAGCTTGTGTTTCTCTTGGACAGCGACACTCGTAGCGAGAGACTCTGCTGACTGGAACACGTGGTCGGGGCGCTTCTGAACTCCGCACAGATGACGGTCACACACGTTGTTTGTGTGCGCGCTTGTGGACCGTTATTGCTTCATATATTTTTCTTAAATTTATATGTCAGAGTGGCGGAAAACTTTCAGGCGTGGTGGGCTGCCACCCAGAAATGTTACCAGAGGAAACCCTGCTTAATAATCTTGATGTCATTATATTTCTCCTCCAGCTCTTCTGCTCCATGTCAGCCACTTTCACCCTGAACTTCTTTCGTTCTGGGATCAACTTCCACAAGTGGGGCTCCTTCCAGCTGCCTGGTCTGCTCAACTTTGGAGAGTTCAAGGTAAACAGTCACGATGTGCTATGATTCAGCATGAAACATGCCTTTAAATGTACTTGGCTGATAATGCTTTTTGGTATGATTTAATGTCCTGTGTGAAAAGGAATTACTAACTTGAAATTAAAAATGATAAGGATACATCATCATAGCAGTCTGTTGGGGGCGACAATGTTTCATTTAGGTCTGATCAGATTCCTCCACACAGCTCTGTCCTTCACCTTCCACTGCCAGAAACTCCTTACCTTGTTAACCCGGGCGACGTCCAAGCCGGTATGAGTTGCTTTCTAAGGATACAGTAACTATCAAATAAGCCATAAAAGTATCCATGACGTGCATGCCAGATTAATTAATGTTTAAGATAATAAAACTGGCTTCTCCAACAACAAGGTTACAGCCCAGATATTCCTGACTGCAGAGGTCACAACCATCCTGAAGAGGTTTGTTTTGTGTTGGCTAGACTACTTCCAAGAACCAGAACAAGTCAGGTTTTGATGCCAAAGAAGAGATGGGCAAACTTCTGTAGATTCTGTACTTCTGCAAATTCATGAGACAATAGCTGCAATTTTACGAGAAAGAAGTTGCAGTTTTCAGAGAAAAAAGTAGTAAATTTATGAGAACTTTAAAAAATAATTTTGGATAGTTAGCAGAATCTTTTCAGTTAACCAACCAATAATTACAGAAGAAATACTATTTCTCAGCTTAACTTTTATTGAACCACACAGGGAATCAGTGAACACAGCCGTGGGTCCTTTCCAGCCCCCTCTCGTGGAAAGACCCAGAACAAAGAACAGCACAGCTACAAAAAGGCTTCCAGTTAGTGGGCGTTTCCCAGTAACTTTCCAACAACACGCTGGCCATTGTCCAAACTAGTTAGAACCGGTCCTTTCAGTGTCCAAATGACTTCGGACGTCATCCCAGCTCTTTATGATTTCCATCCTGTTGGTTCCTGTCTCTCCAGATGTCTCCTCTTTCCCCATGCCCATATATGGAAACAGGAACAGAGACTTTCCTGTGGAGCGTGTGTGTGTGTGTGTGTGTGTGTGTGTGTGTGTGAGCAACTGATGTGTATGCCTGAATGGTGTATGTGTGGGTTTGACTTGTGTGGCTGTGTGTGGGTGTATGTGTGGATCTAAAAGATATGTGTATGCAAGCACTTTGTGTAATACCTAATTAACTAATCGTCACTATTTATTTATTATAACAGAACAAATGCTTCAACTTTAAAAGAAAAATTCAAAACTGATGAGAAAAAACTTGCAGACTTACAAGAAAATGTTACCAGTTGGAGAAAAGTTACAAATTTACAAGAAAAAAAGTTTCAAATTCATGAGAAAAAAGCTGCAGATTTACAAGAAAAATTGTGTAATTTTACAAGAAAAAAGTTACAAATTTACAAATCAACTCTTCCTACAATTTTGTTCAGATTGCTTTGAAACTTGGACCCATGGTTTGATATACTCTGATGATGTATATATTGCAATTTCACTCTCATCTGATGACCCTGAGGTCAAAGGTCAGAGGTCAGATTTCCCCCAAATCTTCTAAACACAGTAAAACTACTGAAAGAAATGATGTAGACTTTGCAAATCAATACAGTAATTGTATCTAATACACATCTTGGACGACCTACACCCTCACCTGACTATGGGTTTGGGGTCAAAATGTGAAACTTAAATCAAATCAAACTTTATTGTCATATTGCTGTACATACAACTGTAGTGCAGGCGAGATGAAATTGCGTTTCTCTCGGCATCCATATAAGAAGCAGCATGATTTAAGACACACTCCCACATAGCTCCCCCCCACCCCCACCCCCCCATCCATTCACACATCCCTGAGACATACTTGGGGAAAAAAAAAGAATAACTAACTATAATATACAAAATGTCCGTAGGTGCAGTAGTGTGTATGAGGGATTCCGGGTCAACTGTTCAGCATCCTGACAGCTTGTGGAAGGAAGCTGTTGATCAGTCTGGTGGTTCTGCCTCCGATGCTCCGGAATCATTTACCAGATGGAAGAAGTTCAAAGTGTTTATGCAGAGGGTGAGAACGGTCCTTGACAATGTTCAGTGCCCTGCTCCTACAACGGTTCTGAAAAAGTTCTTGGACAGAGGGGAGGGAGACTCCAATTACCCTCTCCGCCCCCTTGACTATCCTCTGCAGGGCTTTTTTGTCTGACATACTGCAGCTGGAGTACCATGTAGCAATGCAGTACGTCAGAACACTCTCCACTACACCTCTGTAGAAGGTCCTGAGGATGCAGATGGGGAGAGAGGCCTGTTTGAGTTTCCTCAAGAAGTGCAGTCTCTGCTGAGCCCGCTTCCTGATCTCCAAGGAATTCTTGCTCCAGGTCAGGTCCTGCGAGATCTGCACTCCGAGGAACTTGATGTTCTCCACTCTCTCCACTAAACGGCCGCCGATACTGAGGGGGGCGTACTCAGGCTGCGACCGCCGGAAGTCAATAATCATCTCCTTCGTTTTGTCCACGTTGAGCACCAGATTGTTCTCCCTGCACCAGCCCTCCAGGTCTCTCACTTCTTCCCTGTACATTGATTCCTCATCCCTCTGGATAAGTCCCACCACCGTGGTGTCATCTGCAAACTTAATAATCTGGTTCCCCTCGTGTCTGGATACACAGTCATGTGTTAGAAGTGTAAACAGCAGTGGACTGAGTACACAGCCTTGAGGGGATCCGGTACTCAGCGTGACAGACTTGGAGATGTTGTTTCCAACCCGGACAGACTGAGGTCTCTCAGTCAGAAAATCCAGGATCCAGAGACATGTGGCGGTGTTCAGACCGAGAAGGAGTAATTTCTCCATCAGTCTCTGGGGAATAATGGTGTTGAATGCTGAACTGAAATCAATGTACAGGAGTCTGGCGTAGGTGTCTTTCTGGTCCAGGTGGGTGATGACAGAGTGTAGGGTGGTGACTATAGCATCCTCCGTGGAGCGGTTTGAACGATATGCAAACTGGAGCGGGTCGTGTGATGCAGGGAGGCAGGCTGTGATGTGTGGTTTGACAAGCCGCTCAAAACACTTCATCACAATTGGTGTCAGTGCAACAGGACGATAGTCATTCAAACAGGACACCACTGGTTTCTTTGCCACCGGTACAATGATAGAGGTCTTGAAGCATCTGGGAACGATGGCCTGACTCAGGGAGATGTTATAAATGTCAGTCAGGACATCTGCCAACTCGCTCGCGCAGTCTCGGAGCACACGTCCCGGAATGTTGTCTGGACCTGCAGCTTTGCGTGGGTTGACTCTGGTTAGGGTCCTGCGTGTGTCCGCTGTGTTGATGGTAAAAGCTGGTCCGACCGATGGTGGGGGAGGGCCAGCCCTCCCTCTGATTGTCGAGTTTGATGCTTCAAAACGTGCAAAGAAGTCGTTAAGCCTGTCTGGAAGCGAAGCGTCGTCATCATTGACCCCCTGCCTAGGTTTAAAGCCCGTCAGTGTCCGAACTCCCTGCCACATCTGCTTGGTGTTCCTAGTGTCACAGAGGTGTCCCTGGATTTTCTCCGCATAGGCGCACTTTGCCGCCTTAATTCCCTTAGAAAGCGCAGACCTGGCTGAGCGGAGGGCGATCCTGTCCTTCGCTCTGAAGGCTGCATCTCTGGCTGTGAGCAGCGAGCGCACCTCTGCAGTCATCCAGGGCTTATGATTACCCCGCATAGTGATGGTCTTCACTGTAGTGAAATCCTCTGTGCACTTCGCGATGTAGCTGGTGACCGAATCAGCATACTCCTCCACATCTGTCCTGTCTTCCTGGGATGCTGCTATTTTGAAGATCTTTCAGTCTGTGTGCTGAAAACAGTCTTTCAGTGCAGGGGTTGCACTCTCTGGCCAAATCCTGATTTGTTTCACTGCTGGCCTGCTGCGCTTCAATAAAGGTTTGTAGGCAGGCACCAGCATCACGGATATGTGATCAGAACGGCCGAGATGGGGGCGGGGTATCGCTTTATATGCATCTGTGTTTGTGTACACTAAGTCCAACATATTCTCTCCTCTGGTCTTAAAGTCTACACATTGTTTAAACTTGGGGAGCACAGTCTTTAGGCTGGTGTGGTTAAAATCCCCCGCAACCACCACAAAACTGTCCGGGTGTGAAGTTTGGATTTCACTGATTGCATTGTGCAGTTCCCCGAGTGCCTTCTTAGCATTAGCTTTAGCGTTAGCGCTCGGCGCTATGTAAACACCGACTACAAACACGTTGCTGAATTCCCTAGGCAGATAATAAGGCCGACAATTTACAATAAGGAATTCCGCCAACAGAGAGCAGTGTTTAGACACTAACGTGGCATTAACGCACCAGTTCTTGTTAACATAGATGCATAGCCCACCCCCCCGGCTCTTACCGGAGCTCGCCGTTTCCCTGTCAGCACGGAACATCGCCATATCTTCCAGTTGAATGGCCTCGTCAGGAATGTTGTCGTGGAGCCATGTTTCGGTGAAAACAAACACACAGCAGTCCCTCCACTCTCTCCGGGTTTCTCTCAGCAGACGCAGTTCGTCCACCTTGCTTTCGAGGGCGCGGACGTTTGAGAGAAGAAGCGACGGTACCGCTGGTCTGGAGGGGTTAGCCTTTAGCCTAGCATGGATCCCGGCCCTTTTTTCCTCGCTTTTTCCTGCGTTCCCTCCGCTTCCGCTTCCTCCTCTCACGGGTAGCTTCCAGCGGGGACTCCGCCAGAATTCCGTGCTGGCGTAGAATGTCCAAATCACAACCGATCGCCGCGATTCTTGCAGCGTGCAGTACCTTGATGTTTAATAAGGTCTCACGGTTGTAAGTTTTACAGAATGTACGTCTGGGATGATCACATTCCATTTGCACAGTCGTAAATGGTAAATTTACTATTACTATAAAACTAGTACAGCTAGGCCTCCAAACCTGGTACACAGGTTCACCCTGTGACCCTGAAGTGTGACTATGGATTTGGGATTGCAAGGTATTACAATTAGTAATGCTACATCTGACACTGAAGTCCCGAAGCCTTTGTCGAGAAAGGGGTGTGGCCAAATGAAGCTTGTGTCGAGGCCTGTATCATGTGTCAGAAGATCACGTGACCCAAGACAAGTGAGGCCCTGCTTCTCTAGAAATCACGTGACTGCCTCATTATGTGACTCACTTGCTGAAAAAGGCTCGGGAAATACAGGAAGTGTTCTGCTTGATAGGTGATGCTGAGGATCGTTACATGCAAGAGACTGACAGTGTTTCTTAGAAAATGGAGCCATCAAAAAGGCAAAGAACATCTGCTGATTTGGAACATTTTGACTTGATGTCTCCAAATAAGGAAAACTAACATGTACATGACTCACAAAAAGTTAGGGATATTCAGCTTTCGGGTGAAATTTCAGGATGCACCTAAAATGCACTATAACCTTTACAGGTGAGCTTAATTTGACCTTCTCTAGCCTTCTGAATGCACATGTCCAACTGTTCAATGTTTCAGTAATTTTTGCATAACTTGCTGTTCTCTAACAAGGTGCTTAACAGCAAAATTCACAACAGGTGTTTGATCCATGAATCGACCAATAAATGTTCTGCTTCCATTAGAATTGGTATTTAAACAGTCCTCTTCATCATGCTGTTCACATTTTGACATCATGAGACCAAGACGACACCTCACAAATGATCAACAGTATCTCGCCATTGCGAGGCTTCAAACAGGATGTTCTCAGAGGGAAGTGGCCACTGAGCTTAGAGTGTCACAGAGTGTCATTAGCAGGTTGCAACAGAGATACAGAGAGACTGGAAGAGTCACAGAAAGGCATAGAAGTGGACGTCCTTTGGCCACATCCCACGCTGATGACCGCTTCATTGTGAACAGTGCCCTGCGGAACCAGATGATTAATGCCACTCAACTCCAGGCACATTTAAGGGAGGTGAGAGGTACCCAAGTGTCATGTCAGATCAGTCAAAACCATCTACATCAGCGTGGTCTATGTGCTAGACGACCTGCAAGGGTACCTGACCACACTACCAAACACAGGCGTTATCGTCTTGTGTGGGCCAGGGAGCATTTATGCTGGACAAGGGACCAGTGGGCCTCAGTGCTGTTTTCTGATGAAAATCGATTCACGTTGAGCAGAAATGATGGCCACAACGATGTTGGAGACGTCAATCAGAGCGCTATGCATCAGTCATTGTTGTCACCATCTTACTGTCTGGCCAGGTGTGTCTAGTCAATATAGAACTTCCCTACACCTTGTGAATGGTACAGTGACAAGCCGCTACTACCTGAATATCATTAATCCAAGTCATTGTGCCCCTGCATGAACAACACAGGCCTAATTTCACCTTCATGGACAACAATGCTCCAGCTCATCAAGGTCGCATCATTAGGGAATGGCTGCTGGAGGCTGGGGTACCTCAAATAGAGTGGTCTGCACTTTCTCCAGACCTGAATTCCATAGAAAATCTATGGGATCAGCTGAGTTGCCGTGTAGAGGCTCATAACCCTGCACCCTACAACCTCAATGACCTGAGGGCCGCCCTTCAAGAAGAGTGGAATGCCATGCCTCAGCAGACAATAAGTTGACTTGTGACCAGCATGAGACATCGTTGTCAAGCTGTAATTGATGCTCATGGGCACATGACAAGTTATTGAGACATTGACATTTTTTGTTGTGGTATACCCACCACTGTTGTTGGCTTTTGTTTCAATAAACTGAGATGAGGAAATCACCATTGCATGCTTCTACTTAAATGCCCTACTTTCATGATATAATATCACTGTAGCGTGAACTTTTTACATTTTTCCATAAATTTCACCCGAAAGTCAAATATCCCAAACTTTTTGTGAGTAGAAATCACTCATATGGAGGATGGTTTGATATTATAGTGTGTGTGTTCACAAGACATGAATTCTTGTAATGTCAATTTCTTGTAATGTCAATTATGTCTCATAACACAAACACATTGATATACTTTATTAATATACCATGACTGATATATCGTGATGTATTGATACTTTATTAATAGCCCATGTTCAAGATAAATTCATTTTATCTGGCATGCAGTACCTCATATGGGGATTCTGACATAATACTTCCATCCATCCATCTTCTACCACTTTTTTGGAGGTCCGGGTCATGGAGGCAGCAGTTCAAGCAAAGCAGCCCAGACTTCCCTCTCCCCAGCCACCTGCTCCAGCTCTTCAGAGAGGATACCAAGGTGTTCCCAAACCAGCTGGGAGACGTACAGTGGGGCAAAAAAGTATTTAGTCAGCCACCAATTGTGCAAGTTCTCCCACTTAAAAGATGAAAGAGGTCTCCAATTTTCACCATAGGTATACCTCAAAAAAATCCAGAAAATCACATTGTCTGATTTTTAAAGAATTTATTTGCAAATTATGGTAGAAAATAAGTATTTGGTCAATAACAAAAGTTCATCTCAATACTTTGTTATATACCCTTTGTTGGCAATGACAGAGGTCAAATGTTTTCTGTAAGTCTTCGCAAGGTTTTCACACACTGTTGCTGGTATTTTGGCCCATTCCTCCATGCAGATCTCCTCTAGAGCAGTGATGGTTTGGGGCTGTCGCTGGGCAACACGGACTTTCAACTCTCTCCAAAGATTTCCTATGGGGTCGAGATCTGGAGACTGGGTAGGCCACTCCAGGACCTTGAAATGCTTCTTACGAAGCCACTCCTTCGTTGCCTGGGCGGTATGTTTGGGATCATTGTCATGCTGAAAGACCCAGCCACGTTTCATCTTCAATGCCCTTGCTGATGGAAGGAGGTTTTCACTCAAAATCTCACGATACATGGCCCCATTCATTCTTTCCTTTACACGGATCAGTCGTCCTGGTCCCTTTGCAGAAAAACAGCCCCAAAGCATGATGTTCCCACCCCCATGCTTCACAGTAGGTATGGTGTTCTTTGGATGCAACTCAGCATTCTTTCTCCTCCAAACACGACAAGTTGCCTAGCGGCTGCCCCGGCCTTGGGTGCGCTCTGCAGAGCGTGCCCAAATGCCAAGTCACGTTTCGTTACCTTGTATTCATACATGTTGTAATGGCAATAAAGTTGAATCTCATCTCATCTCTCATCTCAAGTTGAGTTTTTACCAAAAAGTTCTATTTTGGTTTCATCTGACCATATGACATTCTCCCAGTCCTCTTCTGGATCATCCAAATGCTCTCTAGCAAACTTCAGACGGGCCTGGACATGTACTAGAGGTTAGTACTAGTGAAAGCGCTTTGAGTGGTCTTTGTGACTAGAAAAGCGCAATATAAGTGCAGGTTAGTACTGGCTTAAGCAGGGGGACACGTCTGGCACTGCAGGATTTGAGTCCCTGGCGGCGTAGTGTGTTATTGATGTAGCCTTTGTTACTTTGGTCCCAGCTCTCTGCAGGTCATTCACTAGGTCCCCCCGTGTGGTTCTGGGATTTTTGCTCACCGTTCTCGTGATCATTTTGACCCCACGGGGTGAGATCTTGTGTGGAGCCCCATATCGAGGGAGATTATCAGTGGTCTTGTATGTCTTCCATTTTCTAATAATTGCTCCCACAGTTGATTTCTTCACACCAAGCTGCTTACCTATTGCAGATTCAGTCTTCCCAGCCTGGTGCAGGTCTACAATTTTGTTTCTGGTGTCCTTTGACAGCTCTTTGGTCTTGGCCATAGTGGAGTTTGGAGTCTGACTGTTTGAGGTTGTGGACAGGTGTCTTTTGTACTGATAACGAGTTCAAACAGGTGCCATTAATACAGGTAACGAGTGGAGGACAGAGGAGCCTCTTAAAGAAGAAGTTACAGGTCTGTGAGAGCCAGAAATCTTGCTTGTTTGTAGGTGACCAAATACTTATTTTCCACCATAATTTGCAAATAAATTCTTCAAAAATCAGACAATGATTTTCTGGATTTTTTTTCTCATTTTGTCTCTCATAGTTGAGGTATACCTATGATGAAAATTGGAGAACTCTCTCATCTTTTAAGTGGGAGAACTTGCACAATTGGTGGCTGACTAAACACTTTTTTGCCCCACTGTAATCTCCCCAGCGTGTCTTGGGTCTGTCCCGGGGTCTCCTCACAGTGGGACATGCTCGAAACACCTCAGGTGGGAGGCATCCAGGAGACATCCTGATCAGATGCCCTTACCACCTCAACTGGCCCCTTTCAATGTGGAGGAACAGCGGTTCTACTCTGAGCCTCACCTGGATGACTGAGCTTCTCACCCTATCGCTAAGGGTGAGTCCAGCAATCCTACGGAGAAAGCTCATTTCAGCCGCTTGTATCCACGACCTCATTCTTTGGGTCATTACCCAAAGCTCATGACCATAGGCGAGGGTAAACGTAGATTGACTGGTAAATCGACAGCTTTACCTTAGAGCTCAACTCCCTCTTCACCACAACAGACCGGTACAATGTCCACATCACTGCAGAGGCTGCTCCAATCTGTTTGTCAATCTCTCGCTCCATTCTCCCCTGCTCAAGCTCCTGCCCCAAGTGGAGGAGTTTAAGTATCTTGGGGTCTTATTCACATAATACTTATAATACTTAAATATTATCATTATTATTATTATTATTATTATTATAGTGTCTTAGGAGGTAAAGCGGGTTGTCCAGTAACCAGAGGGTTAGCGGTTCAATTCCTGCTCTCTCCAGACATCCTGCCATTGTGTTCCTGGGCAAGACACTTTACCCACCTTGCCTCCAGTGTCCATGACACTGGGGATGAATGTGTATAAATGTTTGGTCGTGGTTGGAGAGGGCGTTGGTGTGTATTGGCAGCTACATTTCCGTCAGCCTGCCCCAGGGAAGCTGTGGCTGTAGTAGTGGCTTACTACTACCATTGTCTGTGGAGTGATTGAATAATGTATCTGTTGTAAAGTGTCTTTGAGTGTCTATGAAAAGCGCCATCTAAATCTGATGCATTATTATTATTATTATTATTATTATTATTATCAAATAATGGTGCAATTGCATCATTATGTTTCCAGATCCACTGGTATGTAGCCCACATGTAATATCACAGTGGGACTGCTGTACATCAAATGACCAGCAGATGTCAGTGTTCCCAAATGAGCTGTTCAGACATGGGGCTTCGTGTAATCAGCCTTTTGGTGAAGCAGTTGGCCAGAAAGGCATAATGCATTCACAGGGCTTCATCACACCATCACTAGTTACAAGGTGACTGGTTTGGGTGCAAGACGCATCAAAAGACCACCAGAACATTCCTTCATTTCCTCTCCACCGTCGCCAAGTGCTTGCTCATAGGGGATCACCTGATTGCTGGGGTCTTTCTGCAACTGTGGGGGTTCCCCCCTACAGTTGATAGTGCTATGAGATGACTGTTGTTGTGAAATAGCGCTATATAAATAAAGTTGAATTAAATTGAATTGAATGTAGCCAAAAGACGCATCCATTATATTGTCTTTTATAAATGTAAAAAAAAAAAAAAAAAAAGTCCTCATAAAAAACAAGGAATCCAAATCTCTCAGCTTGAGAGTCTCTGACCAAGCAATTCTGAGCCTGTTCCACCCAACACACACACTCAGCTTCATCACCTCAACCCCATCCATCCATCCATCTTCTTCCGCTTAATCCTTTTCGGGTCGCGGGGGGGCTGGAGCCTACCCCACCTTCCCTAATTAATGTTCCTGTGTGATTCCTGGAACAGAGCAGATATAATTAATAAAGATTCCTGCTTTAAAACAAACAATTCATGACAACAATTAGACTGACAGAAAACATATTTTTTCTCATAAACACAACAACTTCAATTGTACCAAACATGTGACCCTTCTATAGGATTTAAACATAATTGTCAAATGCAGCAATTAACCAATCAAAGAATCAGTTTACCCCTACTTTCATAGATGACCCTTTGAGCATAGTGCAGCACTTTTATCAATCCTATGAAACTTCAATAATGGCTTTAACTACTAAGAAAAGTAACAAAAAAAGGAAACTTGTTGCATTTATAGGAGGAAGCTGTTGCTTCCTAACACAAGGTCAAAGGTCAACATCAAAATGGCTTATAAACGATATCTCAACAACAAGGAAAGCTAGGGTCACCAAACCTGGTACACAGGCTGCAGCTGTGGTGCAGGTGTAGTGTGTCCGACTACTGATCAGAGGGTCAGGGCTTCGATTCCCGCTCTGTCTGCAGTCTGCATGCTGAATTGTCCTTGAGGAAGACACTGAACCCCCAGCTGCTCCTGGTGGGTCCCGTGTGTGGCAGCTTCTCTATGTGAATGTGGGGAGAGCAGGATCTGTAAAGCGCTTTGGTCATCTAGAGATGAGTAAAAAGTGCTATATAGATGAACGCCATTTACCATTTAAACAGAGCTGGTATTTCCCCGTAACTGCACCTTTCTTTTTTTCTTAGCAGTCTGGGGCTCTCTAACGTTGACTGTTTGGTATTGATTTCAGCTAGCGAGCCTGCAGTTGTAAAACTGAGTAGTCGGTGGCAGGTACTGACTGAGTCAGGTGTGTCAGTGCAGCACAGAGGTAGAAACAGACGCATCACGTGGGAAGAGAGCAAATGTCCCGTGAGAATTTTTCTAAATAAAACACCTGGCAGAGTTGCAAAGTTGCAAATTTACAAGACAACAGTAGCAAATTCATGAAAAAACTGCAGATTTAGAAGAAAAATGTTACAAATTTATGAGAAAAAAGTTGCAAATTTACAAGCAGAAAGTTGCAAATTCATGAGAAGGAAGCTGCAGATTTACAAGAAAAATGCTGCAAATTTGAGGAAAAAAGTTGCAAATTTACAAGAAAAAAGTTTCAGATTTACATGAAAAATTCTGCTAATTTACAAGAAAAATTCAGCAATTTTACAAGAAAAAAGGTGCAAATTCATGAAGAAGAAGCTGCAGATTTACAAGAAAATGCTGTAGAGAAAAAGTTGTAAATGAGAAAAAAAGTTTAAAATTTACAACAATATTAAAAATATTGCAAATTTATGCAGAAAAAAGTTGCAAATTTATGAGAAGTTTTGAATTTATGAGAAGAAAGTTGTGAATTTACAAAAACATCTGCAAATGTATGAGAAAAGCTTAAAATTTACAAGAAGAAAGTTACAAATTCATGATAAAGAAGCTGCATATTCATGAGATAAAAAGCTGTAGATTTACAAGAAAATGCTGCAAATTTATGAAGAAAAAAGTTGCAAATTTAATGAGAAAGTTTCAGATTGACAAGAAAAAATGTTTTAGATCTACAAGAAATAAGTTTCAGATTTACAAGAAAAGTTCTGCAAATTTACAAGAAAAATTCAGCAAATTTATGAGAAAAAGTGTCATAAACTCTGTGTGCTGTGGAAAAGTGCACAGAGAGTTTATGACACTTTTTATGACAACGTTTATGACACAAGCGTGTCCTCGGACCTCCCTCTCACGGCGCCCCTCTTCGATCCGGCGGTTGAGCGCGGCGAGCAGAACTGACCGCTCCTCGTCCGCTGGCGTGGATGCAGGGGAACGCCTCCGCACGGGCACCTGGGCAGGATCATCCAGGGTCTCAACCTCCTCCATCGTCCGACGGCTCGGTTCTTGGACTGGCAGACCCTCAGAAATTAAGGGAGGAGCCATGGAGAGGGGAAGGAAACAGTCATTATTTGCAGCTGGGGGAGAGGCCCCAGTGGACTGCTGATACTGGGCCTCTCCCTCGGGAGACGGGCGAGATTCAATGCTAATGAATGATTTTGAATGAAACAGTACTTGCCTGTCATCCCGGTTGGTGAAATCCGCAGCTGCAGGCGGCAGACTTTCGTCCCTCTCCATGCCAGCGATGACGCAGGTCCTCTCAAGGGCTTGGGGAGGAGCCCTCTGCATGACGACGGAGGTGGGCGCTCCCTGGATGACCTCAGCGGACCTCTCAGCAGCTGAAGGGATGATGGCCGCTGACGGAGGAGAGGGCTTCTCCCAGCGCTTCAACGCAGGACGATGCTGTCCCCTATTTATCGGTACTGACTGTGCTGGAGCAGGAGGAGGGTCAGGCAAAGAGTCCCGGAGAAAGAAGGCCTGCTGGTCTCCGGGTCTCCGTCTCGGCGCCGGGGGGAATGTCAACCCAGGGAAAGAGCGATGGAGCGAACGCACTGTGGCCAGCAGGTCGGCGAACTCGGGGTAGTCCCATAACCCGGGATACGCCTCCAGGACCTCCATAGCTCCTTCCAGGCACTCCAGCCTCTTCTTTGGTCCCTGGGCGGCGAGGGCCTCATTCACAAAGCTCCGGATAAATTCAGCGGTCCGTCCCTCCTCCACCGTGGGAGACTCCGCTGCCGTTGCTGTCCTGCCTCGTCGAGAGCGGGGCATGGTGAACTCCAGGAACAGGTCTGTCCAAAAAACAGCACACAAAAAAGGGGAAAGGGATGTGTGGGTGAACCCGCTAAATCCTCTCAGCTAGCTGGACCATTCTGCCATAAACTCTCCGTGGGCTTTTCCACAGTGCATGGAGGAGGAGAAGGATGGATGGATTTGCGTGCAGGGTTTCACCAAACACACATTTACTGACAAAACACAGTTCCAAAAATAAAGACTTACAAGTCGAGACAGATGTACACAACAGGCTGACGCAGGAGCGAACAGCGGGCAGACCCCTGTGCACCGTGGCCACAGGAAAACAATACACATAACACACATGCGCTCGGGAGAGCGAGGAAGACTTTAGCAAGCTCTACTATCACAGGGAGGCAAACTGGGCAACAGCCTAAGCGTAGCGGTTGAGCTGCAGGGAGAAACTCTGCCAGATAAGCGTAGCAGCTAACCGCACAGAGAAACACTAAACAGTTTACTGACGGGCAGGAGCAGTCCAAAAAGGCCAATTCTCCCATAGGCACGAACAGCAAATCCTTCAAGACGTGACGGGCACACGACGGGAAATGACCGTGTGACTCATATAATGGTCCTGCGGTGTTAGACTAGCAAAGAGCTGCTTATATGCAAACACCGCTGGCCTAACAAATTGGGAACACCTGGGCGAGGCGCGGGAAAGAATTACCGGGGCAAACAGCGAGAGAGGGGGGCGTGGTCGGACCGGCGAACGCTAGACAGTGCCCACCCAGAAGTGGGTCAAACAGCCGCCTATTGATCGCCGGCCAGAGCAGCGGCCAAGCACAGAAATGGGCACACGGGTGAAAAAACACAACCTAAGACCAAGAACGGTCAGAACCGAGCCCGCAGCAGAACACAGGCTCGGTTCATGACAAAAAGTGGCAGATTTAATGAAAAAAAGTTGTGAATTTACAAGAAAAAGATTGCAAATTTACAAAAAAAAATTAGCAAATTTATTAGGAAAAAAGGTCCAAATTTACATGTCGAAAGTTGCAAATTCATGAGAAAGAAGCTGCAAATGTACAAAAAATTCTGGAAATTTACGAGAAAAATTCTGCAAATTTATGAAAAAAAGTTGTGAATTTATGAGAAAAAGTTACAAATTTACAAGAAGAAATTTGCAAATTCATGTGAAAGAAGCTGCAGATTTACAAAAAAATGCTGCAAGTTTATGAGAAAAAATTTGCAGATTTAATGAGAAAAAAAGTTGTGAATTTACAAGAAAAAAGTTACAAATTTACAAAAAAATTCTGCAAATTTATGAGGAAGAAGTTGCAAATTTACAAGAAGAAAGCTGCACTTCCTCCGTGTTCTGAGGAAGAACAACCTGGACCAGAAGCTGCTGCTGGTCTTCTACGGCTGCTCAGTGGAGACCGTGCTCACCTACAGTCTGGGTGTGTGGTACTCCGGCTCCACGGCCAAGAACAGCAAGGCTGTGCAGAGGGTCATCAACACCACCCAAAAAAATCATTGTTGGCCCTCTGCCCTCCCTGGAAACATCTCCAGATCCTCCCGTCTCAGAAGGATCAAGGCCATCACAGGAGACCCCTCACGTCCCGCCCACCACCTGTTTGACCTGCTTCCCTCTGGACAACAGTTCAGATCAATCAGGTCTCACACCTCCAGACCAACAAACGGTTTCTTCCCCTGGGCCATCTGGACTGCCAGCAGTCAGAGGCCCCACCCCCCCTCCCTCTGAACGCTCACATGCTCAGAACTGAAGACCTTTTAGTGATCACTAGAACTCACCTGTCTTTGCACTCCTCACTTTCACGTAAACTGACCCATCCGTGAAACCACTGCTGTACATGAAGAGTTCCTTTGCAAAAACTGATAAGTCCAATTGTTTTAATAATGAGAAAAACAACTTTTCATCTGCTGGTTTCTATGTGTTCGTACTTCCAGTTCAGCTTCTAAGACATGGTCACTTGACATATGAGTATCTCAGACATAATAAAGGCAAAAATTGAACATCAACTCATTGTTATTTTTGGTAATTTATGACCACAAAAACAGATAAGTCCACAACACATACTTTTGCAAAAACAGACATGTTGCGAAAACCATGCTAGTTTGTCTGGTGAACGCATCATTGGTTCATCTGCTTCATCAAAATTATCCATATTTGACATAAAATGCAACAAAATTGTAAAACCTGGCAGTTAGATCACACAAAGTGAGCAGACCCAAGCAGGGGTCTCTGCAGAACGCTGCTGCAGCAGATAGATGCGTGATTGGCTGATCCTCGCTGAGTCACGTCACCCAAATACCAAGCGCTGATTTGCCGTGTGTGGAGTTATCTGCTTTTGTAAAAAACAGGGTCCCAGCGTTTATCGGCTTTTGAAAAAAACATGAACTTCGTAGTGTATATAAGAGCAGATATAGTGGATTTTTAGAAAAAACAACTTGAGCAGGTAATGTGAACAGTTGTTGGTTGTACAGAGGGAAATTTTCTTGGAAGTGGCGTTTATCGCTTTTTGCACACAAACTCTTCACATATTTCCCATAATCCTTGGGCCATTTTACTCTGTGTTCAGCACTCCACCCTCTTATGTATGTAGTTCCACCCGTGAAGCCACTACTGTACCTGTGTATATACCAATGGGCTATTTGTTCTTTTCACATTTATCTTTACCTCAGTCGTACAGTTAATCATGTGTTCTGTAACCGCTTTATTTCAAATTCTCCTCTTTTCCTAAATTGCACAGTAGCCTGGTGGAGCATCTACAGTTTCATTGTGCTGTACAACTGGACAATGACAACAAAGCCTGTTCTATTCTATTCTATTCTATTCTTGATTTACAAGAAAAATGCTCTGAATTTGAGAAAAAGTTGCAGATTTAATTTTTGTTTTTATTTGGTATACTTTTATTAATCTCAGAGGGAAATTCGGGGCGTCCACCTGGATGGATGAGGCAGCCACAGTGCAGCGTCAGTCCCTTCACCATTCACACACACATTCACACCTAGGGCCACGTCTCCAGCTAACCTAACCTGCAGGTTTTTGGCCTGTGGGAGGAAACCAGAGTACCCGGGGTAAACCCACACAGACACGGGGAGAACATGCAAACTCCACACAGAAGGGTCACTGACGGTCAGGGAGTGGGATCGAACCCACGACCTTTTTACTGTGCGGCCACAGTGCTAACCACTGCAGCACCAAGCTGCCCTAATGAGAAAAAGGTTGTGAATTTACAAGAAAAAGTTGAACTTTTCAAAATAAAACACCCGGCAGACTTTTATATTGATTATACAGAGGAACGGAATAAACAAATTATTTTTTCTCAGCGTGTCTCTGGTGTGGCCACCCGGGGGTTGGGGACCGTTGTTCCACCGGATTCGGCCTTTGACTGCTGTTGAAAGTAGGCTGCCACCTGTTGGGTATTTTGTGAACTGGCAGTTGTAGAGAAACTCAGTGCGCACAGCTGGGCCACCCCCTCAGCTGCTGGTCCTTGTCCCTTACCCTAATGGTTCATTGTGGTTCCCGCAAATTGTTCTTTCCATAAAAATGTTCACAATGATTTTCTAAGTGGAGTTGTTGCTCCTCAATGATATTTGCACCATAACGTTCCCCTCTGCTAATCAGTGTCCAGATGGAGATAAGAAGTGTCTCCTGTGGACAGCCGTGGACCTCACCTTCTTCATCCTAATGGGTGTGGTCGGCGGGCTCCTGGGGGCGCTCTTCAACTGCATGAACAAACACCTGGCCAAGTATCGCATGCGGCACATCCACCCGAAAGCCAAGTTCATCAGGTTGGATGTGCAACATTCAGGTGCACACATGCAGTTATAATGGCTGTTTTCATGTCCACGTTTGTGAGTAAAGATTTTCATTCTTTTTCAGAGTTATAGAAAGTCTGCTAGTGGCCATGATGACAACACTGGTGACATTTGGCGCCTCCATGCTGTTGGGTGAATGTCGTGATCTGGTGACCCCCACAACACACAACACCACAGTAGGTATCTGCTTCTCCCGCCATGTTACTGTTCTGAGCACGTTCTCCATCTCAGGAGTGGATGGAGTACCTCATGGCTCTGGATGTTGTAGGGCTGTGCTGGTCGACAAGCCTCTGAAACATCACGTGGAGGTCAGGGACCGTACCTGGTTGTGGAACACTAGACCAGCGTTTTTCAACCAGGGTACCCTGGTACGTTCAGCTTTCTGTGGGAAATGATCTCATTTCACTTGTTAATTGGTCCTAAAACAATTGCCATTGTTGTGCATGGGTTCCGTACGCAGCCATGCACAACAATGGCAAGTTACTTGCAATTTTTTAGGACCAATTAACAAGTGAAATTCGATCATTTTCCAAAGAAACCTGAATGTACCAGAGCACCCTGGTTGAAAAACACTTCCCTAGACAAACTTTTTACCCTCTCAAAGATACCTGTTGGTTTTTGCAGAAAAAAAGTTGCAAATTCATGAGAGAAAAGTTGCAAATTTACAGGAAAAAAAAGGAGAAAAAAGTAGTAATATTCTGAGACGGAAGTTAAGTTTTACAAGAAAAACGTAGCAAATTCATAAAAAAGCTGCAGATTTAAAAGAAAAATGTTGCAAATTAAAGTGTTTCCCCTGCCGTCAGTGTGTGAATGTGTGTGTGAATGGGTGGATAGCAGGATCTGTAAAACGCTTTGGTCATCCAGAGAGGAGTAAATTGCGCTATATAAGTGAGCACCATTTACCATTTTACCATTATATTGGGGGAGCAGGACGCGACACCCTAGAGCGGGGGTCTGCAAACTTTGCCATCCAAAGAGCCGTTTTGCCCCACACTGGCCAAAATGGAATTAGCTGAGGGCCGCAGTAGCTTTTTGACCTTTAAAATAACGATTATGCTGCTCATATATAAACCACGAAATACACAAGAAATGTAGTTTAATCTTTCACGTATGAATTCATACTACAACAGTGAAGAAACCAATGGAACTTTATTGTAATTATGTGCTGCAACAAATGGAAAAGTCTCATTCTTCTGTAAAATGTCTTATATGGCCTTTAAAATCAACTGGAAACCAAACTATGCTGGTTGACATTTGAGTCTTCATATTTGGGGAAACTAAAGAAAAAACTAGCCCACTTTGAAATAAATGAACTATAACAAAAAAATGCAGGCTATTACAAAAAGAGAAATTATATTAAAAAAAATACCATTTTTGAGGCTATTTAGTTCATTTTCAGGGTGTAATTCTCTTCTGTTTTCAGTTTTTTAATCTTCAGCCAGTAATCAAAAATCCTGTATGAACATAAAACAGAACTAAATCAGCAAAGGCAATTCATTCGTTTTTTTCAGGTTGGGGGCATGTTTGCCCTGTCTCTCACCCCCCCCCCCCCCCCTCAAATTTACGCCTATCTGTTAAATGGGATTTCTGCTTCTGAACATTACTGCAGAGCTTCTCTATGTCAGGGCTGTAGGATGTGACTTTGATCTTCAAACAGGACTGCAGACTGCCATCAGTGAGGCGGGAGCGGTATTTGGATTTTATGTAATTCATGCTTGAGAATTACATAAAAGCATTCTTGTTTTTAAAGCATTCTGCTTTCAGAACAAACACAAATGTTTACTCTTGTGGAACACCATCTCGGAGTGAATTATCATGGCAAGTCTCCTGACAAGATTCTGTAATATGACCATCATCCAAACGTATGCGCCAACAGAAGTCGCCGAGGACAACAGTGTCAAAGGTGCATTCTATGACCAGACAACATCCCTAGTCATGATATCAAGATACTGCCAGGTGATTTCAATACTCAGATTTCTCCAGACCGAACAGGTTTCGAAGACACCATTGGTCGTTTCGGCTCAGCTTCTGTTCGTAACGGCAACGGAGAGAGACTCATGTCATTCTGCAACACTGAAGGACTCAACATCATGAACACCTTCTTCAAACACAAACAGATCCACAAAATTACCTGGACATCACCAAATGGCATAACTAAAAATGAGAGACTATATCTGCATCTTTAGGAGGTGGAAAACCACTTTTGTAGATGTTAGAACATACTGGGGTGCTGAAGTAGGCAATTTATTTATTTAGCGAATGCAAAGTCCTTAAGCCAAGCAGTTGCCTCCTGGTTTGCTGTATGGAGGGTGTGTAATCCTCCTTCCAGTCTTTGGAGCGGGCAAGCCTCTATGATGTGTTCCATTGTTTGCTCCTCTCCACATGCGCACAGTGGGCTAGGGCTACTGCCCCATCTGTGAAGGCTGGCCAAGCAGGGGCCATGTCCAGTCCTGAAGCGATTGAGTGTAGACCACTGTCTCCTTGGGAGGTTGGTGCCCGGGACCTGTTGGTTGGGGTTTATCACCAGCTGTTTGTTTGGGACCTCCTTGGTCTCCCATTCCTCTTGCCAAGCTGTCTGGATGGTAAAGTCAGCTGGGGGAGGGTTTTTCCAAATCGGCCGTCTGGATGAAAGTCGGGCAGTGGGTGGGGTGTAGATATCTGCATGGATTGGTAAGTGAGGAGAATCTTTAACTTTTTGGAGCATCCTTTGAGTTAATGCTGCTCGCCGGATGTGTGGAGGGGCTATGTTTGACAGTACAGAGAGCCAGGGGAGTGGTGTTGAGCGGATTGTTCCAGTTATAGTTCTCATGGTTGAGTTGAGCTGGGTGTCTACATGGTGTGTGTAAGATGACCTGGACCAGACAGGGGCACAATATTCTGCTACAGAGTATGAAAGGGCCAGTGCTGAGGTGCGCAGGGTGGAGACTGCCGCCCCCCATTTTGCACCAGCGAGCTTGCAGAGCAGGTTGTTTCGTACCTTCACCTTAGCAGCCGTCCCCTTTAGATGTTCCTTGAAGGATAAGGTCCTATCAAGGGTCACTCCAAGATAAGTTGGATTTGGGGCATGCTTAAGCTTGAGTCCGCTCAGGTGGATGTTTAGTTCTCTGGCAGCTTTTGCATTGTGGAGATGGAATACACTGGAGACGGTTTTTGCTGGGCTTGGTTTTAGGCGCCAGATTTTGCAGAACTGGTCCAGTTTGGCAAGATCTTCCGTGAGCACCCGTTCCAGTGGTTCAAAGTCTGGTGCTTGGAATGCCAAACAAATGTCGTCTGCATAGATGAATTTGCGGGATTTTGTAGTAGGCAGGTCGTTTATGTAGAGGTTGAACAGAGTTGGAGCTAGAACTGAGCCTTGTGGGAGTCCGTTTTTCTGCATTCTCCATGCACAGTAGGCAATGACCACTACCTTCTCATAGCCAAACTGAAATTGAAACTGAAAGCTCCCAAGAAATCCGTAGGAAGGAAAAAGTTTGATGTGTCAAAGTTAAAGGATCCCCACCAGCAAGCAGAATTCAACCTTGAACTGAATAGCAAGTTCTCAGCACTCGCAGATGATTCTGGCGACATCAATGAACAATTTGAGAACATCAGGAACTGCATCTGAGCAGCAGCGGAGAATACTATCAGGTAAATAGGAGGAAAAAGGTCCGAACAGTGGATCAGCAATGAATCATGGAAGCTCATAGATGATAGAAGACAAGCAAAGTTAAATAGAGAAATAAAACCATCTAAGGTGAACATGCAAAGGTACAAGAACATTGACAACATGGTAAAAACACCATGCAAGAAAGACAAGCGGGTGTGGTTCAAGAGCCTTACAACTGCCGCTGAAAATGCAGCAAGAAAAAATGACAGCAGGATGCTTTCTTGACTTGTCAAACAACTATCTTCAGACAACACCAGCAAAATAGTTCCGATTGTGGCTAAGAATGGTGCCACACTTCAAACCCCAGAAGAACAAGAACAAAGATGGCGTGAACATTTCAGCGAGGTGTTAAACCAACCCACACCGGATGACCCGACCATGGAAGAAGTAGTGACATCTGACGTCTGTGACATCAACATCAGCACAGAACCTATTACAGAAACTGAGGTCAGGACAGCTCTGAAGAAACTGTCGAACAACAAGGCAGCTGGTCCTGACAAAACACCACTGGAACTTCTCAAATATGGTTCAAGCACTCTGACTCCTCAACTGACCAGCCTCTTTAACCAGATCCTAGAAATTGAAACTATCCCAGATTGTTGGAAACTAGGAGAAATTGTAAGACTGCCGAAAAAAGGAAGCCTTAGAGACTGCAATAACTGGAGAGGAATAACACTGCTCTCCATGACAAGCAAGGTTCTTGGTTGCATACTACTCACACGAATCAGGTAAGCTCTTAACTGAGAATTGAGAGAACAACAACCTGGTTTTTGACCTGGTAGATCATGCAGTGAACAAATACTTACCTTGAGAGTAATTTTTGAACAAACATTGGAATTTCAGAACAAGCTGGTCACCAACTTCATTGATTTTCAGAAAGCGTTTGATTCAGTGCACCGAGAGTCATTAATCAAATCAAACTTTATTATCATATTGCTGTACATACAACTGTAGTGCAGGCAAGATGAAATTGCGTTTCTCTCGGCATCCATATAAATAGAAGCAGCATGATTTAAGACACACTCCCACATAGCTTCACCCCCCCACCCCCAACCATTCACACATCCCTGAGACATACTTGGGGGAAAAAAAAAAATTATGATCATCATGAGGCATTACAGCATTCCGCCTAAGTTTGGCAATATCATCAGGAACATACTGTATATGAGAATGCTTCATGCACTGTCACAATAGATTCTGGACCATCAAAACCCTTCCATATGACGACTGGTGTAAGGCAAGGGTGCATCTTGTCTCCTTCTTTGTTCATTCTTGTCATCGATTGGCTGATGAGAAAGTGTAAAGAAGCAGGAGTGGGTATACCATTCAACAAAGGAAAATTGTTCGATCTAGATTTTGCGGATGACATCGCCTCATTAACAAGCAACAAAATTGACATGCAGGTGCTGATAAACACCCTGGCACTTTTTGCAGGCAAGGTGGGTCTCAGAATCAGCGAGGAAAAAAGCAAGATCATGTTTGCAGGAGATTTCCAACAGACACAGGACGTGATGTGCAACAATAATGCACTCAAACAAATGGACAACTTCACCTACCTGGGAAGTATCATAGCCAGCGATGGAGACTCAGAAAAAGATTTAGGATAGCAAAGGGCACCGCATGCTTCAGGAGGTTGAAGAAGATCTGGCAGGACAAGAAACTGTCTTTGGATGTCAAACTCCTGCATTTTGGGAGCGTAGTGCTCTGTTGGGATGATAAGGAACTGTCAGATCTTTTAAATAAAAAAGGAGCCTGATTATTTAGAGCTTTGTAAGTGAGAAGAAGGATTTTAAACTTAATTCTAAATTCAATGGGAAGCCAGTGAAAGGAGGCTAGAACTGGAGAGATGTGAGCTGTCTTTCTAGTACCTGTTAAACCTCTTGCTGCCGCATTTTGTGTCAGCTGCAGACTTTTAAAAGATGCTTTAGGACAGCTTGGTAATAAAGAGTTACAGTAATCTAATGTAGAGCTAACAAAAGCGTGGATTAGTTTCTCAGCATCACTCTGAGACAAGATGCTCCTAATCTTGGCAATATTATGCAAATGATAGAAGGGAGTCTTAGAAACAAGTTTAATATGTGAATTAAAGAACAGATCTTGATCAAAAATAACTCCAAGGTTCCTCATAGAACTATTAAGAGAAAGAATAACAGTATCCAAACTGAGTTTGATTTGGAAAGGTATTTCTAAGGTTTTTTGGACCAACTAGAATGACTTCAGTCTTATTTGAATTTAAAGGCAAGAAGTTACAAGTCATCCAAGCTTTGATTTCCTTAAGGCAAGTCTCTAATTTGGCTAATTGATTACTATCATCTGGCTTCATTGACAAGTATAATTGTGTGTCATCTGCATAACAATAAAAATGTATGCAGTACTTTCTAATAGTATTGCCTAGCAGAAGCATATATAAACTAAAAAGAATAGGGCCTAGCACAGATCCCTGTGGAACTCTGTGGTTGAGCTTTGAGTTATAAGAAAACTCATTATTGACATGAACAAACTGGAACCTATCAGATAAGATTTAAACCACTGCAGTGAAGTCCCATTAAGTCCAACAAGGTGTTCTAATCTATCAAGTAAAATGTTATGATCAATAGGATCAAAAGCTGCACTAAGGTCCAAAAGGACAAGTACAGAAACAAGTCCATTATCAGATGTGACAAGGAGGTCATTTGTGACCTTCACTAAAGCTGTTCCAGTACTATGATGGATTCTAAACCAAGACTGAAACTCTTCAAATAAACCATTTCCCTGCAAGTGGTTGTTGCATAGCAACAACTCTTTCTAAGATTTTTGAAATGAAAGGCAGATTAGAGATTGGTCTATAGTTCGCTAAAACTCCTGGATCCAGCATTGGCTTTTTAAGTAAGGGTTTAATTGCTTACTGTCCGGGTGTGTGGTATGCCGGTTCCACGGCCGAGAACAGGAAGGCTGTGCAGAGGATCATTAACATCATGTGTCATGAACAACAAAAAATTATTGGCAGCTCTCTGCCCTCCCTGGAAGACGTCTCCAGATCCTCCTGTCTCAGAAGGATCAAGGCCATCACAGGAGACCCCTCACATCCCACCCACCATATGTTTGGCCTGCTTCCCTCAAGGCCATCACAGGAGACCCCTCACATCCCACCCACCATATGTTTGGCCTGCTTCCCTCTGGACGACGGTTCAGATTAATCAGGTCCCACACCTCCAGACTGACAGCTCAAGTAGGTTCATTTTGTCTTTTAATTATTTACCTTTTGTTCTTATTAAAGACAAAAATAGAAAGGAGATGTTTGTACCTTTACATGTTTTGACTGTGAACAGTCGAAACATGTAAAGGTACAAACATCTCCTTTCTATTTTTGTCTTTAATAAGAACAAAGGGTAAACTCCAGACTGACAGTTTCTTCCCCTGGGCCATACGAACTGCAAGCAGTCAGAGGCTCCACCCCCCTCCCTCTGAACGTTCCCATGCACAGAACTGAGGACCTTTTCATTATCACAATAACTCACCTGTCTTTGCACTCTGCACTTTCATGTATACCCATCCGTGAAATCACTACTGTGCATATTTTCCATAATCCCTGGGCCATTTTACTCAATTGTGTGTTCTGCACTCCGCACTCCTATGTACATAGTTCCGCCCGTGAAGCCACTACCATACCTATGAGCGATTTAATATTTTTACTTTTATTTCAGTCGTATGTTTAATCATGTGTTCTGTAACTGTTTTATTCAAATTCTTCTCTCTTACTTTATTGCGCAGTAGCCTGGGGAAGCACCCACAATTTTGTTGTGCTGTACAACTGTACAATGACAATAAAGTCTATTCTATTCTAATTACAGCAGTTTTAAAAGCCTGCAGTACATGGCCTAATGTTAATGAAGAATTAATTATTTGAATAAAGCTACCAATAAATGGGAAGACTTCTTTAAATAACCTGGTAGGAATAGGGTCTAAAAGACAAGTTGAAGGCTTGGATGAGGGAATTATTTTATCTAACTCTAAAAGGTCAATTGGAGTAAAGTCATCCAAACAGATATCATTTGAAGGAGTTGTAGTAGTTAACTTCTTGCACTCCGGTGTACCGCGGGCGGACACGTCTCTGCGTCCTAGAGCGCACTGAAAAAAATAGCTGCATTTCCATTCTTCCACTACAGACACAGCCGCGAACAGAAAGCCAAAGGAGTGCTTTGATTGGTTTAGATGTGATTGACCTCTCATTCGACTAATAAGAGCCTTGAATTGGGTTTCTGAAACCTTGAAGAACCAATGACTGAAAACCTAGCAAGAAGGACCCGCCTACCAATGGCTGTGAATACAGCGAGCCAATTGAAGCACAGAAGTTCGAAAGCATGCGTTCCTTGCATAAAATCTGTTTTGTGTAAGGCTGGGTGACACACACGCGTTTGCCAGTCTTTTTTTCTTACTACTGTTCTTATTTGTTTTGAAAAATCGTTCGCCAAAACCACAATCATGGAAGCGCAAAACCGCAACAATGGAATTATGGTTTGACCAGGTTGCGTGACCAGAACCACGAGTCTGTAACAAGCGGACCAGCGTCATGTTCGTCTGACAATGAGGAAGAGAAGTTCACCAGCGACACTGCTGTTGTGGACAGGTAAGTGTTATAAGCTAAATTATTCTTTATCCCTGAAAACTGTAATCAAAATGACTTTTGACCCATCGGTAAATTACAACTGTGCGTCATCGTAACATGAAGACCGCGGCGCACGGACTGGACATGGTTCGTGCGCTGCGTCCGGACCGTGAACGCCCCCCCACCCCCCCGCTACTCTTCTGTAGCGGATTGCAGATATTATTGCAGATATTTTAGTACAACTGTGCGTAGTAGACCGCGGCGCATGGACCGTGTACCGCGGCGCACGGACTGGACACGGTTCGTGCGCCGCGTCCGGACCGTGAACGCCCCCGCCCCCCCCCCCGCTACTCTTCTGTAGCGGATTGCAGATATTATTGCAGATATTTTAATACAACTGTACGTAAGACCGCGGCGCACTGTCACCGTGGTCCGTCATTTGGCGATGGACAATGTCCGTCCTCTGTAGCGGGGGGGGGGGGGAGTTGTTATCCTCTACATTACAGATATTTTAGTATAATTTTTAGTGCACTGTAGGTTATTTTTTTCTTGTAAAAAAAAAAAAAAGCCACACATTTTTTACGTGGCATGCTTCTTTGTGTGTGGGGGCTTGTTTGTTCATTCATTCATGAATGAATGAAGAAACAACCCCCCCCCCACACACACACACAGCCCTGAGTGTCACCTTTCATTAGAGCCCAAGATGAAGCTTCTATATTGAATCATTCAAAAGTTAGACGTTTTTCCAAACTGTGCCATTTGGCACAATTTGGCACAGTTCAAAAACGCCTGGGAACAACCTGAGAAAAAAGCTGTGTAATATATTCATTTTTTGTGGTATTGTTACAAAATTTTGACCTCAGCTGGATAACACTTGGTTCTACATTTCTGTTGCATTTTCCAGCCCGGATCTGACATCTGTGTGTTATTTGCAAGCATTTGTATCCAAAAAAAACACCCAGGTCAAATTTATTTTCTTCAAGTTCAGTATGTTTAGATGACTGTTACTCAGTGGCAGGAGCACTTAGAGAGATTATGACTGTTTTGCCAAAAAATTCAAAGTGTTTTCTTTTAAATGAGACCAACCCCATGAAGATGCTGCAAAGGGTTGAAGAACAGCTTTTGATTTACTTTGGGAAATTGACCAGAGCGCAAGGGGTTAATGTATTTAAGTTAACGGTGGGAAGGATCTGACTGATTTTATCTCTGATAGATGAAATTTTATTATTGAAGACATTCATAAAGTCCTGACTAGTAAGCTCTAATGGAATGCTAAGATTGACAGAGTCCTGACTCTTTGTCAGCCTGGCTACAGTGCTGAATAGAAACCTGGGATTATTCTTGTTCTCTTCTATTAATGCGGAATAATAACTTGTTCTGTCTTTCCAAAGAGATTTTTTTTTTTTTATAAATTAGAAGTTGACTCTCCAAGCTAAATAGATTTCATCTAATTTAGTGTAATGCCATTTTCTTTCTAATTGACGAGTTTTCTGTTTTAAGCTACGAGTTTCTGTGTTGAACCAAGGAGTTAGAGATCTCTGGTTAGACTTTTCCTTTTTTAAAGGGGCCACCGTGTCTAGAGTCTGATGCAGAGAAGCTGTAACACTGTCTGCCATGCTATCAATTACAGAAGGAGCACGATCTCCATAGCTTGCCTCCGTTGTGTTGACACATGGCATAGAGGAAACAATCTGCTTAAATGTGGTAACAGCATCATCTGAGAGGCATCTACTATAGTAATATTTTTCTTTAGGAGCCAAATAGAAATAGTAAAATCAAAGATTAACAGATAATGGTCTGACAGTACAGGGTTGTGAGGAGACACTACCAGATTTTCCATTTCTATGCCATATGTCAGAACAAGGTCCAACGTGTGGTGGAGATAATGGATAGAATTTCCTACTTTCTGAAAAAAAACTATTGAGTCTAATATTGAATTAAAATGCCAAATTAAGGCAATTACTATCTACATCTACATGTATATTAAAGTCCCCTACTATAATTATCTGATTTCAGCACTAAATCCACTAAGAACTCAGCAAATTCAGATCAAAACTCTGAGCAGGCTGTGGGAGGATGATAAACTATAGCAAATAAAATTGGGTTTAACCTAAAATTACTAACATACCCAATACTGAGAACCAGGCTGTTATGTCTGTATTTGGAGCCAACGACAAGGCCAGGTATCAAACTGAACACATGTTTATTACAGAGGCACTACACAGCACTGGCGCAGCCGTCAGACAGAAAAGGTGACAAAGAGACTGCCCCTCCTGCCCGCTGCTCTCTTATAGCCGCAGGTGGTGGTGGAACCGGAATGTGGAGCCGCCACCCATACCACACAAATAAGAGACCAAACTAACACAACACCCCCCCTTCACAAAAGCCAAAAAAACCCACACAATTCGGACCCACCCTAATTTGGAGCCCGCATCACGCACTAACAGCAATGATAAAACACAGTACAAATGGCCTAATTCAGTCATTCCAGAGTAACTAAAACTAGGGGAGACAGGTGGACTGCTGTCCCGCCCCACACGGCGAAGCGGATTATTCTGCCGCTTAAACTAAATGAGTCCATGTAAAACTAAAATACTGCTGTTTCTCCTACACTAAACTAAAACAAACTAATCCCAAAACTACATACATAGAAACAACAAAACATTCTGAACACCAGCATAACCATCAACTTACAATATACACACACAATAGAACATTCCACATGCATGCACATTAATCAGCCTATATACATATGGCTGGAGAAAGCAAGTCCGTGGGCCCCCTGGACCACCCTGTCATCAGTCCACCCCTGGAGGCAGCCAGCCTCCTGGGCCGCAGCAGGCCGCCTCAGCACCGGTGTGCCTCCTCTTCATCACCAGCGGCTGCTCCGCTCGTCCAGGCCCACCTCCCTCAGTCCCCTCCCGGGCACTCCACAGCTCGTTCAGGTGCCCCCACGAACTGTCTGTCTGGCAGCTGGAGATGAGCACCCTCCCATCTGGCCATGATGTGTAACCGTCCCTGGTGCTCCTCCAACCACCGACCGGCCCTTACCTGCCGTGGTCGCCTCTCCTCCCGAATCCAGTCCTTGACCCCCAGAGGGGTTTTGCTCGGCTTGCAGGGTCTCTGCATGGCACGTCATTGTACCATGCCTAACTTTCCAGCCCCGACCTCTTAACTTTGCTGCTGCCATCGCCGTTGTGACTCCTTGTTCATTGGTACCTTCCAGCCGAAATCCGGGAACAGATGGATCCAGCCACTTGGCGCCACTGGCGACCTGCTGTGCCGACCAGTTTCCTCATCCAGGGCTACTTGGGCTGTGGCACAAGAACCCTCCTGCGATGGCCCTGGGTGGGGTTGGTCTTGTTCACTCTCCAGGGTGCCAGGCAGTTCCTCATCCCACTCTGTGCCATCTACCACTCTCAGGATCGGACAGCCCCACGTCTTAGCCCATTTGCGCAAAACCATCTGTTCCAATGTTCCCACTGTGGCCAACCATCCTCCTCCACAACTACAAAGCAGCGCCAGGTCCCTCTCAATTTTGACGAGTGGGGAAAAGCATCTCATGGTCATCCAATCCTGCACAGAGCCCACCGCTCCCTCGTCAATCCACAACAATATTGCCATCCTGTCCAACTCCATTATACAGTATGCATGACCATTGGTGCTCGGAGACACGGCATGAACAACCATGAGGGCACGAGAGTCCTCCCTGTGCCACGGACCTCCTTCCTTGGATCTGTGGCATCCCCTGGTGACATGAAGCAAGCGGCCACACGTGCCACAGCGCTCCGCTCTTGCCGAACAACCTCTGTCTCTGAAACGGTGCTTTGTGGACTCACAGCCCTCACCTTTGGGCTGTCCCGGGGCGGACCTCACATTCACAGCGCTGGCATCGTCCTTCATGCTTTCCATGCTGACCGGGTCCACTGCATCCACAGTCGGCGGTGATCCCAGATGTCAGTGCAACAAGCACTCACTCAGCTCCAGTGACAGTTCATCTGCAGCTTCCAGCTGTTGAGCTAACCCAATGACTGTGGGCAGCAGCCATTTGGCCGAAAATGCAAGAAGTCTCGACTCCATCACAACGCCGTTGGTATACTCCGCCAACTGGTCGCAAGTGACCTCCTCTCCCAATAATCCAAACTGGCACTCGCTGACCACCAGCTCCAAGTCTGCCACAAACCGTTAAATAGACTCACCCAGCCATTGGCGGTGCTGTCGAAACCGAATCTCGCAAACCATGACATTTGTGCGCGAACCATGTGTGCAAAAATAGCGAGTCATTAGCTCAACCACTGCAGCCAAGCTATCACAGGCACTCAGTGTGCTCAGAACACGCTGTACCTCCATCTCAGGATTGTGCACCAACAACTCACGTGCCCACAATTCCTCCAGCTTCCTGAGGTCCAGGGTCACAACGTACGTCCGGAAAACGGCGTATCACCTCGGCCAGGGAACTGATGGCTCGCCGGAAAGTTCCAAAAACAGCCGAATTCCAAACCCACACGCTTCCATACCTTGTTTTAATCCACTTTTATCATCGTTGCCAAATATTATGTCTGTATTTGGAGCCAAGGACGAGGCCAGGTGTCAAACTGAACACACGTTTATTATAGAGGCACTATACAGCACTGGCACAGCCGTCAGGCAGAAGAGGTGGCAAAGACATCGCCCCTCCTGCCCGCTGCCCTCTTATAGCCACAGGTGGTGGCGGAACCGGAAGGTGGAGTCTCCACCTGTACCACACAAATAAGAGACCAAACTCTAACACAACACAGGCCCTCAAAGGAATAATAACGTGTTTTTTGCTTTACATTAACTAGTAATTTGGAGTGGTAAATTGTTGCTTCTCCTCCTCCATGACCAGAACTTCTGGGATTTTGACAGTTTAAATAACCAGAGGGAGTTGATTCATTTAAGATAAGATAAGCCTTTATTAGTCCCACAATGAGGAAATTCCAGGATTGCAACAGCACAGGGATAGCAACACTCAGAGCAACAATCAAGAACACAAGAAAAACAAGAGCAGCGAATATACATATGTACGTATATAAACCATTTAAACCAACATAATCCTCTTGTCCTAACCAAGTCTCTGTAAGGGAAATTAAATCAATCTGATGATCAATTAACAGATCATGGACTAGCAGAGACTTGGGAGTTAGAGACCTAATATTTAATAAACCACATTTAATTTTTAAATTATGAGGAAGAACAGAGGCCAAGTCATTAAATTTAGAGGCTTCATGTTTAATTTCAGTTTTACCAACTTTTTGTTTTGTCACTTTGGGATTCTTATACATTATATTTTTATTTACTTTGGAGGGAGCAGACAATGATTCTCTGATGTGGAAGACAGGGGCTACAGTAAGTTGAGGGGTGGCCGATGAAGAGGAGCTGCAGAGAGGCGTGTAAAACTGCGACTCTGCTCATCCAGGGTTGAATTCTCTATTTTCCTCAGTTATTTTTCTTTTTCTCCAATTTTTCATATCTTACCGAGGGCGGGGGAGGTAAGCTTAGCCAGCTATCGGGAGTCATGCCTCCCAGTCTTCATGCGTGCATAACAGCCCGCAATTAGATTTGGTCGCATGGGACGCATATTTTAGTTGACAACATAATAAAACATTTAAAACTGTGGTGATTCGCTCTGCCTGCCTGTTGACTGATTCTCCACAGCTATGTGTACACCTGCCCTCCTCATCAGCTAGACTATTTAAGCCGTGCTGCCCTCAGGTCTGCACAGAGTCGTCTTTCTCCCTGGTCTGATGAGACTGTCTCTACACTTCATCAATCGCCGAGATTACTCTCAACCTCATTGTTCTCCAGAGGCTACTCCTCTCCTTCCTTGCCTTCCTGAAGAGAACCACCTCCATCTCATCGTCCTCCCGGGAGTGCTACTCCCCGACGCCAAGTAAGCTCCTCTCATCACTTTCACCTCTCCACACTTGCTCCCCTGTGCACAGGTGGAAATCCGTGGCAGCGGACCTCCTCCACCTGGCGGCGGACCATATACTCCCTGCACCTCATCACTCCTTCTACCTGTCCCTGTGCAACTGGGGCTGAAGACGCCGTCTTCCTGGCCAGAGCCTTCGGGACCAAACCTGAGCTGATCTCCAACTCGCTAACAGTAAGGCTAACAACACAGCACAGCTCCGCCAGTGTGTGGTTACTAATTCCCCTGTCTCTGCTTCTCCATAGGGTTGCCAGGCTGTACGGTGCTCTGCTCACCCTGGCTGCTATATACACACACACACGCCTACACTCAAGCACACATTACACAATAAAGATAATTGAGTTGATTTCTGGGTCTGTGTCTGCTTTCTGGGTCTCAAAACATGTCAGTACGACTCTGTCAGAATGACCCAGCAGACAGTGCGCTTGCGCACAAAGTTAACATCTTAGAGGCTCGTAGTGACCAATTATCACATCAACAACAAGTTATACTTAGCCAGCTGGTTCAGATAAACTCTCGCTTCAATCGCCTGTCAGGTTCCCAGCCTTTCCCTCTGACTTCAGGTAGCCCAGCCGCTCCAGCTAGCGCCATTCCTGCTACATCTCCACCATCCCGGCTGACACCAGTCCCCATGTCCACACGCTTCAACGGTAAACTAGGGGAGGCTAGGGGGTTTCTGTTGCAATGTGGGATAGTTTTCCAGCGGGTCCCAGGGGGTTTCCCGACCAGTCACAGCCGCATAGGCTATGTAGTTAATTTCCTGGAGGGGCGGGCATTAGCTTGGGCTTACGTGGTCATGGCTAGGGCTGACTATGCAACATTCACTTACAACCAGTTTGTGAATGAGGAGTTTAACGAGGTGTTCGACCACTCCGACCATGAAAGCGTACTGACCTTCCGGCTACTTGACTTAAGGCAGGGTAGCAAATCTGTAGCCGATTACACTGTCAACTTCTGGGTGGTAGCCATGGAGGTGGGGTGGGAGGACACCTCTCTGTGCAGCATATTTATTTGTAGCCTTAGTCCCTAGCCTGTGGGACGAGCAAGCCCATTTGGAGAAGCCCAGTAAATTAACCAAGCTCATTTCTCTGGCCATCAGCTTAGACAACCAACTGAGGGAACGGGCCAGTGAGCGTAAGACCTCCGGTCGCTCCGGTACCCAGTTTCGCTGCTCCCCGCAGCACCCCCTGTTGGCCCTACCAACCTCTGATTCATTAGACTCCCCTGAGCCCATGTTAGTAGGCCAATCTAGGTTACCTCCAGCGGAGAAACAGCGCCGCCAGGAGTTAGGGCTATGTCTATACTGTGGCAGCGAGGAACATGAACTTGCTACTTGTCCCATACGGCCAAAAGAGGGAGTCCGTGCATTGGAGTAGGGGGACTCACAGACTCACGCCAAGATAATCCCCTCACTAAATTCATGTTACCCATCTGTTTTGTTTATAACCAAGTTGAAATAGCCACACATGCACTCATCGATTCGGGGCCGAGCAGAGCTTCATCTCTGGGGAACTGGCAACCAGTTTGGGGCTTCCATGCCACCAATTGAGGACACCTCTTCAACTTATTGCTTTGTCCAAAGCCCCACTGGCCATGGTGTCTAAACAACCTGCCCCAGTATCAGTGATCGTGTCTGGAAATCATCGGGAGCAGCTCAGGCTGTTTGTGCTTCCGGTCTCCACCTCTCCGGTCATCCTAGGTTACCCCTGGCTCCGGTTGCACAATCCCACCATCAACTGGCGCTCCGGGAATCTAGTGTCATGGAGTTCGTTTTGGCTCAGTGCGTGTCTGCAGTCTGCTGCTTGCTCGCCATCCGTGCCTCTTGGTGTTCCCGAACGCGCCTCCGCCTGACCTGTCCAAGGTTCCCCCAGAATACCATGACCTGGGGGCCACCTTTAGTAAGACCCAAGCCCTATCTCTTCCCTCCCACCGCCCATATGACTGTGCCATTAATCTCCAGCCCGGAGCTCCGCTACCATGCAGTCGGCTGTACAGCCTGTCAGCTCCGGAGTGGGAGGCTATGGAAACTTATATCAAGGAGTCCTTGAACTCGGGCATAATCCGGCCTTCGTCCTCGGCGGTGGGGGCGGGATTTTTCTTCGTGGGCAGAAAGGACGGCTCGCTGAGACCATGCATTGATT